>JAUDYJ010000001.1:289205558-289805558 GCA_030761175.1 Masticophis lateralis
TAGCAGTTGGCAATTTTAATGAGTGCCAACACGATTTTATTGGATGCTGGAGCTCCATTCAGATGAAAACTTCCAGTTGGTGTGTGCATGTTTGTGTATGAAAATTATAGCCTGCATACAATAACATGATTCTGAATAATTAAAAGCTAAGCCTCGGCAGTCAAAATGAAGCTGGACATTCCTCAGTATAAAATTAATGTTTTATTCTCCGTGCTGAAGGCTATCATCAGGCTGCTTTTTTCTGATAAGTGCATGATGGAAATGTTTGGCAGCAAGTGTCACATTCAGCATCTTTAGGCTACGTGCTAAAGGTAGGCTTGAGAGCATAGGCAATGCTTGATGCAACTGCAGAGCACATATGCTACTCTCCAGAGCTATATCAGCTCCCATAATTCCCAGCTAGCATTAAATCTTCACCATTACTATCAGCAACAACACGTTCTTCCTAACTGGCAGATCCAAGTTCAAAAACTAAATTGTCAAACCCACCAGAAACTTCATCTCCTTGAGGTGAAGCTATGAAGACTTCAAGAAGGCTTCTACAGATATGTGAGCATAAATGGCAATTCAATTGTAACCTGTCAGCAAAACCCTGTCCCATAGCCAGTCACAATAGATGACACCCCTGATCCCCTTGGTTTATCTTGAAAAAAGCTTAGAAAACATTAGGACAGGGATGGTAGGCATGCTGGTGCGCTTAAGCATGCCCCTTAAAGACCTCTTAGGAATGGGGTGTGGTCTACAATGGACAGTCTAAAGTTAAAGGTTTGGGGTTTGGGGAAGAAACCAAAGAGTCAGGTAGTGCATTCCAGGCGTTGACAACTCTGTTACTGAAGTCGTATTTTCTGAAATCTAGTTTGGATCGATTTATCATGAGTTTGTATCTATTGTGTGCTCTTGTAGTTTTGGGTGAAGCTGAAGTATTCATTGGCTGATAGGACATTGTAGCAGATGATTTTATGTACTATGCTTAGGTCAGACTGAAGATGAGGAAGTTCTAAATTGTCTAAGCCCAAAATTTCAAGTGCAGTGGCATAAGGTATTTTGTTGCGAGCAAAGGAGTGGAGGACTCTTCTCATGAAATATCTCTGGACTCGTTCGATTGTACTAATGTCCGATATTCAGTGCGGGTTCCAGACAGATGAGCTGTTTTCAAGAATTGGTCTGGTAAAAGTTTTGTATGCCCTAGTTTACAGTTCAATATTACCAGAGAAGAAGCTATGCAAGATTAGGTTAACGATTCTTAATGCTTTTTTAGCAATGTTGTTACAGTGAGCTCTGGCACTTAATCATTTGAGATGAGTACTCCAAGGTCTTAGACAGAGTGAGGGTCGTCTGTTAGGTTGTATCCACCCAGCTTGTATTTTATGTTTTATGTTTATTTTTTTACCAATGTGTAAGATAGAGCATTTGTTGGTTGAGATTTGGCATTGCCAATTGTTTGACCATTCTGACATATAGTCAAGGTCTTTTTGTAGAGTAGCAGCATTGTCAATGGTGTTGAATAGTTTTACATCATAAGCGAAGAGAACACTGTTGCTTATAATATGATTGCAAAGGTCGTTTATATAAAGTATAAAGAGTGTGGATCCTAAAACGCTGCCTTGGGGGACACAGCTGTTAACAGGTGCAGGGTTAGATAAGGCGTTCCCTATTTTGACTACTTGTTGCCTGTTAGATAGGAACGCATCTACCCACTTATGCAGGAATTCGGAAATGCCATAAGATTTTAGTTTTAGAAATAGCTTGTCATGTACCACTGCATAGAAGGCTTTACAGAAGTCTATATAAATTGCATCTATTGATTTACCCTTATATATTGTAGAACTAATTTTGTATTGTCAATTTTCCGCCTCCTTTCTTGCAATTTAAAGATAGCCTTTTTCTGCACAATCAGAAGAGAAGTTTCTAAGATGTAAGAAGATATGGAAGAGAATGTTTTGGTCTCCCAACTATTCATTCTCACAGAGCTTGTCAAGGCCATTCACAAGATGGAGTTTTTTTAAAAAAGTCAAGATGTGGCTTTGATTGCATGCTTGCCCGGATGGTTCATCCCTGACAGAATGAATCAAAACAGACCTTATTTTGGCAGCTACAAGTAGAATCAGCGTCAGATGATATGTCTGAAAATAATGCCATCAACAACCTGTATTTAGCTGCTAACATCTTGTCCTTCCCTTAAAAGTATTTAAGGGCATGTTTTCATGTGGAACACAGGAAATTTGCTTTCCTGGGATTCATTTTTAAAGCCAAGATAAAGAAGCATCTCCGACTTATGTGACAAATCCTAAAGAAATTTAAAGCAGATTTACTGCTCTATGAAGTAAGCCTTTACCTCTCAGAACCCAGGATGTCCAAAGAGGATGACAAAGGAAAGTAGAGGAAGTTTTGCCTGCCTTGGTGTGTTGCCATCATGAGCAAGTAACATGAAGAAAGAGAGAATAGTAACTCATTTTGTGTTTTTTAGAAGGTTCCCTGGACTAAGGCCTTTATCACTAACTGTATGTCTTGCTCACTCTCTTCCCTTCCAAGTGAATTCAGGAACTGCTTAGGTGAGAATACTTCATGGAAGCATAGACTTAGAAAGATATGGAGAGATTGTCAGGTTTGCTTGAAGATAATGCTGAAAAAATGCTGGGAAAGAGTGAGGGCAAAAGAAGAAGGGGATGACAGAGAACGAGGTGGCTGGATGGAGCCACTGAAGTATAGGCATGAGCTTAAATGGAATCCAAAAGATGGTAGAGGACAGGAAGGCCTGGAGGAACGTTGTTCATGGGGTCGCGATGGGTCGGACATGGCTTCGCAACTAACAACAACAACAACAATGCTGAAGACAAGAAGGTTTCTTAAACACAGCAATGAAGGTTGGCCCAAGGTTGTATAAAGATTTCCATTCCCCAAAGATTTTCTTTCTTTCTTTATTTCTTTCTTGCTTGCTTTCTTTCTTTCTTTCTTTCTTTCTTTCTTTCTTTCTTTCTTTCTTTCTTTCTTTCTTTCTTTTTTTCTTTCTTTCTTTCTTTCTAATCAGAGATTCAAGCTTTAGTTCTATTCTGTGATAGGAGAGGTTGCTTAAGACTGAACTGAGCGTTTTCCATGGTAAGCTCTGGAACAGACATTTGGGGGAGTTCCAATCTGTCCCTTGCCTCTATTCTTTGGGTAGCATCTTATACAAGTACCGGTAATCCTTAGTTTCAAAGAGTAATTAGGATCCCTTGAATTGCTAATGTAAGAGTTTTTCTGCCAGAAAATCTGTATCTTTTATTTTTATTGCTGCTTCTGAGCCAGCTTGAGCTGGTCAGTTACTTGCAAGGTCTCGCTCTTTAGAACTGTGCTTCTATAAGCAAACAGCAGCATTATTGCAAATTGATTTTTTCTTCTTTTATATAAAAAGACTCCTTATTACACAGATACAAGTTAAATTACTCACTATTTGAAGGTATCTATGTATAACACTGCCATCCACATTTTCTCTGGGATGATTCCAAGCCGACAAGCCACAAAGGCATCTGCAGAAATAATTGTGGTGGCCGGGGGGGGGGATGGATTTAAGTCTATGAAATATTTACTAAGTTTTGCTTTGTTTTCTAAATTTCTATACTGATGGTGGGGATTCTAGCAGAGGCGACCCAAAAAGATAACGAGGAAATTAGTAAGGAAATCAATGAAGTATATACAAATTATGCTCGCAGAAATAAGTTACCTAAGGAGATCCACATCAGATTCGCAAAGAAATCGGTGAAAGAAGAAATATATAAAATAATGAGAAAGGAAACAATTACGTACAAAGATAAAGAAATAATTACATTAAAACAAATCCCGAGAACAATAAGAAAAACAAGGAAAAATTATAACTTTCTAACCACAGAACTGAATAAACACAAAATAATGTTCCGGTGGCTGACTCCTGAGGGAATTCTGGTCTCATGGCAGGATAAAAAACATAGAATTGATACCTTAGAAAAGGCACAACAGTTTTTCAACAGGTATTTTGTACTAAAAGAGGAACAAGAAACCGAAGTTCAACACGATTCCATCAATAAAGAAGGCACGCCAGATGAACCACAGAGAGACCGAGAAGGAAGAACTAAATTTCTATACTGCCATTTTATCAAAAATAGAGCTGGAGCAATTCCTGGTTAAAACAGCAAGGACATACAATTTAAAAACAACAATAATGTAAATTATGGCTTTGATTTCAGATACCCAGAGAGCCACCTCTCGCAGCAGGATTTTGTCCACCCCTGCATTTCTGCAGGAGAGTAGCAAGAGGTTCTCTATCCCAGGGTCTCCAACCTTGGCAACTTTAAGCCTGGAGGATTTCAACTCCCAGAATTCTGGGAGTTCAAGTCTGCCAGGCTTAAAGTTGCCAAGGTTGGAGACCCCTGCTCTATCCCATATGAAGTAAAAGAAGTGGGGGACTGGTGGGGGCCTTCTCTGGCTAACCCTACACTCTGGAACCTTTGCCTTTCAAAATCCAAATTCTCACAACCTTTGGGAAACCTCTTATAACCTGTTTATACCATAGAGATTGTGAGGCTAATTTAAGGCAGAGTGGGAGCAGTTGTTGGAATTGAATCATTTCTATATACATTTTTTCCTTTCAAACACATTTTCCTCATACCCAATTCCACCTTCCCTTGGGTTGCATCTAATAAATTGGTCTGTTTTGCACTAGGAGGGAGTAAGTGCTTGGTTGGTGATATCAACTGATAACCCTGCTTTGGTCCCAAGATTAGGAGGGAAGAGTGGCTGGGATAATCATGAACTTTGCAAGTGCCTCTCCCTTGGGGATGCATTGGGGATGGGTCCCCCCCCCCCGAAATGTTTTTCTTCACGGCTTTAGCTGGATCTAGTCCATTGTCAAACTTGATCTTTCTTTTGCCAGGTTTTTCCCCTGCAGTAAATTTGGTCCTGTTCTCTTATTTTCCAGAAAGTTATCCTGCCGATGAACAAATACATTGATAGAGTTCAAAAGGCTTTCACATTATTTATTTGCAATATTTAGTTGAGTTGCAAAAGATAATAAACAAGGAGGAACAAGTGGTGCTTTTTCCTTTATTTCAGTCTCCTGTTGGTGCCAAGTTTTGGATGTATCAGAACACTCAGACATCAAAGCACCCAGATTTTAGTGTAATGAGTAATCCCACTATAGCAGGGGTGAAATCCAGCAGATTCTGACAGATTCTGGAGAACCGGTAGTGGAAATTTTGAGTAGTTCAGAGAACTGGCAAATACCACCTCTGGCTGGCCCCAGTGTAGGGTGGGAATGCGGATTTTGCAGTATCCTTCCCCTGGAGTGGGGTGGGAATGGAGATTTTCCAGTATCCTTCCCCTGCCCTGCCCACCAAGCCATGCCCACCAAGCCACACCATGTCCACCAAGCCACACCCACAGAACCAGTAGTAAAAAAATTTGGATTTCACCACTGCACTTAATAGCCCTCTACTTGAATTATAAAAGATCTGGCCCATTGTAATTGCTCAAAAACCTGAAAGCCTTGGATGGTTATTCAGAAACTAGGAAGTAAATATGTTTATTCCCTGCCAGTGTTCTAGGCATTCTAATATTGAAATGGCCAAAGGTTTTAGTCCTAAGTGTCATGTCAGGTGTAATCCATTTCCTTTCCCTCTGTAATGGTTTGAGAAATGGGGCGAAGAGATGTTATCTGGGAAATGGTCAGATAAGGGAGGGCATAACTGTATAGTGGATGGAGAAAGAATATTTGTTCTTGAGCATATAATGAGATCCCAACAAATACAGAGTAATTAATAGCAATACAATATATGGGCTTAGCCCCACTGCTAATGAATGCTAACAAAAAATCCTTACATTTATCATGGTTGTTCTACCAGATTCTGTTGAATCAATATAGACTCAATGGTGGTTTGTAAAATAATTGACAAGCATGTGTAAAAGTTACAAATGTATGGCAAATATAAATACATTAAAAAATCAATAACCAATCAAATGTATATGATGGTAATTTGTATCAATGATAAAACACTTAAGAGAACCAAATAAAATAATACCAACAATTAATGTAATTGCATAATATAACATAACATAAAACATAACATAATATAAAAACATAACATAATATAAAAACATAAAACATTACATAAAAATAACATAAAACATAACATAACGTAACAACATAACGTAACAACATAACATTACATTACATAACATAACATAACATTACATAACATAACCACCAATATAAATAATTCCAAGTAAAACATTTGTAATTCTAAGAAAAGGACATTCCGTGAGGCCAAAATATCAATTGAGAAAGGGGCCTTCCTGCCCTCAAATTTGTTTTTTAGAAGTAAGAGTAGATTTATTAAGAAATATGTAGAAGAAAATCTCACTTCTGCTTGAATTACATGTTAAGGAGAGGGAACTAGATGTTCCATCTTGGTGGCATTGACATACCTGCTGTTTACAGAGAAGAAGCAGCATACAGAGAGAGGCTCAAATCATCAATATCTAGATAACACTCTCTCTGTGGTGTACAACCAGCTCATCAGAGATTAAAATCCAGGACAAGCTTCCTTAGGTTGATGGAAGATTTCGAAGAATTTGAAAGCAGAGAAGACTTATGGAAAGTTACAAAGAACCAACATTGGATGGAACCAATGGAGGAGCTGGTATCTGAGTCTGGCAGAGACCAGGGACATATGGAAATCTTTGTATAGCACAGGTACAACAAGATTGAGACACTCTGAACAAATCAGAGTGGCTTCTGCCCTTTTCAGTTGTGATGACATGCAGACAACAATACATATGTATACCTGCCCTTTGTGTCCTAATCAGTGTACACTTGAGGATTTCATGGCAGCATGACAGAATGCAATTAATATTGCTAATTTCCGGGGAAGATTTGTTTAACTTGTACATATTTTAATTTTGTATTTTATATTTTAAATTTTATGTTGTTTAGAATGCCTCATTTTAATTGTGATGCTTCTGACATGAATAAACAAACAAACTAGATGGTCCAGAACTGTAATTCATAGCTCCTCTTCCCATTAGCTAAGCTGGCTGGATGTGATGAGAGAGGCCTGGCATACACCATCTGGTTATTTCATTGGTGTCAGTGTTTCAGAAAACCCCCCAGCTCCAAGTAAAGATTTGAAGCAAGCATTTTCAAAGTTCTGTTTACTAGAATAGATAAACTGGCATATCTGGGAAAACCCGAATCTGAGAGGTCTGGGTTTTCCCTCAGTAAATCAAAACCCCCAAACCATCCCCTCAGTCCTCAGTTGATCAGATGCTCCAATCAACTGCCATCCCAGCTCGAGACATCCCTCTGACCACTCCTTCTCCAGATGCAGGATCGGCCTGACCTTGACCGACAGGAAGAATGCTATTACGTCTACAGACAACTCCTCTACTAAATCCCCCTCCTACTTTCCCACGCATGAGAATGTGGCAGCATGGAAGCTTCCGGCCTAATATGGCTTCCAAAGCTGACAATTGGGTTCTCTTATACAACACATTAAACCTTTCTGAGTGGTTCATAGGAGCATGCAAATCCTCTCCTTATTCCAGTCCTGCATTGTAAGTAAAGAATTTCAGGTAGGAGATATTTTTTTAAAGTCTCAGGCCTTGAGCAATGGATGTCCATCATAACTTTTTAGTGTGCTGGGCAAACTATCAGAAAGCCAGTACACTTTAAACAAGGATGAAATGCAATTTTCAGGGATAAGGCATGTTCTAGTATCCTAGTGTAGTATAGAAGCACATTAAGAAGAAGCAAGGCATAAGCTAATGATCAGTTCCCAGAGAAGCAGATTTTTACTTCTTCTTTGAGGTCTATGAAATATATAACTGGGTGGCATGCTGATAAAATTATGTTAATGGGTACCTTAATGTATTGTGGGGAGTTTTTTTATTCTAGTTGTCAATTGCCATAATAGCTATTGTTCAATGAAACATATATGCTTTGATACATATCTTCTAACCAAATACACTGAGAAACATCTGAACACCCTAATTTACAGCTGATTTTACTCTTTTTTTGGTCCTGCACACACACCAGATTTTCAGCTGGAGATTTTTCAGATTTTCCTTAAGCAGCAGATGCATCAAAAGCCTCTTGAATTCTTTGTTGGTGATTGCCAATTCCATGGAAACAGGAAATATGGTTCTTAGCAATGCCTGGTATTCATGTCTAATGTGGTTGGTAATGTTAATGGAGATTTAGCTACCAGAGACTTTTCTTTCCTGTTATTTAATATCCCTCGAGGCTGTGGCTTGGAAAACAAGAAGTCCAAAGGCCAAATGTCTGCTCCCAACAACTGAGGATGATGCAGCCCAGGTGACTGCATGAGAGAACAAGATAGGATAAAGAATGTGTATGTGAGGCAACCTGCAGTCTAAACCACACTCTTTTTGTATTATCTGTTTAGGTTTCAGAGGCAATGTTCTGTACACATTACCCCCTGTGTACTTCGATATGCAACTAAATCCTCCTATCCTTTAATAAGCCAGGCTGTAAACTTAAATCTTGATACTTTATTAAAGAACAGGATAAAGTGAAACAGTGATGCTTGGTATGGGATGTAGATTTTATTTATTTATTTATTTATTTTATTTGGCTTATATGCTGCCCTATCTCCCAATGGACTCAGGGTGGCTCACAATAATAAAATGCACAAGCCACAATAAAAGTTAAAATCTAAAACCTAATAAAATTTAAAATTTAATCCCCAAAACCCATCAGTCCAGCCAGATTTTGCCTTCAGAAGAATATGTGTCACAGACTAAGCTTCTAGATGTTTCTGTTACCTCAGAATTTTACAAAATGGCATCTGGCTTCTCAGGATGTACCTTTTTTCAAGAATAAAGGATGATGGGAATATGGGTGCCCTGAAGGCAGTGGTGAAATCCATTTACCTTCGCTACCAGTTTGGGAACACGAGCGCCTGGGAGCGTGCGTACCTCTTCTGCACATGCGCAGACGGTATAAAAACGGGATATAATGACATCCTGGTGGGTGGACAGAGCCTCCCGCTGCCACCACTATCCCACTTGCTGGTTCTATCCGGCGGATTTCACCGTGGCTTGAAGTGTCAAATCAATTTTCAAACAATAAAAGATGGTGTTTGGCTACCCAGTTAGAGCTCAATTTACATTAAAGTACAACAACAACAACATTAAAATATACAACCATTGCTGGAGGCATGACAGGCAGGATTTCTGTCTTGTGGATGGACACTAGTTAAGTATTGAGGCCCTTATGTTAGCTTCTTTTGAGCATTTTTTGTGGCGCTCATGAGATTCAGAAGCAGGAAGGGGAATGAGAAATTGTCATCGGCCCATCAATTTCTTCTTTTATAAGTTTCTGGATATCAACTCAAAAAAAGGCAATGATTGGGGGAGCGAGTCATGCTTAAGAAGGAAGGGCAGGAGCAGTGCTTTTTCAAGTAAAGGTGTTTATCACTGATGTTTTATTCTGATTACACTTCAGAATAAGGCAAATACTCCCCACCCACCCCTCTGGGCAAGAGGACTTTTGAGCATAATGATGTATTGATCAAATATGAGAAGTACATATTGTCCGGAACAATCTTTCTTATTCTTGGGAAATACAAAGTAGGTATATTATTATTATTGTTGTTGTTGTTGTTGTTGTTGTTGTTGTTGTTATTATAATATTCAGGTAGGGTCTGGTATCAGTAACCTCCTGTTGCTATAGAAACCAATAGGATGGAGGGAGGGGGAGGAACAGGCAAATAGACATGATAAGTCTGTTTGAATGCTAATGCTGTACTAGAGGGTTGTGCTTTCTCTGCATAAACCTTGGCATTCTCTCTTTAGTTGGCATGCTTACACTTTTAAGGGAAAAAGGAAGACCTCCAAGCCCAGTGGGCCTCCACAACAGTGTTTCTCAACCATGACAGCTTGGGGAGGTGTGGATTTCAACTCCCAGAGTAATGGATGTCACATAAGGATGACTATCAGAGGTCATAAAGAAAACTGTTTGAAGTTAAAGTCTTCCCCAGTTAAGCATATTGATACTATTAGCAAGGAAATGAGCTGGAAAGATGACTTTTTTTCATTCTGTTTTTTTTTTAAAGTTTACTCTGGTATTTCTCTTTTCTCTCAGGTCCTAACACTCTGTACTTTCCTATTTTGACAGCTTCAGAAATTGTCCATTATTCCTCTATTCAATGCCCTAGAACAGTGATGGCTAACTTTGTTGCCGTCGTAACAAAGTTGCCGACGGCAACTTTGTTGCCGTCGTATGCCAAAAACGTGAAGAGCATGGGGGGGAGCATGCACTCGTGTGCCCACACCCATAATTCAATGCCCCCAGTGCCCCGCATGCGCAACCCCCCGCATGTGTGTACTCCCCCTGCTTTTGGCATACGACGGCAAAAAGGTTACTGGTGGGCCCAGTAGGCCCATTTTTTGCCCTCCTCAGGCTCCAGAGGCTTTCTTGGCGCCTGGGAGGGCGAAAGTGGCCTTCCCAATCCTCCTGGAGGCCCTCTGGAGGCTGGAAACGACCCGTTTCCTGACTTGCAGCAGGACTGCAAGGCCCGAAAATCAGCTGGCTGGCGCACACATACGCACTGGAGCTGAGCTAGGGCAATACTCGTGTGCCCACAGATATGGCTCCATGTGCCACCTGTGGCATGTGTGCCATAGGTTTGCCATCTCGGCCCTAGAAATAGATGTTGAGGTTGGTGCACGCTTTGAAAATTATTCAGAAGCAGCTCTTGACCTTGTGGTAAGTTCTGAAATAAAGCTGATGCCATTTTACAGAACATTCACATTAGGATGATTCTCAAATATATATTAAATGTTCAGTGTTTTATCTTCAACTTCATATTGACAACTTTAGCCTCAACACATCCAAATATTTCTTTTTGACTTTGTTTCATAAACTGGTATCAGAATAGGCTGTAATTCTGTCTCCAACTGTTTTTCTGAATTCTTCTCTGGAAAAAGAGAGGGCTTGAGATCATCCAGAGGGCTTCTTACAGATGATCTCTGTGACAGCGAGTAGTGGTCTCCAGTGGATTTTAGAGCTCTGGGAGTCAGCAGAAACAGCCTTTTTTCAAGCCACGATCATAAGGACAAAGGAATTGCCCACCTCCCCTCTTAATGACTTTTATAGGAATTGGCTTTTAAATTGCTTTTTGGACGTTATGAAGCTTCAGGAAGTCAAGTTATATATAACTTTATTTCTAATCAAGGTCTTAGCCAAAAACTTTACATGCCATTTCGAACAAATTGGCAAAAACTGTACAGCAGACAAGGAATCAGAAACAGAGCTCTCCCTCCCCTTTGCACACTTTGTATACTTGTTACATTTAGCAAAGTAGAACTGGTCCCTTGTGAATACTTGTAAAACAGGAAATCACTGTGATAATTTCATTCCCTGGTGTTTCTATGCATAAATTCTATGTATTTGAATGAAGAAGTAGCAATATGAGACAGCAGACGTTTTGCTGCATTGAAACTTCATAACCATAGCCATTCACTAGAACCCAAATTAAATGTGTCCATTTATTTTTTTGCACATCATTTTTTTACTGGGTATAGGAAAATCTCAAAGCACATTCTGATATATCAGAAGTTTACATCAGTGGGTAAAAGACTGTTATACTGTAGTTCTCTAAGCACCAGATATATTGGGAAAAAAATAACAATAGATACCCTGTTTTCCCCAAAATAAGACATCCCCTGATAATAAGCCCAATTGGGCTTTTGAGCGCATGGCAATAAGGCCAAGCACTTATTTCAGAGTTCAAAAAAATATAAGACAGGGTCTTATTTTCAGGGAAACATGGTATGTGCCCTGTATTTCGATCAATGCTCTCAATCTTTAAAAGATGTGGACTTCAGCTCCCAGAATTCCTAAACCAATATGGTTATAATGGTTACATTTTATATCGCCAAATAATTCTAGCAATGCTATCAACGCAAATCAAGAAAATACAAATAGATTTTTCAAACTATTTCTCTGTATGCCAGGTTGGATGTTATGTTTTGTGTAATAACATATGACCAATCTGGACAATGTGAAATTTAGTCACAAATATTAGAATTTCTGAAGGAATCCAGAATTTTAAAACAGGAATGGAGGGTGAAATACTGTTACCTGTCAAAGTGTTTTTAATTCTGTTGTATTTATATACATGTTTTGAAATAATCAGTATTGTGTAATGGTCAATTTTGACATTCAGAAGCTCATCAGATTTCCTTCTTCATTTATATAAAGACTTGGTGAAGATACTGTCCGTGTTATTTCCTGTCAGTGTTACTGCATCCATATTGCTCTGAGGAAAATGGGCAGCCTAGAAATGTTAAATAAATAAATAACTATTAATATTCAAACATTTTTTTTTGGTGTACCAAAAACATGTAGCAAGCCATCTTCCAATGCTTCCCCCCCCTCAGAAAAACCTATATTTCTCTCTGACTGTGGATCTTGTAGACCAGGGTGTCAAACTCAATTTCATTGAGGGCCGCATCAGGATTGTGTTTGACCTCAGGTGGGTGGAGTTGGCATGGCCAGGGTGAGCAGGGCCAACTTGATATCACTTGTGTCGGGCCTGTGATGGCTTGAGCGCTCTGCCAGTGAAAACAGGCTCCCAAGCTCCGTTTTTGGCTGCGACAGCCTCTTGCAACCCACTGCTAGTGAAAATGGAGCTCGGGAGGGCTGCCTGCAGCACTCCTGAACTCCGTTTTCACTGGCAGAGGCACTGCGGGCCGGTCCTTCACTGTTTCCAGGGTGACCCTGCGGGCCGGATCTAAGCACTCTATGGGCCAGATCCAGCCCCCGGGCCTTGAGTTTGACATCCCTGTTATAGACAATCAGTTACTGTACAATGCTCAATGTCTTCAAGTCTGTGGAACTGTAGCTGTTCTTAAATTCAAATTAGTTACACAAATTAGTAATTCTATTTGAAGCTGCTGGTGTGGCCATCTGGAGATGTCATGTTTGATGTCTAGTATGCATTTGACACTTAATTCTGTCTTTTTCACCTGAATCAGTAGAGACAAGCCTGGGACTTGACAGTTTACAGCCAAGAGGCTGTAACGAGGATTCAAACAGACCAGAGATGAATTTAAATAGAGATAGATGTTGAATAGGTGCTTTCAAGGCTGGGTGAAGGTAACCTGTTCTGAATAAAGTACCACTCCTTTTAAAAGAAAAGGTGATATGGAAATGCCCCTGGATAGTAATCTATTGCTAGATACATATACAGCTTTAGCAAGAAGGAAAACACAGGTCCAGTTTTGGGTGGTGCATTAGGTATCAACATCTGGATGACTTTACTTATCTTAATAATCACTCAGATTACTGCAATCCATAATAGGCCAGAACACAATTATCAATTGTTAATTAGGGTGGCTAAACGGGATTATATCAAATCAGTCCTTGAAAGGAGTACAAGGGCTACTTGGGAATTATGATGTTCAATTTAAAATGTTGACCTTAGTCTATAAAGCTCTAAGCAATTTAGGACCCCGTCATTTTAAAAATGCCTCCTCCAATAAGATCAGCTGGGAAGGCTTTGCTCACAATCCTAGAACAAAATAGGATAACTCACCATGGACAACTCACTATGGAACAATTCACCAAATACAAAAGTTACATTAATTTAGATGCATCTGTGGTCAATAATAATAAAAGAAAGAAAGTCAATCCAGAAATACAAGAGTTGCAATAATTTTGACAAAAATGTGATCACCAATAATAAAAATAACTGAATGAAATGATTAATACAGTATTGACTTGTCCCACAGCGAGTTATCCTACTGCGAGTTGGCTGTGGTGAGTTGGCCATGGCAAGTTGTCCTAGACCCATCCTAGAAATAAGTTTGACTTACTATGAGTTGCCAAGAGAATGCCCTTCTTGGTAACAATAGCACCTCAATCATGAAGCTCTCTCCTAAGAAATGATCCCATAAATTGCATCCTTTTGGAAAATATTTGAAGACGGGCCTCTGCACCGAAGCATATATGGTCTAGCAACTCTTCTAAGACTAGAATGCCTTTAAAGTTATTTGTTGTTTTGCTTTTTAAATAATAATCATTTTAATTTTTTGCATTTATTATGTTTAAGCACTTTGGTTTCATTTTTAAAAACATATCAGAATAAGAAATAATGTGTGTTAATCCCTTTCATGCTTCATAGAATTCCATTAAATTCCAAGTTGGGGTAAACAATGTGGTGTCCATGGATACCTTTCTTGTTGCTTGCCAGGCTCCCTTTTTGTAAAATATGAATCATTATGGTTTTTAGATTAGAAAAATTAATGGGACACTGCCAGATTGCAGAGCACAGCACCAGACTCTTCGCATTCAAATGTTAAATTTTAATTAGTTTCTAAGTTTAAATGTAAGGTATAGGTTGGAGCTGCAATCCACTAAGAAGTAAAAAATGATGAAGGAAAGCTGAGATAGTAAGGAATATTCTGAATGATGATCCATTTTGCTTTTTGATAAATGCCAACACCACTTACTCCGTAAAACATCAGATGTCAACTGAATATTAGGAAGCAACCTTTTCTATAGTTAGATCAGTTTGGCAATTGGATGAATTACCTAAACAGGTGGTATATTCTTCCTCATTGAATATATTCAAGCAGAAACTGAGCAACCATCTGTCTGGGATGTTTTCATGAGTCGTCTGGGTTGGGCAGAGCACTGCATTCGGTGGTCTGAATGGCCCCCCTTTGCATCTGTGATTCTACATGGGTATTTGTTGACTCTTGACTCATTACATGTTTTCAAAGAATCAAAGGTGCTCACTGGCACTAAAAGGTGTCTTAGCTTAGCCCAAAGTACTTTTATGATTTAAAATTCCAATTTATTTTGTATGCAAGAAAGCTTCATACAATCTGGGGGGCAGTTAATCTGTGATGTTTCCTTGCTGAGCTACTATTGACAGCTCCCGTTAAATAATGGCAAAGCGATAGCAGAGGCAGCTACCCTGCTAAGCCAATTCTGCTTTGTGGGTACCAACTACCTAATAACTACTGGGCAGCCCAGAGAGATTGTTAACCATAAGGAAGAAATAATCCTTTTCCCTCCTGCAGAGAAAAACACCAAAGTTGTTACTGTGGTGACAGCTGTTGTCCTGAAAGCCCAGGCCTTTGAAGAACTGCTCTTTCTCTTGGAGTTTCATAGTGAGTAGCTTGAGGAATCAATATGCCTCCTGTGGACTACAGGGGCCCTGTTCATTATCATCACATGAAATGGCTTTTACTGGGAGTTGAAAGATGCCCAAAGCACACTTATTTTCTCTTCTCTGTGAGATACTTTGGAGACTAGTTTGTGCTTGTGTTTTCAAGCACAAACAACAATCCAAGCAAACAGGGCAAAATAAACAAGACTGTACTTCTTCAATTGGGCTGGTCGTTCTGAAAGAAGGTTGCTGCATTTCAGATCAGGCCACAAGTAAAAGAGTACACAAAGAGGCCCATCAAAAGGAAGCATTCCTCTGGTGCATAGGGAGATTCATTCATTGTCATGAGAGAGTGTGATGGGCTGAATTGTCTTTCACCAAGGCAAAACAATACAAAACCTACAAGATTAATGAAAGCTGATCATAGAATTGTGGAGTTGAAAATCACCATAACAATAATCTAATTCATTGATTCTCAACCTTAGCTGGCTGGACAATTCTGGGAGTTGAAGGCAACACGTTTTAAAGTTAGCAAGATTGAGAAACACCGATCTAATCCAACTGTTTGCAATGTGCTGGAAAAGAAGTTAAACCCTTCTAAGAGGTGACTACAGTACCCAACCTCTTTTTTTAAAAAAAATCCAGAGACAGAGAACCCACAATAATTGTGGAACAATCTCACCCAATGGAATTGGCCACTCCATACCCGCTGGCAGAAAGGCCATAGAATTTTGGTTGGGATGGACCAGTGGTAGAATTCATTTTTTTTTTACTACCGGTTCTGTGGGCATGGCTTGGTGGGCGTGGAAGGGGAAGGATACTGCAAAATCTCCATTCCCACCCCACTCCAGGGGAAGGATACTGCAAAATCTCCATTCCCACCCCACTCTGGGGCTTGCCAGAGGTGATATTTGCCGGTTCTCCAGACTACTCAAAATTTTCGGTACCGGTTCTCCAGAACTGTCAGAAACTGCTGAATAGCACTCCTGGCGTGGACCACGAGAAGAGCCTTTTCTGCTATGGTTCCTGCTCTCTGGAACATTGTGCTCCCAAGGGAAGAGCTGCACCTCCACTTTTGGCCTTCTAAAAGGGTCCGAAGACCTGGCTCTGGCAATTAGCCTAAGACCCCAATGGTGTCATTCCAGTGGTAGTTAATGGACTAAGGTAAATCTCTACCTCCTTCCTGTGCACACCTTGCTCCCTTCCTTCCCACCTTTGTTACTTTTAACTCAATTTTAATGCTATTATTTATTGTTTTAAATGTTTCATCTTGTGTTTTTAAATTGATTGTAAGCCACTTAGAGTTGCCCCTAGATGAGATGGGTTCCTATAAGTTAAAAAAATAATAAACAATCAAACAATTAAAATCTGCAACTGTTCCACTGTTTTTCCACTGTTCCACTGTTGTATATACCTTATCATGGTGTGTTTTGTGTGTGTTTGCTCATCATTTAATGAAATCTAAATGTATATGGAATACATTATCTAAATCTAAATGTATATGCAATTGATCTTAGTACCTTTGGTTATGGATACACTTCCTGACTGTCTTTCTTATTTTCCTAACCTGACTAGGTGGCTCAGTGGCTAAGACGCTGAGCTTGTCGATCAGAAAGGTCAAAACAGTTTGATGGTTCGAATCCCTAGTACAGGTCTCCTGTGTGAGCAGGGGGTTGGACTAGATGACCTCCAAGGTCCCTTCCAACTCTGTTACTGTTACTATGACACCTTTTCAGGTTCCTGAAAAATAATATGTTGTCTATCCTCAACCTACCTGTGCTTCCTTTCTTCTAGACTGAACATTCCATGTTACTTCAGCCTGTCCTGATAAGACAAGTCCTTAGGTCTCTGTATTATCTTTGTCACCCTCCTCTGAAGTTGCTCCAGTCTTTCAATGTGCAGAATAAAGGGGAATAGGGACCTCATGTATCTTTGATACCGTTCTTTTAATATTTGTGTTAGCTGTTCTAGTAGTTGTCTCACATTGTTTGCTTATTTCAGTTTAATATCAATGACAATCCCCCAGGCCTTCAATGATATAACGCTTTGAAGCCATGAATCCCTCATTAAGGCCCTATATTTTTTTCCTCCTTATATTTCCTTCTGGTGAAAGGACATCTTGTTCCTCTCAGCCTAATCTTCCAACCTGTGTAGGTTAAATTGCACACTTGTTCTGCCACACCTGAAATTTGGTAATGAGTATAATAATTGATGGACTCCCTTATCAAATACAAATGTTGAATGATATTGGCCTCAAGATAGAACTCTATGGGATTCCACTTGTTACTTTTCTCCAATTTGATATCTCATAGATGGTATCTTCATGGTTTGGTCAAGTCCTGCCTTAGCCATAAAAGCTGGTTGGGTGATTTTGACCCAGGGCTGTTGCTGTAGGAGGAAGGTGTGTTGGATATGTTTGCTGCTTGAGTTATTTGTAAAAATAATTGTAATAAATAATAAATAAAATAAATAATAAAAAGACTATTGGATTTGACAAAACAGCAACCCATGGACTCGTCATTCACTTATCTTGCAGAGTAGTTCGCTTTACAGATGATTCATAATAATCTTTGATGCCTTGATAAACTTCAAATACTTGAGATACAGCCAGAGAACATGTAGCATTGTTGATAAATGATGATTAAAATCATGCTGAGTATGAGAGTTTTCTCATAATCATTGAAAAAACAAAAGACAACCTGCCCAAAAGAAGGAGGTAAGTCTTTGTTAGTTTTTTTTTTTAAATATGTGCTATCAAGTTGTTTTTTACTCCAGTGACCACATAGATCAAGGGTGTCAAACTCGATTTCATTGAGGCCCGGATCAGGGTTGTGTTTGTCCTTGGGGATATGTATGTGGCCAGGGTGGGCATGGCCAGCTTGATGTCACTCGTTTCAGGAGTGCCTGTGGCGGCCCAAGTGCTCTGCCAGTGAAAACGGGCTCCAGTGCTATTTCTGGCTGCGACGGCCTCCTGCAATCTTCTGCCAATGAAAATAGAGCTTGGGAGGGTCGCACACAGCCCTCCCAAGCTCTGTTTTCATTGGCAGAGGATTGCAGGAGCCAGAAACAGAGCATAGGAACCTGTTTTCGCTGGCAGAGGTACCATGAGCTAGTCCTTCACTGTTTCCAGAGTGGCCCCATGGGCCAAATCTAAGCACCTCGTGGGCCGGATCCGGCCCACGGGCCTTGAGTTTGACACCCCTGACATAGATTTTATTGAAGATGATCTGTCCCCAACCTGGTCTTTCAAATCTCCCAACTGTACCCTCATCATTATTGTAGCTGAATTTGCTCCTGGTTGTTGTCTTCTTCTCTTTCCATCTACCTTTATTGGCATTAGGCTGTTTTCAGAGAACTAGATCTTCAGATAAATGTGTCCAAAGTAGGATAATTTGAGGTAGAGTAGAACAAAAAATTAAACATAACAAACTTTGAACCTTATATTTAGAAATAAGACTAGTTCAGGTTTAACCTTGCTGAAATTCTTTTGACACTTCCTTAATCACTATTTGGCCTCCAGCTGAAGCTTGGCGCTGATTATCATGTAATTAGTATTATTATGAATTTCTGATCAAAGAGAAATAGAAGGACAAACCCAAATCATCCTGGCTGATGTTCCAGCTTTGAATTGCAACCCAACAGCAAATTCAATGAACAACGAAAGGACTTTCATTTACTAGATTATATCATGGTGATGCTATTTTATGAGAGCTAATATAGTTTGAACTTGGATCAGTGAAACCTAACTAAGGTTCTCGAGTAGGGAATTCACTGAATGATTTTGTGCCAGGGATTCCCTTCCAGCCCAACCTATCTCACACGGTTGTTCTTATCGGGATAAAATGTATATTGCCTGGACTCCCAGAGAAAAGCAGAAATTGCCTTTCTCAGTCTTGGTTTTCCACTTTGTTATTATTCATTGATTTATTAATATTCATTATCCCTCACTGGTTAAATTATTCATTTTATGGATAATTTAACCAGTGCATTCATTCATTCATTCATTCATTTGATTTATATTGCCACCTATTCGCCCATGGCGACTCAAGGCGGGTTACAGAATATAAAAAGCCACATTTAAAAAATAGTAAAACTCATAAAAAATCAAATAAATTAATGTAATAAAATCATTCCTGGATGCTTCTTTATAGATGATTCATAATATATTTTATTCAGAAAATGGAGAAAAATAAGCTGCATCTTAATCACAACTTAGGTACTTTCCATCCAACTCAGAGATATCTTCTAAGAGATATTTGGTATTGTAGTTCAGAAAAGTCTCGAGAATCACAGACTTTTGTCCACTGGGAACATTTACAAGACTTCATCTCTTTTCTTTAAAATCTCTCAAGTAGCATGAAAGCTCTTAACTTATCTCCTTTCAAGTTTACATACTAGTTTCTGATAGATTTGAATCATCAAACCAAGAGATGTTCCATATTTATATCTTTTACATTTTAAATTTCTTGATGTAAAAAAACAGTTTTACCATCCAAATGCCTTATTTGTATTCTTCTTACAGCCATTACATTTCAAAGTATTCTTATAACTGGGTATTTGTATTCAGAGATTGGATGACTATATGCCAAAGCACACGAAATACTTCCCACTGAAGTGGTATCCATTTATCTACTCACATTTCCATGCTTTCAAACTGCTCGGTGGGCAGGAGCTGGGGCAAGAACAGGAGCCTTGGGTTTACGCCTGGGCTGTCAGCTTTCTGTACTATAAAGCTGCATTTTTTTCTGATAACAAACATTTATTGATATAAACAGTTTATATTTGATATAAAGGTTTTATAATTTTAGAAGTGTAACTGTATGTGAATTACATAGAATATTGCATCGAATTTGGTAATCTACATAAATCTATATATTATTTAAGCAGACTAGCAGATAAGGTCCAAAATAATTGAATGAAACCATTTCAAAAGTTGATTTGCTACAATTAAAAACAGCAATTCTTTGTTGCTTGTTGATCTATGCTTTTCATTCTTTTTTTGCCTATAATGAAATGCATTTATTCTTTTTTGTATATTTCTACTACATGTCCAAATCAATAGCGTCAGTTCTTGACTTCATGTTAATAATGAAACCATACTAACAGGTTATGGATGGACTCAGGCAGGCTATTGAAAAAGTAAAGCAATTATAGAAGGTACAAAATATGTAAATGTACTGAATGAGAGAGAAGGGTTATTGTTTTTAAATGGAAAACAACATTTTGTAGCTCACTGATTTGGTCTTAAATTAAGTAGAAACTATGAACTGTGAACATGTAAGCTAAAACATTATTATTTAAAGATAACATGGACACGAATGCATAAAAAATACATGTTAAGTTATTCCTTTTTGTGGTAAGCAATACTATGCAAAGCAAGAATCTGTATACCAAGTTATACAAATTCATCTACTTACTCTAGAGGGACTTTTTTCCCCCAATTATGCCTGTCTAGTTATTGTTCACTTCCCTTTTCCTGTTGAATAAAACCATCTTGTTCCTTGATATATTATTTTTTAGGTCTAGGTCTAATTTTAATCTTGCCTGATTAAAAGTTCTGGAGAAGTTGACAGCTTGCATGCTGTTTTGGACTACTTTGACTGGTCCTAGTAAAAGTATATTATGGGCTTTGCTAATAAAGTATAGATCCTATTGTGAACATTACACTCCAAAGTTCATGGGTCTTATCTCCTAGAGAATAATGCATATTTTAGTAATCATTCTTTCTTAAAGTTCAGTTTAGTATGCCTTTTCCTCTGAGCTCCACTGTGTACATAAAAGTGTGTATTGCAAAAAAAAAAAGGTCCACATTCTTTTTTTAAAAAATTTGATTTATATGCCACCCTTCTCCGAAGACTCAGGACGGCTTACAATGTGTTAAGCAATAGCCTTCATACTTTTGTATATTTATACAAATTCTAATCCTTCCTTGGCATTTAATAATTGCACTGGTCTGGCGTTATCCTTCTCCCTCCACAAAGAAAGTCCTTACTAAGATATTGTTTCTCATTGCTACAATAAAACAGTCAGTACATAACTTAAAAACAGAGAACAAGAACAGAGAATATTTGAACGAATTGTTGAGTACTCCTTTTCTTCAATGTTAAAAAACCTATTATGTCCAGCTCACATACTTAATTGCTTATGTTTCTTTCATTTCTCTATTACTGGAATAAACTCGTATAACATAATTAATACAATTTCCCTATTCTTCAGTCCTTTTTTTATGATTTGCTTTTTGCAGCAGGACATCCAAGATGAAAAGTTGAAATGTATATGGTCTAGAAATTTTCAAAACTGCATTTGAGAGTTAAGATGCTCTGCGATGGAGGTAGGCAGAAGCTGTTGGCTTGGCTGAAAGGGATGAAACATTTTTTTGAATCCAGAACATTCAAATTCCAACCTTGGGAAACAGCTGACACAGATACCTAACTAATCTGCTGAACTCAAGAAGGGGAGAAGGTACGGCACAATCTCATTTGCAAGATTGTATTGTTATAGCCAATCTGAATGAAAGTAATGATAGCCTTCCCGTGGACTTGACTTCATGGACTCATTTATCTTCTAGTGGAGCTGACAAAAACCCTTTTTATACTAAGCCATTTCACTGTACATTAGATTAACGATCTTTCCAAACAATCTTTTTAGGGTGCCAGAGAATTCCTGTGGGGAAACAATGAAAGTCAGCCACTAAAGAATTATCAAAACTTCTTTTAGTAAATAACAACAAAACCTAATAAATAATAAATGGATGGCTCTTAACTAAACAAAACCAAATAAAAAAGCAAGCACATAAAGTTCTCACCCAACCCCTCCAAACTACTCCGTTTCAGCTTTCTTTTCCTGTGATACTACAGTTTTGTTTAGTTTGCTAAGAGGCAACACTATCTTTGTTTTAATAAACTTTATAATGCTTGCATTGTCAGAGGTTTATAGTATTATCATGTTGTACCTCCCTGGGGCAGTGTGTTTGATGTCTTGCCAAGAACAGAGGTGCTATCTGTTGGCTTGGCTTGGCCAGCAGCCTATTATCCAAGTGAACCATTGCAATGATTACATTCTCTCTTGTACACTTTCATTTGTAAAGACACCATTGGTATTTAAAAATGCAAACAATGGTTGGCCTGCTAAGCTTTAGCATGGGCAAGCTGCACAGCTCTTGGATATCATGAATGTAGTGCATGGTGCATTTGTTGAATTTGTTGGTTCAAGACCTCTTTGTCAGAGTGTTTCAGTGTTTCAGTCTATCACTTTAGCACGTCTTGCGTAAAAGTAAGTTGCTTTTCTGAGGAAATTTGTGTGCATAATTCACTATGAATGTCTCATGGGTGCTTTATTCAAAAAGCAACTGGACTTTGTTTTTTTCTTTGAAAACATTTCGCTTCTCATCCAAGAAGCTTCTTCAGTTCTTGGATGATAAGCAAAATGTTTTCAAAGAAAAGAAAAGAAAAAAACAACAAGGAAGTCCAGTTGCCTTTTGGAAAAAGCACCTTTGGGACAAGCATGGCCTGGACGATTGAGGACTTCCATAGTCATGATGAATGTTTAGTTTTATTAAATACGATCTTTATGTATACTATAGGATATCAATGCTGGCTGGCAGACCGATAAAGATTTTTTTTGTTCTTTGTTTCCTTAATCTTGTCATTTCATCACAGAAGAGATGACTAATTTTTCCTTGTTTGTTTTTGGCAAGCAGACAAAAAACACCTAAATGTAACATGGTAAATGTGCAATATATATTAATTTTTAAACACAGGGGTTAAGAAACAAAATTCATATTCCATACTCTGCAAAATTAAGTTTTAACACCAAGACTATAGCTTTACAACAGGTATATTTAATACATTAATAAAGCAAATTTTCAGTGAACAGATTGGAATTTCATAGTTCTTGCTGGGTAAAACAATAAGGTAATTACTTTGAAATTTTTCCATTTGTAAGAGATCAAAAACATGCAGCTAGCATTTTGATAAATTTTTTCGTTTTCTCATCCATGCCCTCTATTCCTCCTTGCCTCATCCCACCAAGACAGATGATTGTTCAATCTTTGAGTTCAAAGAAGACCAGGGCTAATCCTGACAGGCTGCAGAAATCTGGGTAACCATTGGATAGTAACAGAATTAGAGTTTTCTGTATTTGTTGCTGTTGTGCTGAAACGCAGTGTAGAACTGAATTTTATTTTAAAAAAAACACCTAGATTGTTGCCTCGATTGAAACATAACCATCCTGAAATAGTTTAATGGAACATTAGGGATATTTTATTTAGAGTTTCAGAAAAAGAAATCACATTTTAATTTTTTTTTATGTCCACATCCCTTTTCTCCCAGAGCTCAGAGCAAGGGATCTCTTCCCCTAATCATAGTCCATTACCTCACTCATTGCACGATATGGGCAATGATTAGTGGATTTCTCAAGACAAAAGCAAAACCTGACAGGTTTCAAGCCTGTTTGGAAGTCACCGAGCAGCAGGATCAACTTTCTTCCTTCTGCCTTTTCCAGATTAAGGAAGATGAGGTGTTCCCCAAAGCATCTAAGAGGCATTGAATTAGAGGGCAGCGTCATTTCTTTCATGCAAAGGCAAGGGGTTTATTTCTGTTCCTGCCGGCTCAGCATCCACGAATAGCTAGTGGCATTCTATTCAGTAATAAACTAATTGCAGCAAAAATATTTCTGCCCATCAGTTGGGGCATTATTTATCTTGAGTACAGCTGAAAGGGATTTTGTGCGTGTGTTGAATTCTCAAACCTCTGATTAGAATTAATTCCTCACACAACAGGCCTGTCCAATCTGAGGTGTAAGAGTAACAGATCCCCTCTAGAAATCCTGGGGTGTGGACTGCAGAACTGGCCCCTCTCTTACAAAGCTGATGGCACTTTGTAACTTTAAAACGGACAGATGACGGGCATTCATAAATGTTGTTTATGTTACATAACACTTACCTTAGCTACATTGAATTAATTAAATGAAAAATAAATTTAGTTTTGGATCTTGTTCCACCTCCCTTCTTCGATATGCAGATTCTGGCCCCACCATTCAAAGCCAAAGGAAGGCTCCCGCCTTTAAAAATGAAGCACAGCACGTCAAGCAATGATTGCTCAATTTATCGGCTCCTTGAGTGGGTAAGACTGAGATGTTTCTCCAAATTGCTATTCTGCCACCAGATGGCACTTCTTTACCATTTAATTTCCTGTCTCTGAAAATCTTGTTTTAACTGTCCTGCATAACAGAATTAAATGTAGAAATGCAGCTGGTGTATTTTTACACTAGCAAGTGGGGAAAAGCTGCATTAGTGGCATTCTGCAACAAAAGAGTGCCCTAATGTATGTTTAATATATTTCATCATCCCTTCTTGCTTTGCACTGATCATTTGCTCTTAACAGAAAACCCATAACACATTGCTATCATTCATTAGCAAGGCTCTTGAAATGCTTCCGAAGTCTCTAACAGACCCATTCAATGTTTTATTCAAGCACCTCACTTCTTTGTCTGCTTTAACACCAACCCTTACAGGAGTGTGCTTGCTGTTTGTTTTACTTCAAGTGCTTGTGATGAAGAGACCTAAAAGGACCCATAACCAAGAGATCGGATGCTGCAGGGGAACAGAATGAAACTGAAGTAGAGTTGCTTCTCTCAAAGTTCAATCTTCAAAATGTAACCTTCTGTTCTCTGAGTTTAGGCTGTTGCTTGCAGCTTAAAAGAATCCTTCATTAAGAAAAGGGTTCTTAATTTTAGCCTCAGGCTCGGGATTACTGCAGCTACTCTGCCACTCCCCTATTTCGGAAGTCAAGAATAGGGAACCTTTGGACAGAGAGATTGACATTTATTATGCGTTTTTCCTCCAAGGACCAGAGGGAAGTTGGTAGAGAGGTGCTGACATCAAGCAGGGTCTTCCTCCTAATATGAAATATTGTGTGATGAAAATGTGCATGGTTCATCTAACTTTAAAGAATAAATGTATTTTATATACCACTATTTGTGAGCTACTTCAAGTGTATGGCAGATTTATCCATTTAATTAATAAAATAAACACAATGTCTTTTCCTGTTACTGTGCAGTCACACTAATACATACAGTACCCGTAATAAAAACTAGACAACGGCTTTAGTTTTGTTTTCTAAGTCAATACAATTTCTCAAATTTATTTTTAAGAATTACTTCTAATATATCTTTTTCACAGAAGGAGAGTATAGGGAATGTTCTCATTCCATCTGTAAACACTGAAATACAGATCTGGGAAACAAGGGAAGAGACACAAAAAGTGCATTTTACAAAATTATCAACTAAAATATATTTTACATGTATTACATTTCAATTTAAATTCTACTGACTGCATTTTCAGTTTCAAAAATATTTCCATATCTAATAGATTAAAAAAGCATGAAATATTTTCATTGAAGATAAGACATTTCAAATCATTTACATGCTGTTTGCAAACAGCATAAAACAACTACACAAATCTTTAAAACAATATTCTTGGCCTGAAGTAGATTCTGACAATTATCAGAAGCAGGGAAGGTCTTGGGTTTCTGTTCTCCAGAAAAGGGGCTCCAACCCTATTTCAGAATTGGGTAGGTAACTATTTTTTAAAAAATATTTTGTTTGTTTTTAGACTACTGTTGCTTTCCTGCCTGGAGAAGCCAGAGAAAGGAGGGGGAGGAAGTAGCAACAGAAATCAGGACTTTACAGAGTTGCTCTGTTTCTGAAGCTAAATTTCATCGTCCTTTCATGAGGGCAGGAAGGCTGCCCTGAATCTGGGTCTCAAGTCACATGCTGAGGATTCCAGCCACCACACCATAAATTCTAAAATATCTTTTTGGGAAGAGGCTCTCTGGCACTACAGTTACTCTCCCATTTCTAGTTAAGAAGAAAGAAAGAAAAAAAGAATCCGAATCTGATTCTGCATAGATCAGACTAGCCAACTCTTCATACACACTCCAACCTAGATCATTGAAGAACTGTCCCTTTATCTCTACCTTTCCTTCCTTGACTTGGCAAATGGAAGAACAGGCCATGGCTGCAGAGCATATAATACTGCCCCCAATGCTTACCCCTTCCATCAAACCGTTCCCCCTCCAGGGTTGCTTTCCCCTGCATGAAGAAAAGTTGTACGGAATCTTCGGTTCCATATACCTGTGCTGTCATAAGATATGCTTTGTAGCCCTAGTTAACAAAGAGCCCTTCTACGTGCCCAAGCAGCGGTTTTGATAAAAAGGAAGCCACTACTCTGACACTAGCAAGCTTGGAAAATTCATGCTCAGCCTTAGGGTGGAAGATTCCTCCTCCAAGCAGGAATATACCCATTCCTGATGGAATGCAATCATCACCTGATCTCTGCTATCCACCATCGGTTAGACTTTTTCACAGTTTCCCCCCCATCATTTCCCCTCTTTGGTATGTAGAGCAAGTCTGCAGGTACCATTTGTGTCAACACACAGGAAGCTGAATATGGTAGGGCTACTTTCTCCAGAACAGATATAGAGCACTGGTGGCCAAACTCTTGCTTCTAGCCTGAGGGTCAGAAGATATAGTGCTAACTCTACTTGAAAAGATAACAATATTAAAGCCGTAGTAAGCTTCGATAATAACTGAACACTAATTAAATCTCCCTCACCCCTTACAAAAGGAAAAAAAAAAGCAACTACATAGGTCCCTAGTTCAGGTGAGCAACTCTGGCTGTCAGCAGGTACATGGACTAATACAGTGTTGATTCTCCTTTCAAATTAGTGCAATCTACAAATGGAATCCCAGCTGGGTGTTGACTGATTGGGTGGACTCTTCTTATGCTGTCCTTTGGTTTGCTTTAGAATTAACTGAAACAGCTTTGTGTTAAAGCTAAACTAAAGTATTCTAAGAGCTATACATGTAAGGCAAGAGGCAGAAGTATCTGTGAGAATCAAGTAGCAGTTTCTCAAAACGCAAACCTCTCATTGGCCAGTTCCTTTTGGAAGCCAGAGTCTCACCATCATGGGCATGTTCATATGTCAGTGTTAAGATATTCTGGGGTGGGTGGGAGAGAAGAGAGGTAGGCAGGCAAAAACAGACTCAGTTGGGTTACGATGCCTGTTTCAAAGACTGACACTCAAGCACTATGCACTATGCTATCGTTTCTTAACTCTGGCTTCTAGCCCTCCCAAGTTAGATGAGTGTGCAAATCCAGGTTCTATGAGGACTGTATATGAGAGTAAAGAAAATGGGATGTGGAAAGGAAAATAAAATAAATTACCTCTGCCCAAATAGGCAGGCCTCTCTAAGTTTGTGGAGAGAAGAGATCAGTATTGTAGCAGCTGTTATTTATGTCTCAAACTCTGAGAAGTTTTCAAGTGCCACCTTATCACCTTCACCATTGCTGTGCCCAATAAGCATGATCTTTAAGGCTGGGCCTGTTTCCTGATATCCTGATTTTTATGGCATTTATTCGGAAATAGGTCCTATAGATGTCAATGTAAATTAATGCTAAGCACTTGGCCTAGAGCTTCAATCTTAGAAGGATATGCAGTTTCTCATAATGGTGTGAGGTGAACTATTACATCTTTCCCACTTTCTGCTTTGAAGCAACAACTGGACTGGGCAATCACACAATACAAAATACTTGAGTGTGGTCCTTCTCAACTAGTATGTATGTAGAATATGAGAAGGATTTTCAGTGAATTGGTGGCTCCCAAAACAAGGTGTCATCTCCATTTTCAGTATTATACTAAACAAAAGGATATATGTCCTTCTTCTTTTTAGAAGGCCATGACATCAGGAACCTTTTTATAGTTTGATTTACTTTTACACTGAAGTTTTCCTTCAGTATGTTCTACTCATCCCCAACAAGATTGGCTCTAGAGTCAGTTTACTGGCTTTTATCCACTTTTATCCTCCCTTCCCCCCTCCCTCCAATATATGAAGCTCATTGTACAGATATATAGATATAGATTTACAGAAGCAAGCACCTATATCTATATACAGACACACATTTCTTTATAGATATATATTTCCACTTATGCTTTTTATATGAAGTGCTGTGCTTTGAAGATCTGCCTTAACAGGAAATCTGCTCCCAGATGTAGAGGACTGAGTGCTTCAGGGTTGTTATGCAGTGCCTGTGGGCAGCACTCCACCAAAGGAGGCCCCTACATGGACAAAGAGCTTAGCCTGCCTAATGGCCTGCTATCGTTGCTCACTTCACGCCACAGTGGTGTTACTGTGGATTCTTCAAGATGCGTCCATGCCTGAAATCATAGACGTGACGGCAGAGAAAAACCAGCTCTGGATCAGTGTCCTCTGGCACCTTGCGATGGGCAGGGGTGGAATACTCTTCAGAAGGAGGAACCATCACCGTTTTCTTGCCTGGAATCCCTTCCACGCGACGCTTTGCCAAGGCACAAAATCTGCAAGACAGCCAGGTAATGATGCTAGTGGTTACTCTGACAGCTATTGACTATATGTCATTCACTCAGGGATTTATCAAATTTTACTTTTTTTTATTTATTTAGTTTTTCCAATGCGAATATTCGATTTTCTATTCTAGCAATTATGGTTGCCTAGTGGCAAGTTGGAGGCTGTGTGCTCTCTCACATACATACGTCCACATAGTGAAAAATCTTTTCCTTGGCCCAAGCCAAAAACTGCTGAGTCCCAAGAAAGCTATATGATGAAAAAGGGAGCTATGAGCCTTCCTTCCTCTTCCTTTCACTTAGTGATACACCTTCAAATCACTTGACAGTGGGACTTCAGCAATCTTTTGCTATTTGCCCATCAACCAGCTGTTTGACAGGCTACTGGGAGCCATGGTGAGCCACCCAGAACGCTTCCAAGGGCTATATAAGGTCTACAAGCTACTATACAATAACAATAATAATAGCAATAGCACTTAGACTTATATACCACTCTATAGTGCTTTACAGCACTCTCTGGGCAATTTACAGTGATAGCATATTGCTCCAATAATCTGGGTCCCCATTTTACTGACCTTGGAAGGATAGAAGTCTGAGTCAACCTTGGTTAGGATTGAATTCCTGGCAGTGGGCCAAGTTAGCCTGCAATACTGCATTCTAACCACTGTGCCACCATAGTGCCACAATCTTGCAGTATGATAAAAGGGGAAGAAAATCCCACAGTAGATTACATTGCTCTTTTTCTTGTAGATTTGGAGCTGTGGGTTCCAGATCTACAAAAGTTGGCTCAGGATATATTGGCAAAATGTTTGAGGAAAAAAGTGAGTAAAAATAACAGCATGGTCCCATTGTTCCTTCCCAGGCATCCCTACTCCAAGTTCAAAAGCACAAACATATTTATAAAGACATTTGGATCTGGTACATTTTATTCATTCGCTTATTTATCTCATAGTTCTTGTACACAGTCAAATGACAGTGGATGTTGCAGAACAAATACATAATATAAAATATCAAAACTCATAAAAATACAGCAAAATCAATACATCCGGCTGAAAGGCCAAATAATTGGACTGGAAGGGCCAATTGTGCTTCCGTATGTTTTTTACTGCTATGTCTTCAGCAGGGAAAAGCAATCTGGGGCCTTCCATATATGCTGAATTACCAAACCTGCAACCCTTGCTGAGTGAGGCTGGTGCAAAACATAGATCAATCCTTTTAGTGATCTAGATATGCATATGCTAGTAGGCACATACAAAAAATGACTGGAAAAAAATGCCAAGGTGATCTCATTAAGACATCTGTGAAAATGCCACAATAGCTCGATTGTAACATGTCAGTCTATGGATCATCTCTCTCTCTCCTTCCCTCCCCCTCCTCTTGGTACTAAAATGATCTGCAATGCCCAACAAACCACAACTACCAAGAGAGATGGGGAGAAAACCTTACCAATAACAAACAAACAGTCTTCCGGAATTGTTCTGATGGAGCACAGAGACCATAAAACAAGCATGGTAAGAGCGCCACCTACCTGCAGTACTCTGCAAAGGTCAGAACATAGCACTTTTCCTCTATACAGGCCACACTGTTCTCGTCCTGGTGTCGGGATGCAAAGATCTCATTCTGCAAGAAAGTGTACAAGGGGATCAGAGTCTGGCAAGAATGTTCTTCTATCACATGTTTTTGTCTGTGGTGCGTTAAAGTATATATCTTATTTTTACATGCTCTTCAGTTTACATTTTTAAGCCCAGTTCTACCAAGAAGGAGGTCGATTGTACTAGGAGACCAACGTGTGATGATTTAAACATTAATGGTCACATTTTCAAGTCACATATAAAGCATTCAGAGTGTGGGTTTTTCGTTTACCTTCTGGAGTGTAATCTTCTGAGCCCATACACTAAGTGAGGCAAACTTTTCATCGCCAAGACGCACATTTTAATCAAATAATATATTTACTGCCTGAAGGCCCCAGGGATTAGGCTACTAGTGTGGGGTCTAATGTTTTATTAATAGAGGTGGTTTAAAAGCAAAAAAGATATGTCAAGGCTACGGAAGGCAATATTAATTTTTTTAAAAATGAGATACTGCACTAAGTGTCCAATTAGTTGACTTCTGTGTTATAACATAGCAATAATGAATATATTTGTTTGTTTAGTAAATGTATATCCTGCTTTTACTTCAGGAGCTAAGAGCAGCATCAAAGCATTCCTTCTTCTAATTTTCTTCTCACAAGAACTATCCTGAGGTAAATTGATCTGAGAAACAACAATTGGCCCAAAGCTATCCAGTGAACTTTCACATCCGGGGTAGATTTGAACCCTGAACCTGGATCTCTCTGGTCCTATCCCAGCACTTAATAGAACATCAGGTTTTTTGAAGTTTAAATGCATACATTTAATAACTAGTAATTTCTACCTCACCTTAGTTCCTTAGATGTAGGGAAAAGGAGGTGATGCCAGTACCGGTACTTATTCACATTAATTTATGAGAGAATTTAAAACAACCTATCAATACATTAAATTATGTAACTGTTATACCAGGCATTTCATGTGTGCATGAAAAAACAGCACTTTAAACAGCACTTCTCTGAGGAAGCTAAAAAAGAAATTTAATTGAAATAGATTATATATTAGCATTTGTATTTTATATGAAATATAAAGTATCTAGCTAAAATGGAAGTTTGCCAGTTCAGAAATATGCATAGACATTTCACAGCCCTCAACTGCCTATTCATTCGCTTATATAATTTGACCAGAAGATGACTTCATTTTCAAGTAACTCTTATATTTTAATTTCTGGGATCAACCTGACAACACTTCAAATCAATTATGGTCTTTTCTTCAAAGTTCTCACTCTCTCAAAGCTCAATTTTACACTAAAAGGCAACAGCACTTATATTTTCACTGCGTTAGTCTAGAAATTTTAGATCTGAAAGCATCAAAGCTGGTTGGATCATCCTATCAGGGTCATTGTAGTTGGAATTACAGTTAATAATAGGAATAGCTAGTTGGGGAGAGGGGAAAAGGTGAGAGATTATTTTATTTTGTTGCTACGGAAGTCTTAACAGAGAAAAGGAACGTATAGATGGACCAAAATTACCATAATGATAGAGAACCTCTGCATTTATTGTACTATAGAACACTAATCTGGGAAAGTAGCATTGTAACAATATGTTGTAGATCTTAGCAGGGGGGAAAAATCCAGCCTTTAAAAATAACCTTGCAGTTTTAAAAGTGAATGCTTCCATAGCTTTTCGTGTCTTAAAGTGAAGGAAAGCCAACTTTAAAATATGAACAAGAGCTATTCTGTAACAAATTCACAGAGATAAAAGGACACTTTCAGTGTAATTTAGGATTGTTTATAAAATTATGAATGTTTGGGGTGAGGTAATGGAAAGTCTTTAAATGTCTTGCCACTCAAATTACTTCTCGACTTATTCCAGAAAGCAGCTATGTTAGTTTGGTATAGCAAAAACACCCAAAGCAATAAATGTGTTAGTCTTTAATGTAGTCTTCGCTACTTTTTCCGGCTTTTGAAACAGTGGAAATGTTCCCATATCTAGAAAGAAGTGGCCCAACTGAAAAATAAACATTAAGTATTTGTTAAAGTAGGAACATAAAATTATCCTCCTTTTCTTTGCAAATAAGTGGTTGAAGAAGAATTAGAAATATCAGAACCATCACATCAAGCAGCCTTTGCTGACTCGTTTTAATGTCCTGGACTTCCATACCTGATCATCATGATCAAATACTCACCTGATGCATGCTAGAATTGCGGCCTCCCTGAGTGTGCTCTGGTCTATAATACCACAGGAGGCTCATCATCAATTCCCCTAGAAAGGAATGAAGTAGTTTTTCTTTTTAAATACTCTAACACACAAGCATGAAGTAGAACATAAAGACAGTCTGCTTACCTCTAATAGTGCTCACTAATGCATTCATACATAACCAACACTAGTGGGAATTTCTCACCTATCTCAATTTCTCCAGATTGAAGGACAAAACAGGAAAAAAGTGCAGGCTACTTGAGCAAAGCGGGTTGTATAAGCAAACTATTATTCTCATAGTTCCTTGCACAACACACATTTGAGTAATTGAACAAAAGGTGGATCATTGCCCTCAATGAAGTTCCAATTCTAATATCAAGATAATGATGTTTAATGAAGGCCACACAGTCCACAACTTCTTGCTGTTTTATATGGAATCTAAGTCCCCAAGCTCAGAGCACGAGAAAAAGGTTCAGAATAGTTGCCCATCCTCCCATTTCTACTGAGGGAATAGCTCTTGGAGCTGGAAATAGGACGGTGAGGGCTACATGCAGTTTTTACATTTCTATGATATAGAAAACTACAATTACAATCACAATTTTGCAAAGTACAGATAATGAGAGAATAAGAAAGGTTCCACAACAAGACTTAGTATACCATTGGTGGGCCAGGAAGCAAAGGTTGTATAAGAAGACTTGCTGGACTATGAGATGGCAAAGAGGCTCCCCCCCCCACCCCCAATCAAATGTAGCAAGGTTATAACTGTCACTCATTTGGAAAATCATTTGCACTGACACTGGGAAACTCTTCATGGGCTTCTCACATCACAGAAGCAGTTGAGAGGAAGTGTAAAAGGAAGCAGCACAACCAGCATAGTTGGCCGAAGTCTGATTGATGTCTGCAAGCAAAGGGATTACTCAAAGGGATTGTGTTTGCTTGGACGGTAAAAGAAATTAGCTTGGAAAAAAAGGCTGATGTGACTTTTGTGATTTTTTTTAAACGAAATTGTTTGTTAAATCAGAAACAGAATTGATCAATACTCAAGGAATGAGGAGTGCAAGCTGAGGTAACTGATAACAACTTTAAAGTTAAGAAGCTATAGAACTGTTGTTTGAGTTTTGCAATCAAACAGGAAAAGACAAGAGATGAATGATGAAATGGTGATTTAACAGAGTAAGAGGCAATGAGATCATTGATAAAAAGAGAGAACACCAGGCAAGAAATGATCACTTCTATATGGCAAGCAAAATGGTTGCTAAATACATATATACAAAATATAAGGAAAGTTTACCTGACTTCACAAAAAAGGAGAATTTAAATATACACCGTGATGGACACTGAAATGTTCCAATTGCCAAAATACAAGTAGAAAAAGAAGCCCCTTTATTAGTATAAGCACTGTTCGGTCAATTTGTGAGACATAGTCCTTACTTGGAAAGAGAACTGCAAAAAACCCATGCTGCTATCTGAAGGGTTGTTGGGTTAATTCCCATCCTTGTCATGTGTTAGGAGAACTATTTATTGCGGGATGGTTAGGCAATGTCTTGTGGATTAAACACTGATATCTTAGATTAGTTGCAACATGAATGAGGAGCGAGTTCTTCATTTTTGTTGATATACAAAAACAGCTGGTCCACCTGACTCCAAAACACAGGACTGAACTTTGTACATAATTAAAGAATGCCAAGAAGTCTAGATGATTAACATAAGAGGAGCAAACAGGTGACACCCATATTCATTAATTAGGAAGCTTTTGCAGTGGGTAATTCAACTATGATGGGGATGTCAGTTGTGACTCCTCCAAGAAGATTCAACCCTACACAAGAATGAAGTGTAAGATGCACAGGTGACAAAGTCAGCTTTTCAGATGATGATTGTGGGAGTTATAACTGAGAACAGTTAAATACAGAAAGCTTTGTGGACTAAATCCTGAAATAGAAACTGCCATAAATCCACTAGTCACTAGGTATTTATTGAGCCAGCTGGGGAAGGCTTACAACATTTTTCCAGAATATTCTGGTCAGTGTGAATCTAGAATTGCCCCTATGAAGAGAAACGATACAGCAGAATGCAAATAAGACATCTCAAAGCCTAGAGATGGAGAAGATGAAGGGTTCTGTGGATCTATTTTCAAAGATGGATTAAAAAGAGCAACAATTGTCTCTGACAGGTATATTTGGATAATGAGAAGACAGAAATGAGTAATCATGGTACACCTTAGAGACTAAAGAAAAGAACATCTACTAAATGATATTTCCTGTGTTGTAACGTTTGAAATGGGAGAACAGGCATGTTGTAAACCAATTAATACAAATCAATTTTAGTAAAGGCTGGCGGTTTTGAAGAATCATTATCTACATTTTTCTATCACATTGAAATGCTTCAGTTTCTTAAATCCATCTTCTATCATCTCTAAAGAAACTATTGAACTAAAAGCTTTGAAGACTAGAATATATGTGGCTGACTTTACTGCATCTTCTGGAAGATCTCAAGAACCTTAACATGAAGAATAAGGGAGAATGACAAACAAATCCTTAAAAAGATTGTGCTATATACTCAAATTATAATAAGAACCCAAGAATCTGATGTAACAGCCTCTCTTTTAATACACTAGATTTAGTAAGCCTGAGATTTGAGAAGCATCTACAATAACAGAATTTGATATCAAGTGTTAAAAGAGAAGATAGTATTAATATCCTTAAATTTCATGCATGTTCTCAAGGTAATTTGTAATTCAGGCAACAAATGCTATTGAGTCAGGAGATAAATGAAAGAGTGAAATAGGTAGTCTGATTATGTGGAAAAGTGTCAAAGTGGTAATCCTCAGAATTTGAGTGAACATATGCAGGCAATGTTTGAAGGTATCAGTGGTGATGTCCAATGGGGCAGACTGGTAGAATTCACATTGAAATCTGGTCCTTAAATGATACCACTGGTCACATTGCATGAAAGATAACAATGCCAGGAAGAAAAATAGAGAAACAGGATCTATACTGGTCTATATAAAAATCCTTCAACTGAGGAGCCGTAGTAGAAAGAGTTGAAGAAGTTCCTGGCAACTCTTAGTAAGAACAGGATAACCTGGACTGAGAAGAACATGCTTTCTTGACAACTTGTCTGGACTGTTGAATCTCTGTGTTATAAAATCATTCAGGTTCTATCAAAGCTGAAGGCAAGGAGAGGGCTATGGAAAATGAATCTTCTCAAGTGATGCAGCTGAATGAGGCCCAAAAGAGGGCACATTTGATGTAGTATCACAAGAGAGACTTTGTACTGAAGACTTTTTTTAACCAGGAAGATCACCGGACAAATGATTGGAATGAGAAATACAGTAACGTGCTTGAAATAGTAAAAAAATAGTATGAGATCAGCACACAGGTTGAGTCTGAACCCATAAAAGTGGTTAGCACTGAAGATCAAATTGGAGCTACTGATTCTGAAGTGACTGGCATAGTTTCTACTGTCATTATCTCTGAAGCCCAAACAGATATGAGAATGACCTCCCGTAAACAGAGCCTGACACTTGAGCAAATGGTGTTTTTCAAGCTTATTTAACAACCAAGACAGCTTTCTATGACATGAGCCTCTCTTAGTCTTAGCAGATAGAAAGAATGGTTGTTGGTAGGGAGCAATTTGCTAGCCTAGTTTTTGAAGTGTGCCTTTGCCCCACATCTTCAGAAGATTCCTTCAAAATCTTACCTCAGTGAAAGATGCAGGGGAGCAAGCAAAAATAGTAAAACAACATCTGAATCACTAAGCACATTTTTGAGAAGGGAAGAATCCAGATGATGCTATAGTGTCAGAAGGAAACTAATGGAAGCAATGGAGAACATTCTCAGATGTGGACTGGATGTTACACTTCCAAAGAAACCATCTGCAGTTCTAGAAATTTCCATTACTGACTCTCTGAAGACTCATCACCCAACATGTGAGATGCACAAAAACGAGAGATCATGCCACCTCAATCCATAGAAATGTCAGCCTGCTTTGCAATTGAAAGAGATGTTACTGTGAACTGAGTGCCCCATGCAAACCTTCTAATTTTCTTTTGCCCCTAGCTTTACTAGGCATGTTTGCATTTTTAAAATATGTGGAAATAATTCTGAGAATCTGTAAACATCGTGAACTGATTCAAATTCAGCACCACAAACTGCCTGCTTGTGTTGCATATTAACAGTACACTCCCTTCCCCCACATCCTCAGTTATGGAGAGATGCAACACAGTCAACAATAGTCTAACTGGCTTCAATCAAAGCATTTTGAAAATGGCTCATCTACTTTCATCAGTAATACAATTGATGGAGATCCCTAACCACTAAACTAATGGGGAAGGAACAATCTATACCCCCCCAAATATTTTTATTTCTTATTTCCAATTCTCTGGCAGCATGATGACAAACTATAAAGAAAGTTAGCCTAATTAGAGGTTCAAAGCATTCTGGCTGTGGCAATATTTTCTGGGAGTTGATCTTAACCTGGCAAAATCAGTGCAATGGTTTCCAGGGTGTACATCCTTAATTATTAGAACCAATGTCTAAAGTTTCTTAGGAAATAAAGTAAGCTGAAAAGCGTCAGAAAGATTCCGCTTTGGAGTATTTTTTGGGTGTGTGTGTGATGTATGGGTGACTACTGACCAACCAGATATAATTATCTGTTCTAAGAGACATAGGTAGTTTTGCCCATACAAAATCTAATTCAGGGACAAAGTTGTTTACTCTTGCCTTCATCTCAGAGCAGAAACCTCTGAATGCCTTTAATTTTAGTAATAAGGCACCTATTTGTCAACTTAAAAAAGAGCTGTACTGATTTTTGCCAAGTTGACATCAGGAACAGCAGCTCCCACAAAATATTTCCACAACAGGAATATCTTGAAACACTAATTAGGCTAACATCATCCATAGTCTGTCATCTAGGAAACAGAAGATAACTTGATTTCTTTTTACTTGATTATTTAGTAATACTAAACAAAGGCCATGATGCCATAGAAAATAAATTAAGAAATAAAGATTAGTTTGGGATATAGGCTGTTCCTTTCCCATTGGGCTAATGATTAGGGATCACCATCAATTATATTCTCCCAAAGATGCTTTTTAAAAAGGCAACTGGACTTTGTTTTTCCTTGAAGACGTTTTGTTTCTCATCCAAGCTCAGTCAGAACTCAGATGAGATGCAAACATCATCAAGGAAAAAAGTTGCCTTTTGAAAAAGCACCTTTGGGACAATCATGACCTGGATGGCTGAGAATGTCTACAGGCATCAATTGTCTTATTAAAGTGATGATGTAAATGAAAGAAAGCTCCACAGGTTACCAACTGGACTTCCAGGTTAATTTAATTTCTTATCTTGGATCTTCCTGACCTGACCCAAGCTTTCAAGTATTACCATCATGGATACAGATAGTTTGTCTGAATCATTTCTATGCCTTTTATATTCTAGGGATTTCTGTCACACTGGGCCTTTGGTAGACAGGTACACAGGGAATGATATGCAGAACGATTGTCACACACACACACACACACACACACACATCGCCCACTCCCAATTCCACAAATCTTTTGTAAACAAATACATTATTACACAGCTAACATCCATCATATAATTGTATTATGTTTTGTGCTCAATACCTGTTTTGGGGTCTTCCCACAGGGCAGATATCTTAGCCACATAAGGCATTGATTTCTTCCGTGGCCCTGATTTCAGAAGGACTGTATCCCGAACCCGAATGATTTCTCCATCTCTTTCCACGGCCTGGTAGCTCTTACGAACAGCTGGTTCTGGCTCATTCTACAAATATTGACAAGAGAGAGCGCCAAGAAAAGGAGTGAGTCTGCAAAAACAATACTGAGAAACAGACACCAGCAGCCTCCACTAATCCACCTACGCCAAGTAGACAGCTTCCTGCCAAAAAAGGGTGTCTTTATTGCTAAAGAGCCCGTGGAGAAGACGGATCATACAAAACAGCAGGATGCTTCTCTCTTCCCAGCGGGTTAATTTCAGAAGCAAAACATGCTGCTCAAATGAAAGGTAATGATTACTAAAGCCGAGAAGAAGAAATATTCAAGTCACCTTACTTAGTTCAGATTCATTTTAAGGACCAAGGCCGGACAGAAGGGGAGCTTCTTCATGCCTGGCTCTGTGGGAGACTGTAGGGCTAATACCCCATTAATCCATTTTAACCTGTCTAGTGTAGAAATCATTATTGTGTGACCACTGACACTGAACCGCTCTTGGCTGCAAAGAGTTAAACGATTGAAGGACCATGTCCACTACACCTTTAAATCCTTATTTGCTGGTTCCCAAGATATGCATTGAAACTAAGTTTTGCCATATGAGAATTGTTGCCAGATATTTGTTCTACTAGAGCCAGTATGGTTAGTGGTTAAGGTACAAAGCTAGAAACCAGGAGACTTTTGAGTTCCAATTCAACCTTGGGCACCTAGCCAGCTGGGTGACTTTGGGTGAGTCACTTTCTCTCAGCCTTAAGGAAGAAGGATAAATCACTTCTGAAAAACCTTGCCAAGAAAATGCAGGGACTGGTCCAGGCAGTCTCCGAGAATTGAACGAAGGGGGAAAAAAACAGTCAGTTATAAGCACTGTAACTAAACATCTATGTGTGGACATAGGTGGATAATCCTACATAATGAAATCTTTTTGTGCTATTACATTTCTTTGCCCACACACATAATAAAGATCCATACAAAATGTGTGTTATAATTAGAAATTTCAAAATGGAAAAGTTGATACCAACTCTAGCTATAGTATGTACATAAATGCACACTTTTATAAAGATTTGTCCATAGATAAAAGTTCTCCTTCTCTCACTGCTATTGTACATTTCTAATATGTTCCATGTGTTACCAGAAAAAGTATGTTGCACCATATTTCCTGTGCTTTTAGAATTCTTCTGAAAATAAGTTTTCAGAATGTTTACAATGGTGTGGTTACAAAATAAAACGGAATTGCCGAAAGAAATCTGTGAGAAATAAGTTACCAATCTTGACATTCAAAGTAATAAGATCTGGAATAAAAATGATGCTCAAAGAAAGAATCAAATTCTGGGGGAGGGGTGTCACTCTCAAACGGGAGAAAATAATCCCATAAAGACTTTTATCTTAAGATGGATGTCAATGACATTTTTTTTCAAAATCACTCCCATACAGTTTCTGGACAGGCATTGGTATGAAACACTGATGTGAGATGCGCTCCCCATCACCACCACTGAAGTTCTAGCGATTAATGCCATTTCTGTCCCATGATCAAGTATGAATCCTGATGGTAAGATTTCATCTAGAAATCTCTTGTTGCTAATTTCCCACCACATGTTTGAAGAAGGAAGGAGATTAGAAACTAGGCAAGAATTGTCTAAATGGGAGACAACGTACTGCCACGCTTTTTTAAAGGCAGGTGGAGTAATGCCTGCCCCAAGATGATCTCTTGGAGTTAGCTGCTTACATTTCCCCATGCAACCCAAACAAGCCAGAAAGGACATACGGGAGGCAGATTTAGTATTTCAGGGGATTAAATCTACTTCCTTGGTTGGACTCCACATGATCAAATGTATTCTAAGTAGCAACACCAAGCTATGCCTCACTCTCTGAAATGGACTCTCCCCATTTGGCATCCAAACCAGAGCAGGCAGAGGGTACTTTATCTGCAAGGAAATTCTCTCATTTATGTGGGGTATCTGCAGGGAGTTTGTTCTACCTATCCTCTCCTAAAAGATTCTGGGTCACTCTGAACATAGTTGCTAGACAGAATCAATGAACACAATAACTGCAGAAGAGAACTTTGCCGTTTGTATTGCCACTGAAGGGGTCTCAAAACATGAGCTCTTACCAAAGTTTGGTTGTGGTTTCTGGTTTTTTGGCCACAATCAAATAATTTTTTCAGTCATTTCATTTCACTCAACTCTTCAGAAAACCAAGAAATTGCCTGGGACAGTGACTGGACAAAAGTTTCATGGGAGTAGCCTTATTTATTACTCTGGCTAGATCCATGCATTCATTTATTATGTCATGAATGGGTGTAGTTTTATTCTGCACAGATCTAGCATTTACTGATAGATGTTGGATACCAAGTTGTCCAAGAAGCCAGGCATATATCTACAGGATTACAATTTGTAAAAAGTGGCCATGAGTGCCAAAGGCAAATATAAATGAGAAAATCTGAATTGAGAAAAGATTGCAAGGGCTGAATTTCAGAAGAAAGAAGCATAAATAGAAAGCACATTTGAGTACAAGTAGTCTTCCATCTACATCCGAACCAACAAATGGGCCTCTGAGTTCTGGCTTTCCAAGCACCACCATGGTCATGTGACTGAGATTTGGTCACTTGACAACTGATTTGCACTTACAATCAGTTGCAGCACCTGATGATCGCCCTTTGTAACCTTCTTTGCTGCTTCTCAAGAAAGGCAATGTGGATTCCATCTGGAAAGGTTGCTGGTTGCTGGAGTGTGTCTCTCCCATCCATGCACCCTTCCCCCCCCCTCCCCAGCCCCACTGCATTGGCATTTATTTATTTATTAAACTTATTGATTTGCTCCCCACAACTCGTATTGAAAGGTCTCTGGATGGCTTACAGTATTAAAACATTAAAATCCTGACGGATAAATATTTCTAAAACAGTAAAAATGGAAATCATAGTTAAAATAAAATTAAAAGATGGGGAGGGAAGGAACAGGGTACCCAGTGCCGGGATGTGTGTGTGTATAGGATTGCCTATTAATCTATTAACCACCTTCAGTGTGATGCTCCTGCATTGGGGCTCCAAGCCTTCTGGCAGAGCCAGGTATTTAGGTTCTTGCAGGTGGTCAGAAGGGTGGGAACTGATCTCATCTCAGGAGTAAGATGTCCAAAGGGCAGAAGCCACGGCAGAGAAGGCCCTTCTCTCCTGGACCTCACTAGCTTGAATTCCTTGACTAAAGGGATCCTCAAAATGTCTCCTCTGCCAACACAGGTGGGGAGACCAGTCCCATTGGGGTGAGACGGTTATGTTGACCATAACTGCCTAATGACTATGGGAATTGGTTAATGATGGCAACCATGTCTGCAGGGATTGCTGTTGCTAAACAATATGGTCACACTTTACAATCGCATTGCTTAACAATGGAAATTTCAGTCCCAATTGCTGTCCTAAGTCAAGGACTACCTCTAAGTGATTTTATAAAATACCTTGTTCTGTAGAGCAGGGGTCCACAACCTCCGCTCCGTGGACCAGCACTGGGCCGTGGCATGCCAGAAGCTGGGTCACACAAACCAGTGAAGCCCCATCTATGAGATGCTGGTAGCGTGCGAAGCCACACCCCCTCTGGTCCATGGAAATACCTCTCTCCACAGAACCGGTCCCTGGTGCTCAAAAGAATGGAGGCTGCTGCTGCTGCTGCTGCAGGGTTTTACAGTAGAGAAGCACTTGCCTCCAATTGCAGATTACAGAACTCCATTAAAGTCCATCAAATGATCAATTATTTAGGGGATTGCAACTAATTGTCTCATAAGCCATTTTGAAGTGTTTACAGAATTTGAATATACAGTAACTCCAATGTCATATTTGGTGGCAACATGGGTGAATACTAGTGGAGCAGTTTTAGAATCTGTCTTGCAGAATTATTATTATTTTTTTGTAAAGATGTAGTTGTGGACAATCATCAAACCTTAGTAAATTTTTAAACAGGAATTCTACCTTCTTAGGGTTCTGCTTTTTAAAAACATTTTTTCATCCCGTTTTATTATTTTTATAATAATATACATTTATAAAATATTTATAATTTACAAATATTTATATTTGTATAGTATATTTCTATACCAGTATTTCTATAATTATATTTATAAATTAATATAAATTTATAATATTAGGAATTTATAATAATCCTGGAACTGACGTGCATACAGAATGACTTGCTGATCGGAAATATCTCTGCCATTAATGAGGCCCAAAATTGAGCTAGAATCACTCGCCTTAAACTACCCAGCTGGTTTTCATGCCTAAAATGGGATTAGAATTCAGTCTCCTGGTTTGTAGCCTGATGCCTTAACCACTAGTTCAAACTGGCTTCCAATATTAGGACTGTTATTTTATTGCCTAAAGAAAGATGGCTGATGTTTGAAGACTTTGCTGTGAACAGCACTCTGAAAGAGATACAGTACTTCCTTAACAAGTATAATATACTTCATTTTAGCACTTAATATTTATTTCTCCTATACAAATGCACATATGCATAAGTATAATCTATAGATTTCCAGTTTAATTTAGTTTTTAACAACTCTTATTATTTTTCTGATTTTTTTAAAAAGGTCATTTAAATATCTTCTAGGAAAGTCTTCCAATATATTTCTCAGAATTATACTTTAAAAATGATCAGAGCAAGACTGTTAAGTCAAAGACAAGCTATGACTAGCCTCTTTGCCTTGCTATCTTTGCTGAGAAATTGCTACAAGGCATTCTGCTCCTGTCCCAAATAGCTAAGATTTAAATTGCAATTATTACAATAAAGGTAAGATTCTTTTCTTCCTACACCAAAAGGCAATAAAACATTCTGTCACAAACAATCCTGATGTAACCTAAATTGTTTTTCAAGAAAAGTCATTTGCAGAATGCTTACCACAACATAGACAGCTTTCTCAGATGCCGCTCCAATGGGTATCCAGCCATTTGTGGCTCTCCTCCGGTTGATGCGTTGCTGCTTTGGATGCAAGTGACTTCCGACTGTTTTGCTGTCGGATACGTGCAAGCAGCTAGTGGTATTCCGGAGGCCAGATTTAGAGCCGCTAGGTGGCTTGGAGCTCTGTGGGCATTCACGGGCCATAGTCTGGGGCTCTGAGTTTGGCGTTTGTAAGTGAGGAACAGGTTCTGCAGCTGGTGGCACACTGGGTACCGGACATCCTGAGAGAGGATGGGCAGGTGAAACGGGATGTCCTGCCACTGGGATTGTGAGGCTCAGCTGGTCCAGGGACTTGCAGCTATCTACAAGATAAGCAAGAGGTGAACAACTAATGCAAGTTTTGCTTTTCAGACCAAGATTCAACCTTTACAATTGTTCCTCCTGGGAATTTAACCACAACCATATTATAGCCAGAACTCAAGTCTCTCACATTTGAGAATTACCAGAACAGACATCAAAATGATTTACTAGCCATATGAATATGTAGTATTTTTGTCAGTTGGCTTCCATCATAATTAACTTAGCATTCTTAGTATACAAAATGTAGAACATCAATATCTATACTAAATTATCAAATCTTATTTTCAGTCTTGAGAATCAAGACATCATTTTCCTTGAATATCTCCTCTATAAAATAAAAATCTGCAGTTCTAGTGTTATACCTGATGAGTAGGAGAAAGAAAAACAATGCAGAAGCACTTTCATTTAAACTTCCTATGTATTATATTTATCAAAAGTATCAGGTGCTCACCTCCCTAATACTTATACAGTTTCTACCCATGAGTCCCAGAGGGAGCTATTAGCCCATATTTCAGTATCTTGAGGAAAAAAATGCTTTCCATTTCCATATCTTCCCCCTCACAAAAAGTTTGGAACTTGGAGCAAATAAATTTGTTTGAAAATGTCTTTTTCAGATTTTCAATCATTCATAAAATCCATGTTTTTGAAATACAAATCACTAAAGATGTGTAAAATGTTCTATATTCAAATCATTTTGAAATACTCACTTCATAAATTCCAAGCATCAAAACAAGGTGTTTCAAAACACCTCAAAAGGATTAAAATAGCTTGTTTCAAAAGCAAAATAAATGATTTTTAACTTGAAAGAACGGTTTTGAATTCAAAATGGAATGTTTCAAATGGAAATATTTTACACACTATAAATCATGCCATCAATTCCTGCCATGCTAGCAAAATGGAATGACCACATTTCTGTTTAATCAACAGTGGGATAAATCTTTTATTTTTATTCCTGACAATATGCATGAATGCAAGAATAATTATCAAATAGTTTCAGTCTCTCAAGAAAAATTAGATCAGGGGAATAATGGAATTGGGAATCAAAACAGTTCAATACGCTTGTGCAGAGATCTGGATTTAAATGGAGAAAAGGTGACTTAGACATCCATGAGGACACATTCCTATGTATTGTATCTGCTTAAAATATATAAAAAAACTTCTTTTTCCTGGGCTCATGCAACTCAGGAAGAGACAAATTATCTTAAGGAAATGCCAACAGGTGAGACATGCATCTCCATGTGTGCTCTCTTGTTACCTTTTTATTTCAAATCTAGATCACTGCACAGCTCTATGTAGAAGTAGCTCCTGATGCAGTGCTCATATGAAGGATATCTTCACATAAACAGTTAAAGTAAAACATGCTTGACATTGATCATGATTTTCAAGAACACAGAATGTGGCCTGAAGTATGCGAACTTTATAAATATGTTTTGAATAAGAGTCATCATCTTAATGTAAAGATTCTGAATTGCAGGAATGAGTACAGATAGAAAGTGGCTTACACCTGACCAATTCCACAAGAAGCATCCTTCACCCTGATGAGTGAGACATTTTTACATGAGCAGAGGTATTACTACCCAAAAAAATCAATAATGCCTTGTGTAGCCTCTAGAAAGCAAAAAAGTTCATTGACATGCAAGCTGTGATAAAAACAAGTCTCTGCTGAAATCCCGACAACTGTTTTAAAAAAAGAATATTGCCATTGATTTTGATCTAAAGAACGTAGCGTGATTGAGATGTTCTCAAAGCATACATAATATCTCAAGCAGGGAATGGTCTATGGAGAACCGAGAGATACTATTTCTTTCTGAAAAGGGATGTTTCATATATCTCAAATAAGGATGAAGGGAAAATAGCTTCAGCCTGTATTTTTTAGATGAACCTACCCAATCTGCACTTCTCAAACCTTCAAGTGAATTTGAATTTGTCTGCAGAGCAAAACTCACTGTGAAAAAAATACCAGAATAACAGAGTTGGATGGGACCTTGGATATCCTTCTACTCCAATCCCATGCTTGGGCAGGAAACTCTATATGCTTGCAAAAAAGTAGGAGACAGAACAGGTAGTCCTCTTCTTTTGTCAGGGGTGTCAAACTCAAAGCCTGGAGGGTTTCGGCCCATGGGGTACTTAGATCTGGCCCGTGGGGCTACCCTGGAAACAGCGAAGGACCGGTCCGCAGTGCTTCTGCCAGCGAAAACCGGCTCCCGAGCTCCGTTTACCGCTACCACGGCCTCCTGAGCTCCATTTTCACTGGCAGAGCGCTTGGGCCCCCACAGGTGTCCCGGACAGGAGTGACGTTGAACTGGCTATGCCCACCATTTCCGTTGCTGAGTAAGTCAGTTGTTAACTGAGTTGCATCCCATTGTATGATCTTTTTTGCCACAGTTAAAATGAATTAAGTGAATCATGTGATCCATAAGAAAACCTGGCTTCTGCCACTGACTTTGCTTATTCAGAAGCCAACTAGGAAGATTACAAATGGTGATCACATGACCCTGGGATAGAGCAACTGTCATAAATACATGCCAGTTGCCAAGCACCTGAATTTTGATCAGATTGCTACAATGGTCGTGTGTGAAAACTAAATCATTTTTTTCAGTGTTACTGTAGCTTTGAACAGTCACTAAACAAATGGTTTTATGTTACAGACTACCTGTATTTGGGACAAGGTATAGTATCAGAGAAAAAGTGCTTGTGAAAAATATACAAATGTTATAACTCTAATATAAATCTAATTAAAAATAAATATAAATCTAAGTTAAAAAAAACTTCAAACTGGTTTGTTGCTTTAAGGACCCCATAACTCAGGGAGAGAAAGTGAAGAAATAATTTTCTGCTTGTGATCCAACAAAGATGGATTTTCTCTAGCTACTGTTTTGTTTTGTTTTGTTTTGTTTTGTTATTTTATTTTATTTTATTATTTTTTATTTTACTTTACTTTAGTTTACCTTCACTTTACCTTTATTTTATGCTGTCCATCTTCCCTATAAAACGACTCTTTACTAGTCACAGAAAAATGGAAGCAGTGCACAAATTACTCTACTACCACTTGAACCTTTAGTGTTCAAAGAATGATACAACTCTCCATGCAGCAAGTTCATCTTTTTTCTAGGGAAAGCATTCACTGATTAGGCTACAAACATGCTTCTGCATTATTCAGAACATTAAACATGATCTCAATTCTGAATACTTAGCTATAGCCAACTAAGTAAAACTGTTTTAATTTTACAAATGAATTATATAGCTATTAACTCTTCAGTGCAAGACAGGATTTTGGGAAATCAATTATTCCGCAGATAAAAAAAAAAGTTTAGTCACACAGTCTTTATCCATATGCTTCTCTTTGAATGGCAGTATCCTTCTTGCAAAATGAGTAAGTCATAATACCCATTTTTCCCACAGTCCTAGTTTAAATATTGCTTTGATCTACCTAAAATCCTCCAGCAGTTTAATTGAATTAGTTATCCCTTCCTGCAATCTCAAAATTGTTCTCACAGCATGGTTGCACACAGCCAGAAAATGATGTCCACAGAGGCACCTGCCATTCTGAGAAGAAGAAATTATATCTCTTTTATCAACTAATTGTCTAAATAACCACTATTAGAATTATAAAGTCCTGTAGCTTTTGTACTAGAGATACTGGTATGGAATTTTCCAACACAGAAAATAAGAGAAGTGTTTTAAATAGTCTGAATTATAATTCTATACACAAGCAACAAAAGAAGTAAAATACACATCGCTGGAACCCACTTATGCAAACACCAGAAGTGTTCTTTTTGAATCAGATTACATATTAAATTAGCTCTACAGAAGCCAGTCTATTGTTCTCTATGGCACAGTAGGCTCTTCTCTAACTTCCACCTTAGCCTTTCTACCTAATGCCTTTACTCTACAAATGGATAGCATCTTTTCAGACACTTTTGAGCTGAGGCACACTTGCATTTAACTTTAAATTAGTTAACTGCACAAATACAATTACTCAACATGCATTTATTAACTCTCTCCCCTTAAAACCTATAATTTGGCAATAACTTTTGGATGGACTATCGGTATTTTAACAGTTTATTCCAAGACTGAGATTTAGAAAATGGTTATTCAAACCACCAACCCACAAGTTTTTCTCTTATCAGTGAGAAGATCTGCCTCCCCGTGGGATCATAGGAAGGCTATACAAAATGAACTAAAAAGATCACAAGCCTAATAAATTGGGGATAATTAGGTTCTAAACGGGAAACAGTTCAGTTGCTGAAATATTTGTAATTCTATGCCTTTCACTTCAGTAATTTTTGCTAAAGAGGACTCTAGGACAAGGGTTCTCAATCCCTGGTCTGTGGCATGCCAGAAACCGGATCGCAGAAACAAGTGAAGCCCCATCTACGGGATCCAGGCATGTGAAACCACACCCCCTCCGGTCTTCAGAAAAACCTCTCTCCATGGAACCAGTCCCTGGTGCCCAAAAGCAGTGGGGGCCACTGCTCTAGGAGAACTGTACAGTAGTTGATATTAGTTTTGATTTAGGCAGCTCTCAAAGAAGCTGACAAGGTGTGCAATATGCATCCCTAGAACTACAGCTGCTAAGTCCCTGCTTTAACTGGAGATGCTGAAAATGACACTTGGCTGTGAATTGCACATGCAAATTACATGCTTACCTCTCAAACTACGTCTCTCACTCACACAGCAGAGGAAGGAAGGAAGGACTCACATATATTGAGTCAATATAAAACATGTAAGCTGTACAAGTAAATTGAAAAATAAACTGAAATCTTTTAGGCAAAAAAAAAATAAATAAAAAATAAAAAACTAGAATAATATGGTTGCCTAGATGGTCATGCCCTTTTATAAGCAGGGATGTGGCTGTGCTCAAAATCAACAAATACATTCAAACTGATGTTTAATAGTAGTCAGTACACACTTGCCATCCATGAAAGTGATTCTGATGACTCCATATAAAATTCAGCTGTTCTAGTAGGATTTTTCTGATACTCAGTTGCCTCTTACAGCAACAGTCACGGTCAGCAAAGAGCTTATAAAGCATCAAAGGTTGGAAGATATCAGTCAGGAAAGGGTACAAAACAATTTCCAAGGTATTGGATATACCATGGAATACAGAGAAGACAGCCATCAACTAGTAGAGATAATATGGCATATAGTGACATTACCAAGAGCTGGGTGTTCCTCCAAAATTGATGAAAAAACATGAAGAAAACAGGTCCTATAGGCTGCCATAAAGCCTACATAAACATTAAAGGAACTGCAGGAATTTCTGGCAAGTACTGGTTGTGTACTACATGTAACAGCAATTTCTTGTATTCTTCATATGTCTGGGGCAAAATGGCAGGATGGAAGCCATTTCTTACAAAGAAAAACATCCAAGACTAGCTACATTTTACAAAAACTTACCATATTTTTTGGAGTATAAGATGCATCTTTCCCCCCCCAAAAGAGGCTGAAATTTGAGTGCGTCTTATACTCCAAGTGTAGCTTTTTCAAAGCTTTTTTTCACCCTAACGAGGCGCTAGAGTGAAGCAATCTCCATGCTTTGCGTCGACTCTCAGCTGTTCTTTAGAAGCTTTTTTTCAGCCCTAATGAGGCACTAGCCGAGTGAAGCTTTGCCTGCTTTTCTTATTGCTGCTTCCTCTCAGCTGTGCCTTAGAAGCTGTTTTTTTATCCCCAAGCAGAGGATAAAAAACCAGCAAACTAATGTGCTGAAGCTGACCAGACTAAGGATGCTAGCCAGATGAATACCTGGCAGGTAGATTTTCCCCCCTATTTTCCTCCCCAAAAACTAAACTGCATCTTATACTCCGGTGCGTCTTATATTCCAAAAAATACGGTACATCAAATTTAACTAAAGCATGTGGGAAAATGTGTCATGCTTTGATGAGACCAAGGTGAAGCATGGAATGAAATTTGGCTTGGGACTGCATTTCTTCATCTGAAACTGGATTTTTGTTAAGGTGGAGGAAATTATGAACAATTCCAAAAACCATCAATTTTGGAGCAAAATTCTTCTAAACTGAAGACGATGAAGAGGACTTTACCTTTTAACACAACAATGACCCAAAGCATACCTCCAAATCAACATCATCTGAAAACCAAAATTTTGGAATTGACCAGCCAGAGCCCAGACCTTAATCAGTGGGGCGACCTGAAGAGAGCTGGGCACTGTACAACCTGACAGATTTGGAGTGATTTTGCAAGGAAGAGTGGGCAAAGATTCCCAAGGCAGGATATGCCATGCTGATAGGCTCTAACTCCAAAAGACTGAATGTTCTATTGCATTCATAAAATCAAAAAGCGCATCAAAAAAATTTTACTTTAAGGGTGTGCACACTTATGCAACCAAGTTATTGTACATTTTTATTGTTCCTTTTCCCCTTAAAGATTTCAGTTTGTTGTCTAATTGAATTGTACAGCTTATATGTTATAGGCAAGTGATGGCTAACCTTTTTGCCATTGTGTGCCAAAAGCAGCGGGAGCGCAAGGAGTTAGCGCGTGCATGGCCACAGTCATAATGCAATGCACTCCCCCCCCCCGTGCATGCAAACATGACCCCCTGTGCGACCCCCACTTTTGGCACATGATGGCACGGTGAGCCCAGTAAGCCCGTTTTTTTGCCCTCCCCAGATTCCAGAGGTTTTCTTGGAGCCTGGGGGGGGGGGCAAAAATGTCCCCCCCCGGAGGCTTGTTTGCCAACTTCTGATGGGATCGGAAGGCCTATTTTTTGCTCTCCCCAGGCTCCAGAGGCTTTCTAGGAGCCTGGGGAGGATGAAAATGGCCTTCCTCACCCCCCGGAGGCCCTCCAGAGGCCGGAAACTGATTTAACTTGCTCTAATTTTTTTTACATTTCAAAAACCTGGCATTCTAACAATGGTGTGCACACTTTTTATTTCCTCTGTATAAACAGTGAATATAAATCAGTGAAGTATAAAATAATAATTAAAACAGTTTTTAAGATTTTATAAATATTTGAAAATTTGCCTTTGGGGAAAATGGTATACTCAGTTGTCATTTATGGCTTCTATAGTGATTCAATGGTCAGCAATTCAATGATCCACCTGGCAGACTTTAACAGTTACTTTTTGGATCTTTAGAGTATATAATACAATCATAGACAATCTGCTTTGCATAGGAGAGGACACTAGTTCCAGCGTTTTACTTACAGTTGACAGACTCCTATCTGAACCTGTGGAGACCCACTACTAGTCAGGTAGTCCATAGCTAGATAAGATTAATAGTTTGGCTGAAGATAACTTATTTTCCTTAGTTTAAAGCTGGGAATATAAATGTTTATGATTCTTCCAAGCAACTGAAAAACAAGCACTTTTGATGATAATTTTACTCATCATCACCAGTCTTGTATTTGGTTGAAATTTAGTTTCTTGGTGGGGAAGGATGATAGGGCAGGGAAGTTAGAATATTTTTATTTTTAAATGATTTTTTGTAATTATATGAGAGAAAACAATTCTAATGTAGTTTGGGAGGGTTATGAACTTTTTTTTTAAAAAAGTAAACAATTTTTTTTGGGGGGGGGAGTAAAATCAGAAGCATCTCAATGCTGAAAGTATTATACTTAGAGGTGTTTGAAAGTTGTAGCTAAGTTATATTCAAGTTTGGAAGGGCGATGTTTTTGAATCAGTCCTGGTGACTGCCTAGATAAGTTCCTGCAGGAGGGTTTTTTTTTTTTTTGCAAGAGTTTTGGAAATGATTTGCCACTGTTGTCTTTGTAGGGCTGCGAGCTGACTTCATGCCTAAAGCAGGACCAAATTGCCCAGCTTCTAGTTCGGTGCCTTAACCATTACATGAAACTGGCACTTAAATTTATTATAAATAAATGCTTTCAGATACATAAAAAAAGTAATATTGAATAAGAAGTGGAAGAAATGTACAAGAATATAAAAGGACATTCTGTAAAAGGTGTGTGTAAAAGGAATTTAATTGCTCAACCAACAGCAATTCCAGCTGAAGGCAGAGCAGGCCTGCTGAGAAGACCACAGTACAGGGAGCCAAGAGGAACAAATGGATACAACAGCACTGGAGCCCTTTATTTTATTTGATACTGAAGATAAAACCTTCCTCGTGTTGAACTCAACTCTCAGTGACTACATGAAGACATTCATGATGATTTTATGGTAACATATGGAGTTGGTTTGCCTTTGTCTTCTTAAACTTTGAAAGTTTAATATACTGAGATTAGAGACTGGTGATCTTTTACTCAAGAACTAACAAGATCAGAGCCTGGTTAGTTTTCTCAGAATCTACCAAGATTGCCAAGATATGGCCATCTGCTCTAGTTATTAATATGCAACATTGGATTCTACTCCACAAAGAGTTCAGACATCACTTGTTCTAGTTCTGACATCACTGGGCAATTCCAGTTATTAGATATACAACTGGATAGGTGGACTGGATTTAAGCTGAACTAAAAGCCGGGATAGGAAGACATGAAAAATAATTGCAATGAATCATTCCTGTCATACACACAGAGATATTGACAGACTATTTATCAAGAAGCATTGTTGCAAGTACAATGCAAGTACAAACTGTGGAAGAAGAAAAAAAGGGAATCAGAAGAATAGCTGATGAACAGTGAAGAAGATGCACTAAAGCCCTTCCAACACTATTATTCTGTATGGTTGGACTGATCCTGGGATCATGCAATTTTCCAGCCAGCTTCCAACAAGCAAAGCTTATAAGGAAAGCTGGCTGAATCCGTTAATAAATCCGGCTTCCCTTATAAACTTAACAAGTGTGATTGTGATTCACTTCACTGGCAGAAAAGGTCGTGAAATTGGATGTGACTCATTTAACAACTGCCTTACTTAACAATGGAAACTCTGGTCCCAGTTGTAGTTGTAAATTGAGATTACCTGTATATTAAGCAATTTGACTTTGCAGAGCTGTGCAGAGAAAGGGAACAACAATATTCTTTCTACAGTACTTTAAAGTGGCTGACATCATGTAGCTTGTGCAGGCAGCTGAACCATGACATGAGATATGTAGAAATAAGACTTTTTTTAGTAGAGTTAAGGGAGTTGAATGAGTGTTGAAAGGAAAACTAAACAGTCATGTTTAAACTGATCGTGTCTAGGGCTGATGGGCAGCAAGTGTTCCTTCTAAGTGTCTATACTGTGGGTACTACTGTTGGAGAATGAGATATTTATATTTGGAAAACTATTTAGCTCAGGGAGAGAAAACATGTGAGCTATATCATGGCCCATAAATCTCAGAATCCCCAGCATTATATTGCAGAAATCTGGGGCAAGTCACCCAAAACTGGTGGTTCAATTTTTGATAAGAAATACAGACACGCAGAAACACACAAATTGTGATAAGCCCTCAGAGAGGCTTAAGTACATTTAAAGTATTAGACCCTCCCACAAATTAAAAAAAACTGGAAGACGTGAATAGTCAAAAAGATTGCTCCTCTGGATTTAAATCAACTGATTTGTTTGAGTAGATCAGTCCTCCCACACATGGTGCTCTCCAGATTTGGACTATCAACTATCAAGAGTTTTGAGGAAATATCTGCAATTAAAGGCTCCCTGTTGAGAAAGATAGAAAAGACTGAAAATTTCCACATTTTTTCTAGTAGCCTCTTATTCCATCCTTCTACAGCAGCCTCCTCAATCTGTTTACCTTGCAGAGTTGTTAGGACTCTAATTCCCCAAATTGCTAACCACTCTCACCCTAGCTGCAGAATATCTGGTTGGGAAAAACAACAGCACACTACTCATCCAACAAGTATCTCTACCCGTACTATATTACGTGTAACATGAATCAGTCGTGTCATGCTCATAGCTTCAGTCAGAAACAGGGAAGCACAGAAACCTCAAGCAGTGCCATTTCCTCTGTGTTATCCTACTTCTTGCATCCCTTTGCAACATCTGCCTTTTTTTATGCCTTTGTTGCTTGCTTAAGGAAACCACATACAGGCCAAACACTAGCTTTGGATTACAACTTGAACAAGACATCCCATTAACTGAACTGTTTTATATTTTAGACTACTCAAGTTAGAACTGAATTATCTCTGTATTAGCAGCCGGCAAGTTTTGCCAAATTATAGCAAAGTTTAACCCAAATTAAATAAAACCCAGAATTATATAATATTTTAATCATTCCCAGTTAACATGTGTAGTCCTGCCTGATTGAACAGCAGGGTCTTGAGGGCACAGTGGAAAGCACGGAGATTAGGGATGTTTCGTATATCAGGGGGCAGTTCATTCCAAAGGGTTGGAGCCCTTACAGAGAAGGCCCTCCCCCTGGGAGTCGCCAGTCAGCACAATTTGACTGACGGTACCCTGAGTAGTCCCTCCTATGAGAACGAACTGGTCGGTGGGAGGCTATTGGTGGCAAAAGACGGTCTCGTAAGTACCCAGGCCCTAAGCCATGGAGCGCTTTAAAGATGATAGCTAACACCTTGAATCGCATCCGGAAGACCCCCGGGAGCCAGTGCAGCTCGCGTAGGAGAGGTGTTACATGGGCGCAACGAGATGCACCCATAATCACCTGCGTGGCTACATTCTGGACCAGTTGGAGCCTCCGGATGCTTTTCAAGGGGAGCCCCATGTAGAGAGCATTGCAGTAGTCCATACGGGAGGTGACTAGGGCATGAGTGACTGTGTGCAAGGCATCCCGATCCAGAAAGGGACACAACTGGCGGATCAGGCGAACCTAATAAAAGCCCCCCCCTGGCCATGGCCGTCAAATGGTCTTCTAAAGAAAGCAGTGAATCCAGGAGGACACCCAAATTGCGGGCTCTCTCTGTGGGAAGCAAGGTCTCATCCCCAATTGTCAGTGATGGTACCAGCTGACTATACCGGGATGCTGGAAGCCACAGCCACAATATAATAAATATTAATAATAAATAAATATTATAATAAATAAATATAAGCAACAATTGGAGACGTGTTTGTAAGAAATGTCCCATGTGCAAACTTGATGCAATCCAGAAGAGAATTGAGCCTAAGATCTTTGAAAGGAACAACTGGACTGCTACAAGCAGTAGTACTTAAGACTTATATACTGCTTCACAGCCCTCTCTAAGCAGTTTACAGAGTTGGCATATTGCCCCCAACAAACTGCATCCTCATTTTACCGACCTCAGAAGGATGGAAGGCTGAATCAACCTTGAGCTGGTGAAACTCAAACTGCTGAACTGCTGGCAATTGGCAGTCAGCAGAATTAGCCTGCAGTACTGCATTCTAACCATTGAGCCACCACAGCTCAAGAAGACACAACTGTTATCTCCTTTTAGTATGAGTTTTCATCTGGGAGCTCTTCTGATTCCAGCCTCTAACTTTGCCTATGAATAAAAAATGACCTAACCTACATGGACTTCCTATTTCAGGTTCAGAGATGCTGAAGGCCAGCACAGTAGCCCAGCATCCAATCATCCAGGCAATGCAAGCATATCATCTACTGGCAACAAGGATACAACTTCAAAGACTTAATTGCCCATAAATATTAGCATTTTTAACAAAAGGAAATGGTTGCAGACTTACCTGCTGCAAAAGGCATCTTATAAGGGTAGCCATTCCGCCCTGTATGCCCACTACCAATTCTGCTTTCGGGTACATGCATAACTCCACAAAGGCTGAAGCTGTTAATTGCTGGTCCCTCTCCACAACAATATGGAGAGCTACACCAATGAAATGGCTGAAAGGAGGGATCAGACGGTAGGGAACCAGGAGATACCAAAAGCCCCTCACAACCCGTTGCCTGTGACAACTCATCCTTCGGATATATTGAGCAATGAGTGTAACTATTATATCCACTTTGGCCATAATAAACATAAAATCCATTCACCGGCGTCAAGTCAGATGATTCAAAGAGACAGCCACAATCTGGATGATTGCCTGGAACAGGCAAAGGATGGAACTGAGGTACTGGGAAGGAAGGCTGATGAAATTCCTGCTTGGGGGTAGGAGATTTCTCTCCAGGTCTTCCATATTCAGGCTTCATGGAAGCTTGCCCACCCATTAGCAAAGGCAGTCTGTGAAAGAAACCCTCTGTGCCTTCAGAAGAGTTAGGTGATGGTGTGTAACTGATGGATTCCGTTTTCCCATAGATTCTAGGAGAATCCTGATGAACTGTTTTTCTAAATGCACCCTCAGAGACACCTTGCCAGCTATGTTGACCCTCTATTTTGACAGAGGATATTTCCTTTTTGGATTTAACATAATTTTTTCCATTGGCTTTGGCCCACTTGAGTTTCGATTTGGAACAGTGTCCTTCCATCTTGCTTTCTCCAGTTGATTTACTTCTGGGCTTTAATGGTTGGTCTTTCTCATGAGTCAGTTTCAGAAAAGCTGCAGCATTGAGACTGGCCAATCTCTTTGGGGTAGGATGGTAGGGAATTCCTTTGTCCTCCCGTCTTTTCCCTTCAAAGCCACTGCCCAGGGACTGGTTATAAGGAGCACACTTCTGACTTGATTTAGTTTGGTTCTTTCCCTTCGCTGTTTTAGTGCCTCGTTTTTCTGTCAAGGGCCATGAGCCCTGAGCTTTGCAACATATGCTATTAGTGCAACAAATCCCACTAATCTGGGGGGAATCTTTTCGAAAACGCCTGCCAGATAATAAGTTGTCATCCCGTTCAAAGAGCAGGTTGTTCACTGCCTCAGCATTCAAAGAGGCTAGTCTCCGTTTTCTGGGCTCCGAGTGGCAGACATTATGCCCTTCCTCCTCAGTCCCAAGGCATGACAGCTGGCATTTGCCTATAGAAGAGTCTTGTTTCCCTGCTCCTGCTCCTTGAACTTGTTCTGGAAGGCAGGAAGGTCTGAAGTCATCTATGCAACTGGCAAGACCTCTTTTCATCACCCTTGGAGCCTCCTCTGACAGTGATCCAGCTACATCTTCTAGTCTAGTGAGTAGCACGGAGCAGGTTTTTTTGTCCACAGAGGAGCTGAGGCGTTTCCTTAAGGGATATGTCTTTCGGAGTTCTTGCAAATTCCTGCTTTTAGTCGTATTGGCAAGTCTAGTCTGGACTTTCTGCCCTTCAGTACCATTTCCTTGCTTGCTGCCCTCCACTTCAGTCCTATCCATTCTCTCACCGTCAATCGGTGACAAAGCTTGGCCAGCAGAACCAGCTGAGTATTTCAGAAGCAAGAGCTGTTTCTTCCGGGCATGCGTCATAGGATCAATGTCCACCCCTGCGAACACAAAGGAAAATGTTTTAATATCAGCAGTAGATAGATGCTTCCTCACACAATACACCAACTGATACTTAGAACATATGTGCTCTATACAAAATATGGATCTTTGGGGCAAGAGATAGGGAGTTTAACCAAATCAGGATTTCAGCTATCCTAAAACATGTCTTCATTTCAAACCAGAACTTGACAGTTACATTTGGTTAAAGACCAAACACCTAAAACTTCATTCCTTACTCAGAAGTATGCTACTCTACACTAGTAACTACTCTACACTGATTCCAGCAAATACTGATTTATCTCATCATCTTCCGAGAGATGATTCCCATCAGGATTATCTAGTTCCAAGACTTCTCTAACATAACCAGGACACCATTTTTGTGGGAAAAGAACAGGACACCATTTTGAACACAGCATAAGACTAACCCTGAAGCCTTCCTTCTTCATTCAGAAGCATGCTACTCTTTTGTTAATTTCAACCAATACTGATTCATCTCACCAACATCTGTAGGGATGATTTCCATCAGGGATTAGCCACTGGTAAAATTTCTCTCACATAACTAGGAAAACCCATTTTTTAAAAAGGGGAAGTATCTATTTTAGCTTTTTTTATCTGGTATTTGAAAAGTGTTATCTTTGAATATTCATGTTTTAAATAAAATCCTGTTAAAAAGCTCTAAAATGTGTTTGCAATATATCATCTGCATAGAATGCATTCAAAAGAAAGAGAGAACCCATGACCAGGACTGGAGAAAATATGAGAAGCAGTTCTGAAATCCTTCCATATAGAAGAACACATCCTGAGCAGGATGAGAAACCGATCTGCAGAGGGTAGGATCTCTTAGCCAACAGAGAATGGCCATATAGAGTTATAAGGGCAGGCTTAGAAACCAGGACGAGCAACACTCAGAAATGCTGATTTTCCTTCACATTGCTTTTGGATCACATATTAGTAATACATATATGTGGGACCAGCATATTCCTTTAAGTACATATTCGGAAGCACCCTCCCACACACAGATGGAACTGATTGGTCAGGTTATCAGAGATACATTAGGCAATTATAATTTTATAGCTTTAGGTGTAAGAGTTTGAATTTATTCTAGGTGCATTTACTTTTCTCTACATACTCTATAATGATTTGGTTTCAGTTAATGCAGATATATCCAGAATAGTGTATTTTGTCATCTAAAAATACTTTTTTTCCCAAAAAGGTAAGTAGCTGTCCCCTTCTTCTCTTAAGACAGCCACATCAAGATAGCATAATTTTAAATTTTCTGCTTACCATACATCAATCCCAATTCCAAACGGCCACTCAGGATTTCCTAGTTATGGCTCCACTACTATACACTAAAAATGCTGCTCATTCATAAAAAAAAAAATCCTTTTAAATATTTTGAAATATCCATTGAAATGAAATATCCAATTCTGAAATATCCAATTCTCTATGTTTAAGAATTGTTATTATTTCAGTGTTGGAATTGCTATTATTTCAGGACAATGTAATGTGAATTCATTTCCAAATTACTTTGGTTTTAACTTTTTTCTAGTCCATTTCATACCAGCTCAGAAAAAAATGGCATTTTTTTCCTCCCTGTCTCTGATTTTTCACACTGCAAATAAACTTGTGGGAGAAGAGAAAGGCTTTGTTTTGTAGACACAACATAGCTATGCAATCATATATTATTGAAAAATGATAAATGAGGGCACCCTCCACTTCAATTCCATCTAGACCTGCTAAAAATAAATATTGATGCTCTGCTTCTTCTTCTCTTGTTTCTATTTTTCCTCCATTTTTGCAGTCATAAAATATCAATAAGGCAGTAAAAATGCATGGCTCATGAGCAGTGGATCATATCCACTTAGGGTCTTTGCAAAATTCCGTGAATTAGGCAGCAAGAGAGGAATACAAGCTTCATTCAGGAACATTCCAAAATATATCAGTATCTCTGCCAGATTAGAGGAGCACATATAGATAGCACATATCTGCCTGTTTTTAAATTTTAAGATATATGGAAATGTTTTAGTCCTTTCCCCTACCACATACAACAGGAAAGAATGAAGGAACTATACTGCTTTTTTCTCCTTGGGTGGGCATCTAACCCTGTTTTCATTTTTTCCAGAAACAGAAATGAACAGGTCTCAAACTTCATCTAAAGTGTAGTTAGTCTTCAGTCAGCAACGGAAACATCCACATTTATCAACTGAAAGATAGAATGGAGTCCGCTATTGCATCAAGGAAAATGTCCAAATTTTTATTTTTCCTTTCACTGGAAATGAAAGGGGCCATCAAGTGTCAGCATTTATTATCCAAAAAGTTTTTAAGCCCTGTAAATAGGAAAACCTCTGTGTGGGAGGAAACAATCCAAACTGTGGCCAAGAGAATCAATACCATATTTAGAGTGCCCTGAGGGAGTAAACCGCAACTGAGAAACGTTATCTGTTCTTTTTCTCCTTCCCTTTTGTAGGAATACTAGAAGAATCTCTAAGATTAGCCAAGCAACAAGATCACTACCAATATTTACCTGTGAAAGGACTGGGCTGTCCTTTCACAGGACAGGTTGTATAAAGAACAAAGACAACTACTTTTGCTAATTTTATTTGGCTAATGTCAACGCATCACTCATTTTTAGTGGCTTTCAATTAAGTCTTTTAAATCTAGCTGCAATAAGGAAAGCTGTTGAGGGAATTAGAATATGTATGCGTTAGTAACACTTAGGATGGATCCCCAAAAGCTACTTACAACCTGAATCTCTGTCCTCAGTATGTCAGTGAAAATTAGTTACCTACATAGAGTACCATCTTTTAATAATAGACATGATTGATTTATTCTACTACAAACTAAAGACTCCAAAAAAGTCTCCCTCACTCATGTACTATCTAAATGTTTTAGACTGCACCTATGAAGGTTCTACTTTCATAAACTAAACCCCAAGTAGGGATGGACAACTTTTTTGGTGTCTAGGCAAGGCTAAAACAAAGATTGAAATTTTAATAATCAGATACATTATTTATTTTATTTTTATTTATTTAGAAAATTTATATTGCCATCTACTCACACATGGCGACTCAGACTTAAATACAGCAACTCCCTTTTAAGACATAATTTGGTTTTTCGAGAAGCTCTATGTATTGCATCAAAGACTCTGGGAGCTGCATATAGTTCTGAACTTCAGATTGAGCACCTTCATTTTACAAAGGATCAAAGTTCATTTGAAGAAGAATATATTGGGGACCTCTAGTCACGGCAGAATCCAAGAACAACCAATGCAGCACAATCGCCTTACTGAAATTTATCAGTAACAGATCTGAAGTTTCATTTTCATTCTTACTCCAGAGCGATCTTTGAATTCCTCTCTCCAGTTAATTAAAATTTTGTTTGGAAAATTAAGTTATGGAAGCAGTGTCAAACATGGATACCCTTACTCCCAAAGACTGTTCCTATAACTATTTTAAGTGCACAAAACACTGAGTAAGCAGCATGTTTGCCTCATTTTCCCAGCACTGCTGTGAAAAAGTGCCGTGTCTTAATCTGGCACTGACAAAATATGCACAAGACAGAGCTGCTCAGCTCTTTTTAAAAAAGGAAGTAAAAGAAAAGTGCCAAGAGGATCTGATGATCTCTGTAGCTATCTCATAATCCCTGGAGTAACTGCCGGTAATTTTTTTCAGTCAAACCAAAACTGCAAGATTATCCGAAGTAAGCAGTAGCTTCCCCCACCAACACTTCAAATCCCAGTCCCTGTTGAAAACTATAGCTGTAAACATATGGATACCTTGAATCTCTGTGGACGTATGGTCCATCCTAGCAATTATATTGCTGTCAAGCAATCCCACTCCACAGTAAATTACAGGACACACTATACTGTTATCAAAACCAATAATTGCCTTAGCTGGAATGTTTGATTTCCAGACTATGAGGCACTGAAAAAAATGAGCCAGCAGTTACAAGCACAACATGCAGAGAAGCCTCCGGCGATAGGCTTGCACTTTCCCTCATGACATTTTTTTAATTGCATGCATTGAAATTCTGCGGAGTATTACTTTGCTTGCAAGTCTTAATTTTTTGACCATGTAAGCAACACTATAAATTGTGCGGTAGGAGCATGTCATAGAGAAGAATAATAGCATATGTTCAGTGACACAATGAAATAATTATTCCAAGTAGAAGAAAACTGTCCCAAAGGTTTAACACTATTCAACTACAATTGTATTGAAGCATCTGAGGTACGCCTATGAATATAACTAGATTTTTGTGAGGCTGAATAAGCACAAATTTTGCTTTCTTGGGGAGAAATCCTGGCTTAATTGTAGAGTACACCTGTTATAAAAACAATGCCCAGAAGAAGCTATTTTCAGTATTAATATTATCTGTGATATAAATGAATTAGACGAAAACATTGGAATAATTTACATTAGAAAAGGTTTCATAATTAGCTCACTATTTTACTAATGTATTCTTCTTTTAAATTTCTAGAAGAGAGATTTTATTTCAAATGAAACTTCTGATGACTTCCATGCAAAAGATAGGTAGTGTAATGTAATATTCTTCTTTCCACCTGCTGCCCTCCATGTAAGAACCAATCTCCCCCACCTATTAGTGGGCTATGAGAACCATGTACGGGCTTGCTTGTGTCTGTGTGCCCCATCATGCTCCTGGGACATATCTTGGGAGTGCTTTGAGGAAGATGATATCCAGAGGGAGTTCAGGATTGGCAGTGATCTTTTATTTCAACATACATATTATATACATTTCTTATAAAATGCTACGGTATTGAATCTTCAAATTGTTCCATTTATTTTGGATGGACTGGATTTTCTGCTCCAATTAAAAATATACACAAAGCTAAGATGCCTAAAATTTTAGCAGGAACATGGAATTGGGAGTAGTAATGCAGCATTGCCCATATGTATTCTGACTCTCTCCCCCCCCCCAAGTTATTAAGTTTCATTTCTCAATATTACAGCCAAATTATCTTAATTAAAATAAATATTATTGCTCATGCTGTAAATGAAATTTTAAAATACCCTCCCTCCTCAACCCTTTTAAAGCTCATTGTTATGATAAAAACTGAATTTATTCATTATTCAATGCAGAAATTTGTAGTTTCAGTTTCTGTATACTATTTCCATTTTGGGAATACTAAAAATGTTTTAAAGTGGTACATAAATGTATCTTGTAGTTTATAAAGATCAGATTTAGATTGTGAGAAAGAAATCAGTTTACCATAATGTGATAGCATTGATGGGAAACAACAATTTTCTTGGTAAAGGCATTTTAAATTGTCCCAAAAGGAAAGATCTAACAGCTGATTCAACATTGTTCAGACTCTATGATACCACATTTATTTTAAAATAAATTGTCATGTCTATCAGCTACATTTCAATATCTGTCATGTTTATAAAAATATGTAAATTGTATTGAAAAGCATCTAAAATATGCAGATAGTAAGTAAGTAAGTAAGCAAGCAAGCAAGCCAGCCAGCAAGCAAGCAAGCAAGTAAAAAGTCACCCAGAGTTATCTTGTGGTAAGATGGGCAACTAATACATTTTACAAACAAACAACTAAAAACCTCACAATCTCCCAGTTTCTAGCTTGGTACCATACCCACGGCACCAAACAGGCTCTCGTTTTTAAAACAGAAGTTAAACTTAAAACCAAATTCTATCTTACAGAAAGTGGCATCCACTTACAGTAAGTCTCATTAATTTTAGCAGAACCAAATACAACTAACTTGGCTTGTAACTTATACAATCTAAACTAATTGTTCTGCAATGTGTTTATTTCCACTACTAATCATGAAGATCTATTTAGAACATGCAACCTCTCTTCCACCTGATTGTTGGAAAAACAGCATCTGATTCTCTACAGACCTATGATAAAATCTCCAGTTAATACCCAAAAACCACTTAAAAGGGAGGCAGAATTGCAAAAATGGAAGATTCTTGTATTGATGTGTTCTCTGCATGGGATTTTAGAATCAGATGTTCTCACCAGACAGGCCTGCCCAGGACTCACTTGGAACATCTCACACTTCTTTACTAGTTACTTATTTTGAGGGGCAGACATTTGTAATACAAATGATCTACAGTTTCAAGATTGGTTATATGTTTTTATGACTGCTTTGCTCTCAATATTTTTTTTTTAACAACAGTTTATTACTGTATTTTTTGGAGTATAAGACACACTTCCCCCAAAAGAGGGTGGAAATGTTGGTGCGTCTTATACACCAAATACAGCCATTTTTGGCCTTCTGAAGCCCCGCCCTGCTCGTTCCATTTTTGTAAAAAAACAGGCCTGTTTTTCGCAAAAACAAGGGTGTTTGCCCTCCCCCAGCCCCCAGGAGCACTCTGCAGGCCTCCCAAACCCTCTTGTGTGCCTTGTTTTTCACAACATGGGGCCATTCTTGCAAAAAACGGGGCGTGCAAAGGGTTTGGGAGGTCTACAGAGTGCTCCTGAGAACTGGGGAGGCAAAAACTTTTTTTTTAAACTTATCTCTTCGAAATCTTCGTGCGTCTTATAGTCCAAAAATACGGTATATACAGACAATTGTGATATTTTGACAATGAAAGTGCTATCTGAAAATGAGAAAAAGGTATCAGCATGCTTGGGTAAATCCAAAGGCTTTGCAGAAATAGAAAAAAATTCTAGGGAAAATATCAGGGGTGAAATCTACTTACCTTCACTACTGGTTCGCAAATGTGAGCGTGCGTGCCTCCTCCACACATGCACAGAGCCTTTTACGCATGCACAGAGGGTAAAAAACAGATGTGATGATGTCTGGGCAGGTGGGCGGAACCTCCTGCCGCTGGCGCTACCAGTTTGCCCAAGCTGGATAGAACTGGCTACATTTCACCACTGGAAAATATCCCAAACAGGTCAAGGAAAACCAGGAATGCATAGGAGTGGCTGAAGTGAATGTTTGGGCTCAACCAATCCAATTGGTAGGTTCCATAATACTATCATAAATCTCTAGAAGATAGACTATATACGTTTGTTAACTCAGCTTGTTGACAGCACCCAACCAAACTTGGCAGACCTCAAAAAACTAGGTAAAGGAATGGGAAAGCAAAGAAGGAAGGGCAAGCTGAAGGCATTTAAATGGTAAAGTTCTAACACAGGTGCTATTTATGATGGATGATAATAATGAGGATGATGATGAAGACATTGGTAACAAAGACAATCCTTCAGTATTTCCTGCCCAATGTTCTATTCAACACTGGGACAGTTACTTTACTGATTTGACACCAGAAGTCAAGAGCAGCCCTATAATATTTTGTGGGGTTGAGGATGTGATCTCATGAAATAATTTAAATGCACAAGAGATGGCCAGTTCTTAAGAGCAGCCACGATACTGTAAACCATTTGAGGAAGAAAAAGACCTTTGTGACAAAAAGCAAGCTTGAGATTACCTCTTCTCACTACCATAAAAATTACTCTTGGGGTGCTAATTTATTCTATAAAATTGAGCAGCAGGGAAGTTGCCTCAGGGAAACTGTGGAACTGACTCCCAATTTTCTCTGTGCCTCTGGATACCTCAATGCTTTTCTTTCAATGGTTAAGTGAAGCCGGATACATCTCTTTCATCATTATAACTGGCAAAAATATCTTCCCAATACATTACTCTTCTTCCTCAGGTGGTCATCAGAAATTGCATTTTCCCCAGAGCTTGAACATGAATTTTGCCCAACTTCTTTACTTTTTGCAAGATTTAGATAAAAACTAACTCCCCATAGTATCTATGCTTTATTTATTTATTTAGAAAATTTATATTGCCACCTACTCACACATGGCAACTTGCAGTGGCCTACAAGAATATAAAAAGAGCATTTAGAAAAACGAAAAATAATAACAAGAAAAATAATAAAATAACTCTCACTTCCTACCCCAGCAACAACATACATTCATATTAGCCATTTAATGGGCTCCATACTGTTCTGGGTTCCTCAGGCCTGCTGGCAAAACCACATCTTCAGGGCCTTCTGAAAGAGTAGGGGACAGTCTAATCTCTGGGGGGTGGGGGGTGATGTTCCAGAGAGAGGGTTCCACCATAGAGAAGGCCCTTCTTCAGTGTCCTGCCAGATGTATCTCCTTATGGGATGGTTATTCCACAGTCAAACAAATATAAATGGAAGATAGCAAGGGTAGAGAATGGAGAGATAAGCATGTGGAAAATGGGATACCTATTTTGCTTGGAGCTTGTAACCAAAAGGAAAAAAAAATCTGCACAGAAATTTTCATTGGAATGGTCAAATTGGCTGTGTTCTACTGGAACTAAACTTGAAACAACTCCAGTTTTTTTGCTCTGAACTCCAAAAATTTTTGAAAGGTACATTGATACGCCCTTTCTCATGGTGATCGGCGGGAGAGTCCAGGATGATTTACTCTAGCCTCAGAGTTCTATGGACTGAGTTGAATTTATGAGGACACGCCTCTCTGGTAATGTTCCCCAGTTGACAACGAAGACAAAGCGAATCTGGAATACCTGCTCTAAACAAACATATCATCTCCCAGAATCTGGACCTGACAGTCCTCCGGGTGGGACTGGACTCACCTGTCGATCACCATGCGTAAGGGCGTATCAGGTAAGACCAACGTCCCTTCTCCATAGTATCAATGGGAGAGTCCATGATGGGACACACCAAAGCTTGGCAGTCCTATGGGTGGGAACTGCTCTGGTCGGGAGTCCTCACCTCCTCAGGTACACACTGCAGGACATGCCGGCAAAAGGCCACCTCAGCAGACGCATAAGAATCCAGTCAGTAGTCGCGGATGAATGGTGACAGAGACGTCCATGTCGCTGCCCTACAAATCTCTTCTATAGAGGCCTGGGTAGCCCAGGCTGCCATCATGGTGGCACTTCTAGTTGAATGTGCCATGATCCCTCCAGGCACCGGGAGGGCCTGAAGCTCATAGGCCCAGGCAATACATGCCTATAGCCAATGACCCACTGTAGAAGGCATCACCCTGTGGCCTGACGGCTGAAAGGAAATGAACAGGGACTCAGTCTTCCTGATGGAAGCAGTCCCTGAGATGTAAATACAGAGGGGCCTCCTAACATCCACTATTTTCCAGGTCTGTTCCAAGGCATGCCAAGGCCTTAGACAGAAATCAGGCCAGATCAACTCCCGTGCCTACCAAAGGTAACCTTTGGTAGAAAGGCAGGGTCCAACCGCAGGACCACCCTGTTCAGAGGAAAAATATAGAGATCCTTTCTCACCAATAATGCTGCCAACTCTGAAATCTGTCTGGCAGATGTGACGGCCACAAGGAAAGCTACCTTACATGAGAGGAAACGTAGGGTGGCTTCTCTTAAGAGCTCAAATAGTGCCTTGATAAGGGCCTGCAACACCCTGGTCAAGTCCCAGGTGGGGTAGCAATGTACTATCGTGGGCTTCAAATTGGAGGCCCCCCTGAGGAAGACTTGTACCCTTGGGTAGTGAGCGAGGGAGCCTGAGTTCTCCAAACCTCAAAACTGAGGCCAAGGCTGCAACCTGTCAGCATAAAGTGTTCAAGGAGAGCCCCTTCTCTAGACCGTCCTGCAAAAATCCAGTACATCCACCACTGAGACCAAGTTAGGGTTTATGTGTCCTTTAGCATACCAGTCAGTGAAAGTCTTCCAAGTCGCATTGTAAATGCGCATGGTAGAAGGTTGCCTGGCTCATCCTTGTGACCCTATTGGAGAACTTCTCCCATTTCAGAAGTCTCTGCTCAACCGCCAAACGGTCAGCTGGAGCCACTGAGGGTCCGGATAGATGATGGGACCTTGGCTGAGGGAGACCTTCTCTGGGGGAATCCTCCAGGGTCTGGCAACTGACAGGCTGACCAGATTGGCAAACCACGGTCATCTGGGCCAGTGGGGAGCTACCAACAGGACCTCCACCCTCTCCAACAGCACCTTCCTGACTGCTGCTGGGAGCAGGGGAAGACATACAAGGGGCCCCTGGGCCAAGGGCATTGTAGTGCATTCACCCCTTCTGCCCCTGGCACTGGGAACCTCAAATAAAATCTGGGGAGATAAGTGTTCATCAGAGAGGTGAAGAGATCTAGAATCGAGTGGTTTAACCGATCTGATAGTTCCGCGAACAGACTGGGATGTAGACGCCACTCAGACTGATCAATAGTGGCTCGGCTCAATCAGTCCACTTGCACATTGGATACTCCCACAATGTGCTCTGCCCTAATTGATAAGAGATGAATCTCTGCTCACCGGCAGAAGGTCTCTGCTTCTTTCGTGAGGGACTTTGATCAAGTCCCACCCCCCCCGGCCGATTGATGTGGGCTTTTGTTGCGATATTGTCCGTCAGGAGGAAGACATGGTGACCCGCAACCTCCTGCTGGAATGCCCTGAAGGCTAAGCGGGTCGCCTGGAGCTCCAGCCAATTTATGTTGTGGCGGAGCTTCTGCTGTGTTCAGCGCCCCTGGGCAAACTGGGAGTCAAAGTGGGCTCCCGAGCCGAAAAGGCTGGCATCGGACATTATCGTCAGTCTATCTGGTTCCTTGTAGAGACAGCCTCTTGCCAGTGCTCCGGACCCCACCAGAGCAGCGAGCAAAGCACCTCCAGTGGTATTTGAATGCTTGTCATTGAGGTACTGCGGCCCGCCCTCTGGTAGGGGAGTAGAAACCATTGGAGGGGCCTGGCGTGGAACTGTGGCCAAAGCACTATGGCAAGGCAAGTTATCATTTTCCCCAGGAGCTGGGACAAGCCTGCCAATGGAAACACCCTGGCCTTCCGAATTTGGCATATTAAAGACATGATGCTGTCCTGACGCTCCTGAGAAGAAATACGTGTCCGGTTATTGTGTCTATAAGTGTCCCTAAGTTCACAAGCCTTGTTGTGGGAACCAGGTGGCACTTGTTCACTTGATGGAGAACCCAAGATCCCGAAGGATACAGATCGTTGTGGCCAGATCTCTCTCTATCGGTCGAGAAGACGCCTGGATAAGCAAATCATCCAAGTAACCCTGGATCCTTATAGGGATCATCCTGAGGCTTGCTGCCATGATTTTGGTGAATGCCTGCGGGGCTGATACCAGGCCAAACGGCAGGGCCGCATACTGGAAATGGTGCCCAGCATAACAAAACCTCAGGAATTGTCTGTGACTTGGATGAATAGGGATGTGGAAATATATTTCCGTCAGGTCCACAGAAGTCAAGAAGTCCCCCTCTCGGATCCCTTCTAGAATGGAATGAAAGGAGTGCATCTTGAATCTTCTGAACACCAGATACCAGTTGAGTCCCTTGAGATTCAGAATTGCCCTCCACTCACCCGAGGCCTTTGGGATGACAAACAAAATTGAATAAAAGCCCAGCCGCTGCTGGTCTGGCAGAACCAGCTGAATGGCCCCAATATCCAGCAAGTGCTGGATTGCCGCTTCCGTAAGTCCCTGTTTTACTGGGTCTCCGGAAATGGAACAACGGAGGAAAAACCTCGGAGGAGGGGAGAGGAATTCTAGGGATAGTCCTGATCTTATGGTCTCCCTGACCCAGGCATCCTTTGTAATGTCCAAGATGGCCCCCTATGGGAGGGTGAGGCTTGATCTCATTTGTGGCATCTGAAAGCCCTGCCACTGTTGCCATGGAAAGAGTGCTTTCCCTGTGGCTGTTGTCGGCCCCTGCCACCAAAGATAGATCTTTTGGTCTGGTAATCTGACTGGGATAGGAAGGGCTTCTGTTGTTGGGGAAAGCTCGCCCCAGCTCCCCCCTGCTGAAAAGAGGGCCGCCTGAAGTATGGCGTGGAGCAGAAATCTGCCCATCTACCTTAGGAAGGAAGCACCTTCCTTTTGTCTCTGGTTTCCATAAGGAAGGGGTCCAGAGACTTTCCAAAGAGGCTTTCCCCCTCAAAGGGGGCAGAAGCCAACTTCCACTTGCTTTTGGCATCCATGCGCCAATGTAGTAGTCACAACATGCGCTGGGCTGTTACCGAAGACGCAATGGCCTGCGCTGAAAATTTGGCGGAAATCAGATGCGTCCATGGTGTATTCGGCCACAGCAATGATCTTGCAGAGATCCTGGTGAGCCCTGAGATCATCTGGCAGTATCCGGGCTTGAAGCTATCTGAGCCAGCGCACCAACGCCCTGGTGAAAAAGGATGCTGCTATGGAGGCCCAGATCGCCCAGGAGTCTGCCTGATGGGCCTGTAGAGGGCCATCTCCTTCTTTTCCTCAGCCTTCAAGACATCCTCCGCATCCAGTGGTAGGGCAGAGGATGAGGTCAAGGCTCCTACTGGGGTATCCACCATTGGGACTTGGACTCACTGAAGGAGTTCAGAGTCCACACCATAAAGCGTGTTCTCCAGGCCACTGGGTCGAGAGGCTATGGCAGGAGAGCCCCATTGCCTACATATCACATCCAGAAACATCCCGGGGATTGGGATGGTATCTGCCTCAGTTGCCTGTTCTGTAAACAGAAAATCCTCCTGGTCCCCTAAGTCTGGGGTTGGCTCTTGTGTACCAGAGTCCTTCCCCAGTCCAGCAGTGGTCCGTGCCTTGGCCAGAAGAGGCCTGAAATGTGTGGGATTAAACAGGCCATTAAAGGCTGGTCTACAGGGGGTGTCTTGCTCATAGTCAGAAAATTCCTCTTCTCCTGGAAGCCTGCCTTCCGAAAGGGATGACTGGCTTTGGGTAAAGTGCTCTGGAAAATCAGCTCTCCTCCTCCACTGCTGGTATCCTCTTCCTGCAAACCCGCCGGGCAGAGCCCCTCTGCAGTTGGGGTAAAAGTTGCCTCTGGGACCTGCTTGTGCCTCCCTATGAGAAATCCCCTATGACTGTCAACACCAGGGTGTTCCATCATCATGTGAGCAGAGTGGCTTCACCCGGTGGACCCCTCCGTTGCCCTTGCAAACTCTTTATCCAAAGGCCATCTACCTCTGCTATGCCACTCTTTCCTCCGCTCTTGTGGACTCTAGCCTTGGCCTTAAAGTTTGCTGCTGCTGCCAGGCTGGCAAACCTTGGTTTGACTGGGGCCGTGGCAGTCTTATCTGTGGCGTGGGGAGACCAAGCTTCCCCATGCAGTAGGCCAAAGCCTGCTGCACAGTTCTCCATATTGTCCTTGCAGGCCTGGAAACTGGGAAGATGTGCTCTAAAGCTCTGTTGCTAGCTCACCGTCGTTTCCAGCTCCAAGGAGGAGCAGAGGTCCACCACAGCCACAGATAACCCTCGGGCCTTGATCCTAAAGGATGTAATGCTAAGTAGGATCAGTAAACAAACTGGAAATTTTCCAAACTTGTGAATGTATGCTGGCCTAGCTGCTAAAGTCCAGGCAGTCTTACGCGATTCGCCACTGCCGCTGCGACTAAAAAGATTAACAGTGGGGACTTCTGGTGGCGCCTTCCTCGTTGGCGGCGGGCTTTCCATGCCCGCCGGTCTCTCGGCGCGTTAGAGCCGCCTCACAGCTGGCAGGCGGCTCAAAAAACCTGCTCCTTGACGGGAGAAGCAGGGAGAGCTTCTGGGGGTGAGGTTGAGCCTCCTTGAGCCCCCAGGAACTTTTTCTTGTCCTGGGGAGGGCTCAGAGGGATGGCTCCCTCCATACCCCCAGGGTACGCTCCGCGCCGAGAGGATCCTCCGCTAATTACCTAATTAGCAGAGCCAGACGCTGGGAGCAACACCACAATTGAAATGATAATTGGAGCAAGCTGGAAAAGAGAGAAGAAAAATTGAAGCAAGTATGGATTTTTTTCAGCGGATTTTTTTGGAGGAGGAGGGGGGGAAGGGGGAAGGAGAGAAAGAAAAATGAAAGTTTTTAAGATGGCGACTGGCTCTGCTTGAAAGGGAAGTGATAGCGGAAATGGAGCGCAGAGTTTAGTCCTGAAAGACTTTGAAAAGAATGTTTTGTCACAGACAAAGAACTTAAAGGAACAGAGGCTGATTTAAATAGATTTCTTCTGTTTTTTTTTTCTCTTTTCTTTTTTCTATTGAAGTAAGAAGGATTTTTTTTTCTTTTTGGTCCTTTTTAAAAGTAAAGATGCCTACACTTCAAGGAAGGGGGGGCTCTCCTTTGCATCAGATGAATAAAGTTGAAATGTCTCATTTGCAGAGACTTACAGAACAGGAGTTAAAAGAGTTAATTACAAGGTCCTTAGAGAGTGTGGTAGATAAGATAAAAGGTTCACAGAAGGATCTCGAGGAACTGGTTTCTGGGAAATATGACCAACTAAATCAAATTATTGCTCAAGTAGCTTCAGATTTTTCAACTGCGATGGCTGCAATGGGGAAGAAAGTGATTGAGATGAGTAGTAAATTTGAATCTCAGATACAAGAGTTACAAGCGAAACTTCTGGAAGCAGAGGCCAAAAACCATAATATTCAGAATGATGTTATTATGCTTCAAATTAAGGCTATGGAATCTGCAATTAGACTAAGAGGGATAAAAGAAAACAACAGAGAAAACTTAAAAACAACTTGTGCAAAGGCCTTTGCAGAATTATTAAAGCTACAAGATGAATTAATCTTGGGTTCTATAGCGAAAGTTTACAGAGTTAACTCACGTTTGGCTAAACAAAGGAATCTGCCTAGAGATGTCGTAGTTTACTTCACTGACAAAAGACTGAGAGATGATATTTTACAAAAGTCTTATTCTGATAGAGTGCAGGTAGCAGGTACACAAATCAGGATCTTCAAAGAGTCGTAAGGTCGTAGGTCGTAAGGTCGAAGGTCGTAAAGGACAGGAAAGATTTTGATTTTTTGGTCAAGGAACTGAAGAGAAGTAATATCCCATTCAGATGGGATTTTCCAGTTGGTATAATTTTTAGATATCAAGGTGTGAGACATTGTTTGAATACTATTGAAAAAGCAGAATATTTTTATCAAAATATCTTTAAGGGAGCACCGAAATATCTCAAGAATAAAAAGTCAAAAACAGAGTTTACAAAATGTGAACAGAAAGAAGAAAATCAAAGTGTGTTAAAAGTAAAAGGAGAATTTGGTGGTTGTCCAGAGGATTCTATTACGGATTTTTCTGATGAGAAAACTGAACACCTCAGTGTCCTTGGGGGATTACAGGACCTTGAACTGCTGGAGGAAGATTTAAAAAACAAAGTTTTACTTCGAGATGACCAGCAACAGAGGTCCAATACTCTTCAAGACATGGGGGGTGATGCTAACCGACAGGAACTAGAATTCAATGAAGAAATCCGACTGGAAACCACAGGTGATAAATTTAAAGAGCATCGTGAATTGTTTGATACTGAATCAGAAAGCATTGAAAGATTTGGAAAAAATGGATTATAAAAATTCTTTTAAGAAGTACAACAATTTGTTAAAAGTTCATTCTGAGTTGGACTAACTTTAAATTCATATATTAAAATGGATTATAAAAATTTTTACTATGAAGTTTATCCTGGATTGGACATGATATCCTGAGTTCTGATAGATTGCTGCAAAATTAGCAGCGATCACTGGTTACCCAATTATATATTTTTTGTGGAACTTATCTTCTAGGAGAAGACTATGAAATTGAAAATATCTTATAACCCGAAGGATTGAATTGCAAAGGGTGGCAGGTTTTGAAATAATTTTAAAGGAACATCTGGGAATGCAGCTCTTAGTTGGTTTTTTCTTCTCCTTTTTTTTTTTTCAAGATTTGAACGTTAAGGCTGCAAAAGCCTATTTTTAGGTATAGTATAAGTTAGCTTGAATGAATTTTCCTAGAGGTGTGAATATCTTCGTGGTTGGATTTTATCCATATAAAGTCACTCGGGGGGTTGTGTGGAGAAATGTTTTATTTTGCTGATGGGGGCAGCGGCAAGATGAAGATTATTGAAGCAGGATTTATGTGAGGAAATATGTTTGACATCAATCAAGTTGAAGAGAAGATTGAAATTTGGATTATAGAGACTGAGAAATGAATTGAATAAAAGATAATTTTCTTTATGACATAACTGTATGATTATAACTATATATGCATATATATTTCTTATGTTTTATGTTTTTGGGGGGTTTTCTTTAGTTAAGGGGTGTAGTTAGGATAGAATTATAATGGTGTTCTTAATTATAATGACTATCAATGGTTTTTTTATTATAATATTGTTTAAATATATTAATGTCTGGTTTTTTGTTTGTTTGTTTGTTTTTTACTTTTTTTCCCTCTTTCCTTCTTTCTCTTTCTCTTCCTCTTTCGAAATTTGTTTAATTTAGAATTTGAATATTTAATAATCTTTTTCTTTTTCCCTTGTTCTAAATTTTGTTCTTTTTAACTTGTAGCGGAAGTCAGGGGGGGGATAGGGAGGGAAGGGGCTGGGGTTGAGGGAGGATGGGAGGGGTTGGGGAGGGGGATTGGGGAGGGGGGTGAAAATGGAAAAATTTCTGTATTGTAAAACCTTTTCAATAAAAAAAAATAAAAATAAAAAATAAAAAGATTAACAGTGGCCATATATGCGACCAGTGACTCTCTCTCCAAATAGAGCTCTGTTGAAAGGCCAGAAACTGTGTAGCCAGGATCCCGAGCTGCAATTCAGGTAAAGGCAGGCCTATGCAGTCACGTCACTGCCACGGCTCCCTGACAAAGGGAGTATGACTGCCCAAGCGGTCAGGGACTCCAGGCCCCCCTGCACCCTGTGAAAGCAGTTCAGAGCCCGCGCCAATGTTTATTTATTTATTATTTATTTATTATTTCAATTTATAAACCGCCCTTCTCCTTGCGGACTCAGGGCGGTGAACAGCCAGAATAAAACATGGTATACAAAAGTTAAAAACAATTAAAAATTATTAAATATTATTCGGCCGAGAATTAAAACAACCCAATTTAAAATCAATGTCAAATTTAAAAACGGAGGATGGGATCAAGCTAGCCCAGCTAGATGGAACAAATGGGTTTTAAGGGCCCGACGAAAGGTCCGGAGCTCTGGAATCCTGTGTATCTCCGGGGGTAGGTCATTCCAGAGGGCGGGTGCTGCCACAGAGAACGCTCTCCCCCTGGGGGTCGCCAGCCGACACTGTCTGGCCAACGGCACCCGGAGGAGGCCCTCTCTGTGCGAGCGTACTGGCCGGTGGGAGGCTATTGGCGGCAGAAGGCGGTCCCGCAAGTACCCAGGTCCTAAGCCATGGAGCGCTTTAAAGGTGGTCACCAACACCTTGAAGCGCACCCGGAAGACCACCAGGAGCCAGTGCAGCTCGCGCAGGAGAGGTGTCACGTGGGAGCACCACGTCGCTCCCATAATTCCCCGCGCGGCCGCATTCTGGACCAGTTGGAGCCTCCGGGTGCACCCCAAGGAGAGCCCCATGTAGAGAGTGTTGCAGTAGTCCAGGCGGGAAGTCACGAGAGCATGGGTGACTGTGCGTAGGGAGTCCCGATCTAGAAAGGGACGCAACTGGCGTATCAGGCGAACCTGATAAAAAGCCCCCCTGGCCACGGCCGTCATGTGTTCTTCTAAAGACAGCCGTGCGTCCAGGAGGACGCCCAAGTTGCGAGCCCTCTCCGTGGGGGCCAATGTGTCGCCCCCAATAGTCAGTGATGGCGTCAGCTGGCTATATCGGGACGCCGGCAGCCACAGCCACTCAGTCTTGGAGGGGTTTAGTCGGAGCCTGTTTCTCCCCATCCAGATCCGCACAGCTTCCAGACAGCGGGACATCACTTCAACGGCATCGTTGGGGTGGCCTGGGGTGGAGATGTACAGCTGGGTGTCGTCAGTGTACTGATGGAATTCCACCCCAAAGCCACGGATGATCTCACCCAGCGGCTTTACATAAATGTTGAACAGAAGGGGCGAGAGGACCGACCCCTGCGGCACCCCACAAACAAGGCGCCTCGGAGTCGACCGCTGCCCCCGTCAACACAGATTGCGACCGGTCAGAGAGATAGGAGGAGAACCACCGTAGAATGGTGCCCCCCACCCCCTCCAACCGGCGCAACATACCATGGTCGATGGTATCAAAAGCCGCTGAGAGATCTAATAGGACCAGGATAGAGGAACAACCCCTATCCCGTGCCCTCCAGAGATCATCCACCAACGCGACCAATGCCGTTTCCGTGCTGTGCCCAGGCCGGAAGCCGGACTGGAGCGGATCTAGATAGACAGCTTCATCCAGAATGTTACTGGCCTGATCCACAAAGCTGCAGGAGACGATGGCCAAGTGATCCAAAATGGCCGACAGTTCCAAAATGGCTGACCCAAGGCTGCTATCTGACTACACGGAGAGCCAAGGGTCACCAAGAACACCGTTCTCACATTGTGGATCTAACAAGCAGGCAAGGCTCCCATCCACCGCCGTGGACAGCCTCTCTACAGCTGACTGGCGTTGCACGCCTAGATGTCTATCAGGCTGGAGCAGTCGCCCTAAAGCCTGCTGTCTTTGGAGCGACTCCAGGCTCCGATCCACTGCCGTGGAGAGCCCCGCTCTACAGCTGATAGGCGCAGCACGCCTAAAACGTCGAGCAGGTCAGAATGGCTACCCCGAAGCCTGCTGTCATTCTAGCGGCTCCAGGCTCTGTTCAGCAGCCGTGGAGAGCTGCTGCTCATGCACTGATGGGCACAGAGCACCAAAACTCAATGTTTGCCTGGCCGCTTGCTTTTTCCAAGCAAGTTGAAGACCGCTGTGGACCCTTCGACATGGGCAGCTGCCCCAGGCTTCAATCTGCAGCCGCGGAGAGCCTCTATCAACTGGGAGAGTCTAGGTTGCCTAGTCTAATATTTTTAGTAAATTTTCCAAGGATTCTGTCCAATCCAATTCCAATTCACCTCAGAAGGTCTCTGGAGCTAAAAGTATAGCATCCATAAGTGGAGACTGAGTTGAAAAACTGGGGAATATTACCAGGGAGGCATGTCCTCAGAAATTCAACTCAGTCCATAGAGCTATGAGGCTAGAGTAACCCATCCTGGACTCTCCTATCGATACTATGGAGAATAGAGGCATTTTATTTTAAGCTTGTGATGGTCCAAATAGCCTGTAGTCCACATAGTTTTTAAAGATTGAAACAGTTGAAACAATGGTGTTCTGTTCTAAAGCCAGAAAAAATGGATGCTTATAATACATCATTCTCCATTCTGTTTGTGTACTAGGTTAGATATTTCAGGATCTTGCCCTACAACTTTATGAAATCGTGGTGTTTTAGCCTCAAATCTCAGAAAATTATGGCATATCCATTCAAAATTCCTGATGATATTTCAGGTAAGAACAATGAAATCTTGTAACATTTATGATCTTATATGTATGCAACAGAACCATATGAATATATAGAATTTAGATTATAATTGTAAGTATCTTTCTTTTTTAAATTAAATAAGTAAAACTATCATCACACGCATATGTAACTGGCTCAGAAATCTTACCCACTGAATGGTTATCAATGATTCCTTCTCACCAGCTGGAACGAAATATCAAATGAGGTGGTGTTAGAATCAATGCTGGAAGTTAAGTTCTCCATAATTTTTAAACTTATGATTTGGATGAAGGAATGGAAGGAAAGCTTATCAAATGTGCACATAATACAAATTAAGTGGCAAACCTAATATGCTAGAAGACAGAAATAAAAGTCAAAATTATTCTGATTGCCCAGTGAGCTAAGAGTAACGTAAGGATATTTAAAAGAGACAATTTCAAAATTCTTAATTTGGGAAACCGAAATTTCATATACAAGTAGATTAAGAGGAGGATTCTCATATAACCCACAATCCTTCTAATTCTAAAGGAAGAATGGTCCAAAGGATGGGTACTATGATTGAATAATGCTTTCTAGCCTTAGTTCTGTTCACTTCACAAAAATGCTCCATCACCATCATGTCCTTCCCAGAAGACCCACTCAGACGGGCTGCCACTAGAGCAGGTAGTTCTGCAAAGTACCTTGGTGCTAAATCATACCTCTTTGTGGCATGCCGCAAAGAGGGGTTTGCGGGGTTTTTTAAAATTGTCCTTGTCCAACCTTTTAGGGGGATGGGGGAGGCGGGAGGGGAGGGAGGGTTATAGGCCGGGCTCGTCACAGGGGCCTGAAACGGGAGGCGGGGAACGGGGTGAGGAGGAGCTCGCTACAGAAGGTAAGGAGAGTAATTCCATCAGAGCCATGGTTGGGAGGGGCAGATATGGCGGGAGCAGGGGGCCGTATCATGTGTTGGGGGCACGTAGCCGCTGTCTCCAAGCGGTGGCATGCCTCGGCCCTCAGGACTCTTCTTGCTCCCCGAGTTGTTCAGAGTTACGGCGTCCGGGCCTGAGGTTGATGTTGTGTAATGCCAGGTCCGTGGTTAATAAGGCCCCCCTCATTTGTGATCTTATTCAAGAGGGGGGTGCGGACCTGGCAGGTATTACGGAGACCTGGTTGGGCCAAGAGGGGGGGTCCCCCTCGTAGAGATGTGCCTGCCAGGTTTCCGAGCATTTCATCGGCCAAGGGCCCAGGGCAGGGGTGGAGGGGTGGCGGTCATTATAAGGGAAAGTCTTGATCCAAGGGAGACCACTGTACCTCAGATAGCCGGATGTGAGTCGCTCCTGGTGAAGTGGGGCCATGGTGTGCGGGTGGGCTTGCTGATCGCGTACCTGGCTCCCTGCCACGTGACAGCGGCCCTGCCCGAGCTTCTCAACGTTATTGCCGGTTGATACCCCCAGGCTTTTAGTCATGGGGGATTTCAACCTGCCGTCTGTCGGTGAGGCGTCTGGGTTGGCTCGGGAGTTTATGGCTTCCATGACAGCCATGGACCTGACACAATTAATTCTTGACCCCACTCACACAGGAGGACACACTCTGGACCTGGTTTTTGTCTCTGGTCAGTGGTTGAATGGCCTAGATGTAGGGGATATAGTTATTGAACCCCTGTCATGGTCGGACCATTCTCTCCTGAGGCTAGACTTTCTGACCGCCGAACCCCGCCGCAGGGAGGTGGAACCGATTAGGTGGTTCCGCCCCAGGCGCCTGATGGACCCTGATGGGTTCCAGAGGGAGCTTGGGCCAATGCCCGAAACTCTGGCTCATGACTCGGCCGAGGACCTGGTGGCCGCCTGGGATAGGGCGGCCGCCAGTGCCCTGGACCGAGTTGTGCCTTTGCGGCCTCTGACCCGGCACCGAATCTGCCCGGCTCCTTGGTTCTCTGAGGAGTTGAGGGAGATGAAGCGCCGGAAAAGACGCCTAGAGAGTGGTTGGAGGGTGAGTCGATCTGAATCCGACCGAACACTAGCTAGGTCCCATTTTAGGACCTTTTTGGTGGCGATAAAACCGGCAAAGCGTAATTACTTTTCCACTCTTATTGCATCGGCAGATAACCGCCCAGCCGCCTTGTTCAGAGTGACCCGCTCCCTCCTACATCAGGGAGCGCGGGAGGACCTCTTGCAAGGGCGGGCTGAGGATTTTGCACAGTATCTGCACGATAAAGTCGCTCAGATTCGGGAAGGCTTGGACTCTGACTGGGTAGATTCCGGCGAGGTGACTGAGGCTGGTCTTGAGAACGTTATCTGGGATGAGTTCGATCCTGTGACTTCCGAGGACGTGGACAGGACTTTGAGGAGTCTAAACGCAACCACATGTTTATTGGACCCGTGTCCTTCCTGGCTGGTACTGGCCACTCGGGAAGTTACACGAGGCTGGCTCCAGGGGATTATAAATGCTTCTTTGAGTGAGGGTTTCTTGCCTGCCGCCTTGAAAGAGGCGGTGGTGAGGCCCCTCCTCAAGAAGCCTTTTCTGGACCTGGCTGTTTTGGCAAATTTTCGTCCTGTCTCCAACCTTCGCTTTATTGCGAAGGTTGTTGAGAGTGTGGTTGTGCGTCAGCTCCCACAGTAGCTGGATGAAACTGTCTATCTAGATCCGTGCCAGTCCGGTTTCAGACCTGGGTACAGCACGGAGACGGCATTGGTCGCGTTGGTGGATGATCTCTGGAGGGCTCGGGACAGGGGTTGCTCCTCTGTCCTGGTCCTGTTAGATCTCTCAGCGGCTTTTGATACCATCGACCATGGTATCATGCTGCATCGGTTGGGGGGTTTGGGGGTGGGAGGCACCGTGCTACGGTGGTTCTCCTCCTATCTCTCCAACCGATCGCAGTCTGTGTTGGCAGGGGGGTAGAGGTCGACCTCGAAGCGCCTTGTTTGCGGGGTGCCACAAGGGTCGGTCCTCTCACCGCTCCTGTTTAACATTTACATGAAGCCGCCGGGTGAGATCATCCGTGGTTTTGGGGTGAGTTGCCAACTGTACGCTGATGACACTCAGCTGTACATCTCCACCCCTGACCACCCCAATGATGCCCTCGAAGTGATGTCCCAGTGCCTTGAAGCCGTGCGGGTCTGGATGGGGAGAAACAGGCTTCGTCTCAACCCTTCCAAGACCGAGTGGCTGTGGATGCCGGCATCCCGGTATAGCCAGCTGGTGCCATCGCTGGCTATTGGGGGTGAGTCATTGGCCCCCACAGAGGGGGCTCGCAACTTGGGTGTCCTCCTGGATTCGCGGCTGTCCTTGGAAGGGCATATGGCGGCCGTGGCCAGGGGGGCCTTTTATCAGGTTCGCCTGATGCGCCAGTTGCGCCCCTTTCTGGATCGGGACTCCATGTGCACAGTCACTCATGCACTCGTCACGTCTCGCCTGGACTACTGTAACGCTCTCTACATGGGGCTCCCCTTGGGGTGCACCCGGAGGCTCCAACTGGTCCAGAATGCGGCCGTGTGGGTGATTATGGGAGCGACAGGGCGCTCCCATGTGACACCTCTCCTGCGCGAGCTGCACTGGCTTCCGGTGGTCTTTCGGGTGCGCTTCAAGGTGTTGGTTTTGACCTTTAAAGCGCTCCATGGCATGGGATCGGGGTACCTGCGGGACCACCTGCTGCTACCGATAACCTCCCACCGGCCAGTACGCTCACACAGAGAGGGCCTTCTCAGGGTGCCATCAGCTAAGCAATGTCGGCTGGTGGCCCCCAGGGGGAGAGCCTTCTCTGTGGGAGCACCCACCCTATGGAACAAGCTGCCTCCAGAAATTCGTTTGATCCCGGACCTCCGCACTTTCCGAAAGGCCCTTAAGACCTATTTATTCCAACAAGCCGGCCTTGCTTGATTGATTTTAATGGGGTTTTAACAAAAAAAATTTTCGCTATTATTGATTCTGGGGTTTTAAATTGGGTATTTTAATGGGGTTGAGATTTTTATTTGGAACGCCAATGATTTAATTCAATTTTAAAATTCTTTTAACGTTTGTATTATATGTGTTTTAAATTTGGTTGTTCACCACCCTGAGTCCCCCTCCCGGGGAGAAGGGCGGTATATAAATTGAAATAAATAAATAAATAAATAAATAAATACAAGGCTTTATAAGTAAAAAAAAAAATACACACACACACAAGCTCAATGAACTAGTAACTTATGGGAACTAATAATTCTAATTTGTATTTTTGTTGGTCTGACCCCATTTTGAATATTGTACTAGGCATCATTCTTATAAGGAAGAATACAAAATGAAATCAATTCAGAAAATAGCAAGAACGTTATTGATGATGAGAAAATCCGTCCTATCTAGAGACTCTATGGAAAACCATTACAGAATAACAGAGTTGGAAGGGACCTTGGAGTCAGGTCCCTGTATCATTTCAGACAAATGGTTGTCCTATCTCTTTTTAAAAACCTCCAGTGTTGGTTTTTAAAGCACCCACAGCTTATGGAGGAAAGTCGGTCCACTGATTAATTGTTCTGTTAGGAAAATTCTTAGTTCTAGGTTGATTCTCTCCTTGATCAGTTCCCATCCATTGCTTCTTGTCCAGCCTTCAGGTGTTTTGAAAAATAGGCTGACCCCTCCCCCCCCCCTTTTGTGGCAGCTCCTTAGATATTAGAACACTGCTATCATATCATCCCTGGTCCTTTTAATTAAAATAGACATACCCAATCCCTGCAACCATTATTCATATGTTTTAGCCTCCAGGGCCTTCATCATCTTTATTGCTCTCCTCTGCATCCTTTCTAGAATCCCAAGATCTTTTTTATATCATGGAAACCAAATTGTACTGTACTGTACAGATATGGATGGTTTGTCTTAATGATTTTAAGGCCGGTTCCAAATGTATGATTCTAAATACTGGCAATTCTCTATTTCTACCCACATGATGGAGTTGACAATATCAGCATGTTCTAGATCTCATCAATGATGCAGTGCCCTCTTATGAGACCCCAAACTTCTTCTGAAGTTTGCATGGCCCCAACTTTGTTGTCATTTAGGAAAGCCTTGAAGATACTACTTTTTCAGCAGTCACTGGGGTAGGATATTGTCTGACTCCACTTGCTGTCTCTCTGATATTAGTTATTTATTCTTTTTCTCTCTGACCGCTGAGTTTTTGCTGCTGCTGTTGATCTGTTTCTTCATATTATTAAATGTGGAATTGCTTTAGAATTTTGAAGAAGAGAAAAGGTTTCTTTATTTTACCAAGCAGTTCTGTCCCCTCATTGTGTTCATCCTTAATTTAAGAATTCATTCTGATCCAGAAATAGCTGCAAAATCAGAAGCTTGGTAGATGGTGGGAACAAGAATAAGGCCCCAGAAGCCTGCAGAAAGGTTAGAACCTCACTAATTATGCTGCACATCCACTAATTAGATTAAAGAGAGGTATCTGTTTCTTCCATCAATTAGATTAAAAGAAGTTTCTCAGAAAAAGTATTAAAATGCATGCCTGCCAAATGGATTACTAAATTCTCATTTAGCCACTGACTGCAAATTGACCAATCCAATGCTTTGTTAGGGAAGCATTCCAAACGGCAAAACAAAATAAGCATTGGGCACCTTACATGCCAATCCTGAAAGATTTAAGTACCATGTTTCCCCTAAAATAAGATCCTGTCTTATATTTTTTTGAACCCCGAAATAAGCACTTGGCCTTATTTTTGGAGAGGTCTTATTATTTTGGGGTGCATGGAGCAAGATGGGGCTCCTCTTGTCGTCTTACCCAATTTCCAGCTCTGCGTTTGAATATTTACAGGGAGGGCTTATTTTCGGGGGGGGAGGCTTATTTTAGCGCATGCGCTCAAAAGCCCGATTGGGCTTATTATCAAGGGATGTCTAATTTTCAGAGAAACAGGGTGTCTGATATTTAAATCAATCAAGTAGTCAAGAATCTTCACAGGAATCTTCTTTGTTCACCATCTCTCCCTCAATATGTTACTCTTTTTCTTTTCTCACCTCCTTCTGAGTGCAGCCTCATTTATGCTTTTTAAATAATTATCTGTGAACCTTTTCATTGCCTTTAAATTCAGGCACCATAATATTCAATGTATTTGAAAGCTGTTACCATACATCTTGGACTAAGTACAACCCATTAATTATTCTTTCTGTTTTTGCTTTATGATGGATCTAAGCAGAAGAATAAAGCAAGAATACACTGGACACCTTCTTATTTTTCTCCAGACCCAATGCCACTGTGTAGTAGGTTGAATTTGCTTAAAGTCAACCAATAAGTTTCTATGGCTGAGGATGCCTGGGAGCCTGAGTTTTTTCAGCCCTATCCCAACATGCATTTAAGGGTCTCCTTAAATTACCTAAATTTTATTTATAATTAGGAATAATTAAAATTTCTAATATGAACATTAAAAATAGCTCATAAAAATTTATCATACAAATCTTAGGCAAAAGGAGTTGTAAATCCACCCATTTGGAGAGGTCAAAGTTGGGAAAAATGTACAGTACTAAATTCTCCTGTAAGCAGTACAAGTAAAGGTTGCACTTTTTTTATAATTGGTCTTCAATTCAGAGTAACACACTAATAAGTGTCACTGAATCTAGTCATTTTTAGGCAACAGAACTATGCAAAACATCTCTGCTTTGTACCACACAGTTACAAAATCTGCAGCACCTTCTGTAAATCCTCTGTAACAATGCATCCTTTTTGATTTAGAACTTGAAGAACTCTGACAGATAATAGCAACAGTTCCTTTTTGTTGCATTTCTTACAGTAAGGTGTAACTTACATGAATATTACATGTTAATAACCTATCAGTGATTGGCATTTCTGGCAGGCGCTATGAAAAAATGAGACAGTCTGAAGAACAATAGTTGTAGTATAGAGGTAGTTCTTGATTTTGATAATTGGAACCAGAATTTTAGTCATAAGTCATGATGGTTAAAAGCAGAAGCACTCACATGACATGGACATGATTTTATGACAGTTGTTAAGCAAACCACATGGTCATAATTGTGAACCAATTCTCCCAAATGGACATTTTTTGCTGGAAACCAGCAAAAAAATCATTGCAAATTGTGGTCACATGATTGTAGGACACTGCAACAAGTTGTAAATGTGAACTAGTTCCCAAGGGCCCAAAATTTGGCTATATGACCATGGGGGAAGGTAGTGTGACATTTTTCAACAGCCAAGAGTGCAGTGCAGGCTGTAAAACACCATTTCTAAAGTGATCGTAACTCTCAACAGTCACTGAATGAGCGGTCGTAAGTCAAGGCATCTGTACATCTCATGGCAAGGGCTGTACATCTCAAGGCATCTGTACATCTCATGGCAAGGGCTAGTGTCCCTTGTCTTGGAACTTTTAGTGTCTGACTTTAGACTGTAAGAAATAAGGCCCTAAAAACTTACCTTAGATATAGTCAAAATTCTATTGCTCATTTTTATACATGCACAAAGTAATAGAACAACCACTAAATGAATGGTTTTAAGTTCTGTACCTGTACTTCTTTTGCAAATCTTAGAATGGATTTCATGGCCTATTCAAGTCCTAATACAATTTAACAACTTTAGCATATTCTATTTTCTGATATTGGCAGGGAATAATTTCCACATGACATTTCAGATGACTAATTGAAAATAACAGAATGAGTAAAGAAATACAATAAACATCAACTTCTCAAGGATCGTCATGTTGGTTGGGAATTGCAGATTCTGCACTGGAGACCTTCCAGGTTGGGAAAGATTGATTTAGATTTCCAGATTTTTATTTTCTAATCCTTCCAGGCAAAGTGGTTTTTCCAGAGTAGACAAAATCATGTAAATAAGGACTGATGTCAGTTTTGGTTTCTGGATTCTCAATTTTGGTAATATGTTAATTATACTTCCACTGTGCTGTAGAACAGAGCCTTTTCTTTCAGAACAAAATTACTTTACATCAATGAGCTTTTGGAAGCTGTTAAAGAGAGAGTTCTTCCAGGTGCTATCATGATGCCTGTAAGCTTCTGTTTTAAACTGAATTTATACTGAATGTATTGTTATTGTAGAGGCTTTTATTATTTACATATACTAGAGATGTTTTAATTGCAGGTAGTCCTCGGCATAGATTGTTCGCTTAAGAAGAGTTCAAAATTACAACTGGCTCAGTAAAAGTCACTTACAATGATACAGGCTAAATAAATGTGTTTCAGTCTAAGAAAAGCACCATATGTACTGCAAAGAAAATCACCCTTAATTAAGAACTCCCCCACCCTGCCAAAGAATTATAGGCAAAGGCACCTCCTATGTCAGTCTAATTTGCCAACTCCCAGCTGAAACCAAACCCAGAGATCCACTGTTAAAAATGACATTTGCTTATGTGTATCTTGTGTGCAAATTGGCCAGAAATGACATGTCTCTGGACAAAAAGCAAAGCAGAAAAACTAATTCAATAACTACTGATTTGTCTTAAAAGGGGCATTTCTTCTGTGTCTTTGAGACTGAGGCGTCTAAACAATGTATATGAAGTTCATGACTTTCCACCTGTAAATTCTACATACATTTTTCTAAAGTTCTCACTCATTGCAGTTACATCCTCTTCCTTTCTAAAGTCTGTTGCCTTTTAAATAAGATCCACCTCTATTCTGTGAACAATGGCTAGCCCACTGCTGAGGCAATTAGAGGTAGAAATGCATGCCTTTCTTTGGGGAAAATACAAGGATGACTCAAAATGATCTGACCCACAAATCTCCTTTTGCTAAAGGAGATTTTTATAAGACCTCCAGAAAAAAAAAGAAGCTTTGCAGGGAACTGATTCAGTAGCCTATTTAATTACAAGTAGTTGTTGATGGTGGGATGCTTATGGTAGCAGAGAGAGAGGAAGGAATAATATGAGTATACCGAGTCAAAGCCTTTGGGTAGTATGGCTTTGTAAACCACTTCTTCCTGGCTAAAGATGATAAATAAGCATCTCAGCCAAATTTAGTATGAGGAATGCTCCTACATGGAATTCAACAGGGGACCTTGTCACAAAACAAACCCAAAGCAATCCTTGGCTACACTCCCTGGTTAACTCAGGCAATATGTTTTAACTGTAAACAAACCACAGAAGTACAGCTTGCAATCTACACAGTCCAGTGGGAGGAGAAGCCAAACTAGGAAAAATTAAACTATCCTTAATTTAAAGGATTTGATTTAGTTTTGCTTTCACTTACAAACTGAGCAACAAGAAGAACTTAGAAGCTGATTTTAATTCAATGTCCACAGCCAAATGGGTAAAATTCCATCATTTCATTCCATAATTTTATGAAATTCATATTTCCCCATAAATTTCACACTTAAAAGAGTTCAAATACTAAGCACTCTGCTGGATTTCACAGCTGCTCAAGAGAGGGGACAGTACCCATTTCTTTAGCACTGATCCATGTTACATGGAAAAACATGTCAGCTATGCAAAAATTTTTACATGACGCAGGCATAAGAAAAGTTCTAATAGGGTATGTTTATTATCTGAGAGGTTCAGCTGTCATGACAAAATCTCCAGTGTGTGCTGTGGAAAAGGAACACCAGTGAATAATGCATGGGTAAGTAATCTTTGAATTCCACCCCTCAAGTTTCACTTTCTTATTGATTGGAAAAGATAAATACACAAACCTGTAATCTAACACTAAATGGACTTTACACAATTTTAAAATCTTAAGAGACCACGAGCCAAAATCTAGAAAATGTAGTGTGGGAAGTTTCTAATGTGTAATCTTCCATGGAACGTTTTCTGCTTCCAAAATATGTTAATAATAATCAATAGGTGCTAACTCCAAATTTAGTAATTTCAAAGCAATCTCTGGAAAAGATTTATATTATTGATGATATCAGATTGGAAATTAAAAATTGGAGAATCTGCGGTAATGACAAAATCAATAGCATATATATGTAGTAAGTTTAACCAAACTTAAGCAAGAATCACTTCCTCATATATTATGCAACAAGGCAAATTTAAGTATTTAGAATATGGTTTAAGGGAGGGAAAGAACTAACCAAAGAACTGAAAGATTCTTTCATAAAGATATGAAAAATTTAAATGTTTATAAATATTGTACAGTATATCAGTCACTCATGGAGAATATCTGTCTATGTGGTTGCTAGGAATCAAAAACAACTTGATGGCATATAATCAATCAATCTCAGTCAGAGTACAAGAGGGAACTTAGAAACTAAATATTTACCTATAATGTTTTTAGCAAATTTTCTTCTTTCTTGGTAATTAGTGTTTCCAGGTGTTTATTAATATGGAGTATATAAGATAAATATGAATGCCCTTGACTGAGACATTTTCAAATACAAATTACTCTATGCCATTTATTTATTACATTTGTATCTTGCTGCAATCAATTTGACTTTCAGCAACTTATATGATAGGAATTATTTTAATTGCACAGGAAATTGCTCCAAACCATGTTTCATCTGCACTTAAGAAATCTGGAATGCAAATCAATCTTGTATACTTGACAAAGGACAATTCTAGGTTTGTGTCTATATAATTTGTGATATAACCTAAATAAGATATGTAATAATCAGAGCTATTCTAAATTTCAAAATTAAATTCTGTCAAAAATAAATGCATTACAATGTATAATAAGAGCATTATTCTTTATTCTTTGGAGGGCCTGAAATATGATTCTAATAGATATAAAGACCTTAAAATAATAAAGGTGGAAATACTCATTGTGGCATTGTGTATAGATTTATAAATATATCTTTCTGATTTGCAGGATATGAGGATGTCAAATATCACATACTAGATTATTCAAGAACAGTGCCATATAATTTGGAAGTAGATTGTCATATTAAAACTTCTCTGTATATAAAACATGCACATTATTTTTCTTAGCAAAAATACCAAAGTGATTTTCCATTTCCCCATAGGATTTCCCACCCCACTCCCTAGTAAAAAAAAAACCTGTCTTGTTGTCTTCTCATCCAAACACCAAGCAGGTCCAATACTGCTTAGCTTTTTCAGACCTGCCTGAGTTGGCCGGGTGCTACCGCTCAGCCACAGATCAAGTTCAGCAAGGTATTACTGTGAAGGAAGTGCACAATTGAAATACTGAAACCATACATGAAGCTCCTCCTTGCTTCTGACAGTCCAGTCAACTCATTTTCAAAAAACATTAAAACGCATTAAATCGAACCAGGAAGGTTTAATTTAATGATTTATTTCAAGCCCTTGGTTTCAAGCACACCTAAGCCACATTCCCTAAAAAGGTTTACAACAATGGAACTGATTCAAGTTGTGTCACATTCTTGAGGCATAGCAATTATTACGGTAGTAATGCCTCAAACACCTAGCCATCTTTTCATCATAGCAGCACAGCTGTGGTATACCAGTAGTGAGACCAGCTTTTGCTGGTTATGTTTATGCCACTAAGCACTATAGCAATTATTTTCCATGACCAAAAGGCTCTCTCATTCTGCACTGACACATCTAATCAAGCACTAACCTTGAATAGTTTCATGAAAGCATCAGAGGTCTGCTGAAACAATAATAATTAAAATTAATGCCGGAGATGAGGCCCGAGTATAGAGGATTGTATAGAGTCTTAAGGCTTTATTATACAGGCATATACTCTGCCCGTAACAGAGGGAGCAGGAAAAGTCTCATTAGATGTTGATGCTTCCAAATGCTGATGGAAAATAGAAATGCAGAAAGTTATGAAGCACCCTGCTTTGTTCGCTGTGCAGGCTTAACAGCAGCTCAACTATAGCATTTTCCAAATTTAAGATTTTTTCTGCTATTGTTACTTCTCAAGAATGATAACCAACTTTGTGACCCTAGAGAATATACACATTATTTCTCAATATCCCTATGGACAGCTTCAAGTGTTACAATTTGCTGGAACAGAATCTAATACCAACTCCTGTTTAGCAATGTGATAATCCATGTTCTCTAAAAATCACTGTCATTCAAATCAGCTCATAGACTTTTCCAATAGCTTTCTTCGCTATAAACAGGTAGAAAACAATCTGCTTCGTTTTTCTCAATCAAGATTTGCCTGTTTAATGTTTATTGCTTGCCAGATATAGTATTTCTACTTCTGTATATCTCTGTACGAAGTAATAGACGGAAATCTAATCATCTGTGCCCATTGGTGTTTCAAATGATTTCTTCTTTTATTTTTAATCTTATTGCATGATGATGATTTATATAAAATATCCAAGGTTGAATTATTGCTTATGCACACAAGCACTTGATGTTTCTGAATTCAAAGTACTGCAAAGTTCATTACCCTCATTTGTTGTACAAATTCTTTATCAATGTGGATAACAACTTTGAATGATAATTTGTATTGTTTGCCAGAAACTAGGTATTTGACCGTATTAGTCAGTCACCATAATAAGGAACTGAACTAGGTAACTGGCAAAATGTTTCAAACCAACAAGAAGTCCATTTGCCATGACTCAATTTACAGACAACTCCACCTAGATGACTGAGAATCTTCATCAACATTTTTCATCTTTTAGTTCTCAGATTTCAGATCTCAGATCAGATCTTAGATCAGATCTCAGATAGTTCTCAGATCTCAGATGTGGAAGGAAGAAAACATTATTTTTCAGTATATACCATTCCTATGGAATACCTTGAAACACAAGGAAATTTTGTGGCACCTATTTTAGAATGGCTACTAATTTTTTTTCTTTTAGAAAGCACCTAGTTCCTTTGACATTACTGAGTTTTTGTACTGTCTACGTGCTGTGGTTTTAATTAGACAGGGTATTGAATATATGATTTTGTTAGATGGTGTGTCAACTGCTACAAGTTTGCATGGGATTGAGAGTTTATAAATGTTACATTAAACAAATATACTGTGTTTGTTACATTATAATAATTTTTAGACCATCAATATCTGACGTTTTTAATACATAGCTTATTATTTCTAAATTTATTAACCCAGATCTTTTAAAAACATTTATGCTGAAGTCCCATCATATAAAGAAATCCCAATAGCACATTTAGAATTTATTTTGGTACTTCAATATATTTTACCTGTCTTTAAGAAATTTATCTCATTCAATTCTGCACATTTGATAGGGGCTCCGTGCATTATTTCATGTAAGTCTTAAAGCAAAATGCTGAGGAGGTCCAATCCCAAGATCATAACCTGAATACCCTCCTTAACATCTTATTCCATTTTAAGTAGGAGCTGCTGATCAGCACTCTTTTGCATATGATTAAGACAATTGTGAATCCACTGAATAGACATGCCACACTAAACATCCCTGCTAATCAGATATTATACGATTCTTGATAGACTCAAGATTTATATTATACGCACAGAATTTGCACAATCTGCAAAGGAGGCACTACCCACTGAAAAAAAAAGTACTGCACAGTTAAACTGCCAAGACTTGTTCGTGACAAAATACATGCTGACATCTCATAATCATTGCATGTTTTCTAAGTGCTTAAAAATCATGTTCTAATTTATTTTTAAAAACATTTATAAAGCTACCAAGTCTGGGAGGCTTCCAATCAGTGACGTACCCGTGAATATATATATATATATATATATATATATATATATATATATATATATATATATATATATATATATATATATATTCATATATATATATATTCATATATCAATAGGAAGCTGTTGTTTTATAGATTCTCCTTTTTGTGAAATATACAAAGTTTGCTGTCTTTTAAATTTTTCCTGTTTCACCTAATCTCCAGGATTCCTCAAAGGTAACAAAGGTTCCACTATACTAACAATAAGTTCCTAAGTACCTTAGTATGCAATTTATCTGGTCTGGAGATATCTAAATTTATTCAAGGTCAGTTTGTATCCTCTGCTTCTATCAAGCTCAAGTTGGAATCCTGCTTTGACTGCCCATGTATTTTCAGTGTTAAAGAAAACTGAACCAACATAGTTCTATTTTTCTTCATTAATCTGTTATTGTGTTGCTGTCTTCATTCAGTAGGTAATGAAGTTTTTTCCCTCTCTTTTATTTTGAACATATTTGGAAAAGTCTATTTTGTTGTTCTTTGCCTCCTCGGTCAACCTCAGTTCATTGTGAGTTTTAGCCTTTCTGACATCATCTCAGGCTATTTTTGTGTGTGCCTACTTGATTACGTGTCCCTCTTTCCGTCTCCTTTATGTGACTACCCCCCTCCCCAGAACTTCACTGAACTTTGTATGCAGCTATATTGGATTCTTTCGCTATTTCCCATTTTCTTTCCTTTTTGGAACTGTTTACAGTTATGCTTTTAGTACAGTATATACTTTTTAGGAAGTTTAGTCATTGGGCTCTTTTCCCCATGTATTTACCATTGTTCTTAGTTTATTAAATGTGATTCCTTGAATGAATTGAGTCCATGTTCAAAAACAAGAACTTCAATATTAGATGGGCATTTAATCCCTGCTCCTTCCACTTTTTCTAATAAATCTTTTCTATTGGATGGGATCAATCGTCTCCTACTCTCTTATAAGAAAAAACTCTCAGCAAAAAAGTTCAGGATTTTTTTTTTAAAGGATCGCACTTGGCAGTTTGTCTCCCATCAAATGCACTGTATTAGTAGAAGACACTAGGGCTGTACAAATAATCCCAAATCTGCTGTTTGATGCTGAGGTAGATTTTCAAAGTTACTAAAACGTTTGAATGGATAGCTTCTGTTGAGAATGCCATAGAAGTCAAGCCTTCAGAAGGATATGGTGGCTTGCCCGTGCCTGTAGTGCAGGAGTCTCAAACCCACATGACACATATAGCTGTCCAAATAATTTTCTACAACCAGCAAAAATACTTTGTGAAGCTAGGGATACTGCCAAGCGAAGCTATGGCACTGAATGCAATGTGCTCCAAAAAAAGAAGCAGTCTGACAGCAACACTTAAGTCTGAGTAAGCAGGTCTCCTAGTAAAAGCAAGGCTTTATTAACTACACAGCCATTGCCTTGGGGCCATCTTTGCAGAGCACAGTTACTTTCAGGCACACACACCCGCACCTGCTCTTGCACTCCATGACAGGTACTGCTTTTCAAGTAGCCCAAAACTCTGCAGCACCTACTGGAAGTAGAAATGATTCTTTAGAATCTTGGCTTAGAATTATAAGGCAGGCTAGATTTTACATTTCTGACTGCCATGGCTGGATATAATTTAATACTTGATTGTTAACCATATTGAGCAATTTGATTTCAATTCAAAAGCGGGATGTACAGGACTTTGTACGATCAATAGAAATGGCTCTATTCAATTCCCTAAAACTATACTGTTTTAGAAACTTTAAAAACTACCCATATGCCATCCAAAAGAGACAACATGTACTATTATGGAAGGGGACACTTTATTATTTTGACTTCCGAGGGTCACAAGTGGTATGTTAGGTGGCAATGTGAGGTCAACCAAATTTGGGGGAGTTTTAAAAAGTCAAAATGGGAGCTCACCAAGGTTTAATGCATCCCCTCTGATTTTCTCATATGCATATATAATTTGAGGTTAGGCCAAAGTTGTTTATACAACCAATTTCTTATTTTTATTTGCTGGGGGAGTGGGGGTGTGTGGTTTATGTACTAATATGCTTTTTTGCCAAATAACCTATCTTGATATAGTTTGTAATAGTTCTAGGCTTGGCATTAGGTGGAAACTTATACAATATAAACATTGGATCCATACTTAATTTATCAATTAATCTTTTTCAATCTTTTACATAAGTATATAATTAGGAATTAACTTTAACAAGAAGTTCTCCCTAAAGAGATGTTCTTTGGAAATAGTTAACATCTCACAGGTTTTCTAGTTTCAAACATAAAATTTGACAAAAAAATATATATATTATTTTTATTCTTTGCTCAATGGATAATTGCATTTATTCTTTCCTACTAATCATAGGTCTAAACATTTTAGCTGACCTTGCTTGCTTTATATTTTGGATGCCAGAATAATAACCTTCCAATGAAATCTCTTGTACAGTTAATAGGAAACAAGCCCTACTGCACTCAGTGCAGATTATTTTGCAAGGTGTACATTGGACTATGACCTTAATTCCAAACTTCATGCTGCAAGTCCACTGAATGACAACCTCCAGCTTTGGTTTCAGAACCAGGAGAAGATGATTAGAAGCTGAGCTCTAGTTAAAGCAGAGTTTTTGGCAGTGCATTGCCTAGATAACCAGTAGCATGTTTCTTTTCTGGAGCTAAAAGAGAAAGGATGGAGTTGGCTTTGGCATTTTGCAATTCAGACAATTCAAGCTGATGCATTCTTTTTATCTTGGAGTTGGAAAAGATCTTCCTCATTTCTAAGCTAAGCCTTCTGAAGCACAATGTGTTTACAGATCTCCTCTCTACCTCCAAGTGACTCTTTATTTAACAAAGAAGCAAAAGTATATCCATTTCTCATCAGTGCTTTTTAAATGCATTCTAAAAATGAGTTTTAAATAACTTGAAACATATACTGTATCAAATTATACGTATATGCTAAACACTTCATCAAGGTATTATTTTCCTTGATGTCAGTCGTGAATCTACCATACTTAACATTTTTCTTTCTCTTATGACCAGAACTACTGCCAACATTCTCTTGACCAACCAGATTCCAAATTTTATTCTGATGGTACTCAGAAACATTTAATTTGGTGCTCTACAACAAAGCAACCTACACCCATAGATATGTGGTGGACAAACATTTTTAGTAAAAATATTATCTTTTCACATTTTCAAAAAGTAAATTACTTTTCCCAGAGTGCAGTATTAGATCCAGTTAAACGATCTACCCATTTATCATCAATCAATATAGAACTAATTTATGCAGAAATTATCCAAGCCACCAAAACGTATTTTAAAAAACAAAAATGGCAGGCACAGCACTTCAGAGCGAAAAATCTAACAACACAGGGCTATCCTGCTCTGATTAAAAACTTATGCCTGTGAAGAAAATGTTAAGTGGAATGCTTATCCTTTTTCTCTTTGGTTTAATATAGTATACTTGAATTATAGTTATACACATGTCTATGTTGTGAGTTTCAATTAGCTCAATTGATCAGCTGAAACTGGAATTTGTTCCCATGGTAGCCTTGCTGCAATATTTCTTTATCTGGATCTTCACAGCAAAGTGATGGGAAGTGGGGGTGGGTGGGTGGGAATGACAAATATGTCATGCAGAAGTAAAATCCAAAGTGGCCATCTCAGTGTGCTCCACTTGATGAATAAAACTGATGAAGGTCATTCTTTTTCATTAACCAATATTAGTTGCGTATTATGTGTAATATCAATTGATAACCTACAGTGCATGTCCAATGTAAGCTAACAAGTTATTCTGGTTATTTGTTTTGCTTCTAATTATTATTAGGGATAGGAAATCAGTATTTAAATACATCTCACTCATATCTGAAGAATGTGTGTTCTTAATCGTTCATTTGTTTTAATACAAATTTAAAGTGATATATAAGGAGCATCAAATAATGAACATTAAGGCTGCAAGGGACTAGGTTTGAAAGCTAAGGGCTTTATTCAAGGCTGTTTTCACCCATATATTAATTTACATCAACATCTCATGTATTTTAATACCATTCACAAGGAGAATGCAAATCTAAAGACATCTGTCCTGTTCAAAACTTTTATCAGCAGCACTAGCTAGTTAACAGTAGCCTAAAATATCTTAGATAAAATCATTCATTTATGAAATCCAGCCACAATCATAGCATTTTTGTGCCTCACAAAATGAGAATATTGAATAAAAGGTAAAAGATAAAAGATAAAGGTGTAACAAATAAAACCCAGTACATAGCATCAGATCCACAAAAGCTTGCCAGAAAACAACTTTTACTAGATTCCCAAGTCATGGACTTACTCCTTCAAAGCCAGGGCAACCCTATCTACAGACAAAACAGGGGTGTATAGAGAAACCTTGGTGTACATAAGTAGCTGTAGAACAGTATGAGTCTGCTTTCTCCAATGCACAGCTTCCAGCTACCAGGACATGATTTGGATGGCAGCTTCAAGTGCAAGGGAAGTGTTCAGAATCTCCTGGATTATCTCCCCAGCAGCCCAAAAGAGTCAATGGGACAAGACTGCAGCCCTCAGGTGGTTGCAGATATCCTAGAGAGCACCTTATCCGTTTCCTTGGAGACAATAGACCAAAAAGAAAACCAAGTAACCAAACAAGATGGTGCCTAGTCACCACAGAATCCAGACAATGATGAATCTGAGCAATTTTACAGTGAAGTCTACTGGAGTTAGGCAGCCAAAATGTAAATAAATAAATGTCAAGCAAATTGGTCACAGTGGCCAGATGTTAAATCAACAGGATAACTCTTACCTCTGGAAAAGGGCCATCAGATAACAACCAGCCAATGTCATAAGGGAGGAGTAATAACGATACAGAGTAAGCTTGAATCTGTACATGTACCCAATTTATTGCATAGAATAGATATATCTTCCTATTCAGATTACATACAATCCACCTATAATTTACGGACTGCATGGGATGAAGTAAATAATATGGTTATGCAAGATATTCTTTGAAATAATAGAACAGCTGCATTCCTATAAAGCTTGTGCTACTTCAAAGCCTGTCCAGATTGTGCAAGCACCCATCTATGCAAACAATCTACACTTCCACTGGGACTGCCAATGAAACAATCATGTATATACAGGTGGAAACAGACATGGACAACTTTCAAGGAATCATGTAAGTCTTGAATTTGACAGAACTGCTTTGGTGCATTTTAAAAAAATGTTTTGCTCAAGTCTAGTAAATAAGGAAAACATTTTTAGTGCTGCAGCTCAGAAACATATTTTTCTACAAACCAAGATCTGCTATATATAACAAAGGCTAGGAAAGATCCTATTCGAAACAGCGTCACTCAACATGGAAAGCACTAGACCGAACAGATTAAGAGGTCTGCCTTGGTGTAGGGCAGCTTCTTCCAGTCTTTAAGGTATATTGTAGAGAGCTGAAAATTTAGTAATAGGTTTCCTGTAGCAAAGTAGATCTCTCTAAAAGTTAGCTTGATTTAATTAGTGTGGGCCTAGTTTATCTTTAAAGCTAAACCATAATGTATCTGGATTTGTCTGTTGTGCAAATTCACTCATAATAGATTAGCACTATGTGCAATCCAGTCCACTAGAGCTTGGTCAACCATTCATAGTTAAATAAATCCTGGCATGGCATTGTGCAGGAATACAGCCAGTACAGCTGCATAAGCTAAAGGGCAATGGGGCTTTACAGCCAATAACCTACAAATACAAGCGATAAAGGCATATTAAATGGAGGTATTTTTGCCAAGAAAATATGAGAAGAAAGGAAAAGGAAAATTTATAATACAAATAAGTGTCAGAAATGTCCATCTTAGATGAAGAAAATATTGAGATCGCACCCCTTTTAGTATCTAGAACTTTTAACAGTGTGTTTTTAGGTCAAGGAAACAAACTTACATTTTTGTCACAAGTTAATTCAATTATATTTTAAAACAGAGTATACCAAAATCTACTTAAAATTTTTATTTAGCTGTCTCAGTAGTCAAATTCATCAGGCATGTTTGCCTCAATGAAGGCCTCTTAAAAAGTGCCAAAATAAATAATATTGCAGACCTTGCTCAGAGAGATTAATGTATCTCTTGAATCAGAATGCTGGGCAAGGTTTTATCTATATTTAAGTAAATCTATTCAACAAGCCAGAAAATTTTGGTAAACATATTAGTTTTCTCTTTGCTTTACAAGGCTACTGCAGGTATTTGACTAGATCAAAGAGTCCAAAGGAAATAAATGACCACTGCTGATGGATAATTGTGTGGGGGGGGGGGGACTCCTCCAGACCTTGCAGTAACTCATCTATGACAAATTATCAACTTCTTTTGAAAATTTTTGTTTGAAATCAGCCTGAGCAAAATTGGTATGTTAAGAAAGTCTCTGAATGTGGCACAAATGTGCCACTTCAACTCTCTTCAGTTTATCATAACTTACTGATAATAACTGAGCAGTCGAAATTCTAGTCCTAATCTCCACTCAGCCATGAGCTCATTAGTGGATTTGAAATATTCTTATAATAACCTTCAAAACTTCCTTAAGGCAATTTCCAAGGTTAGGAAAAACATAATAAAATACATGATTCAAGGTGCTAAGAGAACCCAGAAAACATTTTCAAGAAGCAATATCACCCTCAAAATATGGAACCCAGGGATTTTTTTTTCACTAACTATGCAGGACAGGTACAAAGAAAGCAAAATAAATTCTGATGCAGCATTTTATTTATTCACTCCAAATTGTTCCTAACATTCCGTGGACAGCACTATTTCATATCCTACCAATTGCTAGAAAAGGCCTTAAATTTCCCCTTTCCACCTATTTCATTTTCTGGAGGAAATAATTTTGTTCTGCTGTGGGAGAAAATAGATAATGACTAAGTCTTGCTCTCCTTATGACATCGTACTATCCTGCATTGAAGGCTTCTTTCAGGATGGATGAATTGCATTTTTATTTACAATATAATAACCAAATGCTGTTAAAAAAGAAAAGAGCTCAAAACTTTTGAATTCAGCTTGATTTCTAGGGAGATTGATACATGGCAGTTTTACTGCCAACCATACAGAAGACATTTACCATTGTCTTCTTATAGGATTTGTTTAACTTCCTAAGTAACCTAAAGTCCAATTCCTGGTGGTCTTTTTCAAGTACTTATTTGGGGAGATGATGCAGACAAGAAGTTAACACCTAAAAAGTGTTACCCGTAACACAACATCCTTTGAACCTTCTTATGAGTCTTATTCATGATTTACACACTTGATGGCCATGAATACCCAAGCACACGTCCTGTGTCTAGCAAATGGACTTTGGATCAAGATGGAATTAGACATAAGCAAACTATACACAGATTATCAAATATGGGGAAATATACACAAAATTATTATATAAATTTAAAAAGACAGACATAAACAGTAGTAAATTAATTCTTCATTTCCTCAAAACTGGCATGTGAGTTAAGATGCTGCACAGCTGACTACACAAATTAGAATACTTTACTTCATCTCAATTTAGCATAGTAATAACAACCATGTACTGCATTCTTTGTCTGCTTGATGAAATCATTATATTCAATTCATTATGACAGACATTACAAGAAACTGCCACTTGATAGCTACTTGAGGAACCCTATAACCTCACCAAAACTTTCTCCATATTCTTCATTCTGTAGCTTTAAAGTTAATTTTCCTTCAATTTCCATCTTTTACTAGTCCTATCTGCTGCTTCCGTCTGTGTTTAGCTCCTCTGCTAGGCTGTAAGCAAGTACAACCACTGCCACTTTAGCACCCAACTGACAAATTATTATACTTCTAATACTACCCCTCCTTTTCCCATTCACAGGCCAAGTTCTAAGAAAAGAAATTCCAAGAATCTTTCACAATATGGAACACACACATTTGATGACAAGATGTTTATCATCAGCCACCAAGTGCTTTATAGTTTTAAATGTTCATGGATTTTTAATACATAAAAACATAAATGTTTCCACAGAAGCTTCTGTGAGATCAGGTTACAAACAATACACAGTAGAAATACCCAAACAATACATATTTTGTTCTATTAAGATACAAGACATTGTCTCAAATACCAGAATTTTGTAAGGGCTCTCCAGAAATCATATTGGAATGTCATAGAAACATTTTTAGATTGCATTGTCTATGATCCTCAGAATTCTGCTATTCTATTCACAGGACTTATATGACATCCTGGTATTATCCCGTAAGTAAAAAGACCTGGAGAAATTAGGGATGGGCAATAAATAGCCCACATTTCAGATACAAATTTAGTTCTTCATTCCTTAAGCAAACATACTCAGATGTAGCTTAGTTCTAATAATCATAATAAAAAGAAACATTCTTAAACAATCATGGGAAAACAACATGAATAAGGAAATATCCTATGCGTTGGGATTATTCAGGAAGCAAATATAAATATTGTGGATAAATAAAAAGCAACTATCAATGTCTTCATCTCATAAATTCTGCTGCCTGCTCCCTTTAACAGCATCACCAAAGAGGAACTCCTAGAAATAACTTCCTTGCTATAGAAAACAACAACCTGCTCCTGCCTTCCATGTGATCTACAGGCAGAGAGACATGGAAATCAGCAAGCAAATACAAAGCCAATCTTTGTTTTTTTTAGTCTCAATATCATCCTTCCACAGTTAGGGCAAAATACAGCAGTGAGGGAAAAATTTTCTTTCCTATGATTTTTTTCCTCTTAGGCAAGCAGCTTCAAGATTTTGTCAACTCAAGGCAAGCAGCTGAAACAGAAGGTTTGACATGCCACTTTGCAGTTTCTGAAATGTCTTGGTTTAACTGCATGACTGACATACATGTATACCAAATATATTTTTCTTCCTAAAGTTTTTCACATGCCTTTTCCTCCAAAAGCTAGTAAATCTCCAACTATAATTTCTTAACATTGAAATTAAAATACCCTGAACATTTTCTTACTAAATATTAGTCTAAAACCCTCATGAAGCACTAGAAGAAATCCCCATATATATTTCACATATTTTAGCTGAGCCTCCTTCACACCATTGACATGAAACTGATTGGTATCAGATTTTGAAACTCATTATACATTTTATTTGCATATAACCAATTTCATTTCAAACTTCTTTTGATGTCCTCATGTCACTTTTCAGAGACATGGTCCACATGAAGCAGCGCAGTGTAACTTGCTCAGCTCCCCCAGTAGTTCTTACATGTTTTGGAAGAGGTTGCTTGTACTTGCCTGTACTTTCCTGCCTGTACTATCTATAGAATGTATAGGAAAGCATCCTTATTGCCACCAAATTAAAATGTAGTCATATTTTCCTATGGCATATTTCCAACTGGCATATTGGGAGGGAAATTGATTAGTTCATAATTTTTGCTTCCTACTGCAAGGATAAGGGTTTCCTTTTCCTTCAAAACAACTGATTGTATATTAATGATAGTGAGCAAACCACCACTACTTGAAAGAATGCAGTAGCATTCAAAGCAGGATGAATATACATTTGTAAATAATGATAAAGCACTGTTAATGCAAAGGAAGAAAACTTCAGAGAACTAAACAACTATTCCTATACATGCCTACTCCCAAAGCACTCTTTCCCAGGTTAGTATGCCTAAATCTGCAGCAAAGCAGTTTAAAAGATGAGATTCTGATGTCATAACCATGGTACAAGTGAAGAATACTAAATATGTTTTTTTTTCTCTTGAATCACTGGCAAAATCATTCTCTACATAAGAAAATAAAAATATTTTCTGGCATCGTTTTGGATTTAATATTGTTGTCATGACCCCCAAAGCTTCCTTCAATATTTCAATATTTTCAAATGCTTATACTGCATTACTTTACTCCACAGATAAATTTCTCTTAGAGCAGGGTCAAGTTGTTCAGTATTTGGCTGTTTCTAGAGAAAATACCTCAGAATTGTATTTCTAGAGCTCCTGTCACATATACATACAGAAATATACACACCCCTTTTGAAGAACAGTTTAAAGCTTCATCCTTTCTTTCTGGGGCTGGCTCCAAGCGCCTCTTTCAACAAAACGTTCAACTAGGTATATTATCAAGACTGGTTTCTCTGCTTCCTATATACTATTTTAAAGATACCTTGCCTCCTGCTTCATTTATCCCTTCCCCCAAACCTCAAGACAGAGCTGACCGGCGGAACTGAGGAAGCATCCGATCTGGCTATACCTTTCAAAGACAGGAGAGCCATCAAGAAAGGAAAATAGAAAAATGGCCAAGAAAGAAGCTCAAACCCTAAATCACTCAGCTTCCCATAGATTCGGTTCCTGCCTCGGCCCGGATCGTTTGACAAAAAAAGGGGGGGGGGATTTCCCCCCTTCCACCCCCGGCGCTATTGTAAAAGTTAATGGGTTTGTTACATAACTTTAGACCCAAAGGTAATCCCAGGGAGAGGGTCAGAGGCTTTAATATGATCCAAGGAGACACCGGGGAGTCGGAGTCAAGGCTCAGCCCACCTGCCACCGGGGGCCATTTCCTCGCTGCTCTCTAGCGGCCGGGTGATGGGAGGGAGAGTGAGATGGGAGCAGCCCGGAGGGCCCTTCAGATCAGGCTTAGGACGACTCGACGGGCCACGGCACCCTTGGGGAACCGGGATCCTCAGCGCCAAGACACCAATACCCGGAGGGGAGGAGGGGAAAGGAAACAGAGACGCAGCCAGCCAGTCCAACCGCTTACCCACCCACCATGACACGAGGAGAGGCGGACCGACATGAGGCAGAGCAGGAGACGGGGGCGCCCCCCGGAGCTGGAAGGCTCCACGCGTTAAGACCTCGACTCTCCGTTCACGGCGGCCCAGGGGCCAGCACCAACCGGATCCTGGCAGAAACTTCCCGGGGGCCGCCCGTTGAAGCCAGCGCGCCGGCTCGTAGGAGGGGGCGTCCCGCAAAAGCCGCGCCCCCTCCGCTTCCTTCCCCCCCCACCGCCGGGCCGGCCACCCACCCACCCGCCCACTCCTAACCCCAACCGCGGCGGCGGCACCTGTTCCCATTACCCGCCCGCGCCCCGCAAGTTCTCCGTCGCGGCGCCCTCTCCGCCCCACCACGCGAGCGTTCAAGGCTGGCGGCGGGCGGAGCCCCATCGCGCTGCCGGCCGGTGCGGACTGACTGACTGACGGGCTGGCCAAGTCCCTGGCTCACTCACCGGGGCGCTCGCGGGTTGCTCCGTCGTCGTGGCTTCCACCGCCACCGCCGTTTGACTTCGTGGGGCCCACCCAGGGTAGGCGAAGGCCCCAGCCGGGCTGAGATCCGGCGGCTGGAACGCCCCGGGGCGCCCGAGTCCCGGGCTCCACGCTGCTGCGTCAGCAGCAGCAGCAGCAGCAACAGCGCCGCTGCCTCCTCCTCCTCCTCCTCCTCCGCGTCGCCGCCCGGCTACAGGATGGGGACAGGAGGCGCGCCCCCTTCTGGGGCCCGCGCGCGCAAGGCCGGAGGGGGGCGGTGGCGGCCGCTCGGCCGCGGGGAAAGGCTCCTGCCCTGCGCCGCTGTGCCCTCACCTCCGCTGCTCCGTCGTCCTCGCTGCCGTCGCCGCCTCCAACGCCGCCGCTCTGCTCTAACTCCCCCGAAAGCGGCAGCGGCAGCATCGAGCCCCAGCTCCGCTCCGTCCTCCCTTCCTGCTTCCTCGTCGGCGGCCAATCATGGCGCTCTCCTCGGCTGTCCGCTCTGCGGCGCCCGCCAATCAAACGGCACCTTGCCCGCCCCCGCTAACCAATCTCCGCACCAGCCACCAGGTCCCAGCACAGGCAGACGGCTCCCTGCGGACACGGACACGGCCGCCCAGCGCGGGGGAGGGGCGTCCCCACGCGAGTGGCGGCAGCAGCAGCAGCAGCGGCGGTAGAAGTAACAGCAGCAGCCGCAGCTGCAGCCGCCTCTGCGCCGGCCCCGCCCCCCCTCGCCTAACCTGTCTTTCCGCAGCCCCGCTGTGCGCCCCCCAGTCAGTCCCCATCTGCTTCTCCCGCCCTCCCGTGGACCTGAGTTAGAGGGGGGGACCCTGCCTTTGGCCCCCTCTTCCACACTGAAGCTCTTGCGCTGTTTCCCCCCCCCCCCCCCAGCTGCAACCCCGCGTTCAAGTTTTTTCGGCTCGGGTTTTTAGCAGCTCCTTCTGGCCCCCTCCCGCCTCCGGTCCCCTATGGCCTTCCTTGCTTCTGGCGTCCTTCGATTGCGCAACGGGTTTTAGAGGTTTCCCCCCCCCCCTAAAGGGTTAGTTCCCTTTCTTCAGTGAGAGTTCGCTTTCCACGTAGTGTCCACTACTTCAGGGCATCGGCTCCTGTTCCCATCGTCCTCCAACGATTTTGCGCCCCTGGGGTGCGAATCTTTGGGATGGCTAGCTAAGCTCGCATCCCTTGCTACAGGTGGGAATGTTGACAGCTACTCAACTGACTTTCACGTTTTGAGAATGTAGTTACTTCTGTTACTCCGTTTTCCAGGCCACAACCATTTAAGGCATCACCATCGTCTCCCAAAATGTTGGAAAGGAGTGGTGGTGGTGGGAAACTCTCCTTTCAGGCAGCCTTTCTTCGGCCTTTCTTTGACGATTTCACCCTTCTCTGAAACTACTGTGCAACTAATTTGTTGGTACTTAACATTGCAAGATTAAGCCTTATTGTAAAATGTGAAGCCCTAGTCCTGATGGTTTTACAAATCCTGGATTTCACATACACACATTCCCCACCCCACAAGATAGCATGAGTTCCATGTGACAAAATATTTTGTCTTGTGTTTTACTTCAGTACGTCATGTACTGTTTTCTTCTATCCATGTTTATTCTTGTTCCTTCAATTTCTGGTGACGGGAGACCAGGATTATGTGCTCATGGCTGCATGATTCAGTTTGGGGCATTAAGGTTCCTTGTAGTGGCATACTGTACTATAGAATCATCTCTTGTAGGCTGTGGGATACTGTAAATGGTTTGCAAATCATAACCTTACTGTAATGTTTTTGTTGAAATTTTAGTCGGGTCAATTTGCAACAAAATATTCCCTTACGTTCTTGCAAGCCCTCTTCTTCAATCCTAACATATTAGGTCAGCCAAATCAAGCTGCACATGTGATGTTGCAAATCTGTATTGTGGTATGACTCTCAGCCTCCATTCACTCAGCCTATGTAGTTTAAAAAATGTTTTGCTATAAGTAGTCTGAAGTTCTCATGCCCAATGGGATGATCTGATGAATAGCAAAGTAGATATGATATTCCTGCTGGGAATAGTTAGAAAAATAACAGACACAGCACCCAGTGAAGTTTATCCCAACTGCCTGGTGTTCTCTAGCTGTGTCAAGTACATCTTCACGCTCTGCCTGCCATAATCAACATTAGCAGAGAAGATGGGAATTGCAGTGACTATTTTTCTGTGAACTATCACAAACCCTTGTTGCCCGTGTCCTGTAAAAGACTTAGGTTGATCTGGTATTTATAGGAAAGTCCCTATCGTTCCTATAAATTAAAGACAAATTCCTTGTGTGTCCAATCACACTTGGCCAATAAAAAATTATATTCTATTCTATCTCTGAGAACCGCTCTTTTATCTTTCTTGATGGGGAGTGCCAATGTAGATATCAATAGCTATGTCTATGGAGATTCTCAATCATCCTGATAATGGTTGTCCCAAAGCAACCCAAATGGTTGCTCTTTCAAAAGGCAACTGGACTTTGTTTTTCCTTGGAAGACGTTTTGCTTCTCATCCAAGAAGTGAATTGAAGAAGCTTCTTGGATGAGAAGCAAAAAGCCTTCAAGGAAAAACAAAGTCCAGTTGCCTTTTGAAAAAGTACCTTTGGGATACACACATATTGCAGTACAATGATACAATGATAATCAAACATCATTAATAACGTTAACATAAATAACATAGCTTTATTTCAAGTTAAAGAACACATCACAGAAAGAATTGGAAAATCACAATTTTGTCATCATTGGTAGGAACTATTTTCTGTATTATTTCTGGCACAATATAAAAGGTAATATTTGAGTCAGTTGGAGTTGGGAAGCATCAGAATTAATGAATATATACATTTGTTTCCCATCTATAATCATTTTACATTATTTACAACTACATACTAATTTCGCTAAATTTGGAATCTTTCTTATTACAGTTACTAGGTTCATGTATTATAATAGTCAGTCATTTAGTTTGCCTGTTTGAGGCTTAGTATGTTTTGTAAAGCCAGCCAATTGTAGCGGTTCAGCAGTTCAATTCTCACCAGCTCAAGGTTGACTCAGCCTTCCATCCTTCTGAGGTCGGTAAAATGAAGATCCAGATTATTGGGGGTAATATGCTGACTCTGTAACCGCTTAGAAGAGTGTAAACACTCTTCTAAGTGGTTACAGTATATAAGTCTAAGTGCTAATGCTATTGCTGTAACTTAGTAAACTACAGTTAAATAAACCATGGCTAATATATAATAATATTTGTAGCTCAGGACTGAATTGTGGGGTTCTTGATGCTCTCTGAGAACATGGTTGTTTTCTTACAGATATTTCATTATCCAACTTTACTCAACTAAGTAACAATTTCAGTGATAACCATGGTACTAATCAATGCTAACAATGCTAACAGAGTAAATATGTTCATTTTTTTCCTGTTATCCATATATCATTACACATTTGTTCAGCACTTGATTTAATAGCAAGCAATTCCCATGGTGGTTCTTTAGGACAGAAATATTTCCTTCCAATACAGAGTAAATCTTTCACTTTTACATTCTAGGAATTTCTAAAAATTGTTATCAAAATGTAATATGTAACAGAACAGTATATTATTTATACTATACTATTTATTTATAACCAGACCTAATTCTGAGGCACCCTGGTAATGAATCATATTAACTATGTTTACATTTAACTTACTATAAATAAAATAAAATTTAGTTTTTGTCCTGGCCTGACCCACTGTTTTTTAAGTGTCCTTGGCATCCCACTCAAAAATCAAATATAACTCTCAGTCCAGAAAAATAGTACATCTTCTATTTGGTTTTGCAAAGTCATGAATAGGTTATATAGAACATCACAGTAATCTAGATCTGAAAGACAAAATGTGATTGTGACCATGCATGTAACACTTGCCCTGAACTTCCTAAACCCAAGCAACTTTTTCTGAGATCATGCAGCAGCTGGAGAAGATAGCTGAGTGGGCCCAGGAAAAGATGCAAGTGTTTTAAGGTATTTTTGGCAGGTGTACTCATCACATATCTGTGGGTCTGGATCACTGCCCTACCCTAGTGAATTGTCTCATGATGATGTATTTACAGCCTAAGTATTTCATCCAGGACACATAGTTGTTTTTAGCTTCTCGGATGTCCGAGTAACATCACTGCAATCTCTTAGTTGATAGAAAAATTAGCTGTGTAAAGTTTGTGTGAATAATTCAAATTCAGCTTAATTTTCACTAGATGACCTGTTCCCTATTAGAAAATAGTACTTCACAGAGTTCTGCAGGGATTTCTGTTCCTTTACTACTTTTATCAATTATTTTAATCAAAGGTGTTTTAAAGCATGATAGGTCATTTGTCCATGAAGATAATAATTCATCCAAAGTGAGTGATCTTGAACCCATGCCTAAAGCAATGTGGCTTCGAACTGTCCCACATAAAAAGTGATGTAAGTCTTGGTATGAAAAGTTAGAATTTTTCCTCTGTACTATTATTTTCTTTCTGGGAAAAAATATTCCTAAATTGCAACACAATCTCTTACATCTTAAAATGAAGCAGCTATTGCTGCTGGATTCTTGAAAGATGATAAAAATAATTTGCTAAAATACATTCACTTAGATACTTCATTTCCCTTCTTCTGTCATTCTCCCATTTGCCTGCCAAAATAGCTTTTTGAAATTGTAATCTGTTCAACAAATAAGCATACAAGAACTTTGACGAACAAAAAGAGAAAGTTTTGTTCTCTATTGATGATCCATATTTCACATTAAACCATGCTGAATCTTAACCATGGATTTGTTATAAAACCACAGTTGACTGGATATACAATACTGCACTAAACCAGTTAAGTCTAGTCTAGAGGTAAAGGCATCAAGCTAGAAATCAGTGAGTTCTAGCCCGATTTTAGGCATGAAAGGCAGCTAGGTAACTGGGCCAGTCAATCTCTCTCAGTCCAACCCACTTCACAGGGTTGTTGCTATAGGAAAAATAGGAAGAGGGATGCGTAATGTATATGTTTTCCACCTTGAGTTACTTAAGTTAGCCATCCTGAGTCTTCGGAGAGGGGTGGCATATAAATTGAATTAATTAAATTAATTAAATTAAAAATAATAAAGGGATGAAAATCAAATAATAGATTAAAAATAATATTTAATTTGAGGAGGAATTGAGATGTGCACATCTCACTGGATATTCCTAAAAACGTATCATGTTTTTATTTTTAATTTCTCTCTCTTCCTAGAATGTTGATCTTGTAGAAGAACAGTAGCTTTTATTCCATTTTGTATTTTATTATGTTTATTTTTACATTTTATTGACATATCCATTTCCACTGACCAAGACTTAATCTAAGTGACTATTTTAAACATTTTACATATTTTTAGTTATGCCTCAAAAGAAGCGGGTGACAACAACCAAAAAGAATACCAACAAGATGAAGATTTAAAGGGGGAAAAAAATCTAAGAAACAAAGGAAGAGCTGTGAGCGGCAGATGATCTCCAGAGACTCAAGCAACTTAAGATAGGGGCTTTATTGCAGCCTAAAGCTTTGATAAGTGAGCCACAACCTTTAAACTGTCAGTAATAATTATACTATGTTGGATTGGGAAAGTGAAGAACTGCTTTATCTAGAGGATGGGCTGGAAATAGAGATGGAAAGGGCTGTCACAGCCTGTATACCATACTGAGTCACAGAGCTGAATTTGGTGGCTAAACATTTCTTATTGATCGATCAAACAGTTATTTTAATTTCTGATCAAAATAACATCTGTTTCATACATCATTCTAAGCAAAGCCTAAGTAAACATATCGCAATGTGAAAATCCAGCCAGCCAGCCAGGAATAATTCAGAAGTACTAAATATTAAAAAATGCCCATGAATCAATTGATTTTTAAGAAGTTGTTTCTAAAGAGATACTTTCAGTTGGCCAACAGGTTATCAGGTTGCTTTGAAGTTAAGAGAAAATCAAACATTAATATAAAAAATTGAATTCATCTAAGTCAATGTAACTTTACAAAATAATGTAAATTGAAAATAGTTATGTTTATTTCTGAAACATTTTGAATGCTATAGAATATAGAATAGAATAGAATAGAATAGAATAGAATAGAATAGAATAGAATAGAATAGAATAGAATAGAATAACAACAGAGTGGGAAGGCACCTTGGAGGTCTTCTAGTCCAACCCCCTGCTTAGGCAGGAAACCCTACACCACTTCAGACAAATGGTTATCCAACATCTTCTTAAAAACTTCCAGTGTTGGAGCATTTATCACTTCTGGAGGCAAGTTGTTCCACTAATCGATTATTCTATCAGGAAATTTCTCCTTAGTTCTAAGTTGCTTCTCTCCTTGATTAGTTTCCACCCATTGCTTCTTGTCCTGCCCTCAGGTGCTTTGGAGAATAACTTGAATAGCTTGGTTCCTTCTTCTTTGAGGCAGCCCCTGAGATATTGGAACACTGCTATCATGTCTTCTCTAATCCTTCTTTTCATTAAAGTAGACATACCCAGTTCCTGCAACCGTTCTTCATATGTTTTAGCCTCCGGTCCCCTAATCATCTTCGTTGCTCTTCTCTGCACTCTTTCTAGAGTCTCCACATCTTTTTTACATCGTGGCGACCAAAACTGAATGCAGTATTCCAAGTGTGGCCTTACCAAGGCATTATAAAGTGGTATTAACACTTCACGTGATCTTGATTCTATCCTTGTTTATGCAGCCTAGGACTATGTTGGCTTTTTTGGCAGCTACTGCACACTGCTGGCTCATAATTGAATGGTTGTCCAAGATCCCTCTCAGTCACCACTATTGAGCAAGGTACCACATATACTGTACCTGTGCATTTTTTTTTTGCCTAAATATAGAACCTTACTTTTTAAACCATTGAATTTCATTTTGTTAGATAGTGCCCAATGTTCCAGTCTGTCAAGAATTTTCTATATCTTAAGCCTATCTTCTGGAGTGTTGCCTACTCCTGCCAGCTTGCTGTCATCTGCAAATTTGATGAGTTCCACAGGTATCCCCTTGTCCAAGTCATTGATGAAGATGTTGAAGAGTACTGGGCCTAAAACAGAGCCTTGGGGTACTCCACTACATACTTTGTAAATGCAGTTCCATTGCAGACTACACATTGAGTGTGGCTGGTCAGCCAGTTACAAATCCATCGGTGATGCTGTCTAACTCACATTTTTCTACTTTATCACATTCTAGTTGAAAGTGAAAGATTGGAAAACCAAAGTGCCTATTTTGTTGAATTTGTGATATTAAAAAGCTTGGGAAATGGCTTTAGTTAAAAAATTTCATTTGAAAATTCTACAGTGAAGGCCAAACTTGGTTAAACTTGATCATCATGATTTTTTAAACTATTTTATTCTTTAATACCAGTACATTACCTATATTTTAAAAAAAATACTGCTTTGTATAGAACATGGAAATGGCATTTCTCAATATTTCATGCATGTGAATGTGTGTCTGCTGCCAATTAGTATTTTTATTATTTGCTTTTGTTTTTGTTTTTCTCATCTGAGTATTATTCCTTTTCCTCCTTTTAGTCTTGTTTCTTCATTTAATACATTAAAATATTATAGAGCAAATGGTTTCAGCACAATAGATTCATTAAATTTTTTAAAAACATCAAATACAATAGTGAAATAGAACTACATGAATAATCTGGATAAGAAATTTAATTTTATATTACTTAAAAAATAATAGAGGGGTAAAAATCAAATAAAAATAGTTATATTGCTGCATCAACCTATATTTTGGTCTCATACGCGTGATTGGGATATCCTCTATTTAAAGTGCTATGTATACATTAGACTGGAGATACTTTTAAATTATTACTAATTTTAGAAAAAGACAGAGTAAATAAAGAAGCAAAATGACTAAGAAAAATTAATTGGTACATAAATACAGTATATATATATATATATATATAAGTGGACAAAAGAATTACCAAGATGGTACAGTTACTGCACAGTGTATTTCTATTTGAAAATTAACAATGAAAAATATATAAATCACATTAAATTTTAATATAAATTTTAACAGTTTAGGAATTTAAATGTCTGAGCTAAATACCAAAATTTGCAGTTCAAAAATACCAAGGTGAAAAAACTGTTTATGATTATTAATAAATACCGTTTCCCCCAAAATAAGACATTCCCTGATAATAAGCCCAATCAGACTTCTGAATGCATGGCAGTAAGGCCAAGCGCTTATTTCAGGCTTCAAAAAAATATAAGACAGTGTCTTATTTTCGGGGAAACATGTTATTAGTTTCCAATTTTCCCTCTATTCTACCCTTCCCGATGCACAATATTTATAATTGGAATACATTTAAAACTTTATTTATTGGGTTCCCTGAAGGAGAGAGAAAAGACCTGTTTATAATACTAGGATAATTGAATATGTTTTGAAATGCTGGGATATATAAAACTGAAAATGCTGGTGAAAGTAAATGATTTTCAGTTATTTATGGTACCATGCCATCAGGAAAGTCCTGCTTTTCAGTTTATAGAAGGCAAACAATGCTTGTTCTTTTTACAGAATGCATTGAGTCTGTGGTATAATGTGCAGAATAAGCCATGCCCACATTCTTCTAAGTTCTAAACCATACCTGGAGATCACAAATGGTTGGCCCATACATCATGTTAAGCCAAAACCAAACAAACTGCATTATGGTGAAGCATAACATATGAACTCAGATTTAAAAAGCATACTAAGCCATAATATGATCTGTTAGATATTAGTATAATTTGTGATTCTAGCCATTATGATTATTCAGTATACTGCAATTGACAAATATCTTGGTGTGAATTGTGTGTCAGAGTTCCAAGTAACACCCCCAACGAAATAAAACTCAGAGGCTTGAAGTTCCTCAAAGCTACATTTTATTAGAGATGTCATACTGGCACATCTGGGAAAACCCATGAAAGTTGGATCATAAGAAAGGCTGAGTGCCAAAGAATTGAGGCCTTTGAACTATGGTGCTGGAGAAGACTCCTGCAAGTCCCTTGGACTACAAGGTGATCAAATCAGTCGGTCTATAGGGAGATCAACCCTGATTGCTCCTTAGAAGGTCAGATCCTGAAACTGACACTGAAATACTTTGACCACCTAATGAGAAGGAAAGACTCACTGGAGAAGAGCCTAATGCTGGGAAAAATTGAGGGCAAAAAAAGAAGCGGACGACAGAGAATGAGGTGGCTGGATGGAGTCACTGAAGCAGTAGGCATGAATTTAAAGGGACTCCAGAGGATGGTAGAGAACAGAACAGTCTGGGGGAATGTTGTCCATGGGGTCATGATGGGTCGGACATGACCTCACAACTAACAACAATGGGAAAACCCGAATCGGAAAGTTTCCAGGTTTTCCCCACCCAAAGAAAAGTTCAAGTCCCTGCCCAACACCCACAAGTCCATCACATGGTCCAATCACACATCGTCCCAACTGGAGATGCTTCCTAAGTCCAGCTTTCCAGGTGCAGGGCAATTTGTCTTTGACTTTCTGAGAAAGGAATGTTATTATGACTATACATCACCCCAGCTCTAAACAATCCCCACTCCCAGTTTCCCACAATAGTAAACATGGCAGGTCTGAAGGCCTAGTGCAAAAGATGGCTTCCAGGCCTGACAGCATGAGCCTAACCAGTGATGTTAACAGAGTGATATATCAATCTAGCCATTTCTGATTTATTAAAAGTTTGGTTAATTTTAGTCATGGAGTATGGAACTGTCCCCCAAATTAGGTCCTGCTGGTTTTCAATGGTGAGGATGGACCCTTCCCCCAAATAATGGCATTGTACCATCAGAGATCTGCAGGATAGTCTGAAAGCAAGTAACAAGGAATAACAATAACCTCAATAAATTGTTATGGGATCTCTTCCTATCCACACGGTGTAGGAGCACAGTCTTGTCTTCCTGGAACTGGGTTGTGATTTCCTGGGGACCGGAAAATAGACCTTGATAAGGAGGGGCTTAGCTGGATGATACTGAAAAACAGTGAAAAGGGGATTTTTGCCAGAAGCCTCCATTTCACTAAAAATTCAAGCAGTGATCCATCTCCCTCTTGTCTAAATGGATACCTAGAGGCATTCTTCCTACATTTCACCTCTGTATAACTATTTATGATACCTGAATTTTACCAACAGCTTTGACAGTTTCTTAGTTTAGGAGAATGTATAGTTACAGCTCTAGACGTGGAATGTAAAATCTACTGTAGTGCATGGATAAAACACAGCCTTTTCTGCCCTAACACATACTTGTAAGAGCTTGAGCCTTAAGCTTCCAATTTACACAAGTCTTGGCTATTCATACAGAATGCTGCCCTTTGTGTGTACTATATGTAACCTTTATACATAGTAGGCGGTCTCCATGTATGCAAAATGATCAGTGGCAGTAGGAAATCTGTGTGATAATTAACCATTGTGCAATAGCTCTTGCACTCAGAAATTCTACTGGCCTTTTTTCCCATTTATGCTGCTTTGGAAGTCCATTAAGAATCTGACAGATTTGCTGAGGAAGGGTTGATGGATTTGGGGGTCCATCTGGCTATTACCTCTTGCTGCCTTTTGTTTCATCTTCCTTATTACTGCACATTATTCTGTATCCTTGGTGTTGGGGAGTGGAAGCAGATATGTGCAGTCATGTCTCTATACTCACCCCAACCCAAACCTTTCTGATACTCTATACAAAGGGGAAATCTCTACTTGAAGACCAAGTAGAACCTCACTTCTCTCTTTTATCTCCAAAGCTTCATATAATAAGGCACCTGTGTTAGATGTTTGCAGGTGTTGCACAAGATAGTATTATTCTAACTAAAGGAAATAAAGTGGAATGATTACCTTCCATGATTTGGAAATTATACTTCTATTGATGCAGTCTAAAACTGCATTTATCTTTTATGCACTCAGATCACACATTTGGCTCTTATTCAGTTTGCAATCAATGACTATTCCAAAATATTTTCCACAAGCAGGATTACTAAGCCAGATACTCCTCATTCTATATCTGGGCTCTTGATTTTCCCCCTCTCTATTAAGTATTTCATTTATCTCAATTTCTTTCAGTCCAGTTTCCAACCTATCACGCTTATTTTCAGTTCTGAGTTAGTAGCTATTCGACCCAGTTTTGTATGATCTACAAATCTGATAAGCATTCCTTCCAGCTCTTCAATGAATAATTATGTAATATAAATATTGCAAAGTAAGGGACTCAATGTATTCTGGACCTCTCTCCAGTTTGAGGAGGATTCATTGAAAAACTCTTGAATTGTGATTTTTTTTTTGAGCCAGCTGTATATCCACTTAATTGTCATGCCATCTAAATCACACTTTGCTTGCTAATAGGCATGTCATGGCACACTTTGTCAAATGCTTTGATGAACTCAAATTATATTATGTCTACAATGTTCTCACAATTTATTAAAGCAGATACCCAAGCAAAAATAAGATAACATTAATTGATAAGATTTGTTCTTGACAAATCCATGCTGCCCTCTGCTAATTACTGTACTGGGATGAATTAAAGAGACCGATTGATCTCTTTCTGATCTACTTTAGAATCTTTCCAGATAGTCATATCAGACTGGCTGTAGTTTACTGGATTCCTCCCCACCCCCCTGGTACTCAGTTGTCTAGAACCTTAGGATACAGTTCATCTGAACCTGCAGATTTAAACTCATTCAAAAATAATGTTCAAGCTTCAATTCTTCTTCTTCACTTCACTTTTCACAGTTATCTGATGGAACATATTTCTATAGGAAAAAATGAATAAAATACAAGTCAATAAATTCTCCCTTTAGTTATCTATTAAATCATTTGCTGTCTTCACTGAAGAACAATGTACAGATTGTCTTTTCTTTTTAATTTCATAACTAAATAAGGTACTGCTATTCCTGGCATCCTTCATTAATTTCAGTTTATTCAGAATTTTTGTTTTTCTGACACTTATTCTAGAGTTTCAAGCTATCTTCATTTTCCTTTATAATTTAGCCTTCTTTCCATTTCCTATGTATGCCCATCTTTTTCTAGATTTTAACTAAGCTTTTCATGCAACCACAGATTTCTTCAACTGTCTTTATTTTTCTGTTATTGAAATTGGTTGCAATTACTGTGTGTTTTTAGTATACAGTATATATTTTCTTTCTTTAGGAACTCTGACTCTTCTTTTTGCTTTGATTATATTTATTTCAGAGTTTCTTAAAATCTGCTGTTTTGAAGTTCAACACATACATTTGATTATATTCCGTTTTATTTTTCCTAAAAATCAAGAATTCCAGCATTACATTTCCCCCTATAAAGTCCCTGCTATTTTCACTTGACTGTGAAGATCCTCAAGTGTCTTCCACTCTTCTCCGACTGTGAAAAGTATCAGCATAAAAGTCAGGAATTTCCTGGCAGAATCCTGCTTTAGTTCTTTTCCAACAGATACTTGGTGTAAAGTTTCCCATCACTACAACTTTGTGTCTTTTTTCTTAGTAGATTGGCAACAATAGCATAACAATACTGCTGTTATTTATTCTACTTATTTTAATCCAGATGTTCTCAGCAGCACTGCCAGATTCATTCTCTGGATTTCTAAGTAGGAATGGAAACAGTTAACATACAGTTTTCCCTTTCTCTTGTGTTTCTTTTGAAAATTTCTATCTTCTAGTCATATCTCTCAAACTTCTTTGCAGTATCTCTCTTCTATTTGTATTAAATTGTATTTTCTGTACAAGGAGCTCAAGCTCAATTTGCTTATTTGCCATGTTCTGAACATTAATAGTATATAGACAGAAAATCCTGAACATTATGAGCCAATATTCTTTCTTATTTCTTTTTAGGTTCAAGGGGCCTCTTTTGAGCAATACTCTCACTTTCTACAGCACCCAGGTTTTTATCTTTAAAAATAAACAAGCCACCCTTGATTTATCTAAAGAATAGCTAATCTCTGCTGGCTATGATAAAGCCAAAATAAGAATACAGTATGTATCAAAGACAAGAAGATATAGCATTACAAACTGAAATTATCTCCATAACTGATAACTCCAGAATGCTCACCATTACCATGAATACCTGTGAACTATCTGAGCCCATTGACTCTTCCCACCCTAAGGAAAGAACTCTTCAGAGCTTGACATATAGGTAGTCCTTGACTTACGACCATAGTTGAGCCTGCAATTTTGGTCATAATTCATGATAGTTGTTAAGCTGGTCACCAATGACCGCAGCCATTTTTACAAGCTTTTCTGTGGCAGTCATAAAATGAATGCAGTAGTCATAAAGTGAACATAGAGGTCCTGAATTCCAGTTTGCCATGGTGTAGTTTTTGTCAGAAACCTGAAATAAATTGCCACTTTCTGCCAAAAATGTCATAAATCACAGTAAACCATGTGACCACAGCAATGGATGGATGTAAATGCAGGCTGGTTGCCAAGCACCCAAAATGTAACCATGTGACAGAGTACAGCCATCAGAACTTTGAATCCAGGTTATGCCCCTTTTTCAGGGTAACTTCAAACAGTTGCTAAGATTTTAAGTCAAGGATTACCAGTAATGTATATACTTATGCCCTTGTTTATGACAGATCTAAGAAACACCTACAAATGAAAGCCTATGGATCGTAATCAACCTTCCTAATCAAACTTGCCACTCTTCAGCTGGATACAATTTTTCCAGTTCATCTTGTGCCAGCAATCCATGATGTAATTAGCTCAGGCTATGGTCTAAGAAACCATTCCAGCCTATTAATTAAGCTGCAATTGGTGGGGGTAACAAAATAACTTAACAGTTATATGATTTCAGACCCTTTCTGGAACATTTCTCCTGGAATAATAAATCTTTATATATATATATATATATATATATCATATATATATATATATATATATATATATATATATATATATATATATATATATATATATATATATATATATATATATATGATAAATGGATTTTGTCTCCAAATCTCTTTGCTTGAAAATTCCATTCCTATTTATATAGAGGCGGAATTCAATAAAAATGTCTAGCTTGTTGTGCTTAGTTTTTAAATATTTACTCTAATTTCCTGCAATATAAATTACTTTAACGGTTTGGGTTAAGTTCCAGCAAAGAAAATAATACATGTGCTCAATGTTGATCTGGAGCTAAGAGATCTCTAAGGCATCAGAACTGGGCAGCGCAGCAGGAAGTGGTGTTGATGAAATCATGGGTACATTAAGCCCTCAGCTTCTACCTTGGTCAATATTATACCCTGTTTCCTCCAAAATAAGACATCCCCTGATAATAAGCCCAATCAGGCTTTTGAGTGCATGGCAATAAGGCCAAGCACTTATTTCAGGGTTCAAAAAAATATAAGACAGGGTCTTATTTTTGGGAAAACACGGGTAACTCAGTGCTAGACAATAGTAGGCACATTTTCTAACCATGTATGTCTATGTCTTAGAGCCTGATTTTGCTTATATTATATGCCATAAACCAAGATGAGAAACAACTAGGGAACACCACATAAATGGTGAGCTCAGTGGTATTTCTTGCAAGAGGAAAAGGTTCACTTTCACATATGGCTCATAGGTATATAGTACTCACTTCCTACAACTGTCTTATTGATATGTCATTTTTATTCAAATATCTTCCAGTTCCACATCTAACAGAGAACCAACTACTGCTTTTGGTATGAACAAACTGATTGGTAACTGTTGCTGTTACTGTTTGCTTTGGGGGCGTTTCTGTCTCCTTCTTCCCAGATTCCCAGCTTTCAGGTTGGCTATTGCAAACACCTGGAATTTGCTATGGTTCCCTCACTCATGCCTTTAGTAGTCTCCACTCATACACAGTTCCCCCAATTCTATCCAGCCTCTGTTTACCTGATTGCATCATTACGTACCTGATCTGACGTTTCCCCGCATTTATTCTTCCTGTGACTGGAGTGGTGGGGTGAAGGGGAATGTATGTGATGCAGGAATCAATTGTCAACTGAATCCAATCTTGATCAGTCACCAGGATCCAATCTTGATAAGTCATCAGGACCAGATGTTTAGTTTTCCAAGCTTTTGGACTCATGTTGGAGTTCATCCTCGAGGAACCCTTCTCTACCGGGATGCAGAGAACAGTGTTTTCAGCTTCAGGGGAGAATGTAAAATCATTTCAATTCTTCACACTCCCAAGAAATTAGAAAAGAAAATCAAGAACCTACATTTTATTTCGCAAAAGTTGTAAAGAGTCTCTGGCTGGCTGCATGGCTTTGGGCAGGAATCTATCCAGGGTGGATAAATTGTGGATAAATTAGGAATCCAATTTCTGCCTGCACAATTACTATAGTAGGTGGGATTTTGAGGAACCACATTGCCTAGTTCAGCTTCCTTTCCAGCCAAAGTTGACATGGGGGACATATGCAAAATAGTTGCGTAGCCCCTCTAACTCTCCAAGTTATGCTGCTGTAACAAATTGAATTATGTTTATGGGCTTTTGCGGCACAGCATAGAAGATTGTGGTCTTATTTTTCCAATCTCCTTAGTTTCTGAGGCATTAGTGAAAACTAGGATGCTCTCAGAATGAAACTGTGTTTTTAATATTATATTATTGAATTACTGAAAAAAATAAAGATGTTTATATTCATAACAGTTTGTGTACAGTAAATTCACAATGGAACTGTGCAGAGTCAAACCCTATACACATTAATTTGAAATTGTGCCTTACTATAAAATGCAATTTCACTTAAGAAGGTCTACAGGGCTAAAACCTAAGGAAACTGGGGACTGCATAGCAAGCTTGTTGAGGCCCAGTTGGAACATACTCTACTGCCATCCTTAATCTGGTAAGCAGCAGAGTTTAGCATAGCTAAGCCAAAATATTAAAAAAAAAATCCCCAAGAAGAGGTATTTGACCACTCCACAAATGACAAAGAATATGTCTCAATCACAAAACTATTCATTTAAAATACTACCAGTATATAGTAATAATACTTTAAGAATACTGTATAAATAAGCATTTAATTGGACAGATGTTACACTTTTGCTTTGTTTTAATTTTTTTTGTAATTGGTGTAATCTTCTGATTTTTGCATAAGCCAAAAGGCAGATTATACTTTTAGCAACAAAACAAACTAATTTGGGTGTGGGTGTGTTGAAATATTATATCGCTACTTAGATTTGTTTCTCATTAATATACCTATGATTAGGTTTCTATGTCACATTATACTATTAATTATAGTTTATTACATAAAACCACATACAACGTGCTTATCTATAAACCATAAACCTACTCCAGGCGTCCTCCTATACTGTGGTTCAGATATGGTCCTGGAATTTTACTGTCTTGTTAGCATTAGGCAAAGATGCTTTGATTTTCTCATGCCTTTAATATATTTATATGTTGATTTTAAGGAACTTTAACTTTTTTATCTTCATTTTTTAATTATTTATTTTAATTAGTAGTATTTCACTGTAGATCAATTGTTATTAAATAATAATAACAACAACAACGTGGCACTCCCATGTGACTCCTCTCCTGCGCGAGCTGCACTGGCTCCCAGTGGTCTTCCGGGTGCGCTTCAAGGTTTTGGTTACTATCTTCAAAGCGCTCCATGGCTTAGGACCAGGGTATCTTCGGGACCGCCTTCTGCCACCAATAGCCTCTCACCGTCCAGTCCGTTCCCACAGAGTGGGGCTCCTCAGGGTGCCGTCAGCCAAACAGTGTCGACTGGCGGCCCCCAGAGAGAGCCTTCTCTGTGGGGGCACCTGTCATCTGGAACGAGCTCCACCCTGAGATAAGGAGGATACAGGACCTACGTACCTTCCGCCGCGCCCTAAAAACGTTCCTATTTCATCAGGCTGGTCTGTCTTAAACCTCCCTTTATAAATGGGTTTTAAAATGGGTTTTTAATGGTTTGATATAATTGGATTTTAAATTGTTTCACCCTAATTATTCAATTTATTTTAAATATTTTAATTTTGTATGTCATTGTATTTTATTCGGCTGTTCACCGCCCTGAGTCCCTTCTGGGAGTAGGGCGGTATACAAATTTGATTAAATAAATAAATAAATAACAACAACTTTATTGTCATTGTATGTGTATACACAGTATACCCATACAACGAAATTCACTTAACACCCAAAGACCAGATCCAACACACATAACAATCCCCAAACATACTCCCACCCACATCCCTAAACCATCCAAACATCCACACAACAGATCAAGTAATGCTGTCCTACAGCTCACTGATGGTGGGCCTTTAGTTAATTGTTGAGTGCAATTACAGCTCTGGGATGAAAACTATTCAGAAAATGTGTGGTCCGAGTTTTAATTGTTCTGTATCTTCAGCCAGAAGGCAACCGTCCAAAAAGATTGTAAGCAGGATGGGAACTTCCTCAAACAGCGAGATTCAAAGATGTCATCCAGGGCTGGTAGCTGGAGTCCAATGATATTATGGGCAGTTTTAATGATTCTCCGTAGAACTTTTTTGTCCAGTACAGAACTGCTCCCATACCATGCAAGAATGCCATATGTTAGGACACTCTCAATAGTGCTGCAATAGTATGACATTTGTATATGTGGTTTTAATTATTGTAAATTTTTGAGGGAAGGAGGGAGGGAGGGAGGAAGAAGGAAGGAAGGAAGGAAGGAATGAAGGAAGGGACTGCACAATGTTATTATCTTCAGTGTCAGAGACAATATCAGACCTCCCTTTTACTTAATGACAATGAGTGGATTGTATCCAAATTTTCAGGCTACTTTTAATTTTTTATTTTAAGGAGAGTGATAAAAGAACTTAATTTATTAAAAATGTCACCCCAAATAAACATTAATATGCCAACAAACCTTAGCTGTATAGTTTTAAATGTTCTTGCGGATGCTAAACTAGGTTTGGCAGGTGTTAATCATGATTTCCCAATCCCAGTGGATAGGTTCACACAACAGGCCAAACTAAAGTCAGTAAATTACTTTTACAGCCCAAACAATCTAAAGAAAGGGGAATCTATCTTTACCAGGTTTTTGTTGAAGGTCGGAATATATCATGATTGATATATCTATATATCTATATATATCTATATTCAAGCAAATAGGCTGACTCTGATTCTGGGTTTATTATTTATGATTAATTAGTTATTTGATTTAAAATGTGATTTTATTGTACATGTTTCTTAACTTGTGTTTGCCGCCCTGAGTCCTTCGGGAGAAGGGCGGCATATAAATACATGTAATAAATAAATAATAAATAAATATCTACAAATTATTGGAAGAATAAAAACAGACCTCAACAATGAGGAAAGGCTTCTAAAGATGACAAAATTTAAAATGTTCTACAGAATCAAGACCATATGTTAGGATGTATATAGAAAATGTTATTTAGATATTATTATGTTATGTTATGTTATGTTATGTTATGTTATGTTATGTTTATTATATTATATTATATTATATTATATTATATTATATTATATTATATTATATTATATTATATTATATTATATTATATTATATTATATTATATTATTCAGCTGCCCTCTCCAGAGGGAAGAATTATGGAACAAATCTGTAAAATATACCCCAAATTGCAACTTTAAAAAAATCTGGTATATAATGTTTTATAGGGTGCTATACAATCCTGTCATTAATTGCCAAGATAGACAATTTATATAGTAATAAATGCTGGGAATGCCACAAGACAGAAGGAGAATTTTTGTGGCAGATATGTAAATTTTTTTCAAAAGTATTGGAACAAAATACATTTTAAAAATCAAATTTAACATGAAACCACTTTTTTCTTAACTAAGTATTTCAACATAAAATACTGAGAAACAAATCTCAGGAAACTCTAGGGAAAAGGTGGCATAGCTCATAAAACAAAAGCAGTGATCAGTTTTAAAAATCTAGGTGTAATCAATGAGAAAGCTATTTCCCCAGTAGTCACACAGTACCTTGCCTGGTAAACCTTTGCATAACCAAAGTAGTATGCATGTTATCAGTGGTGGGTTTCAAATTTTTTTACTGCTGGTTCTGTGGGCGTGGCTTGGCGGGCATGGCAGGGGAAGGATACTGTAAAATCTCTATTCCCTCCCCACTCTAGGGGAAGGTTACTGCAAAATCTCTGTTTCCTCTGATCAACTGGGACTCGGGAGGCAGAGAATAGATGGGGGCGGGGCGAGTCAGAGGTGGTAATTACCGGTTCTCTGAACTACTCAAAATTTCTGCTACCAGTTCTCCAGAACTGGTATGTATGTATGTATGTATGTATGTATGTATGTATGTATGTATGTATGTATGTATGTATTTCCTAATTTATATTCCATTTCTTGGTCCTTTCTCCTATTTTCCCTCGGTGAAGTGAATTACATAAGTTGAAATAATCAATCTTATCACCACTCATAATGTTTCCTTTCCAAGAAAAAAACGTTCAGCTTCATGAAAGAAGCTAATAACTCTCTAGCACAGCTCCAAACCTGGTGACTTCCAGATATGTAGGGCTATAATTGCCAAAATGCCTATCCAGCACAACTGACCAATTTCCCCCAGAGGGAAAATAAAAACATTTTCCAAAAATGACATAGCATCTTTATCTCTTTTTCCCCCAATATACAATGACTTTGCCTTCTTTTTTTAAAGGACAAACTCTGGCGGATAAGCTTCCATTGAGATGATTACTTTTTCCACCAAACAGAAAGCAATTTCTACAAGCCTGCCTTTTTGACATTTCTAGTTCTTCCCATATAACAAAAGGCACATATTTTGTAACACCTGGAAAGACATATTCTGCACTTTTCACATCTGACAACTTTAAGATGTATGGACTTCAGTACTGGCTGGGGAATTCTGGGAGTCTGTCTGTCTGTCTCTATCTATCTATTCTATCTATCTACAGATCGATCGATCGATCTATTAATCATCTATCTATCTCTCTATCTCTCTATCTCTCTATCTATCATCCATCTATCTATCCACCTTGAGTAAATCAAAACATATTGCTTGCATTTGTGTCAGAAACACCGAGGTGCTTCCAGTTTGGAAGGATTAGCTGGTGACATCACCGTTACCCAGGACACGCCTAGTTGGGGGCTCCTTTCATGTCTCCTGCAGCAGCCGGATGGAAATTCAACCCCACTGCATTGGAGCACTCAGGTCTCAAACATGGGCTTGCTAACCTCCATCCCAGTGTCCTAACCACACGAGCCCACCATGTTCCTTATCAAAATATATAAAAAGAGAAATCTGACAATAATAGGGCAGGATAATACAGATATGTACAATTCTCCTAAGTAAAGATTCACAAACATTAAAAGGAAGTAAAGTTCCTGTTCCATAGGCAGTAATGAATGAGCAAGAAAGCCAACTTTTGACCACCTTGCTAATTCACTCAAAAGAGCAGCTATAGTGAGCTAGAAGGTAATTAATTTGTATTAAGCACGCTTGAATATGAGCCCTAAATGTAATTAAGAACTCAGTAGAAGCCACTCATTTAGGCGTCTTGAGTGGACTCTGGGGAGAGAGTAATCCAGGCTTCTCAGCTGGCAAAGGCCATTGGCAGCTGTACAAAGTATTGCTTTTGGGGGAGAACGGCCTATTGTTCCAACACAGTTTAAATTATACAAATGAATATATGACTAGATGTGTATTATCAGACTGATGATCTATTCCAGTCACTTTTGCAATTGTCCAAAATACATAGTGCTTAATGATGAGCCAGCCATATCATAAGTTATAAATAATTTATCTTATTAATTTATTAAATTATTAAAAAATCATACATTTTCTTTCACCCTAATCTACCTTATAAACAAGTGAAATAATTGAAGGAAATTATTGGGAAGAAAAACCAGAAGAGAGCCCTATGTACATTATCTTGAGCTCCTGAAATGAAAGATGGATAGAAAACAAACAAACAATTATTTAATAATATGAGATGTCCCAACAGCTGGATAAAGCAACATTTCTTGAAATTTGGCCTTTTACATGCGTGGAAGGCTATAACTCCCAGCATGTTTCTGGAAATAGTCCCAACGTAGCTGGAAGATACTTATGTAGGTAATGATGGGTCAAAAAGGATGAAAGTCTAGTTACTTGTGATTCTTTTTTTTTGCAACATGTTTATCTACAACATATTTCCAGGATATTCCAAATACCAATAAATGAAATATTTCAGATTGTGATACAATGAGGAACTTGTTTTTCGTAATTTTGAAAAAATGGAAAAAAAGAACAATGACTATGGGAACTGAAAGGATCTGTTTTTATTTAAACATAAATAAGCTGAATGTAAAAGTATTAGGCATGCAACTTTTATTTCTCAGGAAAGGCTTTTCGTCTTAGATTAGTTTCTCAACCTCTTTCAAGGAAGAAGAAAATCAGGCCTTCTATGATGTGCAAACAGCTGACCAGAAAGAAGAAACTAGTAGTTCAGCCTGATTTGCATCTGAACTAGAAAGATATGAAACTTCAGAGTTCTCACAAGCCCCCCTGCCCTTTTAACTCGGGTCAATTTGTTTGGACCTAAGGATGCTTCTCCATGATATCTTTGCCATGCATCTGTTTGATCACATCATCATCATCCGTTTCTTAACTGAGCTTATTTATTTCTCTTGTCAGCTGTGGTTTCATTTCAAAATGAACTTTAACCATTTTCCCTTCTGAAAGATGAAAGACTATGAAGGTATGTTGGTTCCTCATTAGCAGAAACTAGCATATTACCAGCATGCAACTTCTGTCAGCCTGTCCTCCAACATCACAGATGTTAAGCTGACATGTCTTCCTAAGATGCTATTATTTGATATGTGTTCTCAAAAAACAGAGATGGTGTCTTGATAGCTTTCCCTTCTCTATTGTTTTGAATTTGCACCAACATGAAACAAGTATGTGAATGAGAACCCTGATCCTGTCTTTCCAGTTTGTGATCACCCCAAAAACACTGGACTTTGTGTTTCAAAAATCAGTTCAAACTATTTGGAAAGAACTGGTAATAGAAGTTGTGACTATGGAAGGACCTTTTTCTGGCAGCACTGTAAGATAAATTTTAAACTTCAAAAATATGTAATTTTGTTACATTTACATAAATTAGCTTTGTTTTGGTAATTCCTTGTAAACTACTGAATCAAATTTGTTGAAGCTTATAAACAACATTAAAGCCATGTTCAGGCGAACTGTAGTTTCTTAGTACAATATGTGATTCCAACTGTATATAATGTAGGAAATTTTCATTTTAGTTTTAGTTATGTTATTATAATAATAATTACACCACCCAATTATTATAATCATTATAATATTAGAAGGTTTTATTCTAGCATGTTGTATGACAGGGTCCCCAACCCCTGGTTTGTGGCCTGGTGTCAGTCCGCAGCCTGTTGGGAACATGTAAGCAGCAAGCAAGAGTGTGAAGCTCCATTTGCACAAGTGGCAGGCATGGCTGTGTGAGATGTTTAAAGTTATTTTTCTTTTAAGTAGTCAAGGGAGGGATGATGGAAGAGTCATTGCCAAAAAAAGGAATACAGGTAGTCCTTGACTTACAACCGTAATGGACTGTGATGGTTGTAGGACAGGTCACACATTCGATTTTACAACTCTGTATTGTGGTCATTAAGCAAAGCAAAGGTAATCATCGAAAAAGGCGGTTGCTGTGGTCATTAAATGAACAATGGTTTGCTATTTTTTGCCAAAAATAGGAAGTAAATGTTGGTTTTCAGCAAAACTTTTGCAAAACATGATCACATGACTCTGGGACACTGCAAACTGCCATAAATGTGGGCTGGTTGCTAAGCACCTAACATGCAGTTCTGTGACTGTGGAGGTGGAGCAGGGGGACAGGATGGGACGGACAGCTGTCAGGAGTGTGGAACCAAATCAACCTTCATGGGGAAGTACATTGTAACTTTGAATGGTCGCTAAGAGACCAGTCCTAAGTCAGGGACTACCTATAAACTTAAAATGTGTTTTGAGATGGTAATGCTTTGTCAATACAGAATAGAGTTTACCCAAGACACCCACATAGACAGATACAGTGTTTTAAGCCAGCATGCAGCTTATTTTTAACGATGTGATTGGGGGATTGCAACCATGTGATTATTTCAACAGACTATTGCTTCAGTCACACATTTCATAGAGAGCTGGATGCCTACAATAGATAGTACATGATTCCCCAGGGAGTGAGATCTGAGAATCAGGATGAGAAAAAGTAATATGATATTGTCACTTGAAGTAATTAAATATAGTTCTTTATGAAATGGAAAGGAAACATGCTATTATGACTTTTTTCCTTCAGATTTCTTTAATTCAAAAACTGCCCAGGTTCAAATGTAATGGGAAATATGATAATGTCTTCTACTCTCAATGAAACCTCACTTTTTTTCAGAAAAAGAGGAGCATATTCAGAGACAGCTGTTTCCTCTTTTAGTGTACAGATCTACTTATAGCTTTCTGGATTTACTGGATGTAGCAACTATATTTCATTGGGGCTTTTGCATCTTGTAAAAAGTAAATGGTCTGCCTGTTTTGACCAGAAGTAACTTGCAGCACATTTCTCATTTGCTACCCGATAGCACAGGTTTAATATGAGTATAGTTAGTGAAGTGAATTCTGTGACATTATGAATCACATTCTGAAATTCAACAATGTTTGTTTTAGCATGAAATAAACTTGATGTTCTGCAATACAACAAAAGTTTTCTTTTCATCCCAAAACCTACATAAGATATACATCCCTCTGAAAAACACAGTGATGCTATATTCACATGGTCTCTAATTTAAAAATGAATACTATTGTATAATACTGTGTAAGTAGTACTGTGTAATGGACTTGAATCATTGTGCATTTAACCTGTATAATTATGTTTTTAACTTGAATTGTTCTGCAATAAGCTCTATTCTTATCTTTAAACCTAGACATTTTTAACTTGGAGACTTGCTCTAGTTACTGAGTTAGCATACTTAGTTAACACAGTATGCTAAGTTAAAGCTAACCTACCTTTTTGCTTGTCCAATGTATGAACTTAGTAATTATTAGCTGTGATTGTATAACGTGATACAATATAAAACAATACTGTAAGAACCATGTTATTACATATTTTCCCATTCAGCTCTTAAATCCAAAATGGAATCAGAAAATCAGCCTGGAGATTTGTAGTTAAGATTCTGAATTCTATGAAATACCTTGTTGATTCTTGCTTTTAGCTTTAGATATTTTCAGGTCTCATATTATATGAGGTGCAAATTTGAATCTTATTGTGACTTAAGGAGCATTATGCTAGAGCAGCTACAGTGAATATCCAAGCCCTATTAATGCCTATTGCTGAGTTCTGCTTCATCCAGACAACCACTTTGCTTCCTGAAGCCAGGAGGAACCATAATGCCATAAAGCTTGCACTCCTGCATTTGTCCCGTTGTTTACCTGGAACAGATCTAGGTTGTGTTGTCTTTAACACACAAGGGTCTAAGGGCTGTGATTCTTTCAGCTGAAATTCCAGGAATACTTTTCATGAGAATTGAGCCTCCAACTGGCTCACACAACACTCTTGCTATTCCACACATTGCAATTTTTCGGTTGATTGGTCAACTGTTCATCTTTCTGTAGGTGCCCACAAAAAATTAGCAGGACTTTTAGGCTGCCATCTAGTGGTTCTATGAATTTGTAAAATTTCTGGATAACCCTTTTTAGAGTTGAAATTTGAGAAAGGGATTTATGGTATATATGGGGTAGGTGCTAAAACTATTATTTATATATTGAGTTTCTAGGTCACCCAATTCCAAAGGGATTATAGGCAGCTTCACCAGGTATACAAAAAAGAAGCAATATGCAAGGGATCTTCAACCACATTGTTCCCAACTCTAGGGGGGCTGTGCTATACTCTATCCAAAATCTAAGGGGGGAAAAAAAGAAACAAGTTTTCTGGAATGGAACACCTGAAGGTCTTCTTAGGGTGCATCAGCTTTGGGTGGACAATTAAGTGCAAGCTGTAGCATACACAATTCTCTAGAAACACTTAGCATGGACTCTCTTTGTGCTATGGCAAGGAAACTGTATAGATTTGTCCATGCATGTTTTTTAAAGGTACCAAAAAGCAACTTCATCTTTATGATATGAAAATCAACTGTATCTGCAATGAAATTTAGATAAAAGCATGTTAGAGAGTCACATACTCACATATTAAGGTATGTGGTATTTTTTCTCATACAAGGTATTTTCCTCCCAAAATTGCAGGCCAGCTTCAATGGATTCACTGCCAGAACATGCTGCTAAACTAGAAATACAGTTTGCGTGTCATCCAGACCAGAGGCTTTTTATCTAACATTCAGTTAGATAAACAATTCATATTGTTTTGGCTTCTTATGATACTAGACTTGATAGGGAAGAATATTCTGGAATTAATATTTTATTTTGCCTCAAAATATAACATCAGGCAGCTAAAGTGGCTCCCAATAGGCCCTTGCAACCAATCACACTATTTCTTCCACACATTTGAAAATCTCTACCATCTCATCTATTGTGACTCCCGCTTTTAATGAGCCATTGCAGAATATATTTATTTACTCCTGTCCTTAGATAGTTTAGTATGAAACTTAAGTTTCAGCCATGTAGGGATGGATAGGATTACTAACTAAAATGGTGGGCCTTGGATCAGCAGACCAATGGGTGACCTCTTTACTCATGATTTGTACAAGATTAGCTTTGATATGCTGAATAAACATATTCACGTAGATAGGCAGTAAGGAAGGTGATTGATGGAGGGAAGCAACTCTGATTTTTTCACTGATAGATTTATGGGTGCAGAGCATAGCAATTTTATCTCTCATCCATTCTTTAAAAACTGTACATGGAAAACATTTAAAGGTTTACCAAATAAGGGTGGACAACCTCTATATTCTACCATACAATTTTTCTCAATAGATACTCTCCACTCCCAATAATTTTCTCCAAATATTTAAGCTGGGATTGAGAATTTTAGGGAAAGTAAAGGACTTAAAATAATCAGAGTGGCATTTACAGTACAAAATCTAGGGAGTGGAGAAAGCAGAGATGGATTTCAGCAGGCTCTGACCAGTTCTGGAGAATCAGTAGCGGAAATTTTGAGTACTTTGGAGAACTGGTAGTAAAAATTCTGACTGGCTGAACCCCCATCTATTCTTTGCCTCCCAAGTCCCAGCTGACTGGGAGGAAATGGGGATTTTGCAGTAACGTTCCCCTGGAGTGTGGTGGGAATGGAGATTTTACAGTATCCTTCCCCTGCCACACCCACTAAGTCACACCCATCGAGCCATACCACGCTCACCAAGCCACACCCACAGAAACGGTAGTAAAAAAATTTGAAACCCACACTACTGGGAGAAAGGGATCAGTATTTCCCTTCTGCCTGCATGTTCCTACCACTCTTTCATCAACATTACAAGGTTAAAAATTATGATCAGTAGTCATTAGCCATTTATCACATCAAGTCATAAAATACTTCTTTATTGAATATATATATACATACATATATGTGTGTGTGTGTGTGTGTGTGTGTGTGTGTGTGTGTGTGTGTGTTCAAGATGGTGTATGTGGTGGCTCCTCTTAACTTTATCTCTACAGTCGCAATACTTGAGATAGTTCAGCATAGTGTCTCCCAGGGAACTCTGTAAAGTGGGGATTTTAATCTTTCCTTAATCCATGTCTACTCTAACATCACTTATGTATAAAAGGACACAATTGCCTTGCCAAATGCCACTTTCTTTCCCAGTAACTAGTCTTACCCCCCTATTATAGATTGCTCTTAGCTTTGTGTAGGAATTTTTAAAATAAATGCTCCCTTTTCCTAAAAAACCTAATTTCTCCTGCTTTTAAATTTTGCCTAAACTTTGCCTGGCCTTTGCCTGACTGCTTCCAGTGCATCTCTCAACACCTCTGCTGCAAAAGTAGAAGGCATCCTAATCATGCCAATCAAGCTCTTTTACCTGCTTTAGAAATGTCTTCATGACTCACTTCTTTCATTTTCTGGTTGACTCACTTTTTTCTGATTGTGATTTGATTACATCTATCTGTCCAAGAAATGAATATAAATCACTATTGGACTTTATGCTATTTTAAAGGAAGAGAGAAATCTTCTCACTTCCTCATAAGTAAACTGTCTTCACAAGCAGCTGCATATCTAGTACTTCAGGTTTTCTTTTGAACAGATTTACCCTTCCCCTTTTAACCTGATCTTCAAGGAAATCCCTTACCCAGAACTCCTGGCATGATCTTACTATTAAAACTATTGAGCCCTCCCACTGCCTCAAGTTGGTAATCCCTTGTGAGGTATGGTTGGAGAGTAATTCTGGATTCTGTGAAATACAATTAAATATAATCACCAAGACATACCCTCTGCCTTTCCCACTTCTTAAATACCATACTCCTTCTCAAAGTGGGCTCTTTTAGCGCAATTCCAGTTAAGCTGCTTTAAACACTTCACAACTAATGAGGTTCTTAAGCACTTCAGGTTACCTTTGGTTCTAAAGCTTTAAAGCTAAAGGCGTTTATAAAGACAATTGGTTTTTGAAGGTGCTTTTGTACCCCACAGAAAACATCACAGCTACTGACATCTGCAATTGTTGGAAAAGAGCATCTGATGGTCCTCAAACAACATGCTTCCTAGCACTTTTTCTTGAATTAATTCACAATATTTTTGCAAATAAAAATTAAGGTTTTCCGAAAAATACTCTTCTACATTTGATTTTTCAGAACTTTCCATCATCTCAGCTGGAGAACTGTTCGCAGGGATGTAGGTAAAACAAAGTAAACAAATAAATGAACTTTACTGGTATATGTATCCAGACCTGAAACAGCAATAATCTGAATTATACTTTCACAGGCAGACTGCTTGGACAGACAGACTACTTTCATGCAACAGATTGCTTGGACAGAGTTGCATGGCGCAATTCTTAAATTACTATATAACACTTCATTGGCTTGTAAACTTTCAAAGGTAACCAACTCTGAGTAATACAGAAGATGAGGGTTAGTTGCTCAGCCATAAAGAGATTTTCTTAGTATACTCTGGCCAATAGCTTTCTTCTGTGCTTTCATTCAGTAAGAAGGGATTATAATTACAAATATACCACAATTTTATCCTAATTAAACCAATAAATATGGACTTTTTTCTAGATTTGTAGATACTTTCCTCAAGGGTTTTATTAAACTGAAATTATTATGGATGCAATGGACAGAGTTCAAAAGAGTAGCATTCAAATCCTACAGTCTTGAAACTGGGGACGATGAACAAGTAAGATTCTGTCCTATGACAGAAATGCTGTTTTGTTTCTTAGCAAAATTAATTCAATGTTTCCATTCCAAGCAATTGACTGGGGAAATCAGATGCTGGTACATCACCTTACTGAGAGCAGTGGGTGAGGACAGCTTGTAACATAGTTGTATGAGGTAGGTTTTTCAGTGATGGAAAGTAAACTAACCCTAAAAAAATTGCAGCATATAAAAGCTTAAAATATGCAATCTGTTGAATTTGGCATTGGTAGACAAAGGATATCTACTCCTGCATCAGAAGTCCTCTATCCCAGAAAGGGAAATGCTGTTTTAGAAGTACCATTGCATTGTTACCTTGTGGCTGAAGGAGAGACCTGTGACTTACTAAATGAGATTCTTGGCTCTCAGATTCTGCTTCACAGATCTGACCACAGAGCAACCACAGAGTTTGGTTGCTCACTATAGGACCTTTCAGCAATTTAAATGAGCTTAGCTTATAAAATATAGGCACTGTAATCTGATTAACTTGTACATGTCTGATACTTACCATACAGATAAAGGATTAGCTGTTTGTTATATAGTTCAGGGGTCTCCAACCTTGACAACGTTTAAGACTTGTGGACTTCAATTCCCAGAGGCTGGCTGAGGAATTCTGGGAATTGAAGTCCACAAATCTTAAACGTTGCCAACGTTGGAGACCCCTGATATAGTTTGTTTCTATGTCTCAGTTTAACCAGGAAGAGGATACAGATTTTTTCATAATCTCATAAGTACTTTGTTTTCATTGGAAAGTGAGAAAATGAGAAAGTGAAAGAGTTGTAACTAGGAGTAATAGTTAAAATGGAGTTTAGAGCCTGTCTGGACAGTCCTGGACAGTATTGTGTTAATGTCTAGATTCACATATTGTGCTAGCTATGGCTTGTTCAACCATGGTTTATAAATTACCTACAATTGGCTGGAATAATACATCACACTAATAACCAACAAACCACACTATGATTTCATATGTGTGGACCCTGCCTAGTGAGGGAAGATTTTGGATTTTGATCCTCCTTACCCAATGCTACTCTAATTTTTGCATAGAAATCCACAGGCTCCATTCCCTCTATAGGCAGGCAACGAGGTGAAAATATTTGGCAGAAATGAAACTATTGTCCATTTCTCAAGTGAAATGTGACTGTCAATGTAAAGAGTGCTTTGCATACTTCAAAGTATTTTAGTGAGTGATAAGATCTGCTTATTTTAAGCGTGTGTGAAGTTAGCCAGTGTTAAGCCAACATGAGCTATATCTGTTGAGGCAGAAAATTGGTTAATGGAAAAGGAGCCTTGCTGCATGGGACCAAGCCCTCCTTTCTATGTCACACAATAATTAATTGCATGCATGTGGGAAGCTTACAACTAGACTACTGTTGCTTCATAGAAACAGATGTTTAAGACATGCCCCCTCTTTAATACATGATATAAGAGGAATCAGGGATTCATTCCATTATTCGCACAAAGAGCTATACTTACATGAGACAGCATTAAGTATATTTTTTCTACTGGGAGGAAAAGGCATTTTCAAAAGCAGTAGGAGTTATTGCTATAATGCTGTAGTGTTCCAGCCTCCAGCAGCACTGACTCAAAAGAAAAAGACATTGGGAGGGCACTAAGTTGAGGAAGACTGATCGTAGCCCCATTTTCCCAGCCTTTTTCCAACATCCTTAACAATAACTTTAAAATAAAAATAAAAATTATGAGTTACAGTATTATTTCAGGTCACTGAAATCTTTTAAATGGAGCATGTCTATTTCCTGTCGTATATAAGAATACATACCCAGATGCCATTCACTGATCCATAAACAAGAAAAGAGTAATTAAATTTGATGGCTTTTTAAGTTGAAAGATCTATTGTGTCTCAATTTTTTCTTGACTGAAATTAGAAATAGCTTTACTCTTGCTTTTTCCTAGATATACAATTTCCCCAAATAGTTAATAGATGACTTAAAGGAAAAAATATCTAATAACCTGTCAACTTTAGGTGATAAAGACAATGTACAAAAGGCACTAGATATTAGCCAGCGAGAAAAGACAAGACAGTAGCAGACAAAAAACTTCCAAATAGATGTCAGTTCTTGTAAATGATTTTGAAATGCAATTGTTTAGTTTAGTTAACAATAAACTAAATAATATTTTTTGAAAGTGCTTTGTGCAATCTGGCCTAGTCCACCAAGTGCATATTTCTCAGAAAAATGCATATTTTAACTATTTGAAGATAACACAAATAATATGCTATCTGTTGTGTTCAGCTTCAAAACTGATGGTTGGTTTCAGTTTACAGAATTCAAAGAATACAACCAATGTACCAAAATGGGAAGATATGAATCCAGAACTCCTCAAAATAGAAGAACCATTTTTGGAATTATATTATGAAAGCTTATCAATTTCGAGTTTTAGAAGCAGAGATCCTAAGATCTATATGGAAGTTAGTTCTACTGTAATTGTTAATTAAATATAAACAAATAGGAAATGAATGTATGAGTCCAAAATGTTGTCACCTTAAAGGCATATGGTTCCTGCCTAAACAACGTGTACTAACCAAATACTCCATTACAGGGGTGGGTTCTACTTACCTTTATTACCAGTTCGCAATGAAGCCACGCGCTCTTCTGCGCAAGTGCAGAAGCATTCTGATGATGCTGGGGTCGGTGGGTGGAGCCTCCCGGGTTCCATAGATCGGGGGCAACCCACCACTGCTCCATTACCAAAGTAACACTGCAACCACCCATTAAAGGAGTTAAGAATATACGAATATTATTCAAATGAGTACAAAGGTACTGCAGCAATCCAGAACACCAGAAAAAGGAAACAAACCTACACAAACATCTAACAAAATGGATACCCATACATCTTTATTAAAAGAAGTCTGATAACTTAACACATTACAGCACCCTAGAACTGAGATCATTCTAGATCAAGCTAAATTTACTAACACTAAGGAATTCCTGGAAACTTGGCATTCAGACAAATTAGCCATCAACAGATACGTAGCGATAAACATTCAAAAGAGACACTAAAAAAGCTAAGAAGGAAACAAAAAAACCAGAACACATCCTCTTTAGCAGCCTGCACCCAGATAAGGAGGGATAAACACCAGACAAACAATCAAGCAGATAACAGCTTTGAAAAAAGTCTGACACCTTTTTGAAGAGCTTTCTTGCTGTATTCTGTTGCACAACAGGCAGAAATTAATTAGTATAGCCTTATCCAGGATAGGGCTTAATTATATACACACCCCCATCTATATTTCTCAAATGTGTAGATGTTAACAGGGCAAGACCAAATTCAAAATGTTTTCGCAGTCAAGACATACTTGTTTATAATGTTGTTAATAAAAAATTGTTGCTCCAAGACCCAATTGTACTAGTATTCTGCAGTTATTATATAACAATTTGGGATGCCAGGTTTTGGGGCTTGTTTGTTGTGTTTTATTTTAAATAAAGCTACATCCTTTCCCATGAGTTAACTCATTAAAACCCAATTAATTTCCCCCCATTTAATGAATTAAATGATTCTACTACACACCTGTTCATCAGTGCTTTTAGCTGTATTTGCCTAATGATGTATAGTTCAATTTGCTTCCCTTCATCATTTTCACTTCAATTTCAGTGACTGCCAACAGGCACAATCTTGTCTGGCAAAACAGATCAAAGTCGTAATATATTTGCAAAACAAAATCAACAACAAAAAGTAAGAAGGTTGTTACAGACACCTGTCACAATCATCTGTATTCTTAAATGAACTGTTTTAAATAATACATTGTGTTCCTCTTCTAAGCACAGTACACAAAAAAGAATTGCTGTTTGCATGAAGGTAAGTAAGACAAAGCCGTTCAGAAAACTACATGTTTTGAAGTGATGGTCTCCTGAGTATACACGTCTTGTGAGTTTTTACTAGGTAAGACAGCCAGTCTGTTCTCTTGGGTGAAACTACAAGCCTTTCACAGTGAAAAAGGTCAATCTACTCACAAAATTCAACCAAGTTTCCCTAAGGAACCATTCGGGAACACCAAAATCTTTTCCATTCAATTCATAAGCAATGGCCGATGTCATGTAGGATGTTGAGCCTAAGTTAAAGAAACCATGTTATTGTTTCATCCAGTATGGTAATTCAGGTATTGACTCTGGAGCTATCCCCAAGTCTAGTGCAAAATGCTGTTCATTTGAAATGTCACAACCAGGATAACTATTGAGTTCACACAACACCCTAGTCTCTAATGTGATTAAAATATATATATTTGGGCTTTGAGGGTAATATGACTGCAGCCATTTGTGCTTTGTCCAATACCCATTGGGTCTTAATAGAGTGTGAATGTATCTCTGACTCCATATATAGTACCAATCCAAATCCAGAAACATTTAGCAGACCTTCTATGTGTCTTTCTTACCACCTGAGATGTAGTGTGGGTGGTTTGCAATCAAGGAAACATTTCAGTAAGCATCTCAAATCATCTACTGCAGATCCGTTTGTTACCTACAGTATTTTTTCTGACATCTCTTCCCTCAATCCTCCATTAAAAAAAAAAAGATTTAAAACAACGTAGATGGAGCATTTCAGTGCATTAAATTTATTTTATGACATTATTCTCTTATAAACTGTCCTAATCACCTCTTGGAAAGGTAAGAATTGCACCTTTCTAATAATCAATAGTAGGCAGAATTTGACCGGATCTAGCCTAACCCATTTCTTTCCTCAGCCCGATTTCCACTGTCGGTGCATTGACCTTCGCACGAAGTGACGATGTTCGTTAAAACCGAACCACGATTTCCTGAGTTAACCCAGTTGCTTAAATTTGCATCATTATTCAAAAACAAACTAGCCGGCCCTGAACAACCCGACCCAGACACAAACAAACCCGACCCCATTTTTTTTTTTAATATTTTGCCAGCTACGGCCGCGCATCCTGAGCCCAAAAGCGATTGCAGACCCCACAACCAGGGCTTAGGCAACGGGAGCAAGCTTCGCAAGTCGCAGCCCGAGCGCGGCTTTTGGAGCCAAGTTCCCGTTCCGTTTTCGAGAACAATCGAGACCCACAATCGCCCGGGAAGCGGCGGGAGGCTCTAAATAGCAACGTTCGAGTAAGCGCATCCGGAGGAGGCGGGCCAGAACCGCCGCCCTCTCCGAGGACGGCACTGTGGCGATCCGGGCGAGCTGTCAGACGTCACCCTCAACAGGGCTTTGCTAACCTCGGAGCGACCCGCCCGCGCAAACCTCCCTCGGAATGCCTGACGCTCGACGGCGGCTAGTAAACAAGCCGCCCGGGAGCTCGGCCGTGACGCCCGCTTCGTGACTTCCTCGACCCGCTTCGCTGCAGCGGCTCGTTGGGCAACCTTTGGGCGACCACCCACTCCGTGGGCCTGTGTTGGGGTTTTAAGAGTGCAACGTTTCGTATCGCTTCCCTCTCCACCGCCCTCCCTTCAGGACTCCTTTTGTCGGGCGAGCGGGGAAGAGACAAACGCGGCCGACCTGCTTCCGCCTCGTCTAAGAGGCAAGCTGTTCCTGGAGCTTGAGCAATCGCAGGGATCCGCTCCTGACCAATATCTGGCACTGGCTTCCCTCTCACATTTGCCCTTCAGTTCACACGCGCAAACTGGGACGGAAGAGAAACCTAAGGGTGGCAAAATGCGTGCCCAAAGCAATATATCATAAGAGGACTAGTAGTAGTGGTATCAATATTTGTAGCTCAGGGCTGAAATGCTAATAGCACTGATGATGTTACCTAATGAAACAGAAAGCAAGCAAGCTCAGAGAGCACCAAGGACCCCTTCACTATTAGAGGTGTCCCAAAGGCACATTATATACTTAAAAGGAAGGCAGTCAATCCAGTGTGGCACCCTCTGATGTGTCAAACTTTAACAATATTCTCCCCCCCCCCCCGCCCCCTTGCCAAATAAATTTAAAGCAGGCTTGGAATCCTAGTGCCATCCTTAGAAGATTGGAGGAAGGTTCCTTAGGACAAAACATAACTCAGAAGCAGGGCTTAATTTCTCTGCATTTATAAAGCACTAAAGGTCCATCCTGGAAAATGTGTACAGGTAATCTTAGACTTAACAGCTGTTTAGTGACCTGAAGATACAAGGGCACTGCAAAATGTGACTTAAGGACTGTTGCAGCCTCCCCATAATAACATGATACACATTCAGATGCGTGGCAACCAGCATGCATTTATCATGGTTGCAGTGTCTTAGCATTATGTGGCCTTTCCCAACCTTCTGACAAGCCAAAGTCAGTGGGGAAGCCAGATTTACTTAAAAACAAGTTACTAATTTAACTGCAGTGATGCACTTAACCATTGTGGCAAGAAACATCTTAAAATGGGGCAAAACTCATTAACTATGTTGTTTAGTAATAGAAATTTGGTCATAAGTCAAGGACTAATTGTACTGTAATTTTGGTTCGTGTCTTTTAAGCCTGTGCAGATTGCCTTGGTTTGTAGCCATGCAGTTAAGAAAAGGTAGGTTGGAACCTTTGTGCCCTATACTCAGTGGTGGGATTCAGCCAGTTTGCACCACTTCAGGAGAACTGGTTAACTTTCTGAACAGTTTGGCAAACTGGTTGTTGGAGGAAATCATTAGGACAGAGAACCAGTTGTTAAATTACTTGATTCCCACCACTGCCTATACTTCCCTGGAACTTGAAAGCTGGCTCTGGTGTATATTTCGCTTTTCTTAACAGGCTCTATTTTCTTAATAGAGATACTATTACAGGAAAATCTTGCAGCACCTTTTCTGATTAATACATTTTATTAAAGGGCATAGGCATAAGGTGTAGCTCACAAAAGCGTATGCTTTTTAAAAAAATAAATTGGAAAAATAACCAGTATCCTTTTTGTTACTGAAGAGTAATTTTGGCAGTTTAAAGTTTGATCTAACCATGAAAGAAGACCCAAGTCTAATATAGCTGTCTGTGATAAGTGTGAGTTATAGAGAAGAAAAACTGCTCCTGCACGCTTACAGTCTTTTATGTATGAAACTACTGAAATGGTGGACCGTGGTCAGCCTTAAGCTTTGTTCAGGGGTTGGGGAACCCCTAGGGACATGAGCAACCCTGGACTGTGAGTCTCCAATTTGTAAACCTTTCTCAAGGTATGCTTCTGTGGAAGCCTTAGTACAGTTGTAGCACTGCCAAGTTTGAGAACCTCTGTGATATAGAAGTTAACAATTTTAGGGGGTTATGTATTGCAATGTTTGGGAATTCCAGCTTACCCTGAACCTAGTCACGAGCTAAGTATGGTTGATATATGTAGCATGATCTGTAAATTCAATGAATGTGCTTTGCAAACAATAGCTTAAGGTTTCTCATGCATTGAATTCTGCCTAGTGTAGTTGATTAATTAACTGTGGTTAAGCAGACCATCACTTGAAACATGCCCACTGACAATGTATTTTGTAAACCGGGGTTTATGGCATAGCTGTTAAAAAAAAGATGCTATAAAAACATCACTTTAAATGTGTGGAACAGATGGCTGGCTGACTAAATGAGAATATGAATTAAAACAAGTTGATATTTTTGCTGGCTAATTTCTCTTGTACTGAATTTTGGATATTGATTCACAGGGCAAAACTCTGTCCCTTTTATAAATATACTTCTCTTCCCCCCATCATCTTTTTATATCCTGCCCCAATCCTGACAGATTCTGGATAAGTAACTATTAAATAACTATGTTTGAATAACATAGTTTAAATAACTATGTTATTCAAAACATAAGATACAGTAATAAAATAAATAATAAATAACAGATCCCAAGGCACTAAGAAGCAACTAAGGGCTGAAAATACATTGAACAAGATGCTTTTCACTTGTTTGTGAAATGGAAACAAATATATATAAACAAATTACTATATAAAATACTATAAATATATATAAATATAAAATACTATGTAAAATATATCTCCATAGAGAAAGTATTTTAAATGGTGGGAGCCACCACTGAGAATCCCATCACCCAATCCACACTCCATGAAACTCACAAGAGAAGGGACCCTCAGCAGGCCCTTATTAACTGTCTTGACTGGACAGATTATTTTCTAGCAAAATGTTTCCAGATATATTCTAGTCCTGTATCATGCAGTGCTTTAAAGAGAATAATACCTGAATTACACCTAATAGCATACTGGTAACCACTTAAGATTTGGAGTTATGTTGTGCTGGCTGGAACTCTTTCCAGTAACCTAGTTGCTAAATTTGCACCACCTGTAGCTGCTGGGTTGCCTTCAAAAGCAGTGTTACTTAAAATATGTTCTAGTAATCCAACCACGTGGTGTGACTTGTTATTGCCAGGACATGTTGGCCCAAGTAGGATTATAACTGGCATACTTCCAAGCTAGGCAAAAGTTTCTCCCAGTCACAGTTGCCTCCTGCTTTATCAGGAACCAAGAGGCCAGGAGGACTCCCACGAAATGAACCACCTCTTCTGGGAAGAGGACTGTGAGTGATCCAGTTGAGAGTAACAACAGGGACCGGTGTTAATTGGGCTGCCTGTAGTTGTTGTTAGTTGTGAAGTCGTGTCTGACTCATTGTGACCCCATGGACAATGTTCCTCCAGGCCTTCCTGTCCTCAAATATCCTCTGGAATCCATTTAAGCTCACACCTACTGCTTCAGTGACTCCATCCAGCCACCTGGTTCTCTGTCATCCCTTTCTTCTTTTGCTCTCAATGCCATTATTTGGGGGAAGGGTCCATCCTCACCATTGAAAACCAGCAGGACCTAATTTGGGGGACAGTTCCATACTCCATGACTAAAATTAACCAAACTTTTAATAAATCAGAAATGGCTAGATTGATATATCACTCTATTAACTGGTTATCACTGGTTAGGCTCACACTGTCAGGCCTGGAAGCCATCTTTTGCACTAGGCCTTCAGACCTGCCACGTTTGCTATTGTGGGAAACTGGGAGTGGGGATTGTATGGAGCTGGGGTGATATATAGTCCTAATAACATTCCTTTCTCAGAAAGTCAAGGACAAATTGCCCTGCACCTGGACGGCTGGACTTGGGAAGTATCTCCAGTTGGGACGATGTGTGGTTAGACCATGTGATGGACTTGTGGGAGTTGGGTAGGGACTTGAACTTTTCTTTGGGTGGGGAAAACCTGGCAACTTTCAGATTTGGGTTTTCCCATTGTTGTTAGTTGCGAGGTCATGACCCAATGGGTTAGTTGCGAGGTCATGACCCATCATGACCCAATGGACAACATTCCTCCAGACCCTTCTGTCCTCTACCATCCTCTGGAGTCCCTTTAAGCTCATGCCTACTGCTTCAGTGACTCCACCCAGCCACCTCATTCTCTGTCGTCCTCTTCTTTTTTTGCCCTCAATCTTTCCCAGCATTAGGCTCTTCTCCAGTGAGTCCTTCCTTTTCATTAGGTGGCCAAAGTATTTCAGTTTCATCTTCAGGATCTGACCTTCTAAGGAGCAGTCAGGGTTGATCTCCTCTAGGACTGACTTGTTTGTTTGCCTTGCAGTCCAAGGGACTCACAGGAGTCTCCTCCAGCACCATAGTTCAAAGGCCTCAATGGGCTGCCTAGCTCTTATTAACAAACAACAGCTCTACTTGTAAATTTAGCCCTCCGTCAACCTGAGCTGATCCATGATGTCTCTGATTGCTTTTGTTGTGAAAGAAAGCTTTTACTGAATTTCAAACATTCCTTATGATGTAGTTATAAGAGTTGGGGTGGTGGGGTGTAGCATCTTTCAGTATTCCCCACCTATTTTGGATGGCTACTGTTCATATGTCTAGAGTAGCTGCTTCAATGAGAATATAAATTACATTTCTCTTGATGAGCTTCAAATAATTTGTAATAATTCAGCAGCTATTCAAGAATAGATCAATTTTTCTTGTATGAGTAGAGCATTTCCACACCGGCCATGTAATAGAGAGCCAAGGCAAAGCTTCTCATGATTGCTGGCTGAACCATTCAATCAGAATTTGCAAGCTTTGTATTATGCATTTAAGTAGTCTTCAAACATCCTATGATAATTTTGATTTCTGGGCAGTGACTTTCTCAGTTTCATAGTATGTGTTTTAAATGAAAGTGGACAATACAGGATCACTATGAGGTGTGCCAGATTTTTATTATGATTCAGCCATGTCACTCCAGCTAATGTCAATTTTCTGGTCTGTATCTTGTTTGAACAAATGGAAGAACCTTGTGTAACTTTTACTTACTATCTCTTCTAAATAGCAGATGCTCAGTTTTTTCTAAAGCTCCTGTGGGGCCTTTGTAAGTTGAATAAATTCCCTTGCCTATGTTGCTATGGCTAGATGGAGCGCATTTTTTTAGTAGTAAGTCATTCCACTTAATATACTATTATCAGCATTTACCTCCACATTCAACATAGAATCAACTTAATATATGTATGCATTATTTGTGTTCATTTGTAATGCTGTGTCATATCATCATCATTACCACCACCATTTTAGCCATTATCTATCCGCTGCAGGATGAAGACTTCTTCCACATGTTTCCAACCAATACAGTCCTGAGCTTTCTTTTGCCATTTTGGGCCCACAATACTTGCTGATGTCATCAATCCATCTTGTTTTAGGTCTCTTTTGTGGATGCTTTTTATCAAGCGAGACTCATTCTGCCTTGATCCACCTGCATCAGTTCTTCTTGCTATGTGACCACCCATTTCCATTTCAATTATTTTACTGTCTTGATGATATCTCATACTTTCATTTGTTCTGTAATCCATGTGCGGGTCTTTCTATCTTGTGTTGTAATACCGAGGATGTATCTTTCCATGGTTCTTTGCAACACTCGTAGCTGTCATACTATATATTCTTCCCAATGAATTCTGTTGACACTTAGCTAGTACCAATTTAGCTTATTAGTTGATCAGATTCTTGGGTACAGGTAGCAATATTAAAATTTTCATTGTTTTGAACTTAGCAAGTGTCTCTGGTTCTTTGTGCCTGATAGTTAACCATTGAATGTTGTTACTGATAGTACCATCATTGTAAATAGGACTTTAAAATCTTCATTATTTTGATGTTCATGCTCATGTTTTATATATATTATAATTTGTTGGAAGTTTCCTATATAGAAGATGGTGGTTGGTTTTTACATTATGGTGCTTCTTTGGGTCATTGCAACTGTAAAATCATAAAATCATATCCCAAAATTTCTTGTTGTTATGAGGCACATCATATGTCCTGCGTTCTTCTTTAACCAGCATGTCTGCAAGCATTAGTTCTGCAGAGAAATTATTTTCCATAAAGGAGTTGTATTATACATAGATGTAATTATCAAATATAGTGGATGGGTAAGATGTAAATCAGACACATAGCTAGCCTCTTATCATGTGTTCCTGGCAGTTAATTACAGCACCTTCCTAAAATCTTCATAGTTTTCTTGCTCAAGGCTGCTAGTGAAATGATTTGGGAGTTATTGGTGTGTTTTTTTTTAACTTTTTGTCATTTACAGACTGCTTCCAATTCCAAAACTTTTGTTGGTATTATCTTTATTAAGACCAATAAACATGGGATAAAAGTGCAACCTTTTACATTTTCCCAAATGCTTAATAGGGCAAGATATTTTGAAAAACAAAGTAGAAGAAATGAGAAAAAGATGAAGATTAAAACATGGATATTGATTTCTAAGATGAATGGCACTGTCATCTCTGCCCTTTCTTTTTTTAATAGAAAGATATGTTTCTATTAAATATTCTAAAATACAGGGATTGTACCCTGTGCTTTGCATAATGTATACATTGAATTTGTATTTAAAGCCTGGAGTGAATATGTTGAAATATCACACAGGTATTTCTTTGAACCAGGAAAAGGCATATATTGAAGAGATAGTTTAGATGAACCAGTGAAGATGAAAGTAATTCTTAATCCTTTCTCTGTCAAACTTTTTCTGATTCCACATTGTTCATATTCCTTGTGCCTTCTAAAAAATTTTTCTCTCTCTCCATATTTAAATTATGTTAATTATAAATTAAATTATAATTTTATAAATTATAAAAAAAACCCAAAGCTTGAGTCAAGCATAATTTAGCATTCTGTTTGGTTTTTCAACATAAACAGTATTTCCTCAAAATACTGTTTTTGTTGATTTTCCCTTTAAAAAAGTATACAAGCATAAATTAACTTTGAAAATCACCTAACATACCATAGGAAATGTTTTTCCCCAGTTATTGGAGGAACTGCAAGGTAAAATGTAATAGGCAGCAAATAAAGGTATTGCCAATATTATTTTTTTTCTATATTGTAGTACAAAACAAGAACTAAAACCAGTCTTTATTGATTAAAACTTAATTTACTGATAATGTACCCTTAGGAATCTTCATCCAAACATTTTAAAGGGCACATGAGGCTCAGGAAAAGTTAATTGCAAATGCATTCATGCAGCCTTTTTTGTCTTTAGTTGTTTCTGAAACTGATAGATTCTTCCTGTAGTAGAGTCTTTACAGGACTTAAAGAGGATACCTAGGTAATATTTTGCCTTACAGTCGCTGAGGTTTTACTTATTTTTTAATCTCTCAGGAAAAACATTTTTGGCATTATCAAGATTAATGAGATTCAGTGTGATAAAATTTTGGAATTGCTCTGTATAGTTTATATGCATATGCTTGATTGATGGCAGCAAAATGCCATGATTTAAGATAAGCTGACCTTTATTAGTGACTTTTCATATTTTCCCTTTCATGCTCAAAGATCGGCAATTAATATTAATGTGCAATTAGAAGACTGGAATAAAAGCTATGTAGAAGGCCTGCCATTATAAAAAAATAAACTCAACTCTGTAGAATAAATACATAACCTCCCCAACAATTATTTCTGTGTCCATCATAATGAGCACTTATTATATAAGGCTTTTCCCATTCAGAAAGTTTCTAATGGAAATTCTCACTAGAGGAAAAACTTCAAAAATCTTTGCCTCTGTGACTTTCCAGGTTATTTATCAAAACTAGGTATATTTAAGGAAGGGGCTCTATGCCTCAGAGTTTCTTCTCATGTCAGAGTGAAGCTCGATTTCAGAATTTATACTATTACATTATATACATTCCCATGGCAGCATATGATGTTGTGAATAGAAAATTGTGATTTAACTACAGCTGCTGCCACAAACAAATACTCTTGTCTAAACGCTTGTTGGATGTCGAAGGAAAGAAATCCTAGCAAATATTGTAGAAGATTTATGCTGATATGTCATGTTTAGACAAAAGTAGATATGTTGTTTACTTAATTCGGTTATAATTCTCCAGAAATGTTCAAACCCAGCATTCTCCACTTTGGGAATGTCATGTAATTCTGGGAGCTGTAATCCTAACAAAGCTGGAGGACACTCGCTTTTAAAATTAAACTCACTGGTTCAGCTAAGTCAGTATTCTATACTAAAGAGAATGTTACATCAATCCAAACTGTATTATATAGTTCCTGTGGTTCCTGTTTATTTTATTATTTTAATTATACTTTTCTGAATTAAGTATAATGGCTGGATTCATGCAAAATGCTACGCCATAAATGATAATTTATAAACATAGTTAGATTCTAGTAGATAAGCCATATAGAGTTTTGACTGAATCCATTTGCCATTACAGCTTTGTGTGAACCCAGCCAAATGTGGTTTATTCAATAAATCATAGTTAAATGAATTATTTATGAACAGGTAACTTGTTTACTTCAGTATATAAATTAAGATCCATCAGATTTTACACCATTAGCTAATTTAATGAGCTTACTGAGGTTTGCCATGTAGGAATATGAATATAGTAAGAAGAGCTAAGTGTCTATTGAGAATGTTTTTCATTTACCTAGAAATATAATAAAATAGTATTTGATCATTTATTGCATCTTCAGAAGACTGAATTTATGGTTACTTACTTTTATTTGTCAACATAGCTGTTCCCACGTACAATGTTAAAAGTGACATACATTACAATGAAAAAGTAACTTATTATTGTAGTGCATCTGCCAAGAATGTCTGCAGTTTCTCCTTAAAATAAAAACAGAGACAGATGTTCCCCTTTCTCAATTATTATAATCTTGCCCAAAAAAATCATGAGATGATAAATTCTATGGCACATTATTTCAGGTTTTTCTTTTGACAGTGCCTTGGCATGACATAACAAAAGTAGGAGGCAAATAATAGAACTATAATTATTGCTGCTTATTTCTCATGTGACAAAAACAAATTTATTACCTTTTATGTTCTGCTTCCCCCAGAGCATTTGGTAAACTGCTGCTGGAGATAGAGACAATCTGGATCTTTATCTAACAAAATACTTATTGTGTTCTCATAAACTACTGTAGGCACCAACTTTTTTGTTAGCAGAGGCCTGCAGCTTTGTGTCAGCTTCCTAAGTGTGTGGTAAGTGACATCCTTTAAACAAGGAAAATGATTAATTACAAGTAATGAATTATGAATAAAGAGATGCTTTTTTAAAAAAGAAATTGGACAATATATGTAAAATACCTGATATAAGTTGTTTAAAGCCTTGCATTTTCCCTTGCTCACTGTTAACAGATAATACTGATAAGAAAGAAAGACTGATAACATGTTTCCTTCCTTGTTTTCCTCCTTTCCCAAACTCAGTCCCTTGTTATTTGTATATTGCTTTGGCATGGGTAATATTTGAAATGAGCATCAGGTTGAATATGAAGATAATGTTTAGAAAAACTGCAGTAGTTTTATAATTCCTATATTCTGCATTGTAGTCTTCTGCTTTTGAGCCTCTTAGAGTGACAGTATTGAAGGGGCAAAAAAGCCTACATAAATAAATAAATATGATAGAGACCTGATTTTAGGCTCCTACCCAAATGAAATAGATTGTGAGAACTTTCCTAACATAAGAGATTCTGCACATTGTTTCCAATAAGAAAATACCAATGTTTAAGAATACTTTCCTGAAATAATACAGTTTTGGGTTGTCACGATGTAAAAAAGGTGTGGAGACTCTAGAAAGAGTGCAGAGAAGAACGAAGATGATTAGGGGACTGGAGGCTAAAACATATGAAGAACGGTTGCAGGAACTAGGTATGTCTAGTTTGATGAAAAGAAGGGCTAAGGAAAACATGATAGCAGTGTTTCAATATCTCAGGGGCTTCCACAAAAAAGAGGGAGTCAAGCTATTCAAGTTATTCTCCAAAGCACCTGAGGGCAGGACAATTATTCTCCAAAGCACCTGAGGGCAGGGTGGAAACTAATCAAGGAGAGAAGCAACCTAGAACTAAGGAGAAATTTCCTGACAGTTAGAACAATTAATCAGTGGAACAATGTGTCTCCAGAAGTTGTGAATGCTTCAACACTGAAAGTTTTTAAGAAGATGTTGGATAACCATTTGTCTGAAGTAGTGCAGGGTTTCCTGCCTAAACTGGGGGTTGGAGTAGGAGACCTCCAAGGTCCCTTCCAACTCTGTTATTCTATTCTATTCTATTCTGTTCTGTTCTGTTCTGTTCTGTTCTGTTCTGTTCTGTTTACCCTCAGGTGGTGCTTATATTAGATAAAAGTACTTGGTTTGAAAAGCCCTTTACTTAATTTAAGTTGCCACTCATCAATTGCAAACAAATGGATTTATTGAACTCGTGAGAAGTTTTCTTGTACAACATGTTTCCCTGGACACAACAACGAGGAATGCCAAGGAGCTGGAAAAGTAAGACGCACGTCCCACTTCTCGACCTTCACCCCACCTGCCATCCCCAAATCGCATCCCTAAAGAGGGTGGGTGGCTAAGCAAGGGGCAGGAGCCTTGCCATGCCCGGCGAGGGCAGGGAGAAGAGACGGCAAGGGGAGCCACATCTCACTCCATGCATCTCGCTTCTCCCCCGCCCTACCTGCCAGAAATGAGTCTTTCTGAGACTCATTGCGCCACTGCCTCCTTGTGGAGTAGGACTCTGCAAGGCTTGTACCATTGAGCGCACGAATGGCAGCACTGTCATGAGGTTCAACATATTAGTGCAACTGCGAGCGGCAGGACGCCAGCTGTGCCGGTATGATGAAGTTCGTGGTGGTGCCGCAGTTCATGTGTGCAACAGCACAATAAGCCTTACAAAGTCCTGCTCCACGAGGCAGCAGCAGCAGCAGCAGCGGGACATGTCAGGGCAGTGGCGGCCAGTCACTCAGGCGGCATGAAGAACAGGGAGGGGAGGTGTCGGCGGTGACAAGACATCCAGTCCCATGCTTGTTGCTTCCTCCCCCACCCCCAAAATAAGATTCCCCCCCCCAGATAATAAGGCCATGCCCTTATTTCAGGATTCAAAAAAAAATAAGATCCTGTTTTATTTTCTGGGAAACACGGTATATATATATATATATAAAACAATAGCACAATTTAAACATTGTTGCTACTGTGTGAGAATGGGTGGGTGTAGCAAAGAACTATGTTCTGTTATTTTAGCAGGAAATAATTATCCCTATGTTGGGTCAAGCCTTCTGTTGGGAAAAGATTTTCAAAGTCAGCAATACATTTTGCAGAGCAATATGCCACATCACTATACATAGTCTGTATCTCTAATAAGCAGGAATTTCAACATCCATCTGCTAGATTTATGCCTAGTGGAAAATAATACAAATTGCAAAGAGCTTTTGAGTCCCTTGAGTATGGATTACAAACTGTAATTCATTGATTTGTCAAATGTTGATAAGGTGCTTTATCATGTTCAAAGCACAATCTGACAATGCTAGTCCAAACATTGTTTAGATTCAGCAGAATTTCCCTACCTTGACAATATTATGTGTAAATAAACAGGAACAAACTAGAGGGATTAAAACTAGAAGATCAGAGGATTATTTATTTAAATTGGTTATTATAAGTCACATTTTTGAAGACAGCTTTAAGTCACAGGCTGGATTCACAAATTGCACTAAGCCTTAATATAGTTCATTTGCCTTTGGTTTAGTGCATAATATAAATCTAGCTATTGGAATTTATTTGATGAACTGTATCTAAGCAAATTATGGTTTTATGTGATATATAAACCAGGTCACTGTGATATGGGCTTCATAGAAAATTATACATGAATAGATTCCAAGACTGATCAAGACTGGAACAAGATTGGGGCATTCAGTTTAGATTACAGTTACATGACACATTAACTATTATGTACTGAATAAAGCAATTTGCTGATCTCACTCAATATATTAAACATTTTACAGATCATATACGCAGATTGATTCAACATGTTAAACCGTCAAGCTCAAGGCACTCTTTGGCTTAGCATGTTGTTTGAACTCAGTCACCCAAAGCAATATTAGCTTTTGATAAAAGAGTCTAACTATCAAAAGCAGAATCAGACTGAATTAAGAGACAAGGCAAAACAGAGTCTGATGCAGAATCTGTGAATCTGCATTTGAAATACAGAATGCAGTACAGAAAAAGATGCAATGAAAAATGTCAGCGATGAAGAATTTAAGATTGAGCCAATCAGCAAAGATTTTTCTTTTGCAAATGTTGTTTGAAAGCAGTCCAGTAAGCCAGGGAACTAAAATTATTTTCTCTTATAACTCATTTCTGAAATCCACACATATGGTCAATCCTTTCAGCACCCCATTCCAAAAAGTCATGCTTTCCCCAAATCAGCATGAACCATCTCCTATTTGCTTTTATCTGGCGCAGGATGAGCTGAGTTCAGTGATAGTAGCTATAGATAGCAATTGATATCTTTATTTGCTGTGGTGTACTGTGGAAGGACATATGTCGTTCGGGAGAAGGGCGGTATATAAATGCAATAAACTAAACTAAACTAAACTAAACTAAACTAAACTAAACTAAACTAAACTAAACTAAAACAAGGGATGCTTCAGATTACAAAGGACATACAGTAGAGCCTCCGGTCACAACCATAATTCGTTCCATAACTTTGATTGCAAACTGATTTGGTCGTGATCTGGACCTAATTTTGGAAATTTGGTGCTTACAAAAAAAAATGGAGGAAATCGGCCATGGGAAAAAAATGTTGTAAATGTTTTGGTCAGAACCTGATTTGGTGATGGTCAGAAGCGTTTGTGACCAGAGGTTCTCCTGTAATTACAATACTGGTTTCACTTTTGCAATTTGTAAAATGTTTATTTTTTTAACCTGACCTTTATTATTTTTTTATAAATAACAGCAGTAAACATATCTAATACTCCCTATTTCCCTGCAACTACCTTGTGAGGTGGGTTGGATTGAGAGAGAGTGACTGATGCAAAGTAGTTCAATATAGGCACCTATTTGACTGGGACAACTTTTGTCTTGGGTCACCCTGTGGGTTTATATACTCTTGGCATTTGCTCAGAGGAATAGCTTGCTCTGCTCCCCACCATAATGAGGCAATTCAGCAGGAATTGGCAGCGAGGGAATGATGATAAATACAGGTGCCAAATATTTAGAGAATATATAATTAGTGGCTATTTGGACTAAGTTCCAATAAAATCTTCTAATTTTTTTCAACTTCTAACTAGAAAGTCTTCATGCTAATTTATAGAATATAAAACAATAGTCAAGTAGACTAACCAATAGATATTGTATGTCAATTTCTAGCACTTTCTTAAGCTATAAGAAGTATGATAATTCCCTTTATTTCAAATCTAAGAAACACACACCTTACAATTTTGCAAAGATGGGAGGAGTAATGTTTCTTACTGATATTTTTTTAAAGTGTACCTGCTTCAAGCATCACTGATTGGCATATACACTAGTCAGACTGCTGTTTGTCTTGTTTGTATGATTCTTCCCAAAATGTGGTTACTTCTATTTATATTTTAATATTAAATTGATATTTGTGAATCATTTTACAATATCTGTTTTCAGCCATAGTTTGTAGATTAGAATGAGGTAAATCTAGCCATTATAATTACTTAATTAGTAATTAGCATTAATGTCACATGTAAATCCAATCTGTATGGGTGTTGCTTTATTAAGATATATTACTGCTTCAAACCTTGGAATGTAGTTACTGCCTATATAGTGCAACTGGTGAAATACTGTATATGACAGCTTTTCAGAGCTTCTGTGCCTTTAATTAGAAGCTTTCTTGTTGCAGCTTTTGCCTTTAATTGCTTTCTTCTCAGCAGGGACACTCATTATTTATCCCCAAAATGTATTTTTCCCCCTATTTTTAACTAAAATACCTTTCATTACAATTTTAAAAAATAATAAGAGGAAATCAATTACTAAAATTCCCTCTCATCTATATAGGTAGAAGAACTGGCTGATTTCGTGGTAATATAATACAGTATAATAATGAAGCATGCTGGCTGAATGAGAAGCAATTAGAAGGGCAGAAGCTGGCAGGAAAAAAACAGTTTCAGGGAAACTTTTCTGAAAGAATAAAGATTATGAGAGCAGGCAATAATATACAGTAGAACTACAATAAGTGGTTGCTGGGAACTCTGCTCCAAGTCTATAGCAGAAAAGCAATGTTACAGTAGAATTAAATATTTGCATAGCATCAGTAATTTTTGTGAGACATGGCTATACTATAATGTTCAAAATACAAGTTTGTCTAACTTGTAATGTTTAGATTTGTTATTAATATCCACCCAAATTAGCAATTTGTTATGTGAAATGAGATTCTGTGAGACTTTGGGTTGATGCTGGGAAGCTACAGTATGTAAAATGATTATTTAGTTATGCTGCCATAACTAAAGTCTGATGAAAGAAAAAAGAAGTTTGTAGTGCATTTTTATAGACAGTATTTGGAGTATTCCATTTGTGTGTGTGAAAAACAAAACCAAGTGGATGTTACTTATATAGGGCTACAATTGAGCCAATCATTAGATTTCAGCAAAATGGCACCCCAAACTTTGCTTCCATCTAATGGTTGTCCAGATTTTAGAGCCCAGAACCAGTAGCAGGAGTTGTTCAACAGATATTAATAGGTTTCTCTTACTGATTAGAAATAAAGGCAGTCAAAGTACTATTCTTTTCTGTTAAACAAGATTTCAAACCTCCAGTTAGCAAGTGACTGGTGATAAGTGGTTTTCATGAGTATATTATAGATACTGAGGATGAGTTTACTCATGTAAAGCAGAAAAAGAAAAATGTAGGGAAAATTTCACAATGTTTTAGAACAGTCAAATTATAGAGTTTTAGAAGTAGAAACTGGTCTGTGCAAAGAGAATATTTTTGTATTGCCTTTTGGAAAATAATAACATTTTACTCTTACCAAAATTGTACTAAATGTGATTTGCATTCCAAATCATGGATAGAATTCTACAGGCAAAATTTCCAGTGATTGACAGATACGATAGGATTGTTGCATATCTATTTTTATAACAGGAAACCAGAAGACTCTTCACCCAGAGTCCTTACAATAAATACTGTTAATATTGTTAAGGCAACTCTGAGAACATTCCAAGTATAGGAATTTGTTTTCAAAAACAGAATGGAAAGTGGGAAGGGAAGTTGGAAAAACCAGCTCTTGAGGCTACTTCATTACTGCACTACTTCCCTGCAGTGTAATCTTCCTGGAGGGACTTTACACATGAGGAAATAGGGTGACTAAAGAGCCCCCTTCTTCCACTTCCCTCCCTTTGTGGTTATGGGAGCTAGACTATGCAGATACTTGCTAAAGATTTGCTTCCTCCATGGTATAGAAGCTACAGGGGATATTGTTTACACATTGCCCGCGGTCTTCTAGAAAATGGTGGCCTCATGTGTAAGAGCCCTACATTTACCTAAGTCCTACAGTGCCCACAACTTCACCATGACGCTGACAGCTGAAGACATACTTTTATTCCACTTTCAAAATAAAGAGAGGAAACTAGGCCTTCAGCCACTACTTCTTGAGGGAAAGTTTCTCCACTGGGACCAAATAGACCTGCGGGTGCCTCTGTGGGGGCACCCACGCTCTGGAATGGACTGCCCCAGGGATATGTATGATTCCTGACCTACATACCTTTTGCTGTGCCCTTAAGACCTTACTATTCCAACAGGCTGGGCTGGCTTAATAAGGAGTTGAAATGGATGTTTTAATCTTTGAATTTTAATTTGGGGCCAAATTATTTAATATGTTTCTAAATTGTTTTAAAATTTGTATCATATGTTGTTTATTGTGGCTGAACACTGCCCAGAGTTCTTCGGGAGAAGGGCGGTATAAAAATTTAATCAATCAATCAATCAATCAATCAATCAATCTCCTTTTCTGCTTTCCTTGCATTTGTTGGTTGACCAGAAAAGTGCAAGAGATAGCTTTTTGGCACAATGGCTGAGCCCTGACTCTTACTGCCAAAAGACAAATGGGCCTATAGATCACATGGCCACCTTGGTATGATATGCTTCAGACAGACTAGATGACATCGATGAGCAGAAAAAAATAACTTGGTTAGCTTTGTAGTAGGCCTAAGCTAAACTGACAATAATGTTTGCCCATGTCCTTAGTAATTTCTGGATGGACTTCAAGGACAGTCCTAAAGACACAATACAGTACAGACACAATACAGTATAGGAATTCAAAAAAATTTACTACCGGTTCTGTGCGCGTGGTTTGGTGGGTGTGGCAGGGGAAGGATACTATAAAATCTCCAGGGGAAGGATACTGTAAAATCTCCATTCCCTCCCAATCCAGGGAAGGTTACTGCAAAATCTCCATTTCCTCCCGATCAGCTGGAACTCAGAAGGCAGAGAATAGATGGGGGCGGGGCCAGTCAGAGGTGATATTTACCGGTTCTCCGAACTACTCAAAATTTCCGCTACCAGTTCTCCAGAACTGGTCAGAACCTGCAGAATACCACCTCTTCTCCTGCTCCAAGAATGTGAGCAACTGATGCACAAAATTAATCTGCAGAAAGGCATCCTAGCTCCAGATATTTGCGCAGAAGCCATGAATCCAGGAGGACTCCCAGATTATATATATGCTCCATCTGGGGGAGTGCTACCCTGTTGAAAGTCAAGGATGACACCGCACCAGATCCATGGATGGGAGAGACAAAAACTTAAGAGTTATTCCATTTTCCTTGGATTAAGACTTCCCCATCCATACTCTCATAGCCTCCAGGCACTGGATCAGCATCTGAACGAAATAATTGGACCAGAAACAAACATCTGTAACTGTGTACTATTATACTGCATTCCATATTGTCAAATGACTTTGTCCATTTGACAATAGAGCAACCATAGCAATAACAAACCACACTAGGACCCTCACAAACACATTAATTTGTAGTTAAATTATACTAAGATGCAACACTTCTAAGCAGTGAATTGCAATGCCTCTAAAAAAAATGCAGTTCAACACTGGATTTGCAGGATACATAACCCTAGCAAAAGAAACAAATTATGTATTTTATTAAGAAAATAAGCATGGAAAATTAAGAAGCAGATGCTAGTGATTTAAATTGTGGCCTGGTAATTGGACCCAAGCATATATACCTCATATATAAGTATTTGATGCGGAATCATTTTGATATAAAATTGACACAACAGGTGAGAGTGTTCACTCCTTCCCTCCCTTCCTTCCCCGTGTTAACTTCTGATAAGCACCTAGACTACTCCTTGCAGTTTTCTTGGTAAGATTTTTTGAAGTGGTTTGCCATTGCCTCTTCCTAAGGGTGAGAGAGAGTGAGTTGCACAAGGTCACCCATCTGGCTTTGTGCCTAAGGCAGGACTAAAACTCACAGTCATTCCATTTCTAGCCTGATGTCTCAACCACTACCCTAAACTGATTCTCGTTCGTAAAACTATAATTCAGTAAAGGACAAAAATATGGTATCATATTAGTATACCCTGTGTATGGAGAAAATACCTGAATGATTTGGAACACACTGTTTTACTACATGCTACAGTCAGAGTTAGATTCTTAACACCTAAATACTATCCTATCACTAATGGGAAATGACATCATTTCTTGGAACTGGGATCCTGAATGGCCTGTCAAAAAAAAAAGGCATAGATATTCTTTATTTCCTATGTTATATTGAAAGAAGTATCACAATTGGCAAAAAGATCTGCAAAAGCAAAGGAAGAAATACAAAGAATCTTAAATGTTAAATTTGCAGTGTGGAAAGAAATGACCTGGCTAGAACAAAGCACGGTCATATTCCTATTAAGGACTGGGAGGACATTTTGAAGGCCCAAGCAAAAGATAAAGATTCCCATTACAAGATGAATCATATTCAATGCTGGTAGAGGGATAACAATCTTTATCCCAGCTAAAGACTACATATGTGGCTGAAGCTGGCTGAATTTTTATGGCACACCCAGCTCAGCCCAACAGCTTACTAGCTTTATCTTCTTCTCAACATTCACTGCCTGAGATGGCCACTTCATACTAAAAATATCACAGGCTGTACTGATATCATTTCCAAGGGAGAGGTTTTTTTTATTGACAATAGCAAATTCAATGAGGGAAAGTCTTACCTGCAGTATGAATTGTTGGGATCAACATGCAAGAACTTTAGCTAAAGAAAAGAGGTAAAAGAATAAGTGAAGATCTACTTAGGTTTTACTGATCATTCATAAATATTGAAGCATTTTTACAGCAGAAGCTTTGCCTATAGCAATGTTCAAATTGCTAGTAATTTAAAGACTGAGAAAAACTAAGGAAAATGTTGTACTGAGAACTGATTGCAGACCCTGTTATTATTTTCTCACTTGTGATTTATTTATTTATCATATTGATATATAAATTGCCGGAATCTAAAAATCCAGGCAGTTTACAACGATAGAAACATAAAAGTATAGAGAAAATCCAATAAAAAAATCAAATCAACATTAGCATAGTGATCAGATTGTCCCAATCAACATGTAAGAAAGCCCTTCAGATTCTCTTGTAACTTCTATTCAAAGTGGAGCCAACAAAGCTGCTGAACTCTGATTATACAATGTCATATCAAGCTGTTCCATTAATGATATATTGACAGAAAGGCGAATACTATTATTATCCCAAAGGCTTAAAGAACAAGCAAGGATCACTGTCATAGAGCCCAATAACCCAAACATTGGAATAACTTGCCCTCCTATTATTGTGGGTGCTCCATCACTGGAGGTTTTCAAAAACAGACTGGACAACCATTTGACTGGGATGGTTTCAGGCTGTTGCCTTGAGCAGGGAATTGAACTAGGAGAAATCCGAGGTATTTTCCAGCTCTATGATTCTAGTTCTATTGTTTCCTAAATGGGTAGTTTAATCTCATTCTTATTTCCCATTGTTTTTACTCTATTGTAGCTCCCTTTCACCTCAATTTTTTTACCACCTTTCCCCTCCCTCCATTACAGCCACAGAAGTCCATATCAGCTGCTTTTGAAGTCATGCAGGTTACTCACAAAACAAAATTGGTGTGATGAGACATTTATTAAAGTGCATATTAAGAGAGCTTCTCAACAAACTCACTACAATATTCTGAGATGACTATAGCTGGAAGGGTGAGTTTAGAACTGGAAATGGGAATGGCGCTTTATTTAAAATGTGGGCCTTTCATTGCTCTGCACCCAAGAACACAGAAAAAATAGCACAACACTTTTTTGATGGAAAAAGAGAACTAACTCATTAAAATATCTAGCATCAGAGAAAAGCAGAGCCAGAATGTCTTCATTAAAGACAAAGCAACAGAAATAGATGTAAGCTACTTGCAGGATGCATATATTGTACTACAGGAAAAAAATAATTTAGTAAAATAGCCCAGACACTCATGATACCTTACATTAGCTGCCCTGCCAGGAAGTAAGAAGGTATTTGTTTATTTATTAAATATACTACCACACAAATGTTTGGTGGTTTGCAACCATGAATTGCATTTCAGTTTTCCAACCAAGCTTTATATTAAGACAGTTCCATTTTAGGCATCCCACTGGTTATGTCCCCATGGAGTACAGCATTACAGCTTGATCGATGCTCTGGTCTGTTCTTGCAGCCCATGCATAAGTAGGTAGTATCTTGGGCATGATTGTTTTCATTAGCATGACCACTACAACCCTGATAGGCACAATTTTAGAGCCAAAGCAGGTAATGATTGACAGGCAGTTTCCTAGGGACCTTTACATCTCCTGTAAAGCTCTAGGCTGGATAAGCTTAATTACCCCAGGAAAAGCATGATACCATTTCTGTTGTGTAAGGGAATTTTTTAGTTTTCCCAACAGAGCACATTTTGAGTAAAAAATGGATGGAGGAGAACCATGTTAGGGTCAGATTTCATGCTGGCTCAAATCCTGCACCCGAGAAAAGCGAGAAACCTTTATAATACATATTTGATCAAAATTCTAATATTGTTTTGCTTTCCCAAATGGGTTACTTTGTGGAAAATTTAAATAAAGATAGATGTGGCCTGGCATAGCAATCTGAGAGCTTGGACACTGAAACCATGTAGTTCCAGTTATGGAGCCAAAACATGTTTCTGCTTCAATAAACAGTGTTTATTGAACACTCACAGTGTTGAGTCAACTTTTTGTCTTTATATTTGCAGCATATCCTGCTGGAAAGAATATATTTCTTGGGAACTGTATTTTGAGAACAGTATAATACCCTGTTTTGAACTGAGTTGGATGTGATATTGTGTATCTGCACTCAGGAGAGATAATGTAATTAGGCCTTAAAGGTAGCAATGGGCAAATGGAGAAGCCCTGATTAAAATGTTGCAAAATCTGTTGGACTCGGAGGGAGGAAAGAGTTTTGATCTGAGAGAGCCGTTCAGAAATTGGAGTGATGTTACCAAAGTGAGGAAGTGTACTTCAGAGAGTTGTTTTAGGAAATTCTAGGCAAGTAAATAGGGCCTTAACAGCCTCCTCCCCCTATTTACAACAAAGTATGACCTGACCTGACAGCTGCACGGTCTCAATTATGGGCTGTAGTGGTATTAAAATATATTCTCTTTTTATTCTGACACACACCATGCAAAAATATCAATTAATGGATATCAATTTTGCAACAAGCAAGAAAACACTAATGATAAAAATGGATAAAAAATGGATAAACATAGTTGTTATACAAAATCACTGAAACTGATTGTCATGCAATTATTACACTTCAGAGACTTGTAAAATACAAAATAAATATTGTTTGAATCATCTGTTCATTGCCTTGTATCATATTCTCCAAAGAGAGGCTCTAAATCGCTTCTATATTAAAGATTAAAAAAACCTTTTAAATATTTTTTCTAAGAATTAAAATTCTTATTCTGATCTTAATCTGAATGCCAGAAGCTTGAGGTTCTCCACAAATGTCCCAAATCTCTAAGTAGTTGACAGGAATAAGGAAGAGAGTTGTTTTCATACTTATAATTAAGAAAACTGAGATCGGTAGTACAGAAATTAATAAGATTGTAGAAGATGTCTGCCCAGTTGTTATTTGAGGATTAAAAGTGGCAATCACAGAGCACAGGGAGTGATAAATGGTGATTATGGACCCATCCCTACTGCTGAGTTAAAATGTTATCCTGCTTTTGAGCTGACAGAAAATTATACCACTGTATAATTTGTTATCTCTTTTTCTGATTCATCTATTGCCTCTCTTTTGTCTTGCCATTGAATGGTGGTGTCGTAATTGTGCATGTGCAAACTCTCTGGCTTTCCGGTGCTTCCATTTTCTGTACAAGTTTTCTAGCTTTGGGGAAGCTGTCCATAAATGCAGACAGGGATGCAAGACTGGAGGTTGGGCAGTAAAGGCTTGGATACATCACTCCTGCTATCTATTATGAGTAGCTTCAAAACAGGAGAATGTTCTTGTGCCATGTTACCAAACTCACATGTCCACTGTTCAACTGGCTTATTTTAACTGTAAATTTAGCCTTCTTTGAAAAATTCCGATGCCCAGAAGCTTCCAGAAATGCAAAGTTTTGAAGGTGCTAATCATACGCCTAAAGCCCAGCAATTGTCCCAGCCTTCCTGACAGCTGCTTGGCAGGAAGCCTGGAAAATCCTGTGCAATTTGAAAGGATGAGCATTCCTCTACTTCAGTACTTCATTTTTTAAATTTATTGGCCACCCATTTCGCCGTGGGGCTACTCTGGGCAGTTTACAACAATAAAATGGGGAAAATGATAAAGATAATAATAGTAAATGAATGAAACAATAAAAATAAACAGTGGAAATATAATAAGAAATTTAAAAGGTGACCAGAGGAGGAACAGGAAGCTCAGAGGCATGATGTGGGATCAGCTAGTTAGTCCAGCAACCACTGTGATGTACTCCCCTATTGGCTCCCCAGGCCAACTGGCCAAGCCAAGTCTTCAGACTTTTGCAGAAGGATAAAGTGGGGGCAAAACTCACTGGTTGGGTGGGTGGGTGGGGGCAGGATGTTCCAAAGAGCAGAATTATAGCAGAGAAGCTCTTCTCCTGGATCACATCAGTCGGACTTCCTTGACCAAGGGGATAGCATTAGCAATAGCATTTAGGCTTATATACTGCCCCATAGCATCTACTCTGCCATCATGAGTGGAGTCTGCTTGTCTTAGTGGGAAAAGACAATTCCTCAAGTCTCTGGACTTATGCCATGGAGGGCTTTACAGGTTGTAACTAACACTTTGAACTGCACCTAGAAGTAAACTAGTAGCCAGTGCACTTCGCGAAACAGTGGTCTACAGGCCCCAAAGATGCTTGTGCTGCTGCATCTTGCACCAGTTAGTTTCCCAGTACATTTCAAGAGTATCCCCATGTAAAGTACATTCCAATAATATAGACAACAGATTATTAGGACTTGAGTAACCAAGCACAGGGAGTCCTGATCCAGGAAAGACTGCAGCTGGTGCACTAACCAAAACTGTGCAAAGACACAGCCTAGACACAACTATCACCTGATCTTTGAGCAGAAGTCGCGAGTTCAGCAGAACCCCTAACTTACAAATTGGGTCTGAACAGGGTAGTGCAACCTCATTCAGAACTAAAGATGTCAAAGACCTGCCTCTTGAAGCTCCATATACCCAGTCACTCAGTCTTGCCAGGGTTCAGTCATAGCCCATTGTCCCTCATCCAGGCTCCCACAGCCTCCAAGCACTATGGTAGGGTAGCTACAGCATCACTTGGGTCGTTGGAGATGTGAAGTTGAGTATCATTGGCATATTGATGATATTTTAACCCATGGTGAGATATGATCTCACCCAGCAACTTCATATAGATGTTAAACTGGAGTGGAGAGCATATCAAGCCCTGAGGTATGCCATAAGAGAGCAGCCTGGTGCCAGATCCTTGAGCTTCATCCTCTCAAAACTCTATGGATGTGTCTGAACAAAATGGGGGCTGGCTGATATGCCTAGCATCTTCTGCCAGGAGGCATAAAAAAGGGTGTAAAAGAGAGTATTGGGATCCAAGGGAAAGGGGTATGATAATGGGTTTTCCTCATTGCCTACCAGTCAGCTGAATGTGCCACTGACAGAATAGCCAAGAAAACTTATCATGCTTTACCTGCATTCGCCATTGCTGTGGGTTCCTGCTGGCTTAAGGTTTAAGGTTAAATTGTAACAGATAATGATGTCTTACACTTGTCTTACTCATAGGCTGAGGATAAGATAAAGACATTATAATATGAATAAAAAGGTTGCCAGGGCACGTTCTTTCCCTGGTGAAATGGAAGGTGGAATGTGGCCTATGATATTTTCTAACAGTCTTGTAAAATTTGGTTCCTATTTTCTAGATGCTTATTTCCGTGAAATGTTGCAGGAGAATTCAGTGACATAGAACTAACATACAGTGGAGAGTTGAACAAACATGTTGAGATAGTTTGATCTTCTAGATGATAATACTTAACTCAAATTAATATTTGTGCAAAAAAACCAATCATACATTTAACCCCAAATAACAACTAAAATGAAAGATCTGAAGTATTGTAACTTATAATTAGTACCCCTCTCCATTGCACACCTAGTTATGAGTCTACATAGTCTGCCACCTGGCAGAACTTCTACAGTGCAAAGAACCCAGTCACTTAAAATATTTCTGTAGATGAATATCACCACTGTATATACTCACATAATGTCAAATTACTGCTGATTTAGAAAAATGTATTCTCAACTTCTGTCCCTAAAAGCTTCTTTACCTGAAATATTAGTAAAAATATATTTTATTAAAGGGATATATGGATAGCAGCTTGATAAAGTTCCACCATGCTTCCAGTGATTTTACTTTAATCTTCAATGCAAGCCTAGATTGGTGTTTCTTTTAGACTCCACTGCACAAATAAATAACAGTCAATCAATTAAATACTATTTTATAGTTACTGTTACAGAAATTTACAAAACATAAAACCCACGGTCTAGAACTATACTCTACAACAGGGATGTCAAACTTGTTTTCATTGAGGGTCGCATCAGGGTTGTGTTTTATCTTGGGGAGGGGGAGCCAGGTGGGCATGGCCAGCTCGATGTCACTTGTGTCAGGGTGCCTGTGGTGGCCTGAGCGCTCTGCCAGTGAAAACTGGCTCCCAAGTTCAGTTTCCAGCTGTGATGGCCTCCTGCAACCCTCTGCCTGCCAAAACAGAGCTCGCGAGGGCTGCACGCTGCCCTCCTGAGCTCCATTTTCGCTGGCAGAGGTGCTGCAGACCAGTCCTTCACTGTTTCCAGGGCAGCCCCGCAGGCCAGATCTAGGCAGCCTACAGGCTGGATCCGGCCCATAGGCCTTGAGTTTGACACCTCTGCTCTCCAATATTAATTATATTGTTCCAAGCTGTTTAAATAGATGTGTATATGTGTATATGTCCTTCTAGTTAGTGTTGACTCCTGGCAACTATTTGGACTACTTCCTGCAGTTTTCTTGGCAAGGTTTTTCAGAAATGATTTGCCATTGCCTCTTTCCTAGGGCTGAGAGAAAATGAGTAGCCTAACGTGGCTTTGTGTCTAAGGCATGTTAGAACTCAGTCTCAGTTTCCATTCTGGTAGCATATCTGCTACATCAAACTGGCCGTCTTTAGATTGAGATTGAAATTGAAATTTCACCCAAACATTTCTTGAAATAACAAATGGATAAAATCATTTCTGAAGCCATATTAAGTGTCTGTGCTCACTAGGCTCTTGTAGTCTATCTCACGCTTTACTATAGGGATCAATATTATTATTTAATGGAGTAATGATGTCTTAACTCCTGACTTTTGTTGCCCCTTATTGTCCTAAATGGTGGTGGCATGAATATTTCCAGAACTCACTTGCTAGACCCACATTCCTCCTTAATTTCATAGCATTGTGTGTAAGCGCTGTGAGTTTAATGGGACCAGCATGGTGTAAATTGCAAATGAAGAAAGCCTACATATGTTATTGATGATAAAGTATTGTGAATGTTACTTTCAAAGCAAGGGAAGGAGAAAAAATAGTACTTTTTTCTTTTAAAAGCCTTACCTTTCAATGTCCTTTTATGAATCAATAAACATTTAAAACTGCTTCCCCATTAATGGGGGCAAGCTCAGAGTCGACTAGAAAGTGTTTTAAATCGATTGATCCAGCCAATCTGTTGAACGCTATGATCAAATGCATGGCTGCTGATTGTGGGAGCCCTGGACGTCACACAACACTCGTGGAAACCGTCGAGGGCCTTTGCAATTCGCAGGCGAGGCAAGTGACCCCTAAACATCACCTCCGTTTTTTTTATTAGAGGCGGAGTGTTATCGCACATCCTCGAATCCTCCCGCCCCAACAAGGTTGAGCCGTCCGTCCGTATGACCCTTTGAAGTCCGCTGTGGGCCGTTCCCAGGCTTCGCAACGCCCTTTGCTTATTGGCCTCCGGGCAAAACGGACGTCTGCCTGTTTCTCCTGCTGGGATGCAAAAGCGTCCAGGTTTCATGTGTGTGTGTGGGGGGGGGGGGGGGGGACAGTTTCTCCCTGTCAAGGCCGAATGAGCCAGCAAACCGGCCGCCTGCAATCTCCAGGAGGCGGCATTTACTTCAGCGGTGCCCTCCAGGCTTCTGCTGCTGCCACGCAGATTATAAACCGGAGCGCTGGGAAGGAGCGGCAGGCAGAGGAGGGATTAGAGCGCGAGCGTTGGGAAGGCGCGCGAGCTACGCCCGCTCCTCAAAGGCTCCCAGCGGTGGCTGCCCAGCAGGAGGGGTGGATTGGCCTGCAGGGAAGAACCTCCCTACGCGGCTCGGCTGGATGCCGGCGCGCATTCAAGCAGCTCGAGGCCGCCTCTTCATGCGCTCGCTGTGGGCTGAGAAGTGGAGCCCTGATAATTAACTCCCCCCCCCTCCCCTGCTGTTATTCATCACTGTTTTTTTGTTTTACTGTTGTTCTCCAAGGGGAAAAGTCCTTGAGGAAGGAATGCTATGAATGCCGTTTTCGGCTTCTGGAGAAAAAAGCAGGATATAAATCTAAAAGTAAAAAAAAAAAAACCTGGGTCAAAATGTGGGCCATTCCATTAGGGTAAATAACACATTTCCTTCAAGAAGGAGATCATTTGAGTATTTCCATGCAACTTAGTTCAACCTTTCCTAGCCATGTGCTTTCCAGATATATAGAAATATATATACCGATATATATATTCAGGATTTCCAGTCAACATATAGGACATAATGCTGGAAAAGCCTGAATTAAAGAGGGAAAATAGATAAAAAGATCCTCATTGTCATCAGATCTTTCTCTTGCAGTGTCCTTCCAGTGGGATAGCAAGATTCAACTCACTGCAATCAAGATGCTTTTGCATCTGAAGAATTATTAAAGAGGAGCTGGCTGCTAAGGAAAAAATTATTTCTGGACTAGCTGGCTAGGCAACTTTTAATTTGTGCAAGCCAACCCTCATCTAGGTCTTCATACATTCATTCTGTGTTTATGCTAGCAACAAGCCAGGGTGTAACCCACTATAATCAAAATGTCAACTGAGCTATGCAGAGGTTTTAAGACTACTAACAATTATGTATATTCATACTTGCAATATAGTCTTCATTAGACATCAATGTCTCAAACTTTGTTCAAAGTAGTGTTTGATAATTTGTCTATTAGAGTAGGAACAGAATGTAACTTTAATTACTGATTAAGAAATCTCTAAGCCTAGAGATGAAATACATTTCAAACATTTCCTTTAATTTGTAACCGTAAGACAGTCATGTAAATAAAGTTGGCTACTGTGAAATCAAAGGAAATTATTGGCATACTTTATGGGGGTGGGGAATTCTGGAGTTTGCAAAAGTATGCCAGTAGATTAATCTGGGGAGGACTGATATATTTTAATGGTTAGAATGAATGAATGAATGATGAAGAATTGGAAGAGTGAGCTTACAATGGAGTATCATTGAAGAGATATTACTATTGAAATAAGGGATAATACTGTATATGGAAGAAAGTTTTATGGACGATAGAGTTTTCAAGAAAAGGCATGTTGATCTAGAACAGTGATGGCTAACCTTTTTGCCGTTGTGTGCCAAAAGTGGGGGGGCATGGGGGGGGTCATGCATGCACATGCCCACACCCGTAATTCAATGCCCCCATGCATCCCCGTGAATGTGTGCACAACCCCCTTACGCTCCACCTGCTTTTGGCACGCAACGGCAAAAAGGTTACCGGGGGTCCGGTAGGCCAGTTTTTCACCCTCCCCAGAGGCTTTCTTGGAGCCTGGGGAGGGTGAAAATGGCCTTCCCCACCCCTCCAGAGGCCCTCAGGAGGCCAGAAATGGCCCATTTCCCGACTTCCAGTGAGTCTGGAAGGCCCAAAAATCAGTTGGCTGGTGTGTGCATGCGTGCTGGAGCTGAGCTAGGGCAATGCGTGCCCACAGATATGGCTTTGTATGCCACCTGTGGCATGCGTGCCATAGGTTCGCCATTAGGGATCTAGAATATATCACACACATACACATATGTACAATTTAACTCATTGAGAAAACCCTACTGGTTCAGATGATTATTTTGAAGCTCAGCTCCAGGGGGGCACACTCCATTGTAGTGCTTAGCTTGCAAGTTTTCTAGCCCTGTGAAACACTTGGAGGCAAATTATTTAATTGATTTTGTTGGATATTGATTTCTTGTAACTTAAGTTGCTATATTCTTCAGTAATAATTCATACTGAATATGGAAGTGTTCATTAAGCTTCTACTGTATAGAAAAGCTTATCGTGATTAAAGTAACAATTTTGAGATATGATAGTGAACCTTTAAAATATTTTCAGATCTATTGAGCACATGCAATGAAGGATTGTAGAGCAAACCGAGCAGTTTATAGCACAAAACAAAATAAAGCATCCCAAACTTTTGAATTCATAGTTCATGTTAACAAAGCATTCCCAACACTAATGTGTAACAATACAAACTTACTTTCAACACAAAAAAGCAAACAACTAATGTAGATTTTTACAAGACATGGCTTTTGGTTTAGTGTATTCCATAGGACCTTGGTTCTCACTCAGTTTTTTGGATAAGCTAGGGCTGTGATGGTGAACCTATGGCATGCGGAGCCATTTCTGCGGGCATGCGAGCGGTCGCCCTAGGTCAGCTACACCACGCATGCGCCCGTGCCTCCCGCCAGCCAGCTGATTTTCAGGTCTCTGTCATGCATTCGGGAGACGTGCGCATGGCCATGCCGCCCATCCCAGGAGTCTCCATGCGGCCCATTTTGGATGCCAGGTAAGTACAGGGCTCATGCGGAGGCTCTGGGAGGGCAAAATGGGCCTTCCGGAAGTACCAGAAGTCTGGAAATGGCCCATTTCCAGTCTCCAGAAGGCCTCTGGAGGGCCAGGGGAAGTTGTTTTCGCCCTCCTGGACTGTCTAGGAAAGCCTCCAGAGCCTTGAGCCTGGGGAGGGCAAAAAACGGGCCTACCAGAAATGGGCCGTTTCTGGTCTCTGGAGGCTTTAGAGAGGCCTGCTAGGCCCAAAATGAGGTACAGGGGTGTGTGCGCATGCGTGGGAGGGGGAGCATGGGGGGTGTCACACACCTGCGCAGGGGGCAGGGCATGTGTGGGGGCCATTGCATTATGGGTGTGGGCACGTGCATGTGCGCTATCCCGGGCCCGTGCATTTTTGACACCTGAAGAAAAAAAGGTTAGCTGTCACTGACCTAGGGTTTGTGGCATCAAACTGATAGCATATGTGTTTGCTGTTATCATTGCTCCAATTTTTGATACCACATTTTAGGAAGTTTATAGTTCATTGCTGAAGGTACTCAGGTCTTTTTTTTGTACAAGACCTACTTGACAGTTAGAAAAACTGAAATGTCTGTGAGATAATGGCTATTTAAAATTATCCCCTTGAAGCCCAGTACAATACTACTAAATGAATAACTCATTAATGATAATAAATAGCTTGCTAAAAGCTGAATTAAACAGCCCATCCTTCATAGGTGACAGCCTCTGCCATTTATGTAGCAATATAATGACTTTTAGTATGTGTGTTTGTAAATTAAATAATGGTTTGACAAACAGTACTACCTCCTTTTGTAACCTAAGGTTAATTTCAATTTATCTAGATCCCTTGTTAGCGTGTCTCCTAGTACTAGGATCCCACTGTGTATATTTTCTTCCTAAAGAGTATTAATAGAAGGCAGTTGGCAATTTGTAAAAATTGAGTTTATAAGAAATGCACTTTGTTAGCAATAAAGTTTGAAATTGGTATTTTCATGAATGCATTTCACTTGATTGATTTTTCAAAATGTATAGCTTAATTCCAACTGACTTTGGGTAGGATACACTAAAGCCCCAAGAAATATACTTTTAAAAATACGTGGACAATAATCATAATAAACGTTAAACAGGCATCAAAGACATGATTAAATTAATAGGGATCAAATGCCTACTGGAACAATGCTTGTTTTCATAAAACCTGTAGAGTAGTGGCCGCATGTTTTTATTCCATTAATTACCACTTTACCGTTAGAAAAGAAAGGAGAACCAAGATGTAATAGTGGTTAAGATGCTGAACTAGAACTACAGTATGTTATTGTAGTCTACGTTTAGCTATAGGTGATTTCGGGGCCTAGTTATTCTCTTTCAGCCCGAACTACTGATGGGATTGTTGCAGGGATAAAATGTGAGATCCCTATGTAAACCAGCTTGAGCTCCTGGAAGTAAGGTGGCATATACTGTATAACAGATAAACTATTAGGTAATAAGTTGGAATCTGTGTTATGTATCTATTACCTGCTTCAAGCATAGAAATCAATTGTGCAGGGACACTGGGTGGATGGATGATCTGTATTTAAGATTGTGTTACACCAGAAAGATCTTGTGTCCCTTCTAGAGCGGGATGTTGTTCATTCTGCACTTGTGTATCATCAGTTCAGATTATTGTGTACATGGGAAGGTTTTGTAAAACCTTATTCCTTTAAAAGCTTTATCATGAATGCACAATTCTCGGACTGCAAACAATTGCTGATGGGACCTCTTCTTGACCTTCCAATGACCTCCAAACTGCCTTTACTGGAGAAAAGAGGGAAGAGAGAAGCTGAGAATAGCTGTTTTGCCACTGCAGCCACTGAGAACACAGCTGTTTTCTTTTTTCCTGCTGACAGAAAAGGGAAGCTTCATTGTTGCACTTTTCTTTCTACAGTAGTGTGGTCTGAAAAATGGGGAGTATGTAAGAGAAATCACAGGCGTGGAGATGAGGGAGAGAGGATGTGTGGCTTATGCATGCTCGTACTGGAAAGGTTTGGGTCTCTGAACCAGAATCTGCTGCAGCTCTTGGGTTCAAATGCATATGCCAAGTTGGACCCTGGCTTGCCATCAAGTTTAGGCAGAAAGCAAGCTCTGTGTGTAGCAAATTAGCATGTTTGCACTGGTATGTGTAAATTTCTCTAGAGAATTCATGGCAACAGCCTCATTTATATTTATATGCCAAAGGTGTTAGGATATTTGTTTGCTTAGTTAATTTCACAAAAGGAGCAGTTTGTTTGCTTAAAGATCCTGCTACAAATACCAGCCTCTCCTCCTCTTTCCATAACTATTTTCCATATGACTGATGCTTAATAATACCGTAGTGTGTATCATTCAGCTGGTCATCTCATCTTCATCTAATTTATCTCCCTGCCCTCCTCTGCTGCACAACTGCATGTGCAGACAGGATGCATGACTTCTGCTTTTTCATCGGGAGAATCGGTCAGGCTTTTTCATTCAGTCTGACAACTGGGTCTCAGTATTAGCCTTTCATAGAACAGCAGGTGCAAGTGGAAAGATCCTAACTCTGCTGACAGTAATCCTTGCACCACCTCTCACCTCCACAATATGGTCTGCTCTGTGAAAGATGTTTTTGTTTGCTCTTCACAGTTGTTAATTCCTTTACACTGAAGTGACATGTCTTCTCAAACTTTCTGTACAGTGATTCCTCAGAAGAGATATTGTGTAATATTTTCAAGCTACGGTCATGGTAAGCACCCTGCTCTAAAGAACAAGTCTGCTCCTGCAAAAATTGGGCAAGGAGAACCATAATCTGTGCCTGCCAGTTGTCTTAAAAATGTGCATATGCAACAGAAGAAATTCCATAAAAACAAATGCTTAATGAAACAAAACACACTAGATTCCATTACATTATTGAAATCAGTTTTTCATAATAGGGAAAACGTGTACAATCTAAAATTCTAAATAATTCTTTAAATAGGTCTCCCATGAGTAAAATAAAATGCTAGTCTAAATATGGTTCTTAGTTGTTGGGGTTTTTTTTCTTTGTATAATTGAGGGAGAATGGATTGTCCATCCAACCTTCAAGTACCAAATATTTGGTATGTCAGGAGTTATACAAGATTTGAATAACTATAGTTGCTGTGATGAGCAAAACAAAGCAGAGTTTGCCTTACATGGTTAGGATCAGCCTACTACTTTTGAAACTATAATTACATGCTTTAGGTGAGACAATTAAAAGCTCTTGTAGGACAAGGCATTAGATTAAATAATGGGTGGACAATATTCCACCCACTTTTTGATTTAGGACTTTTTAATCTCACATTTCTACAGTAGAATCAAGACTGATTTATATGTAGGTGTGTATTTTTTAAGTTGATAACATTATACCAATATAAATTGGTTGGTTAGACAGTGTCCTAAATATTAAGTTTGTGATCGGTTTGTGAAGTACATAATTCATTGATGAATTCTGGTAGCTCATGGGTCATTTTTATCTGCTAGGTACTACAGTATATTCTGGAAAACTGATTCAGAATCTTGTTAAGGACTTTTAACGCAATACTAAATTACAAGTAAGGCATTCATTCAAGTGACAGGCTACAAACTTTGCCTGTGAACTAGAAAATAACCCAACATTAACCTGCACCTGAAAATGCATTTATAGGCCAACAGACCTGCTGCATAATGTTGCATAATATCAGGTATAAAATTAAAAAATATTAAACACAGTATATGATGTTTTCAATTCCCTATGCTCCTTCCTATAATCTTGAATGCAATTATTATAGAGTATTATGTGAAATATGACATAAATTAACCCAGTCTATTTATACATTTATTCTAAAATTGGTTGCTCTATAACAAATAGCTTTCAAGATAATGTACAAGAAAATCAGAAGCCAAACCTCAAATCCATAGAATAAAAACAAAAGATCTAAACAATAAAAGGGGTTGAGTTAAATGTATGAATATGCCCTTGTAAAACAATACAATAATAGAAAGATTATTTTGATCTGATGTAATTTCAGATAATAGTTGAAATTCCACAGGAATCTAAGGTTTCATAATCTGTCCAATATTCCAATAACTTTTAATGGTTGTATGACAATATTGAAGGAAGAGTTATTATAGCAAAAAAGGTACATTTTTTGCCTCCACAGGATGAGATAGGGTTCAAACTTTTATTTATGATCATATAATGTAAATGAATGTAGAAAGTTTTATCCATTTTCTGCTGGAGGAAACAGACATGCTAATAGTTGATGCATAAACAGGGAAGCAACAACTTTGTTTTATAATTGTTTATTAATACTAGTGATCTTACAAAGCTACTAATTAACCAGCAATTTCCCCATGTTTTACTACAGCAAAACCAGCTTAAAAGAATAGAGAGAACCCTTTGTATAAAAAAGATCAATATACTCTTTATAGTGACCTATGAAAAATCTCATAAGATTGATTAAATGCTTTTTAAAAATTATGGGTTTTTTCATAACTCTAGATACCATGTGGCAAGTTTTGGAACCAAGTTCCAGCTTGATTTGAATTATTAATAATCCCTCACTTGATTGGCTATATTAATTACAGTATTACAATAGAAGTGATAAAATTATATTATAACAAGACTTCATGATTTTAAGAAAAATATTGTAATTGATTTTTGAGCTCAATACATAGGAGAAAGTTATACTGTTGCATTTTAAAACTTCATTTCTACCATGCTTCCATGCCGTATATTTAATACTTTAAAAAGATGAAGCCAAATTTCACAGGCTAATTAATATGTGATATGGAAAAACCGTAATTGGATTGTTATGGAATATATATATGCTGTGATTTAACGGAGTACTGTATTGGTAATTCTTCATTTTAAATATTAACGTTTTCAGGAATCCTATATGCAGTCTGTGAAATATATAATTTTTCCATTGAGATTTTCAAATGCATTTTTAAGTCAGGCACTGATTTCTGGAATGTAGAATTAATTCAATTGTGTGGATTGCACTGCAATAGGTTAGCTCAGAAGCAACAATCCTTTTTTTATGTACAACTTAGTTAAGAAGGAAAAACTGGATATGGGTATTTTTTTTTTTAAATGCATACTCTGTGCTGCTCAGGAGGTCAAAGATGCCTCCTGAATTTGGAAAAAGAATTACTAGTTTTTTTCCCCCTCTGGTCAGACTGGCTGTGTTGTCATGGAATTTTTGCGCCACCTTCTTGAGTTTAATATAGATTTTTCTTGCCTGTTCCACAGAAACTCTGGCATAGCACAGAGACAAACATTTGGTCCTTTTCCTACTTGCAATATATCCTTTATTAATCAAGGGGAAATTTTAGAGAGAACCAACAATCTCTCAGTGAAGCAGCTGCCTAATATTTTAATTGCTCCTGGAGTGATAGATAGTGACACTCTGACACAAATCAAACATGAAATGGCAGTCTTATCAATAACTGCAAGCTTCATGAGGTGCTAATATACTTCAGTTAACACTGAGACAAAATACACAGAAATACATCTCACATTTTAACAATGTTTTAATAATAGCCTCTTTAATATTCAAATAGACCTAAAATTTCACAAAACCCAGTAATCAAAGATCTCCATGCATTCTGATAGCATTTTGGAAATAGGATGCATCGGAACCCCACTGTTTTCATTCATAAAAGTGACATATTAGGTGGAAAAATGTAGTTCAGTGATTCTCACACAGGCGACGTTTCAAACTGGATGAAATCTCAATCTTCTACAATAAGACTTGATAGCAGCAATTCACATCTTCTACTTGAACTGCCTATTCCACTGTAACTGTAATAGTCACATGTTCTTAAATTTAGCAGCATAATAATTTTAAAAAGGATAAATGGGGTGGATATCCTACTATCCAGGTGCAGAACAACAGTTGTGCATGGTTGAAGATTTGGAAAGAAAAGGCATCCTGGTTTGAAGTTCAATTCTTCTTTACAACAGTCTTATTAAACAAATGCAGCATTAAATGACCGACCAATTATTATTCTGCGCACCTCACTTGTCCCTGCCCCAATTTCATACAATTTAGCATCACGCAAAAACCGTCCCATGGGATAATCATTGATGTAGCCATTTCCCCCTGAAATGAAAGGAAAAAAAGTGAAATGTTAAATGAGGGACAGAAATTCTGATGGTGGGTTAAAAGAGAAGCAATTTGGTCTAGTAGTTAAGGCATCAGGCTAGAAAGTTGAAGACCATGAGTTTTAGTTCTGCCTTAGCCACGAAAGCCAAATGGTAACCTTGGGCCAGTCACTTTCTCTCAACCCAACTTGCCTCACCAGGTTGTTGTTATGGGAAAAACAAGAAGAGGAAGGTGTGTTGGATATGTTTGCCGCCTTGAGTTATTGTAAAAATAATAAAGGCAGGATACAAATATATATTCGGATGCTACCTTAATAGCTCTTAGGTCCTTGGTTAGAACTTGAACTGTTAAGTTTTTACCAGTCTCAGACTGTGAGACTGGTAAATTGAAGATTAAATCTTAAATAATACTAATACTAATAATACTACTGCTACTACTAATAATAATAATGTATTCATATGCAAAGAAAGCTTGCATGCTAATTAATATTAAATCCATTTGAAAAGAAACTGAAATTATAAGATATAGTGGTAATCAGTAAAGATGAGATGGAAGTAGCTATATAATGATATGCAAACTTTTAATTAGTTGGTCTCCTAATGGAACAGTCAGATATCTTGGCTCTTACCCAAACACTGGATTCCATCCAAAGCAACTTGAGTAGCACATTCTGCAGAATAGAGGATCACTCCCGCACAGTCCTGAAGAAGAAGACAAGATCACTTGCACTGAAATAGAAGGATGCAAAGCAATCCTAATTTGAAAAATAATCCAGCAGAATTGCATATTTATTTCCATGTCCCACTATACAGTTAAATACGGTATACATAATTATTATAGCAAAATTTATTGTTTTCTTATGGAAAAATCATCATAAGAGCTGAATTTCCAAAAAAAGGAAATGGCAGATAAAAGGCAGCTCCGTGAAAAATGAAATCAACAACTAAGGCAAAAAACAAACAGCCAGTGAATTGTCAGACGACCCAGTTAAAGCAGACGGGAAATACAAAACGAACTAAATATACTTTATTGCAAGGCTACATTAAGAGAATTTTGCAAGTTTCAAAGTACAGACTTCCCACCACTGCTTTTAACTGCTTGACACATTAGGGCAGGTCCTTCCTAAATTTCCTTTTCTGACTGTTAAGCCACTGAGGGCTCCTGCCTGTCTCTTCTGATTGTTTCCTAGGGAGCATTTCCTTCCCCAGTTTCTCAAGGTCATCCACATATTCCATTACATGAGCAGAACAGCTGTTTGAATCTCCCTGGAAAAGACAGGATGGGAGATTGGCTACAAATGCTCCAGGTAGTCATGAGAAGCAAGGCAACAAGCTGTGGCAGGTTTTGAGCAATGGAAGACAAGAGAATAGCCATGTTGTTCATGCCATGGTTAGTGCCTTTTAAAGGACACTCAACTTATTACAGTGACTTCTTATGCTACACCACAAATAAATCTTTTGTAGATAGATGAAAACATATTCTAGCAGTTAAAATGGACAACAGGATATTTAAAATATGTTATACTTTTTGTGGTCTTAATTTCCAGTAGTACTAAATCTCTAAATCTTAAAATACTCCTGACAAAACAAAATACAGAAGCTGTGTGGAAATCAAAAATATTTTATAAGTAGGGTCACAGTCTGGGAAACTCAGTATGTGATTTGGAAAGATGGGTAAAAGTGGTTATTATTTTGAACAGATAATCCATTTTAGTAATTACTGAATCAAACATTAAATTGTTTTATCTGTTTTTTTTTTAAAAAATCTGATTTTCTGATAAATTGCACAGTTATGAATTTTACTGCTTTGTTGTGCTTTTATTGTTTCTCAATTTCAGTGCTTTGAATAGAAAATCTAAAATAAAATATAAATAGCACCACAATATTCTCCTGCAAACTCACCTTTGCATTGATGTGTCCTTGATCACACGCCTTTGCTACGTTATATACATATTGCCGGCATGCCATCAATCGGGTGTACATATCAGCCATTTTACCCTGCATCAACTATATACAGCAGCATAAAAAGGTGAAGAAAGCAAAATGTTTGAAGTTATTTTCAAATGTTATGTCTAAAAACTTGTATTATATTGGCTTCCATTCCTGAACATCGTTATAGTCAGACTTATAATAGCAGTAAATAAAGAATTAAAAATATGACAGAAGTAACATGCATTTCCAGCTGCTGTCCACAAATCAAAGTGCAAAGTGAAATAGAAGCAAGAACTACTTGTGTTGGATTAGCAAGCCTTAGTGAAATGTCACTGGAAGAACAGTTATTACTGGAGGAAAATGATAACAGTAATTGGATGAAATCCATCATCCCTTGAATCACAGTATAAAGTAACCTTTATACTGCCAAAGTACTTTGAAAATCCAAATCCTACTTGTTCTCCAAAAGGAAGCTGCAAACTAAAATAGTTATTTGTTCGTTAAATTTACATGGTCCACAACTCCCAGCTATCCTGGGCAGTGAGTGCATGGAAATAATATAATGAGCAAATCTAATCCAAAAGTTGCTTCCCAAAGATATTAAATTTCAATTTTAAGAATATCTTGATATTCTAGCAGTAAAATGCCATATTCTCTCATCCTGAATCACCCAGCAATTGAAGTAAGGGGAAAAGTACAATGGTTTTGCATTTTGTCTCTTAGAATGCAAATATCAATGTAACTAGTGTAAAAACAATTAAAAGTCAATTAATCCAACATCTACTTAGTACGGTTCTTATTGATGATAAGATACTAGCCAACTATTGAATTCTTCCCTGAAAGTTAATTGGTGTCACTTTCATTATGCTTACCTGGAAGTGGCCAATTTTCTGCCCAAATGCTTCCCTGATATGCAGATACGGAACAGCATGGTCTAGCACTGCCTGCATAATTCTGCAAGGGAAACAAAATGCACTAAAATTGATTTTATGAATTTATAGCATATCTCCGAAAAGGTGGCCCATAAAAATTCAATGAAAAACATAGTGAATCCAGAAAACCATGAAACTAAAATAGCATTAAGAAAAACAAGATAGATAAGCAGTAGAAAGTGATTAAAAGAAATTGACCAAATATTAAAAAATGCCTTGAACCTACCATGCCCACTTAAATATTTCAGTAAAATAGTATATTCTGGAAAAGGAAGAATTGTAAGTGACAGCTATACAAAACTGTGTTGGTTCATATTGAAAGTGTAGTGATTGTAACAGGATGAAGGCTATTAGGATAACCTTTACCCAGGGGTAAAATGCTCCCGGTTCGGACCGGATTGCCCGATGTGGTAGCGATGGCAGCGGGTGGTTTGGAGAACTGGTAGCAAAAATCCCTGCCCTCCCCCCACCATGCTCAGCTGAGTCGCACGATCAACTGAGGCTTTTTTTTAACTTTTACTTTTAAAAGCATTTTTTCTACAACCTCTTCCGACAAAAAAATGTTTTTAAAAGTTTGAAAAAAAAGCCTTTGATGATCATGCGGGTCAGCTGGGATCCTCAGAGGCTTTTCAAAGCATTTTTTTCTGCAACCTCTTGGCCGAAGAGGTGGTAAAAAAAAATGCTTCGAAAAGCATCACAGCTGAGTTGCCTGATCGCCAGAGGCTTTTCAAAGCATCAGAAAAAAATGGAAAAGTTAAAAAAAAAAGTTGGCCACGCCCACCCAGTCACATTACCCCCACCAAGCCACGCCCACAGAACTGGTAGTAACACATTTTACATTTCACCCCTGCCTTTACCTCATTAAAATTAAAAAAGAAAAGCAATTAGTCCATGTTGGGAAAGCCTTCTGAATCAGACTATAAAACAAATGACTAAAATGTACAGTTTCTTTACTAGATAGTCTGACCCTTCTTTCCTATAATTAGCTAATAATGCATTAAATTAGCAAACTTTCAATTTCCTCAGGATAAATTAGGGGAATTGAAAACAGAAATTAGGGGAATAGAAACGGGTATGTTGGGAAGGATGAAGGGAATCTTAATAATGATATTTGTTTTCAAATAATTAACATTTTTATCATTGAAACTTAATATAAAATATTTCAAGTAATTAAAAAAGATTATGAAATTGGAACCAAAGAAGATTTCTATATCTGCTAAGTAAGCATCATTAAAAACTAATTTTACTCATAAAACTATTATGCAACACAAAGTAATTTTTGGAAAATGAGACAAAACAAATGCTGCGGGCCAAGGTGGAGGAGGAGGGAATTATAGCTTCCAGCTTCTCTATATAATGGCTCATTAGAAGACTTGGTCTCTTGTGGTTTTCATTCTGTTCATGGAATGCTGAATTGCAGTATTACTGTCTTATGATTCGCTGGATAGGCAACAAGAAATTATGGTAGGCTGCATTACTCTGCAGATAAATTAGATTAACCTTATCTTATTCAAATTTGACCCAAATACTTTGTTATGGTGTCTTATGCAGGGTTCTTTGAAAGCATAAAGATATCCAGCACTGGAAACAGTGCTCTGTATTGTGCACCTGTATTTTAAAAAGTTTAGACATCACTTCTCTTTTAATATCTTATGTTAGGGGCCCCACCTGCATATTGCCTGCTGTCGCTCTGGTATCCTCTTTTCTGAACACCTTTCTTTTGGTGTTCAGATTATGCTGCCAAACACTCAGATTATGCTGCCAAAGTTCAGCAGAAAAGAGGCTATGTTTGACAGAACGATTTTTCTTTCAAATCAAGCAGTAACGTAACTGCACAAGTCTCTTGACTCAGACCTTTAAAAATAATATTTAGAAATGACAATGTCGTTTTGGTGGAAACTCACTCTGGTGATGATCACTTCATTACTTCATACTGTTCTGTAACCCTCAAAATATTATTTTTTTTTTAAAAAATGTAAAATGCAGCCCTTCAATGTTGTCAGTCTCCTTAAAAAGTAATGGGCAATATTTATGGGCAATTCATGAACTGAACTTCCCCTCAAATTATCGGAGACAGACATTCTATGCTGACATATGGGCAACAACCAGTAATGGTACAATTATCTCAGCCACTGTTTTCATGTGCCTTAATAGCAAAAAGAACAATTGCACTTGTAAGTCATTGGTTTGAATAAATCACCTCAAAGCAATAAAAATCACGAAGGCCCCTTTGCTCCTGGAGACAATTGTGAGGGCCGGGAGAGCAACTGTGGGTTAGTATAAACAGGCTGCTTAAAAATAATTTTAAAGATAAGGAAACTTAATGTAAGAAAAGCAAGTAAAAAGACTAATTGAAATGCAGGAATAATTTCTCATGTGAATAATACTTTACATAAGGAATTACCACCAACTGAGAGAACTGATGAAGTATCACAATGTTCTCAGAATAATAAAATAAACTCATATTTACCCCAGTGGTCCACCACACAGAACGAGTCTCTCTAGATCCAAGCCACTCATCAACACATAGACTCCTTTGCTTAATTGTCCCAATATATTATTAGCTTTAAGAGACAAAGGGAAGTTGGTTACTTACATAACTTCAACACTGGTTCAGATTAAAAATGCACTACGGATAGGTTATGTGTAACTCTACATATACACAGCAGTATACGATATAGAGAGAATTACATTTTCTTACATATCTTGAACCTACTTTCTTACATATCTTGACAAAAAATAATTAAACATGGATAATTTAAGGTTTGATCTCATTGTCATGGTGATAAAATCAAATTGTAAATTAATTAGCAATAATGGAAACCTGTTGTGTCTAATATGACATCAGTCAGTTCCAATATTAAAAACCACAGTACTAATAACCTATGTTTTAAAAACATACCAAAGAAAGCAGCGATAATGAAGGAAATGTACCTTTACTCATTGTTTATGCTGATATACAACTGTGGAATCAAACACAAGGCTCAGCAATGGCCTGTGCTATATGGCCTGAACATATAATTCTATGGATGATTATGGGGATCAAAGGAGTTTGTGTTACACCTACTAGAACAATGTTGGCTTTTCCGGATTGAATGCCCAAAGCACACATGTGCGCGCATAATTGTGTGCGTGGATACCCGAACCCCTAAAATGCAATGCATGCATGCGCCCCACCCCCTACACATGCGCTCGCCCCCATGCGCCCCATCTGCGTGGTAGAGACTTGAAGACCAGCTGGCTGGAAGGAGGCGCGCACACATGCTCAGCGGAGCTGAACTGGAGCAACGGCTCACGTGCCATCAGAGAGGGCGCAGCGCGCCACCTCTGGTACATGTGCCATAGGTTCGCCATCACGGCACTAGAATATATGTGAACAAAGCCATGTGTGACACAGTTGTATTTCTAAAATGCACTTTGATCCAAGTGAAAGAACTCTAAAAGCTCAGAAAATTACTGGAACAATGTTGAACAACAATGGTAGTGACCCTGGAGATCAGGGAAGCTTAACAAGAATATTGGCATTTAGTAGTACTGCTGTTGTCTTCCACTGAGCTGAGAAAATGGAATCTATTTTTTACAAAAAAGAAATGATAAGATCTCAATTCTACTTAAAAAGATGGAAGCCAGGAATCCACTTTACTGCCAATAAAGTTTGAAAAATAAGAAGGTGCATTTTCAAGAGTATAAAGATGGCATCTCCTACAGCTCCTCATTAACAATGTGTACAGTGAGCAAATATGGAAAAGAATAGATCCACAAAGAAAATCAAGTAAAAGATGTTTCTTTTCTTCTCCTAAAATCCAATACAGAAATTACAATCTTGAACCCTATGCTGAATACTCATCAAGATAAAATGGGTGATGTTAATCATGAGCTGTTTCTATTGAATGTTTTTAACATAAAGACGACAGTGGCACCTTAATTATTAATACTTTTAAAACTTACTCAGACATACCTTACTCTAAAACTTACTCTACCTAATTTTGTCAGATAGATGAAGGCAAGATCCATTTACAAAGAGATTTTATGTATACATGGATGAATTAGAGGACAAGGAAATGGAATGGAAATAGGCAGGACTGCTATGGAAATCAGGAGACAGAATTACTAGAATGGCCACAAATAAATTGTAGGCAGCATTTGTCAACTCTGGCTGCTTTAACATGTCTGGACTTCAATTCCCAGAATTCCCCAACCAGCAAACTGGCTGAGGAATTCTAGGAATAGACATCCAGACATCTTAAAGTGGCCAAAGTTGAGAAATACCTTGTAGATTGTCCACTGTTATCTTAAAGGTCAATAAATCATTGCTGGTTAAGTAATATGTCCAGAAAATGGAGTCTGTTTAAACAAACCATTGCTGTTAGAAAAGAGAGGAGGAGAAAGGAAATGATGGAGGAAAAATGAGATTCAGAAGAAAAAAAGAGGTTAAGTGTAGAGAAACAACTTTTGACTTGATTTTTCAGTTTTTAAAAATATTTTATTTAACATTCAGAAAGACAAACCTAACGAGAGAGAAACAGGGGAGTTGTCATTACAGCTGAAAGTAGCACAGCTACTGGGTTACTCACCAGGAACTTTGCAATCCTCAAAGATTAATTCACAGGTATTTGACCCTCTCATTCCCAGTTTATCCAGTTTTTGTGCTGTGCTAAAACCAGGCATATTCTGAAGAAAGGAGATAGAAAATACACAGGGAAACCCTCTTCCATTAGAAGCTAGACTAAAACACAATTCTTAAAACTTCTAATTGAATAGTCTGTACTGAATAGGAGTTAATCTCAGAAATGACTCATGCAAAGTGTATTAATGGTAGCATGGTAAAGAAAGAGAACTAACACCTACAGAGATAGCAAATCAGAGACCACAAATCAACATACATGTACCCAGTTCTTAACATAAAGTTTAAGTTTGAGTTCATGTCATTCTTGCTCCAAACCCCAAGGTAACATAGCTCTCTAAATAAATTAGGGTTGCTATATAATTTGAATGAAAAGCAGTAATTATTCCCTTGAATGACTGAGGGCAAAAAAAGAAGGGGTTGAGGTGGCTGGATGGAGTCACTGAAGCAGTTGGCGTGAGCTTAAAATGGTCTCCAGGGGGGATGGTAGAGGACAGGAAGGCCTGGAGGAAAGTTGTCCATGGGGCCATGATGGGTTGGACACGACTTCGCAATAACAACAACAATTATTCCTTTATTTTATCCCTCTTTTAGTTTAAAGTGTTTATGGGTTTTAAATTTTAATTGTCTATTGGTTTTTTAAATTCTTGGGCCAAAAATTGTTTAATTCTTTTACAAATATTTTAAAATTTGTATTGGAGTGCTTTTTATTCTTGGCTGTGCACCGCCCTGAGTCCACTAGGAGAAGGGCGGTATATAAATTTAATAAAATAATAATAATAATAATAATAATAATAATAATAATAATAATAATAATAATAATAATCATTGTTGTTGTTGTTGTTGTTGTTGTCAGGGAGTTAACCTGTCACTTTTTCATGAGATGTTTTACAATGGCTATAAATGGCTTACTAGTGAATGAAATCTAACCCTGTGTCAGAAGACAGTTCATATAGCAGAATTTTTCCTTTTATTCTGCACAACAGTCTGTCCCCACTTAAAAAAAAATTCTGAAAGATTTGAAACTATAAAGACTCTGGCCTCATGGATCTAATATGAAATGAAGGAATCTTGCTCCAGTTTCCTGATTTCTGATGTTCCATTCAATAAACTTGCCTTCTACTCATTCTATGTTCAATCTTTATTATTTTAAAAAAAATGTGAACGACAGAATATTTGTAAGAACATGAAGTCTGTATTCTTCTTTTCCACATTTATTATGGTGACAATTAAACTGCCAAATTCAATTGTTCCAAAAATTTAACAACCTGTTCAAGAAATGTGAAACCATAGACTCAGCCTATGCACAATCAAGTGGCTTTATGGGTATGGCTAATTCTATTCATATAGCCTTCTATCCTTTTGGTAGAACTGAGTTTCCATATTTACTCTGTGCTTCTTAAACTGTCCTTATTTTGCAATTGCTGAAATATTTAAATGTTTAGGTGGGGATGGTTATTGATTTCATTTTTTCTTACTAGTTATTAAACTGTTTACAATATATAGTTGACTGAGGCTTCAGGATGATTGCATCCTGTATGATTTTCTGTATGCAATGAATATGCATACAGAAAATCATAATGGCTCAATTCCTCTAACAGGAGTTTTCTATGGGATGTGGCAAGATAGTTCTTAATTTATGCAAAGATGGACATGGGAATGACTGTAAAAATGATTTAAAAATAAGAATGCCATCAAATAGGTTTATACTTTTTCTCACATCATCACGTAGGATATGTTGTTCCAGTTCAGAAACTCAGAAAAGAACTTCCTTGAGTTCACTGAAGTTAAACATCACAAGGTAAATCATTATTTTAAGGTCCTAATCTTGCCGGTTTAGAGCTGTTTCTAAGGAACCCTTCTTACCATAAGGACAGAGGCAACTTTATCTCTGCCAAAGTTAATACTGTTGCTCAGAACACTCAAGGAAAGCCAGCAGAATGTCTGGTCTTTTCAGTTTCTTATGCAAGATTGGCCATGGAAGAAGGAACCGCTAGCCTCTATTTTGGAAACAATGTTGTTTCAATGAATTCAGGAGCATGGCTTGTTTTATTTTCTAACAAATAAGTTCTTTCACATCCAGTTGAAAGGACATGATATCCATAAATCTGTGTAAAATATTTTACAAGAAAGATGAAAACAAGCTTTTTTACAACCTTGGAAACGTACCTTTTCCACAATGAATGCTGTTATACCGTGAGAAGTTGGAACAGCATTGGGGTCTGTTTTAGCATAAACAATCAGAACATCGGCATCTGGCCCATTAGTAATCCAAAATTTATTCCCATTTAGAACAAAATAATCCCCTGGAAAGGAAAGATGAACTGCTTAATTGTCTGGTTCACAAAACACCCAAAGTCAATGTATTTCCAGAAAATTTTGTACTTCTCAAGACAATTGAAATTTCCATAAGTGTTTCTTCTCAAATTCTGGATATCTGTTTGCTTTTATGTCTATGTTCATGAGATCATTTTTATAGTTAGATATAGAGAATTACTATATATCTTAGCTCTGGAGCTGGCTCTTTTCATAATCAGCCAGTTTCCTTGGAAAAAAGGAGCAGAGTTGTCCTACGCAAACAACACATTCGTCAAAGGATTAGTCAGCTAGAAAGATTGGCCAGTGCATCTCAAACAATATGAAGTTATGACTCAATCATACCTCTATTCAATATTTTATTTTTCACCTCACAACTCTGCTCCACACAATTTTTGCTTAAAGTGGTTGAAACAATCAGAAACCTGTGTTCTCTGTGCTTCCCATCCCTGCCAATAAACCCAATCCTCAAATCTGAAGCAAGAGAAAGCAAATGTGAATATCAGAAAGATGCAGAAATTATTTTATATATCAATACACATTTGGATGGATGCAATATCTTTCAAAGCTGAGTCTATATGAACTTCAACTAGATGATCCTTCTACATCCCTGCAATCATCATCTTCTTTTAACGACCCCATAATCCCTCGTGGAGTGGAGTCTGGGCAACTGAATGGAGCTAGCAGAGTGTTTCAATGGCCAGATGCCCTTCCTGTCACCAATGCGGAGTTTTATTCAGCAGATATATTCTCAGTGTGCCCAGAGTGAGAAATACCTGGCTCTACCTAGAATCGAACTCACAGCCTCCTGATTGTGAGGTGAGAGCTCCACCTCTAGGCCACCACACCACTCCTTCTACACCACTGCAATGATGGCCCAAAATTGGGGGATGTGGGGGGGAGGGAGGGTTTGAATCCAGAAAAGGACACATGGAATTCTACATCAGCAATGAGGATTTCCTGGCTTTGCTTACTTTGTACCTAAAGCTTGAAACTTGATAGAGCTATTTAAACAAAAATGCAACAAGTACAGGGTAGAATTGCAGAAAGGGGAAATCATGGGCACATTTTCCCACTCACAATCAATGGATGTGGCAGTGATCAGCAATGAAAATGGAGAAAAAGGATAGGACAATAAGGATCCACGTTGGATAACACATTGTGAGCTGCAGTCACTTTAGAAAGAATTGTTGTATTCACATCTGTGGCAGCTCATCAACCTTTTTTGATCACCTATGCTTTGCTGCAGCATTATTTGTTCTCCAGCCTTTTGGCTTGGGAATTCTTTTTAAAAAAATTGATTTATATGCCGCCCTTCTCCGAAGACTCAGGGCGGCTTACAATGAGTTGAGCAATAGCCTTCATACTTTTGTATATTTTATACAAAGTCAGCTTATTGCTCCCACAAACTGGGTCCTCAATTTACCTACCTTAGAAAAGGATGGAAGGCTAAGTCAACCTTGAGCCTGGTGAGATTCAAACTTACAGTAATTGCAGACAGCTGGAGTTAATCACAATGCATTAGTCTGCTGAGCTATCCAGGCTCAAATTGCTCAGATATACATCAGAACCAGTATAAGTTAATGTGTGGACATAAAGGAACATCTAGAAAAGCTTGATGTGTTAAGGTGGAAGTCCAGGGGGCATTAGGTACCTTTTACAAACATTTTTTTCCATGTATACGCAATAATTTTTACCTTTTTTGTCTGCCCTCAGCTTCATGGAGACAACATCAGAACCAGCATTGGATTCACTCATTGCTAGTGCTCCAATATGCTCTCCACTAATCAACTGGGAGGATAAGATGAAAAAGAAGTCTATTTTGCTGCTATCATCACTATTTTTTTTTTTTTATTTATAAAAAAGTTTACAAGAATCTGGTTTTCATGCTTTGGGGAACTGCCAATAGCAAGTGTTATCACTGGCAGAATTCTCCAAATAATTTTACTTAATGACACCTAGAACATCACACCAAACAAGAAAATATACTGTCGTCCCGTTATAGCAAATGAGTAATGAAACATTGTTTGGAATGGACTTTACATCTAGGAGAATGGTACCAAGACAAAAGCATTAGTAGCTTTGCATGATGTCTTCTCCCTGACTGCCTTTTGAAAACAGGACCAAATTGATGTATACTTGAGAAATGATCAGATCATTGAAAACAAAAGTTTGAAAATCTGAAAGGAGCCATGAGTCTGGAACAAGATGTCAAAATCTCAGCCCATATGTTAAAATTGCAATAGTCCTTAACTCTCGCAATAAAATTGTAGATAATATTCAGTTATGCCACCCCAGCATAACAGCCCTCTCATTCCCTTGCTTTCTGTTCTTTCCCTCTCTGCCATCTTCATATTTACATCTATTCTTTTTCCAAGCTCATTCAGTACACTGGAATGAAGCAATATAGTTACACTCTGCAGATTAATACTATTTCAGTCTTTCAGTTGAAGACAGTGAGGTACTTGGGTGAACTTGTACATTTCTCAAGAAGAATGAAATAGATAAACCATACAATTTACCCATTTTTAACAGTATTATGGGTGAAAATTATTTCACTAATTGGAGAAAGGGTAGTATAGAATAAGGAAAATTTGCTTTATGGAATCAGAATGCAGAAATTGGGCTCTCCCTTAATGTTCCAGCCTAGATTTTAATAAATGGAAAACTACGAAATTTTAAGAGTCAGAGCATTTTTTAAAAAATATCAGCAAGTCCACCATATGGAAGCTGTCATCCTTCCTTATTTAGTTTGTATTTAAAGCACTATTAGCTCATCAGCTCTGGCACTCGCCTATTTAATGCAAAGTTGTTTTTAATGAAATGCTATCTGGTAATAATGGGTACTCACTTGGGGAAAGATAATTTAAATAAAAATAAAAATTAGAATATCCCTACTCTAAGTGAAAAATGTAATGGTGCAAATGGAAGATATTTCATTTTACATCAATTGGGAAGTGATTGCACTGTTCTCACTGCAATATCAGTGACAAGCACTGAGGGGTAAGAATAGGAGGCTAATCAAGTCAAAAGCCTCTTCATATCAGAAATCCATTCTTTTATTCTCTAAATAAGGAGAAAAACTGTCATCTTTTTCAAGGTCTCCTGTAGGCAGCATACATATTAGAGCTGTGAACTGTTCTTTCTGATGAATTAAGAAGAGCAACATCTTCTAATTACTTCAGAACTGTATGGATATTTTCACAGATTCATAAGAACAACATAAGACAGGTAGTAGACCCTCATTGTCTATGGAGATTCTCAGGATCATGGTTGTCTCAAAGGTGCTTTTTAAAGAGGCAACTGGAGTTTCTTGTTTTTCTTAGAAGATGTTTTGCTTCTCATCCAAGAAGCTTCTTCAGCTCTGAAGCGCAAATGGTTCAGTTTGAGATGGAGACAACACACAGACTCATCCCCAACAGCCTGCACCTGTGTGCAATAGTGAAGGGACACAGGGCAGAAAACATCCTGCAGAAAACACAGCTCCATAACACAGTTCCAAGAAGGCTCCACACCCATTTGCACTTCTCAGGTGACCCTGAGGACACAGACAAATCTCCAATTGGTCTCAACAATTCTCTAAAAGAATGCAAATGACCAGCTGTCTGCAAGGAATGTAAATCCTTCCATTCTCCACTATCCAGTCAGAGCTGAAGCAGCTTTTTGGATGAGAAGCGAAATGTCTTCTAAGAAAAACAAGAAAATCCAGTTGCCTCTTGAAAAAGCGCCTTTGGGACAAGACCCTCATTGCAAAAACTAGATTCAATTTCAAGTTGTAATTGCAGCTGAACCCAAACTGAAAACTACAGATCAGATCACAAAGAGCCCGCAGAAGGGCATGTAACATCTAAGGCATATTTTTAGGGGTTTCTTCAAAGTTGCCACCAAATGGAAATGCTTAATATTAGGGGAAATTTTAAGGTTAAGTTAGAAACTAAATAAAATCAAATTCAGTTTTTGTTGTGCTCACAGCTTTTATTGATTTTATTTAGAGCCTACCTAAAGGGACTCTTGGTGGTTTACACTTTAAAGAGCAAAAAACAATAAAAGTAAGGGAAAATCCCCGTCCATATTCGCATATGAACAACAAAAAACACAACTGGAATATATAAAATTAAAGGTTCTCGACATATATTTCAAAACCAAACAAGGTCTTTAGTCTCTAAAAAAGTTGCATTGTTGACTGAAGGCCTCAGAAATGAACAGTTAACTTCACCTTTTCTCACACTTGGACTACTGCAACTGGCTCTACATGGAGCAGCATCACCCAGAACAGGGATGTCAAACTCACATTGTCACGGTGGCATCATGTGATGTATTGGGATTTTCCCTGCCTTGGCTAAACCAGGCGTGGGCGTGGCCAGCACATGATGTATCCAGTCCATGAGCCGTGAGTTTGACAGACCTGATCCAGAAGCTACCATTAAGTTACTGAGGAATCATGAAAAAGTAGAAGTCAGAAGTTTGGCACTGCATTCTTTCTCACTCACTTTTTTTTTTAAAATCATGTTCCAGATTCTTCATTTTTTAAAAAACACCACCTGAAAACTTATTGCTTAAGATGGAAAATATTGTTTTTTAAAAAAACACTCATGTGGAAAATTTAGCATGATAAAAGAGAAAAGCAATTACTTTCAGTGCCAGTGTATTAACGAAAGGATGAAATAACTTAGCAGAAGGCTTGTATTTTTTTCTTGATGGCCTTGATGGAACAGAAAAAGACTTTTAGAGGCTTTGGGAGCTTGCTCTTTCAAGTCTTCAGAAGCCTCCTGTGGATATCAAAGACCTTCTCTTCATCACTGCACCATAGGCTAGCCATGGCAGGAAACAAATGTGGAGGTAGCCCAGCCAAATGCCTTGTGTGGGAAGTCTACTTGAAAAGAAAAGATTTAGCTTGCACTAAAGCAAATGAGGGAGGACTACAGAGGCCTGCAGTGTATGTTTCATTATTACAGGAAAAAATACTAGCTTCGCTTCTGGAGAAGCATATAGAACAACTGCAGCACATGTATGAAAGGGCTGTCCTGTAGATGGTCACTCAAAATTAAGCCCTATTAAGTTCACAGAAGCTTATTTCTGGGCAAGTATTTTACATATTCCTAAATATGTAAAATACTTATTCTAACCTCAGTGATAAACAGGTTCTCTCTCAAACCTACAAGGACGTGGTAAATATCCTTTGCGGATTTAAGACTTTCTTTATTTCTCATTAATTTGTAGCGACAAATCATACATGAAATTGAAGATGGTTTTTAGTCCAGATGTTTTTAAATTTATTTTTTTTCCTACAATACATAGGTAAACAAAATACATTTTATAAAGATTAAGTAAAACAATTGAGGCAAAATAATGTTACTTGCTCTATTCTAAAACAAAATGAATACAGGTAGTCCTCGACTTACGACCACAAATGAGCCCAAAATTTCTGTTGTTAACCAAAACATTTGTTACCCCGTTTCCTCCAAAATAAGACATTCCCTGATAAGAAGCCCAATCGGGCTTTTGAGTGCATGGGAATAAGGCCAAGCGCTTATTTCAGGGTTCAAAAAAATATAAGACAGGGTCTTATTTTCAGGGAAACATGGTAATTGAATTTTGCCCCATTTTAAGACTTCTCTTGCCACAATTGTTAAGTGAATCCCTGCAATTGTTAAATTAGTAACATGGTTGTTAAGTGAATCTGGTTTCCCCATTGACTTTGCTTGTCAGAAGTTCGCAAAAAGCGTTTACATGACTCTGGGACACTGCAACCGTCACAAATGTGAGTCAGTTGTCAAGCATCCAAATGTAAATCACGTGAGTTAAGTGAATCTGGTTTCCCAATTGACTTTGCTTGTCAGAAGGTCGCAAAACGGGATCACTTGAACCTGGGACACTGTGGCCGTCATAAATATGAACCAGTTGCCAAGCATCTGAATTTTGATTTGGTGACCATGGGGATGCTGCAATGGTTGTAAGTGTGAAAAACACTCAAAAGTCACTGTTTACAGTGCCATTGCAACTTTCAATGGTCACTAAATGAAGTGTTGTAAGTCGAGGACTACCTGTATATCGATTCAAGTTGTTGCATGCTTTTGTTCTACTATGTAATTGGCTTATTTCTACAAACCTTGGGTAGATATTTCTCTTTTTGTGCTTCGTTGCCATTCCTCACCAACTGGTTGATGCACAGATTTGAATGAGCACCGTAGCTTAATGCAACCGCTGCTGAAGCCCGAGATATTTCTTCCATTATCAGTACGTGGTCCAGATAGCCCATCCCTGATCCACCATATTCAACTAGAAAGAATTGGGGAGTGGAAGGGTAGTAATGTTTATAATTAGACTAATATAGGCTAGAAATATTACTAATTTCCCCAAGTCCAATATATCCATATCGCCACATATTGCAAATCCATAGGCCACAAAGGCTTGTTCAACGCTGAATACATGTACTTACTTGGAACTGTAACTCCCAGAACTCCTAGGTCCCCAAGCTTCTTCCAAAATTCCTACAAAGAGTGGAACAAAACTATAAGCAAGATTTTGACCTAATGTAAGGCCACTCAGATTTTACAATGTCCTTAAGTATCTCAGTTTAATCTCCCTACCAATATAAAATGCTGGGTGAAATATTTATTGCCCAACATTACAAACAAAGGATTAGTCAGTTGAAAAGTAGTTCATTTGCTGTTCCATCTGGTACAACTCTATATTAATACTTTATCATCATTGTGTGGGTAATCATTAGCTCACTAAGATAAAAAATGAGATTTTCCATGCAGTGAGACCAATTAATTAAAATTTGAAACTGACATTGTTTATCAAGTACAGTTAGTAGAATCTCTGCATTGAAAGACCATTTTAATATAATAATCTGTCTTTTAAGATTATATTTCAGGTTTAGAATTTACTTACTGAATTGTTATTTTTCAGGTTAATCAGTGGCGACTTATAACCAAACCCATAAGAGGGAAAACTCTAAAAAACCTTTTCTCTAGTCTCTTTTGGACTACAAATAATTAATTTGCAAGCATGTGGAATGCTAACATTTTTACAATATTGGCATTTAACTTACTAATTCTGACTATGTTTGCCCAATTTAACATGAAACCTGATGAAGTATTTGCCCAGGAATCACACCCGATATATCACAGAAAAGTGCAACCAAATGCAGTTTGCTAAACAGCAGTAGCACTGTAGCAGTAGCATTTAGATGTATATACCACTTCACAGTGCTTTACAGCCCCCTCTAAACGGTTTACAGAGTCAGCATATTTCCCCCAACAATCTGAGTCCTTATTTTTCTGACCTCGGAAGGATGGAATGATGAGTCAACCTTGAGCCTGGTGAGATTCGAACTGCCAAATTGCAGTCAGCAGAAGTAGCCTGCAATCTAACCACGTGCTACCGCAGCCCAGATGTCCTCCTTTTTGGTCGTATCTCAGCACCTGGCTGTTTTATACCCACACCCCTATCTTTGCAAACAGCATTAGCCACAAGGATCTGAGCAAGATTGTCACGTACAGGTAATGGAAGTTTAATCCTTCCTCCAGTCTCTATGCTTGAAAAAACAACATTCTAAACACTATTAAAATAGTGAGAAACAATAGAGCTCCAGAGCTGCTGCTGCAAAAACAGGTATGCTTTACAGCCTTCATGAATGATGAGGGTGATGATAATATCACCTTTTCTCCAGGAGCTCACAGTGGTTTACATAACCATTTCATTTTTACTGTGCAACAACCATCCTATGAGATAGATGGAACAAAGACAATACGAATGATCCACGACAGAGGATGAAGTTGGACAAGAGACTCCACAGTCCAAATCCAACTTTTTAACTGCTACACTGCACTGGCTCTTAAGTACAGGTAGTCCTCGACTAATGACCATAATTGAGGCCCAAATTTTTGTTGCTAAGTGAAGTTTGCCCCATTTTACAACCTTTCGTGCCACAGGTGTTAAGTGAATCACTGCAGCTGTTAACTTAATAACACAGTTGTTAAATAAATCTGGTTCCCCTATTGATTTTGCTTGTAAGAAAGTCACAAAAGGTGACCAAAAGCCCTCAGGACACTGCAACCGTCATAAATATGAGTCAGTTGTCTAACGTTTGAATTTGGATCACATGACTATGGGAATACTGCAGTGGCTGTAAGTGTGAAAAACAGTCATAAGTCACTTTTTTCAGTGCTGCTATAACTTTGAACAGTCACTAAATGTATTGTTGTAAATCAAGGACTACCTGTACAGTTTTCCTAAAGACTAATTGCTGCTCAACCATAAATTAACCATTAGTTTGGATTGACGGTACAAATGGTTGTAACTTGAGTACTATCTGTATCAGCAGCAATTGGTTGAGCTAAAAAGAAGTTTTCTTACATTCATTGTTTTCAGATGGGATCCAACAGAAAATAAGGTGTTAGGCAAAATAGAATTTAAATTTCATAGGAAGATCTTGGGGCTTCTACAACCTTTAAGCTTACTCTAAAAAAAAACACTTTCTTTCTATAGTCTTCTCTTAGATTGTTTTTGTGGTCTAAATGCTCCCTTGGGAAGACCTAGAGATGCAACCTAACATTATTTGGAACAAATATGAAGCTGCAACTGGTTCACTCAAGTGGCCAGTAAGGTTTATACATTAAGCTTCTCCCAGATTTGCTATTTGGAATTCTTTAGCTGGATTTACCAGTAACTCAATCCAAGAATTGTCTCTTAAGGAAAACTTGCATTTTATTACTGAAGTTATCATCCCTCCCTTGAGATAGAATCCTTGGATTGACTTTTGCTTTACGGTATATGTAGAATGAGGAAATTTTAGATTAGAGGAACTGCAACTCTTAAGAAATGGCAGAAATGACTTAACTCGCTATATGTGGCTTTATTCACACTGGTAATCCCTGTGAACAGTTTTTGAGATATGTACCTTACAGTATTGTTACAGCTCAGCTGCTCTCTCTTAGAACAGTCAGCCCTGATTTGAGTTGGGAGGTTGGGACCTTCTATTCCTAGAATTACTTTAAGCATCTCCCTGAACTCCTAGCTCCATTACAATTTAAATCATTACGTAAGAAGTTATTTTTTTAGGATCAAAGGACCACATTACTTACAAAAAAGGGGTGCCTTTGGAAAGCGGACATTCTTAAATGGTGCAAATGGCAATATAAAAAGTGCAAATAATTTTTCTGCAGACCACCAAAATTTTCTCACGGACCACCAGTGGTCTGCAGACCACCAGTTGGTGACCACTGGTTTAAAAGGGAGGAGAAGTAGCTATTTTGCTATGTGTGGGTCAGAGGAGAGAAAACCAACTGCAGAAAGGAAATAGAATAGCAATAACTCTCTCTTCTGACCTCAGCATGCAAATACAGCAAGTTGTTTGAAAAAGGATAGTGCCCCATAACCCTTAATAGGATAGCTTGTGTGGGATTGAGTCTAGGTGGGGGAATAGCATAGTAACCTTGGCTTGGTTTATTTAATGGCTTAGCCATACTGAGAAACTTACTGTATGCAGCAAAGCTTCTATAAGCAGTTTAAGTGCTTTTCCACGAAAATGAATGCAATGGCCTCTATTGGTAACCAGTGTCATATTCTATGCTACTAAGAACTAGTTATTATTTAAGGTGCATCTGCATGGTCATAGATTAGCCTAGAACACCTAGAACTGATTTCGTAAACAAACAAGCATAGTTTAATGAACTTAATAAAGAAATACAAAAGATGCACAAAATTCTGAGGATAAACTTTTTAAATACTAAAGGGTTTAATAAAAACACAGCAGTAAAATTATATCCCATAAAATAACTTATAAAATGTTACTTTTGGATAGAATTCCATGTTTTAGATTAACACTCTTAATACTATTTTTTTTATAATCTGAACCTCTCTATTTTTATCTATTTTTAAAAATTTTAAATTGTAATAAATTCCAAACAAAATAAATAAAAACCAGGGACAGAGTTTTTTTCTCCTCGGTGTTTGAATTGAGTTTACAAGAAAGACTTTACTTAGACATTTAATTAAATTCATTCTTTCTAACAAGTAATATTTCATAACCATTTACTTGATTCTTCAGTATTTGTAAATTACGTACATTTACATTCTAAAAATTTAATAGAGAGTTCTATCTTCTCAAAGTTGATGCTTTTCAGGCCAATATGGGGTAAGGGGAATTGTGAAATCTATCTGAAGGGCATTAGGCTAAGGAATTAAATTACTAAAAATACTGGCTATACTACTGAGTCAGATGCATAGCTATTGAAAGCACTTACCCTCATATCTTTGAATTCATTATCCCGATCAATTTCTTGAGCCTTTGGAGCTAAGTGTTCCTGACAGAATTTGGTCATGGTTTGCCTAAGCTGTCCAAAATACAATGAAAAATGCATATTAGAAACCAACATTGTTAATTTCCTTTTCTTGCTTAACATTAAAAAAATCTCGTTTGCAATACAAGATAATTATTAGCTGAGTAGGAGGCTTCCCCTTTGTACTTGTGGGAATTGAAGCAAGGACAGTTTTATTGTTTAACAAATGAAATAAATTTATGTCATTGAGAATAAGAATTGTGATGAATAGCAACAGTTCCAGTGGGACCTGCATATCTGTGTTAAGATATGATTTCATAGTCCTAACCAGTTTGCTATTATTCCCATATTCTATGTTTCCTTGCACAATCCCTTGGGGGGTGGGTTTGTCCCCGAGTTTACCTGAACTTCCTCTGAGGGAAATCTGGATTTTGATCTTATTATTCAGTCTTAGTAGAGCATTCAGTACTGCATTTGTTTGATACCTCAAGCATACTATGAGACAATGCCATAGAAGCTCTATTATTGTCCATAGCATTCCTTAGGATTTAACTCCATGGCTTCAGGAATGTCGTCATAGGTACAATAGGAGAAACTATTTTTCTTCTAACCTGTTTTTAGGATAGAGCAAGACTCTAATGAATAAATTACGTTGGAGAGCTATTGCTAATAATCTAGTATTCCTCAAGGCTGGCTACTTTTGACATAAGGAAAATCCAGCACCAGGAAACCCTTTCCCCTTCCTCCCAAGTCACAACAGATAAAGACCAATTTTTATTTACTTTATTTGATTATCAGCCTGAGTCCCTAAAGATTCTGGGCAGTTTTCAATTAAAAGAGAAAAAGCATATAGAGAAAAGAATAGTGGGGTGGCGGCTCAGGTCTCCCAGCAGGTACCCTAAGCATCAAGGACTCTTGATGCTTAGGGTAATATTTCCAATATTAAATGTTTATATGTGTTTTCCCAGAAATCTGGGAGATATTAAAGACCTGGATGTACCCACAACCTTTTGGACTAAGAAATTAAGCAAGCACCACTGGCTTTTTAAAAAATATTGTTTCTAATTTTAAAATCTATGTTACTAAATTTATGAATTTAGTCACATATGGAAACCTGTTGTTTTTGTATTTTGTTTTATACTTTGTGTTATTAGTTTTTTCTTCAATGAGATGGATGGTTTTATAATTTGTATAAATGAATGAATGTAAAATGTTCAGGAGGGAGATGTACAGTAGATAGCTTTTTCACACTCATTTCTGTCCCTGTAGCAAGAATCCTACTTTCTTTAGAGATTCTTTCTTTACACTCAATAAGAGATTCTGAAGAGCTCAACAGGATGGTTCAGCCCAACAATGTTGACAACTGGTACAGTACATGTGAAATCTAGTATAGACAATACATGGTCTTCACATGTTTTAGATCTCAATTCCCATCTACCCTGAGTTAACCAGCAAAGGGCACTGGGTTGTCCATCCTTGATTAATTTTATCTAATTTGCAGTAGAGAATTGTTGCGGTATGTTGTTTGTCAACAATTGACTAAATCTTACTTTCTTTGGATAGAGGACAAAGGAATAAGATTTTATGAACAAACTGGCTAGGTTTTCTAAAGTTGTTTTAACTATGATAGAAATTTTCATGATCTTTTTTTTTCTCTTTTGTTATATGTGGATACTTATACCATTATTTGTTAATTTAGATCAGGTTGTTAATATTACTTGATACAGGTAGTCCTCGACATACAACCACAATTGAGCCCAAAATTTCCATTGCAAAGCAAAGTATTTGTTAAGTAAGTTTTACTCCATTTTATGACTTTTTTTTAACCACAATTGTTAAATGAATCACTATAGTTGTTAAATGAAACATGCAGTCATTAAAGTGAATATGACTTCCCTGTTGCTTGTTGGAAGCTAGCTGGAAAGGTGATCATTTGACCCTGGGACAATGCAGTTGTCATAAATACATGCCAATTGTCAAGCACACAAATTTTAATCATGCGACCATGGGGATGCTGCAACCATTTGTAACTGTGAAAACCAGTGATAAGGCACTTTTTTCAGTATAATTATAACTTTGAACAGTCACTAAATGAATGGTTGTAAGTCACGGACTACCTATGTTTATATTGTCTTTTCACCACATTGTTGGTATGTTTTTCTTATTACCGTAAATAGAATCAAAAGAGGACAAAAAAGATTTTGTATAAGCATTTATTCACCGATACATTGAATATAATTCAATCCTGCTTTTCATAATTTATCCACTACCTAGTGGTCAAGTATCTCGAGTACTTGTTATCAGTAAGTACTTACGGTATAGATTATAATCCTATTTTTATGTTTCATTAAACCAAAGAGAGAGAGAGAGAAAATACAATGGATTTTTTAGCGATCAGCATAACCAATCAATGCATCATAGTAATGAAGGTAACAAAGTGAAACAAAGCAAACAATCTGTTTTAAATGTTTTCTTAAAAAAACGCAAGCCAACAAGATCAACAGAGCCATTCTAGGGATAGCGGTGTGAAGACATAGCTCAAGTCCGCTAAGAGGAACATTTGTCTTCATCAATCAATCAATCAATGAATCGGAATAGAGTTGGAAGGGACCTTGGAGGTCTTCTAGTCCAACTAACTGCTAAAGCAGGAGACCCTATACCATTTCAGATAGGTGGTTGTTCTGTCTTTTCTTAAAAACCTCCAATAATGAAACCTACAATATCTGAAGGCAATCTGTTCTACTGGTTAATTGTCCTCACTGTTAGGAAGTTTCTCCTTAATTCCAGGTTGCTTCTCTCCTTTATTAGTTTCCATTAATCAAGAAGAGAAGCAACATTCACTGCAAGTCAGGTAACGAATGGATACACAAAGTGAAAATGACTAATATACAGCAGCTTATCCCTATGCACATGGATATTCCCAACTCAGAATTTTATAGGGCTGTTAAGACCTGGTTCTTCTGGAGGGCTTTTGGACACAGTTGAATATGGGATTGCTGCTTTCAAAATGAACTGGTGGTTTACAGTGACTACTTTGCATTTGTATTATTGATTTTGTAGTGGTTTGTTTATTGTTGACTATTGTTCTACTATCTATTATGCTTTTGAATGAATTACAAAAACAGTAATTTGTCAGCTGCTTGGAGACTGTGGACTGAAGCAGCATAAAAGCCAAAGTAAATACATAAATAATTCTGCAAATGAAGTTGCTAGTTCTTCAAAAGATCCATATATGACAGCTGTTTTTCACTGTAGTACACTACAGATACTCAGCTGGAGTACTTTATATCTAAATGCCATACAGGGTTAAACATATCCATAATAGTAAACAAATTTCAAAGGAGAAAGTTAGTTTATTGTTCAATCCCTAGTATGTTTAAGCACTTAAATATACTTCACAATACTGTAAAATAAGATTTAGTAGCATCAATTACAAAAATCTATAATTTATACCTTTGCAATCAAAGATATTTCCACAAAAGAAAAAAATATGCCATGTGCTAAAATGAAATGGTGCAGCTTGTCAGGCTTAGTTATTACACAAACCACATCTCAAACCTGGCTCAAAGTAGGCTACTTGATAAATTATAATATCCTGCTATGCCCTTTGACTGATTTGCAGATTACACCAAGTGTAATTAGACTATATTTAATTAATAAAGCAATTCTGGCTAAGCCATAAACTATGTTTTACAAACCACAATGCTAGGCTCAGACAATACATTAAATCAAGCCAAACCAAACCAATGTCACATTATAGCCCAGTAATAACTCAGCAGAGGATCACATGTATGTATCATCACTGCCCACATGCCCACCAAAAAGTTTCATTGAATAACCTTGCTAATTTTGAATGTCACTCATGGATTCTACCACCAAAAAATGAACTTAGAATATAAATGATGACAACTGCCAGTTGTCTTGGAGTTATAAAATTCATCCCTGCTATCTAGGTCCGTGAAGGCGAATTTATGGCATGCATGCCAGAGGTGGCACACAGCGCCCCCTCTGTGGGTACACGAGCTGTCGCCCCAGTTCAGCTCCGCCGTGCATATGCGCGAGTTGCCACACTTCAGTTTCCGCCTGCCAGCTGATCTTTGGATCTCTGCCGTGCATGCGCAGGGGGCACGGCGTATGTGGGGGTGTGTGGACATGCATGAGGGGTGCACGTGCATGAGCAGGGCAGGGCACGTGCAGGGACTGCACGTGCATTGCATTTTGGGGTTTGGGGGTACTTGGTCCGGAAAAGGTTAGCCATCACTGATCTAGGTCATTCATGTAAGCAACGGAATCTACTCCAAAAACTCATTTTGAAATATAGTAATTACAACAATCTTTTATTCATTTTACTGGTCACTCCATGTATGTTTTTATCACACGATGTTAAAACATTTTGTTTGTTTTTAAATACCTTACATTTTATTGGCTTGCCCTAAAGACAGAGTAAAAATAACCAGCCCTAGAGACAGAGTAAAAAAAATAAAAATCTGAAGACATTTTGTCTTTTACCTTGTAATTTTATCTGTTGCAAGGGCTATAGCTAGTGATGGGTTTTGTTTGTTTTGGTACATTCAACTCAAATCACTACTGATTCCTTGTGACTGCCTGGTCAAGTCCCTGGACTTTTCCTAGCAAGATTTCAGAAGTTGTTGGGTTTCTTCCTAGAGTGATGAGAGAATAACTGGCCAAATATAGAGAATAACATCATCAGCTGGCTTTATGTTAAGGCAGGGCTAGAACTCCCAGTCTCTTGATTTCCAGTCTGATGCCTTAACCATTACATCAAACTGGCTTTCTATTGCTGGGCACAAATAAGAAAAATCTACTTTTGCAATGAAGAATAAAATGAATCCCTAAAATTCAACTTCCTTTCTTTAAAAGGTATGTCAATATTCTTGGATTTTTTAAAACTGAAAGAACAAACAGGAAAAGAGCCTTTTAAAATCAGAAAAATTGTGTACGACCCTTCGACAAAAACATATCCGTTTTATATATCAACACTGTTATTTGTTACTTGACTTTTTATAACATTACTTTGTAGTTCAATCTGGAAACTATCCTGATTTACTGCTCAATAATTTGCTTTTTAATTATTTTTTTTGTATTTGTTTAGTCTCAACCCATCTGCCGACAGTAAGGTCCACAGTTTAGCAGTCTAGCATTGTTCCTCAGTGCTCAGTTCAAATTTCTTTAAGAGGGGGTTTCAAGCAAACAACTAATAATGTGCAGAACAGCCTCCAGAATTAAATTGTGACTAGTAATGTTAACAACCTTATCCTTCTAGGACAAGATCTAAACCTTCAAGGCCAATCAGATTAGAGGTCATTACCAGCATTCTAGTCACCAGATTCTATAACATGCTTATTCAACTTTTTCTGAAGAAATAAAATCTCCAAACATTGTAACCATTTCTCACATCTTGAACTGATTTTATTTGCCAACGCTTTCTTAATGGCCTCAACAGGGTAGATGCGTTCCTCATCGCCGGCGCATATAGGATCCCCCGTCCGCCTCTTTTGGGATTCTTATTCCCATGTGCTCCAGAGCAGAGTTCTGGGATCCAGAATAGGTCCGGTCCCGCTCATGGAAAAGGATCCTTACACGAACATACAACACGGACAGGGATCGGCAGCAGGTCGGCGGAGGCTGCAAGAAGGAAGCAAAGCAGAAGACGCTTGTTCTCTAACGCTAAAAGAAGCTGCCGGGTATACCTGCCGCTGCTCCGCGTTCAAACCATTCACCGTATCATCCACTGAGACCCCGGCGCAGCCCCGCCGCCAGAGTGACGACAAACCCCCGAGGAAGCAGCGTCGGGAGCAGCTGGTGGCGCCCTTCCTGATCAACCCGGCAGCCGCCATCACGAACTCCGCAGCGACTACCCCCACCCCGACAGATCCTGGCAGCATTCCCATTGCTTTCTTTGACCAATCAGCGAGAGGGGGCGAGGCTTAACTGTCCACTGGGAACTCTCGAAATGTAGGGGCGCAGCCAATCGACAGCAAGACGCTGCTGTGCCTTTCATAAGCGTAGAGTCGCTAGTTCTCTCGGCTGCCTCGCCAGGCTAAGCGGGAATACGCTGCCCAAAGGCTGTGGAGGACTTGCCGCCGTCGTCTTCTCCTCCGCTTTCAGGACGATTCTTCAGCGGGGTTTCATCCCTGCTTTTTAAGACTCCTTTCTCTCACTTTCCCCTTAGTCATGACAAACAAAGCATTTTTTTCCTAGTATCATTTTTGTAACCCGTAGCACAGACCGCGGCTTCAAAAGTTTCCAAAACTGAAACAGGGAAATTAATCCAGAAAATAGAGATTCTCATAAATAGGGAAAGATAGGTTTTGATTAAGAGCCAGTGATGGGTTTCATTTTTTTTTTACTACCAGTTCTGTGGGTGTGGCTTGGTGGGCGTGGCAGGGAAGGATACTGTAAAATCTCCATTCCCACCCCACTCCAGGGGAAAGATACTGTAAAATCTCCATTCCCTCCCAATCCAGGGGAAGATTACTGCAAAATCCCCATTTCCTCCCAATCAGCTGAGTCTGGGAGGCAGAGAATAAATGGGGGCGGGGCCAGTCAGAATTTCCACTATCGGTTCTCCAGAACTGGTCAGAACCTATTGAAACCCATCTCTGTTAAGAGCCCCTCCCTACTGACAGCAGAATGGCACAATACATTCCTATGCAAGTTGACTAAGAAAAACCCAACTTCACTTAACTTGAAAGTCTTCGCATTTATTTTAGAATAGAATGGAATAGAATTCTTTCTTGACCAAGTGTGATTGGACACACAAGGAATTTGCCTTGATGCATATGCTCTGTGTACATAAAAAAGATATATTCAGCAAGAATCATAAGATACACGTAATGATAGTCATAGGGTACAAATAAGCAATCAAATCGTATTAGGAAACAGTCAATATATATCCTAAGGATACAAGCAACACGGTTAGTCATCCAGTCATAAGTGGGAGGAGATGGGTGATAGGAACCATCAGAAGATAAATAGTAGTGCAGATTTAGTAAATAGTTTGACAGTGTTGAGGGAATTATTTGTTTAGCAGAGTGATGGCTTTCGGGGAAAAACTGTTCTTGTGTCTAGTTGTTCTGGTGTGCAGTGCTCTATAGTGTTGTTTTGAGGGTAGGAGTTGAAACAGTTTATATCCAGGATGTGAGGGGTCCATAAATATTTTAACAGCCCTCTTTTTGACTCGTTGCAGTATACAGGTCCTCAATGGAAGGCAGGTTAGTAGTAATTGTTTTTTCTGCAGTTCTTCAATTTTCTAATTACTTTGTTGATCCTTAGGCAAACTAATACTGGTAAGTATAATTGAATGGTCTTATTATAGATGAAGCCTTAGGCAACCTAGGTAATAATTGTAGACATATTGCACTTCTCTCAGCCCCTGGAAAATTGCTATGCATTGTCCTCCTTAAAAGACTCCAAAACAAGATTGAACAATGTATACATGAAGAACAAGCTGGATTCAAACAAGGTAACTCGTGCAATGAACAGATCTTTTCGCTGTGAAATATCATTAAAGAGAGTAAGGAATACCAAAATCAGATGACAATTAACTTTATTTTTTTTTTAAAAAAGCATTGAGTGTGTCAATAGAGAATTATGGAACATACTACAAACATATTGTATTCCTGGAGATATATTAATATATTTAGAAACGTTTACACTAGGTGCTGTGTAAGAACTGAAAAGGGCAGTCCTGACTACTTAATACTGGTGTAAGGCAGGCCTGGCTTCTATCCCTGCTATATTTGATTTATTTATTTAATTTATATTGGTGCCTATTTGCCCATGGCAACTCAAGGTGGCTTACAGAATATAAAACCATTTAAAACAATAAAAACTAACAAAAAGAATCAAATACAAAGAGCTTGTTCATTATCTCGGTTGAATTTGACTAATTTCTTTTCATCTTCATCATCATCACAATTCCATGCTGTTACATCTGGTGGATTAATTATATCCCATAGCCTTTCCCTACGCAAAAGTAGGTTACATTTCGTAAACCAGAAAACATAGTTTGTTCCATCTAGCCGGGTTATTATGGAAATACTGGATGCCTGTTCGTATACCATCTTCACTTGGATTATATATAACAGACATAGTTGTCTGTATTATTCACATTAACTCTCAGTTCTCTAGATAACTATGTTTAACTCTGAGCAATTCTGGTTAGTTCTGGTTGGCTCTGGGCCCATAATCAATGTTAAAGATATAGTTGTGAAATAACCGGCACCGTTTCTGTGCGCAAACACACTATGCTCTGCTTCATAACCGTTCCTGGTTACTCACAACTATATCCTTAACAAAATTAATATAGTACAATGTAAGAAAATCACTGCCCATCTCCCACCCACCCCCGCTCCAGCGACAGCAGATCACATGAGCCATTTAATGGGCTCCATCCTGCTCTGGGTTCCCCAGGCCTGCTGGCAGAACCAGGTCTTCAGCACCTTCTGGAAGAGTATTAGAGTAGGGCCATTCTAATCTCTGGGGAAATGATGTTCCAGAGGAAGGGAGCCACCATGGAGAGAAGGCTCTTTTACTGGGTCCCACCAGGTGTATCTCCCTCGGGAATGGAACCCACATCATTCTCTGCCTTTCTGCTCTGATGGGCCGGGTAGATATGACCGGCAAGAGACAGTCCCTAAGATAACCTGGTCCCAAGCCATGAAGGGCTTTAAAGGTGACAACCAGCACCTTGAATTGCCCCCAGAAGCAAATCGGCAATCAATGCAGTTCTCGCAGGAGAGGTGATACATGTGCACACAGGGGTCTGCACAAAACTATGCAGGCCGCTGGATTTTGCACCAACTGGAGCTTCCTGATGCTCTTCAAGGGCAGCCTCATGTAGAGCTTGTTGCAATAGTCAAGATGGGAAGTGACTAGGGCATGAGTGACTGTGAGTAGATCTGTTGACTGTTGGTCGAGGAAAGGGTGTAACTGGCGTACAACCCACAGTTGTGCAAAAGCTCTCCTGGCCACGACTGCCACCTGATCTTTGAGCAGGAGTCGTGAGTCCAGGAAAACCTCTAGATTACACACAGGGTCTGTTTCCCCATCCAAGACCAAAGGTGGCTATTCTCCCTGAGCCAACAAACCCCAAACCCAGAGCCACTGGTATTGCAAGGGTTTAGTTTCAATCCGTTGCTCCCCATCCAGCCCCTAACAGGCTCTAGGCACTGCGAGAGGGAGGACACGACATCACTTAACTCACCATGGGCTGAGACATACAGTTGAGTATCATCAGCATATTGGTGATACCTCAGCCCATGGTGATGGATGATCTCACCTAGCGGCTTCATATAAATGTTGAACAGGAGCGGAGAGAGTACCGAGCCCTGCGGAATCCCATAAAGCAATGGGCGAAGGCTGGATCTCTCCCATGGACTATACCACGAAAAAGGCAATGAATAAATTGGACTTTAGCATTCCATGGAATAAACAAAGCAAATTGACTTATATTTTGCTGATGTCATTTGCCAGCTGTGCTGGCACACACTAAGACACAGCTGAAAGATACGACACTGGTACTTGAAGCAGCGGCAGGTAAAGTGGGCTTAGAAACCAGTGAAGACAAGTCCAAGCAAGTTGGCAATGTTCAATATAACACCCTGATAACATAAGGACAGGCCTTAAAATTTGTGGAACAAGTCAACTATCTTGGTGATATGGATACAGATCTGAAGGGAACTGAAGCAGATGTGAAATTCCAAATAGGCAAAGCAATTGTGGTCTTCCAACAAAAGAACCACATCCGCCATAAACCCAGCAACCAACATCAGATTATTGAATGCCATACTGACTGCCATCTATGCTAATCAGACCTGGAAATCTACAACAAGAATTATTCATAAATTCAACATCATTGCCTCAAAAGGATTCTTCATATATCTCATATTGGAACCATGTCACACACGAGGAAATTCTACAAATAAGTAATTCCTGAAGACTCTAGATTGTGTCAAAATGAAGAATGGACTTTACTGGACATGTGCTCTGCATGAATGAGCAACATCCAGCAAAGTCTGCAATCAATTGGATATCACTAGATGGTCAGAGAAAATGAGGAAAGCCAAAGAAAACCTGGTGCTAAAAAGCATGTTAGAATATGCTGAGGTATTTTTACCTAGCCTAGTTGACTAGAAAGCTTCTACAGAGCAAAAATAGATTAGGAAGGAAATTAAAATACAACAATCTGCCTAAGATGTTTTCTATACTTTCCTAGAGAGTACAGGTGACATAAGCAATTAGAAGTAAAACTTAAATAAATCAATACATTTTTATTGCCATTAACATCAAGAACTTACTCAAAATCTCAACTAAACAGCATAAATGCATCACCTATTGAGCTAAATTATATAAACACTCAATTTAATTGATTTTAATTAATACCCCTTTTTCACTGCCCATTGATACATTGTAGTGGCCTGCCAATGGAACAGCTTACAAAGATTTTATAATACAGTATAGATTGCTCCCCCTATTTTGGAAATAACTTCCACAATCTTTTGTCATCATCCATATTATCTAGGACTGATGGAAGCTGAAGTTCAATCTGAAGAGCCTGTACACGACATATGTAAAGCTCTTCAATCCCGATAAATAGGAGTATAAACATTTCTGTCTGTAAATTAATTTTTAGGAAATAGAGTTCTTTTCAGTAACGAAAAACTGAAAGATTGAGAGATGTAAGATGACAGAGAATATATCTCACATACCTAGATTAGCTTCTTCCAAAGCCAAGGAAAAAAAAAACCAAGAAAACCATGAAAAACAATATTTTTAAATTCTTCTGGTACGTTCAGTTTAAACTTAAGTTTCGTATCTTCTTACATTTCTAGCTATTCTGTAGAACATGAGTTTTTGTTTAAATGATCCATGGTGTTGGAATGACTTCAGCCAACAAAAACTTGGATTGGTGAAAACAAAGAGATTTTATTTCAAAATAAACAAGTTTACAAAATGCAGTCCAGCAGAGATCGTAACATAAATATTACTATTTTTACTATCATTACTATTTTTTTAATATTACATTACTATTATTATTACTATTTTAATTGAATTCCTTACAATGATAAACTTAATAAATCTCAGCCTAAGTCTATGATGAGTTTAAGAAGTCAACTTCCTGGTTTAAAGCAGCAAATAGCTCTTCCATTTCTCTATGAAAAGACTGTTGCTCCTCTAAGAAGTGGGTCCTCTCCTCCTCTATCTGCTTCCATCTGGTCTGAGCATTCTGTAAAGACAAAAGTGGTTAAGTAGCAGTGTCTACTTTATTACAATTGCATTTAATAAATTCTACAATTATGAAAATTGATACACAGGTAGTACTCAATTTATGATCACAGTTGAGACCAGAAATTTTGTTGCTAAGCAAGGGAATTGTTAAATGAATTGTGTGCTATTTTATGACCTTTTGGCCATGGTTGTTAAGCGAATCACATATTAAGGTAATGACATAGTTAAGGTGACTCCGGCTTCCTCTATTGTCAGAATCTAACTTGGTTGGTTGCAAATGGTGCTCTTGCGACCCCAGTATTCTGCAACCATTGTAAATACTTGTGGATAGCCAATTGCCCAAATTTTGATCACATGGCTGTGGGGATGCTCTGATGATTATAAGTGCAAAGACTGGTTGTAAGTATTTTTAGTGCTGATGTAACTTTGAAGAGTTGCAAAATGAATGGTTGTTAAGTAGAGATTACCTGTACAGGAAACTCAATCTAGGAGCGGGAATAGACACTTTTATGTTATTTAGTTACTCCCTACTTTGTGCACAAATCCACTGATCTAACCCCCAACAAGGGTTCATCCACCTCCTTTCAACACTTCCAGGAAAGAAAATGGATGTGCCACACTCTTCTAGGCACACCCTTCTACTGCTTAAAAGCTGTTACTATCACAAAGTTCTTTCTAGTACAGGATTCAATTTGAATCTACTTTAGTTTCAACTTGTAGGTTTTTCTTCTGTCCTTAGTTGCAACAGAACAGGTTTCTCTTGTTCTTACTTTTGTCAGTTAGGTACAAAACATCTGTCAGAGATTGCTTGCACAAAACAAAGTGAGAGTCTTTTGGAATTGATACATACATACAAATAAATAGTAACTACCACATGCCAAATTCTGACTTTTTTCTTCTATAGATATACAGAACTTGTCAGAATAAGGTTAGAATAAAAGCATTAAAAATATCAAACACAGATGTGGTATGGTAGTAATATCTGAAAGGGCTAAGAGGAAAATCCATCCTACTTTTACCTGAATATTTTCTTTTTCCTCTTTAGCCATTTGGATGAACAATTCAAGATCAGCATTAAGTTTGTCTGATAAAACCTGAAAGGCAAAGACATTAGAAATAGCACTATTATCAACTTCTAATTCGTAATTAAATGTGAAACTTTTATATTTTATTTTATATTTTATACCCATGACTAGGGTCATAAACTAAATTCAGCAGCTAGCCATAGAATACAGAAGCTGCCTCAGAAACAAACACTGGAAAGGGACATACTCAGAAAGGCAATCAACAACCTTGTATCACACAACCTTAACTCTGCACTCCCTCGATTAGGCTTCTACCCTCAGAAACAATTGATAAGACTAACCAGTTGTCAATGTGGAAGTAAGATTCAACTATTAGATTAGTTGTTGTACCCTGTCCTTTGCTTTAAAAAGTTAAAGGTTTCCCTGGCTAGTCATGTCTGACTCTAAGCGTGATGCTCATCTCCGTTTCCTAGCTGAGGAAGCCAGCATTGTCCAAAGCCGCTTCTGTGGTCATGTGGCTGGCATGACTATATGCTGAGGCCTGTAGAAGTCTTACTTTCCTACCAAAGTAGTACCTATTTACCTACTTGCATTTGCATGCTTTGGAACTACCAGGTTAGTAACAAAATCTGAGACTGCCTCAGATTGGGGATAGTAAAAGAATCACATTTTTACCGTTATCTCAGTTTGTAACTTCTTTTTTGTTTCTTCGTCTTCCAAAATTTGTTCACCTGTAACTGATTTTCAAATATTTTATTGTATTTCAAATATATAAGGCTGTATTTCTTCTCATTCAACTGGAAGCATAGAAGGCAAGCAACTTTGGAGTTATTCTGCTGCCTCCTTTGGTAAGAAATTCCCAAACATCTGTTTCCGAATAGTATCGCATGAATCAGAATGATTTCATACAAAGGGATCATATTTCAGAGGCAGAGTATATGCTCTGAGTGAAAAAAACATTCAACCATCAAATCTTCAGTTGGCTAGCAAAAATGGGAAAGGTTTTTGTCCTGGCCTAATTATCAGAATTGCTGATTATCTAATAATTTATTCAGCGATTGAACTTTAAAGTGACTTAATCCATACATACCAAAACAGAGTACAATAAACATCTCCCTGCTTTTTACCACCTAGATTCTACTTTGTACCACATAGTCTAGGCCAACGTTTCACAAACTTTCTGCACTAAACAAACAGTGGGAAAATGTGGGGCCCACCCAATTAAATAAATTTCCTCCCTATGTTTAAATCTCTAAGAAGATGGATGCTTTCAGGATATAATTATTACAGTTGCACTTCTATATGATTTCCCATCCTCTCCCATTTTTAAAGCTTTTTTTAAAATATTAAAAATCTAAACTTAAAAATTTGTTAATCATTTGAATTGCTTTATGTATAAAGTGCTGTATAGCAACGGCTACTTTTAGCACCAATTCACTGGTTGAGAATGTTCAATAGATACCTTTAAATATTAAAATTATTTATTATTAAAAAGACTGAGCAGGTGACTGACAGTTCAGAAGCAGATGCAGGCTAGAAGTGACAAACAGACTGTGTCAGACTACTTGGTGAAGTTTCCTAGAGCACCAATGGCTCATGGATCATATTTGGGAAACACTAGTCTAGGCATTATTAATCACATGAAAAGGGCCCCTACCATCATAGGAGTTTTAGCCTTCCGCTGGAGGAAAGATAGTGACAGAAATAGTATTGTATATGATTGTCTCGTTTGCAATTGGCACAGAATATTAAATGCTTTACCTGGGTCCCAATTCCTGGCTTCTAATATCAAGAGGCAGTTTTCCTGAAATTTTTTCAGCTTCTCATTTTCTTTTTCAAGACTATCACACAGCTTCTTCATATCTGTCATATCTTTCTGCAGAGACCAAACAAAAAGGCAGATTAAGAAAAGAACCTATTTTTATTAGGTCATAATGACACAAGAAAAGATGAAGAATTGTGCAATAGAATAACTTTTTTATTTGGAGGGAGATTATTTGCTCATGGCTATTATAAATATCAGCAATGATGATGATCTCTTAAGATTTAGAAAATGTGTTACATGAAGTAGGATTTCACTAATCTCATAAATAGTAGCTCACTGTTGGTGGCTAGATTTAGCTCTATAGGTGAATTTCATTCCCTACCCAGTGTTCCATCATTTCAAAAATGTATGGGGGAGAATGGAACTTTGGTGTATCTTGAGACAATTCTTATTTAGATATGGTAGGATAGCAAATTTAGGGAATAATCCATGTTAAGAAAATGCATTCTTCTGCTATGGGAGATATCCAAATAGACACAATGCAAAAATTGAATACTTCCTACCCTAGGAAGGTTAGGACATTGCATTTAGAAAGCAAATGACTTCCTTCAAAGGCCAGATGTATGGAGGCAAACTATTTTATCATGTTTCCTCACTTTGTCCTTGGCCATGCCTGGCAGTGGAAGCTCTCAAGAGAGCTGAGGAAAGAAGATTGCAGTTTTCCCTAAACTTGATGCTCTTCAAATATGTGGACTTTGTAAAATCATTGGAATTTATCCATATCTGTAGAATGCTACATTTGTGGAACTGTGAGAAACAATTTTTAAAAATATATATAAGCTAAAAAAAGACAGCCCATAGACTATTCCCTCTATTTTTAATTCTTTTTCTGGACTAAGTAAAAACATGAAAGAATTGAAAATGGGTCAATAGAGGGAAATACTAGAGAATACAGTTACACAGATTTTTTTTTCTTCTAAGAAAAAGACATTAATCTGCAGATATTTTCCATACCAAACAGAAGAAAAAGACTTTAATCCTCTTATAAAATGATATATTATGAGATGATATAAAATCCTTAAAGTAGTTCCAGCCTGTCATTCTTATACAACTAGCACAGCCTTCATTACTCTAAAGATGAAAATAGCAAAGGAGAGGAAAGACTGGGTTTACACATTCAAAAAGTTAATTAGAATTAGAAAATTATAAGAACCACCCATACTCCACCTGTTTCATCTCATAATAAAAAAGAAGCCAAGTTTGCTTCCTTACCTGCATTGCCTCCATTTTTAAACTCAGTTCATTCTTGTCATTTTCCAACAACTTGTTTTTGTTTTTGAGTTCAGTCTCCCGTCTGTATCTGTTCATAGGGCTATTGAATCAAACATTAGTGAGGCATCACGGATGGCAATTTTGCTTGCATTTAGTAACGGCTCAAGAACACTCATTATTTTACAGATGGAAAAGAGGAATATAGAGAAATTATTAAAATGTAAGATATTCACCACATAATGCCTCTATCCAGAAGCACTACTGCTTGATTAGCCTTTATCAGTATCCAGATATTCATTTATGTAAAAGGCTTATATACTGAGGGGTGCTCCAGTCAACCAGCTTTGAGCAATGTCTGGAAACTGTTAATATGCATCCACACTAATAGTGCAAATCTACATGGTACAATATCCACAATACAATCTAACCAAATATTTACACTGGGTGCTATTTTCATAATTTGGTCCTGCAATTGTACATAGCGAATGCTGTATCCATCGCACTTTTTTTCCCAAAATAGAACACAGGTTTCAATAATTACAAGTTAAATACAGGTAGTCCTCAACTTACAACAGTGCGTTTAGTGACCAAACTTATGTCACTGAAAAAAGTGACTTATAACCATTTTCCCCACTTATGACCATGGTCACATGATCAAAATTCAGATTCTTGGCAACTGACTCATATTTATGACAGTTGCAGTGTCCAGGGATCATGCAATTATCTTTTGTGACCTTCTGACAAGCAAAGTCAACGGGGAAACCAGTTTCACTTAACAACCACGTTAAGTGCAACTGCAGTGATTCACTTAAACAACTGCGGCAAGAAAAATCATAAAATAGGGCAAAACTCACTTAATAAATATTTTACTTGAGCAACAGAAATTCTGGGTTCAATTGTGGTTGTAAGTTGAGGAATACCTGTACATTTTTGTAAGGAATTAGAGGCTTATAAAACATTTCAGAGTCCAACATTTGGGCTTTAGAGTACTCTTGTTCACTACATGCTTTGGACTTTTCTAATTTTGCTAAAACTGTTCTATTCTCAAAACAGATTGTTCCAATTTTTATCAGAATAGTTTGTTTTGAAGTTGAAATAAGGCTGTAACGGTTTTTTCAAATTCGAAGAAGACATTAAAAAATTTGGTATATTTAAAACATAAAATGTTTTATAAGCTATTCCAAGGCATTAGGCCACAAAGTGGTGGTGGGGGGGGAGGACATTTTGTTTGCAAGTACTCACGATCGTGTAGTTGTTGGCATTCCTTTCTTGGGAGGGGGTGGCAACGCAACTTTTTTCCCTGACTTTGTGAGTCTTAATATAAGAGGAACAAATAGATATTGCAACAGTGTAAGGATTTTAAACCTAAATATTTCAATACAACAAACATTATGGAGAGAGAGAGAGAGAAAAAAATAAAGCATTTTGATTAGGGATGTTAATTTTAGCTGCCCTGACACATTAGGCCAAATTTCTTTTTTGGGGGAAGAAAAAAAGTTGCAAATTCTCTCTTTTAAAAAGGAAGATATATGGAACTGACGGTATATGGAATGGAGTTGCCAAAGAAATAGATATTTTGGCAATCATAGCAAAAGTATATATACCTTTGATTTGGGTCTTTGAGGGCAGCACATGCAGTAGGATTGTTGGCACCAACAGTAAAAACAGGATCTTTGAGGGGCACCGAGTCCATCCCTTTGTTCTGGTTTTGCTGCTTTGAATAATCACAGGGCTGCACTTCTGCAAAGAAGGAAAATTTAAGCAAATAGTTAATGAAAACTCTTGCCCTCAGGTTAACATTAAGGAGAAAAAGCTGAGGATGAGATCTAAACTGAAAGGGTGGTTTTATAACACTTAAGAGTGAAATGAAATTTGGAAGTAAATGAAAAAAGTTGCAGGATTTAGCAATAACAGGAATAATGGGATGGTGGAGGAATAAAATATTTTTAATATTATGGATTAAAGCAATAAACCTGGCAATATCCACCTGCCTCTCCCATCTCTCTATTCCATCAGTCAAAAGGTAGCTGCTTCTAGAAGACCTGCATCCTCATGGGGGGGAAAAAAAGAAGATTGTATCTTTCTTCCTGAAGTCCTGTACTCTTATTTAATTTGTGCACAACTTTGGGTAAGGAAAGAGACAGCAGAAAAATCTTCTATTGCTTTTTATCTTTAAATCCCTGTATGAACAGGAAAAGACATTACTTCTTTATCAAGTCCACTTACAAAAGCTTAGTTTGATTTCTGATTTTCAACAGACATGGCTTCTTATTCTTATATTTCACCAAATTTGAAGGCCTGAATTTGAATTTCTAACCTTTTCTCTAAAATGCAAAGTCAAAACTGATATTGACCCAGAGTATATGCACAGAACCTGATGCTATCCTGATATTTTAAATAGTATTATCCAAAGAAATCTAGCTTGACAAACAATATAAATAAATATAAGGGTTGCAGCCCCAAACATTTGACAAAAACAGCATATTTACTATCTTGATATAAAATTCCACTCTTACCTGACTCTTACTTCAAAGGATGAATGAGGTTTAAGTATATAGTTCTAGTTATAAGTTTGATTAAATTCTAATTCACATCAGGCTGATCTAAGATTAGCTACCACAGGTAAGAAAAGCATTTGAAGTTGTCTTTGCAAAGATACTGCAATACAGGAAGAAATAAGAAAATTACATTACTAATGTGTAGGATAACACATTAACAGACCTTTCAAAACATCAGTTGTTTTGGACTGTTGGGAAATGTAAACAGGGATCTTAGATTTGTCTGTCTCCATGATATTTAAAGTCTGAAAGATATAAAGTACTGCAGATCAATAACTCCTACCATAACAGAGTATACATGAAGCCAAGCCTGCTAAAAGTTTATTAGGCACAATATCCTTGTAAAGGAAAAGGGAGAACAGCAATTTTAAAGAGTTTTGCTTCTCTGTATTAATTATTGCAAAGCTCATATACTATACTGCAAGAAACTGCAATATATTTTGCTCGTGTTTGGGCTTCGGCATATGGTGTGAACCTAATCTTTACAGTTTGCACTTGCACTTTATGCAAGGTTTCTTATTTAGTGTGCTATTCAAATTCCAGGTTGCCATCATTTTGAGTTTCTGGAAGCTTAGTTTTACAATCAGACAGTATTTAAAACCCACTTCCCAGAAACTGAAATAGATTTTGTTTTGGTCTTAGACAGCAGGTACACTAAAAAACAATAGTATGCAACAGGAGGATGTTAGTAAAGCTAGCTGTAATCAAGTTTTAGGATAAGTAATGAGCATTGCAAGCAACCATTGTTTTAATTTTATTTTCTAGAACAGCAGTCTATTCTACTTTGGAGCAAAATAAGTATTTTTTGCAACCTTCAAAAGTAATTTGCAATAATTTTATTTAGGTCATTAACCCCCTTCTCTTCAAATCTCACTTTTATCTAAAATGGCTATGTTCATGTTGCACACTGAACCATGGTTTACTTACTTATACCTTTATGAATAACAATGCTTAATGTATAAGCTGCATTTGAGGAATACACAAGGCAATCACATTCTGATGCAATGCATTGTGTAATCTGTTTGTTTAGAAATACATTCCAATTTCATGGGGTTTTAAGTTCATTTAATTACATTTCATTGAAAGGAATGAAAATAAGACTTTTCTAAAGTGTTTTGAGACTTCATACTATTCTGATTTTAAAAAAAAAACTTTTATAGACCAAGTAAAGATATCAAGGGCCAGCCTGACATATTGTGCTGTCTTTTCATACTCCAGCAATTTCAGAGCTTGGTTGTTTTCTTGCACTAAGTATCCTCATCAGTGCTGATGTTACCTAATTTGAATAATGAAACCTTGCAAGAAAACAACCAAGCTCAGAGAGCCCCACCACCCACCGTTTCAACCCCCGGCTACATAATATTCTCCTTTATTGCTAGCAGCTTCTTACTATAACGTTTAAATTTTCAAAACGTTTTCTTGAGCAGCTCTCGGTTTAGCACATTGTGGTCCTGTGGTCTCTAAGTGATGAGGAGGAACCCAATCTCATTGTACATATGTTGTGCCCTGACAAAGATTTGAATTGAGGAGGAACCCATGTCAGGAACTCAGTTGCTTGTGAATACAGAATTATTTAATTTCAAATAAAGGCTTTCAGCAGAAAACCTTCCAGCCACGTACACACACATACAGAGCCTGCGCACACCATCACTCAGGCGAGACCCCAATTTGACCCCCGAAAATCCTAACCTGTGAAATAAGGCACTCAGAGAAGCTCCCAGCAGAAGCACCGAAGGCTGTTTCTACAACAGCGTCCCGCCGCCATTTGAATCACAAAGGGCGTTTCTACTCGGCGCAAAATAACGCGAGAGCTGAAGGCTCCCGCGCGCATGCGCTAAATAACCAAAACGCCCTGTCCCGAGATGGGGAAAATTACTTCCGCCAAACCTTCCAGCACGTGAATGGCATGAAAAATGAGGCTCCTGTAGAAGAAGCTGGCTTGTATCATTTTACAGGGCGGGATTAATTTAGAGTGGGAGGGGGTCATTTAATGCCTTGGCTTTTCTTCGAAGAAAAAAAATATATTGTTCTGAAACAGCTTTGTTTCTTTGTTGAAGCAACGGGACGTTATCCCGAAGCTGTTTTTTCAAGAGGCAACTGGACTTTGACTTTTCTTTGAAGACGTTTTCTTCTGATCCAAGAAGCTTCTTGGATGAGAAGCGAAACGTCTTCAAAGAAAAACCAAAAAGTCCAGATTCCTCTTGAAAAAGCACCTTTGGGGAGAACCATGACCTGGATGACTGAGAATCTCCATAGAAAAGGAACATTAGAGCGATTATTCTCTCTTCAGAAGAAAGTCCGTCCTGTAAATCAGATGAGCCAGACGACTTTGATCCTATAACACTTTGAATCGGGAAGGTTCCAAAACAGCCTGAGGACCCACCCGGCCTCTTTAAAACAAACTGCAGTAGCACCAGATGTGATGATCTGTAGCTGTTGGATGGGCTGCTTTAGGGACCTTTTGGAAACCAAAGTTGCACATGCAATAGAATTAGTGGCAGGAGGAGACTGCTAATTTGTTCTAAACTGGATTAAACTCTTATTTTGCAGTGAAGCCTCCACCTCCCCCCAGGCAAATGTTATAAGGAAGGCTTCTCCTGTTGAGTTTTTTGATATTGATGGAACAACGGCTAACTTTTTTCTCACCTTGACTTCCTTTTCAGAAGACGTGTAAATAGCTCAAGTCTTTAGGCTGTTGGAAGAAATATCCTTCTGGGTTCCTTTCCAAGTGGGGAAAAAGACACTGGAAACATAGGGACTTTTCAGAAAGGTGGTTTAATGGTGGACAGGACCACGTGGCTTGAGTTCCTGAGCAGAAAAGGGCAGAGATGCTAAGAGTGCCTTGGTTTACTTTCATGCCCTCTGTTGGGCTTTGAATTTGAGCTTGAATTCTGATTGGTTGTCAGACTCCCATGGGGCCATGCAGGGGCAACACTGTAAGCTGTGTTTTGAGTCCACGTTTGAGCCTTGCTGGGTGATGTAATCTTCCCAGGTGCCAGGTGGTGAGTTCTGTTGCTAAATGGGTAGAGGCAGGGCCGGATTTAGATGAAAAGAGGCCCTAGGCTATTCCACTTATGAGGCCCTTTCACCTCCCATTTTTAAGTTTGTAAATTACATGAGAGATAATAAAATACATCATTACTGTGATCTTGAGGCCCTAGGCTGAAGCCTAGTTAACCTATAGGAAAATCCGGCCCTGGGTAGAGGGCTAATCCTACCTACTTTGGATCTTGAGTGAGGACATTTGCCTATGAATAGACCTAGCTATCTCTTAAGTGTGGACATATGCTGTGGGCTATTGAGGAGGGTGGAGGCTATTAAGAGTGAGCCTGCTTCCTGCCTAAAAAAACATGTTGCTCCATTTCTCATCCACAGAAATATAATCTGCCTTTTTAATATTTCCTATAATATTTCATTTTTCTAGGAGAGAGGTAAGTGCTAACTTCCTACAAGGCTACACAATTAAAAGATAAAGATGTGTAGAAAGTTAGCACCCACCCCTTTTCTGGAAGAATGAAATATTTTGGGAAATATTAAAAAGGCAGAATATTATGTTTCTCTGTATGAGAAATGGAGAAGCATGTTTTAAAGACAAAGCATGTTTTAAAGACCTTCCTACTCCCACCCTTTTGTTAATGGGCCAGAGGCAGAAACTCAATCTTTGTCAATGGACCTTATCTGCAAGCCAATGAGACCCATCTAGACAGAAACTCACCACATAGCACCTGGGAAGATTACATCAGCCAGCAAGGCTAGCTAAGACCCCCACCCCCTGGGAGTCTGACAACCAGTCAGGATACTCTTCCAGGGGCCCCAGGAAGTTCAAAGCCAGAGAGAGCATAAAACTCAGAGACTCGCTGTATCTGCCCTTTTTCTGTTCAGGAACTCAAGCCATGTGATCCTGTCCACCATTAAACCATCTTTCCAAGCAGTCTCCATGTTTCCAGTGTCTTTTTCCCCACTTGGAGCAGAACCCAGAAGGATATTTCTTCCTACAGATGTAGAGAAGAAGTAGTAGAAAGCTCAGTGCATATTTTGAATATTTTAAATTCTTGAATCTAATGTAATTTGGCTGTAGTTGGGGGGAAAAATAAAAAAATTGAGGGCCAAGTTAATATTGACTAATTTTAATCAGCTGAATGGTACTTGCAGGCCAGAGTTAGACAATCTCTCATTCTGATTCTTGACAAATGTATCTTTTCTTTTATGTACTCCGAGAGCGTATGCACCAAGACAAATCCCTTGTGTGTCCAATCACACTTGGCCAATAAAGAATTCTATTCTATTCTATTCTATTCTATTCTATTCTATTCTATTCTATTCTATTCTATTCTATTCTATTCTATTCTATTCTCCTCCCCTCCCATCCCCTCCCCTCCCCTCCCCTATTCTATTCTATTCTATTCTATTCTATTCTATTCTATTCTATTCTATTCTATTCTATTCTATTCTATTCTATTCTATCCCTTATTTAACCTTAAACTCTGCTGCTTTCTATTCATTAGGAAAAACTTAATGTATATAGTTCTGGCTGCTTTTAATAATTGCAAAGAAAGGATTTTAGGAGTTTTAATTTTTCCCCAGAAAATGTCTTTGTCACATTTTACATGGACACTCTCAGATGTTTATTTATTTTGGAACATTTATATGCTGCTCCAGTCTGATTTTGAACAGTTTGCAAAAAGTATAAAAACATACAGTAAATGTTATATAGTATAACACCCAGAGCTGTATACCATACAATCAAGCTAAAACCTGATCTGCTTCAGCATTCTGTGTTCCACAGTGGCAAACCAAATACATTGGGAAGACTCACAGTCACAAGTAATAGTTCTCTTTCAGTGTTGATCCCTAGCCAGATGTATTGAAAGTGACTGGGGGAGGATTAAACAGGTTTGATAGCAAGATCCTCCCCAATTATATTGGATTCTTTTAAAAAACCAGTATCATTAAAAGCTGCCTAAATTAGTGGCCATCTCTACAGCTTTTACATGCTAAAGACTATATACTTTAATTACTGTATGTATTGTGTAAGGAAATGCTGGATTGATTTTGATTTTGGTGTTTTAGCTGCAGTTATATTTGCAGTTCCTTTTCTTATGATTTTATGTATTTTATATTAAGTTACATGATTATTTTGGAGCTCTGTGACATCCTTTTTTGAATGTCTTGGTATGTTCAGCAAATTTGACCATCTCACTGCTTATCCAAACTCCATTTATGAGCATCTTAAAATGCATAGTCCTAATACTGATCTACGGATTATTCCAATTTGCTCATCCCTCCAGTGTAAAATCTGACATTTACTCCTATTCTGTATTTTTTAACCCAGTTACAATCCTTGTCACCATCAACTTTTTTAATCTCCTGGCTCCAGTATTTGCTAACAAAATTTACATGAAGGATTTTTAAAATCCAGCTACTATATATAGATCTTTCTGTAAAGTCTGAGTGTAATATCTCTTCAGATTGTTGTCAACCTAGCTCCTGGTTTTTCTCTGGCTATTGATATATCTTTATCTTCATCATGTTTGACATCTATCAGACATCACCTGTGAAGGCTAGATAAGATGCATCAATTCCTCCTCTTCATCTTTAGCACACTTCTCAGACTGTGACCTCCCTGCCTCAGGAGATTTTAAACTTCCAAGAAATTCTAAGGATCAGGCAGTTGGAAATCCTGTTTCTTTTGCTAATACCTTGAAAATTCATGTTTTTTCTTCTGATTCTTCTTCTCTTTTTTTTTTTTTGCCCATTACAAGTATTAAAGTCTGTTGTCTAAAATATTGGTTCTCAGTTGGTGCAGTATCTTTGTTGTGTTACATCATTAGTACATAAATTTGCAGAGGTGATTGTCGACTATCAATCAGTAACCCTAACCGTGACCCATTTGTTGTGGGGGGGAGTGGGAGACAGTATAAAATAAGCAGACATAATGTATTAAGTATATGAAATTCACTGGGATGCAGGAAAGAAAAGAGCTGTTCTTCTTTGATGTACTTGTAGCAATTTTTAAAGTGAGTAAACAGCTGTTATTATTTTCTGCCATCAAGTCAAGGTGATGCTTCATACTGTATTTCTCCCTGCACTATCAATTACAGTAGAACTGTCAGAGGGATTCATCTTTCAATGATCAGGTAAGCTGCAGTCTTCTCTAACCAGCATAATTGCCCAGGTTTTACTTCATATTTCCAATCAACCTGAGAACATAATGAGTAATACTGTCAGATCCCTAAAAGTGATACTGCCATTCAATCCCTTGTATGTGGGGTGCCATAAGGGTTGGTCCTCTCGCCCCTTCTGTTCAACATTTATGTGAAGCCTCTAGGTGAGATCATCCATGGTTTCGGGGTGAAGTACCACCAGTACGCTGATGATACTCAGCTGTACATCTCCACCCCAGACTACCCCAATGATGCCCTTGAAGTGATGTCCCGGTGCCTGGAGACCGTGCGGATCTGGATGGGGAGAAACAAACTCAAACTCAACCCATCCAAGACCAAGTGGCTGTGGTTTCCGACATCCCGGTATAGTCAGTTGGTACCATCACTGACTATTGGGGGCGAGTCATTGGCCGCCAAGGATAGGGCTCACAACTTGGGTGTTCTCCTGGACTCATGGCTGTCTTTAGAAGAGCACTTGACGGCTGTGGCCAGGGGGACTTTCTATCAGGTTCGCCTGATTTGCCAGTTGCGTCCCTATCTGGATCACGGTCACTCATGCCCTTGTTACTTCCTGCCTGGACTACTGTAATGCTCTCTAGGTGGGGCTCCCCTTGAGGAGCACCTGGAGGCTCCAGGTGGTCCAAATGCGGCCGCGCGGGTGGTTATGGGAGCGGCGTGGTGCTCCCATGTGACTCCCCTTCTGCGCAAGCTGCACTGGCTCCTAGTGGTCTTCCGGGTGCGCTTCAAGTTTTGGTTACCACCTTTAGAGCGCTCCATGGCATCGGACCGGGGTATTTACGAAACTGCCTTCTGCTACCAACAGCCTCTCACCGACCAATACGCTCCAATAGATAGGGGCTTCTCAGGGTGCTATCAGCCAAGCAATGTCGGCTGGCAGCCCTCAGGGGGAGAGCCTTCTCTGTAGGGGCGCCTACCATCTGGAACGAGCTCCCCCCGGAGATAAGGAGGATCCCGGACCTGCGCACGTTTCGATGTGCTCTCAAAACATTTTTATTTCAGCAGGCTGGCCTGGCCTAACTCTCCTTTTTAAACTTTTAAAGTGCTAATTTGTTGGGAAATTGGGTGTTTTAAATTGTTTTGGCCAAAATATTTAATAATTTTAATGGGCTTTTAATGTTTGTATTATCTGTTTTTTACCTTGGCTGTTCACTGCCCTGAGTCCCTCTGGGAGTAGGGCGGTATATAAATGGGAATAATAATAATAATAATAATAATAATAATAATAATAATAATAATAATAATAATAATAATAATAATAATTGGAGGAAGGGGGAAACTTGGATTCGATTTACTAGCATTGCTTGTGTCAATCGATATTGTACAACTTCCGGTGGCGCCTTCCACGTTGGCGGCGGGCTTTTCATGCCCGCCGGTTTCTTGGCACGTTAGAGCCGCCTTACAACAGACAGGCGGCTCGAAAAAACCTGCTCCTTGACGGGAGGAGCAGGGAGAGCTTCTGGGGGTGAGGTTGAGCCTCACTGAGTCGCCCCAGGAATTTTTCCTTGTCCTGGGGAGGGCTCAGAGGGATGGCTCCCTCCATACCCCCAGGGTATGCTCCGCGCCGAGAGGATCCTCCGCTAATTATCTAATTAGCAGAGCCAGACGTTGGGAGCAACACCACAATCGAAGCGACAATTGGAGCAAGTTGGAAAAGAAAGAAAAATTTAAGCAAGTATGGATTTTTTTCAACGGATTTTTTGGAAGAGGAGGGGGGGAAGGGGGGAAGGAGAGGAAGAAAAATGAAAGTTTTTAAGATGGCGACTGGCTCTGCTTGAAAGGAAAGTGAGCGGAAATGGAGCGCAGAGTTTAGTCCTGAAAGACTTTGAAAGGAATATTTTGTTACAGAAAAAGAATTTAAAGGAACAGAGGCTGATTTAAATAGATTTCTTCTGTTTTTTTTTTCTTTTCTTTTTTCTATTGAAGTAAGAAGGATTTTTTCTTGGTTTTTTTTAAAAGTAAAGATGCCTAAACTTAAAGGAAGGGGGGGCTCCCCCTTGAATCAGATGAACAAAGTTGAAATGTCTCACTTGCAGAGACTTACAGAACAGGAGTTAAAAGAGTTAATTACAAGGTCCTTAGAGAGCGTGGTAGACAAGATAAAAGGATCACAGAAGGACCTCGAGGAACTGGTTTCTGGGAAATATGACCAATTAAGTCAAATTATTGCTCAAGTAGCTTCAGATTTTTCAACTGCGGTGGCTGCAATGGGGAAGAAAGTGATTGAGATGAGTAGTAAATTTGAATCTCAGATACAAGAATTACAAGCGAAACTTCTGGAAGCAGAGGCCAAAAATTATAACATTCAGAATGATGTTATTATGCTTCAAATTAAGGCCATGGAATCTGCAATTAGACTAAGAGGGATAAAAGAAAACAACAGAGAAAACTTAAGAACAACTTGTGCAAAGGCCTTTGCAGAATTATTAAAGTTACAAGATGAATTAATTTTGGGTTCTATAGCGAAAGTTTACAGAGTTAACTCACGTTTGGCTAAACAAAGGAATCTGCCTAGAGATGTCGTTGTTTACTTCACTGATAAGAGACTAAAAGATGATATTTTACAAAAGTCTTATTCTGATAGAGTGCAGGTAGCAAGTACACAAATCAAGATTTTCAAAGAGCTACCATCGAAGGTCTTGAAGGACAGGAAAGATTTTGATTTTTTGGTCAAGGAATTGAAGAGAAGTAATATCCCATTTAGATGGGATTTTCCAGTTGGTATAATTTTTAGATATCAAGGTGTGAGACATTGTCTGAATACTATTGAAAAAGCAGAATATTTTTATCAAAATATCTTTAAGGGAGCACCGAAATATATTAAGAATAAAAAGTCAAAAACAGAGTTTACAAAATGTGAACAGAAAGAAGAAAATCAAAGTGTGTTAAAAGTAAAAGGAGAATTTGGTGGTTGTCCAGAAGATTCTATTATGGATTTTTCTGATGAGAAAACTGAACACCTCAGTGATCTTGGGGGATTACAGGACCTTGAACTGCTGGAGGAAGATTCAAAAAACAAAGTTTTACTTCGAGATGACCAGCAGCAGAGGTCCAATACTCTTCAGGACATGGGGGGTGATGCTAATCGACAGGAACTAGAAGTCAATGAAGAAATCCGACTGGAAACCACAGGTGATAAATTTAAAGAGCATCCTGAATTGTTTGATACTGAATCAGAAAGCATTGAAAGATTTGGAAAAAATGGATTATAAAAACTCTTTTAAGATGTACAACAATTTGTTAAAAGTTCATTCTGAGTTGGACTAACTTTAAACTTATATATCAAAATGGATTATAAAAATTTTTTACTATGAAGTTTATCCTGGATTGGACATGTTATCCTGAGTTCTGATAGATTGCTGCAAAATTAGCAGCGATCACTGGTTACCCAATTATATATTTTTTGTGGAATTTATTTTCTAGGAGAAGACTACGAAATTGAAAATATCCTAAAACCCGAAGGATTGAATTGCAAAGGGTGGCAGGATTTGAAATAATTTTGAAGGAACATCTGGGAATGCAGTTCTTAGTTGGTTTTTTTTTTCTCTCTTTTTTTCTTCAAGGCATGAATGTCAAGACTGCAAAAGCTTATTTTTAGGTATAGTATAAGTTAGCTTGAATGAATCTTCCTAGAGGTGTGAATATCTTCGTGGTTGGATATTATTCATATAAAGTCACTCGGGGGGTTGTGTGGGGAAATGTTTTACTTTGCTGATGGGGGCAGCGGCAAGATGAAGATTATTGAAGCAGGATTTATGTAAGGAAATATGTTTGACTTCAATCAAGTTGAAGAGAAGATTGAAATTTGGATTATATAGACTGAGGAATGAATTAAACAAAAGATAATTTTCTTAATGATATAACTGCGTGATTATAAATATATATGCATATATATGTTCTATGTTTTGGGGGTTTTTTTTTTTTAGTTAAGGGGTGTAGTTAGGATAGAATTATAATGGTGTTCTTAATTATAATGGTTATTAATGGTTTTTTTTATTATAACGTTTAAATATATTAAGGTCTGGTTTTTTGTTTTTTGTTTTACTTTTTTTTCCTTCTTTCCTTCTTTCTCTTTCTTTTCCTCTTTTGAAATTTGTTTAATTTAGAATTTGAATATTTAATAATCTTTTCTTTTTCCCTTGTTCTAAATTTTGTTTTTTTTTAACTTGTAGCGGAAGTCAGGGGGGGGATGGGGAGGGAAGGGGTTGGGGTTGAGGGAGGATGGGAGGGGTTGGGTAAGGGGACTGGGGAGGGGGGGTGAACATGAAAAATTTCTGTATTATAAAACTTTTTCACAAAAAAAGATATTGTACAACATATATCCTGGCGTCAAAGAGCCCTGAGATCCTCTTTACCTGGAGGAATTTTTATGATAGCCATGTGGGTTGTTTCACTTTAAAGGATAACGGTGTGAATGCATGGTTGTTTGGGTTCTCAGGAAAGCTAGTAAAGAAAACATCTTCACGCTTGTGTATTGGCTAAAATCTGCATTCTGGTTTAAAGGGAGGGGTCTCTACTGCTTTAATCCTACTTGTCTTGCCTAAGGGTATTCAGATCTTGCTGGGTGGCTATCACTTCTGCTTAATAAAAGGTCTCTTTTGAACAACCACAATTCAAGAGTTTTTACTTTCTTAAGTTGGAAGGAGAGGCAATCCTTACAAATACTAGTAGTCTAAGTACAACATTAAAGTTGCTGGTTCCATAAGATTTGCCCTGTGTATTATAACTAATGTTTCCTTTCAAGTTCTAAATCTGATGGCAGCAGAAACTAGAGCCTCAATCCAATTCCATGGTTTATTCCATACCTCTATTTTAACAGGCTGCATTTTTTTTCATTCTTTTATTATTATTTTTTGAATGAATAGAGACCACATGGGATTTCTTAAAGAATAAAAATAATGGCAGGCTGCACATTGTTACTTTATTTGAATATGAGCCAGTATACCCACATACATGCACACATAAGAGGGAAGAGCATAATGTGAGATTGGAAGAGATGTATGGAATAACTCATCAATTTGAATTCTAGTAAATGCTTGTTCTGTGATTGGTCAGGGATCACACAAGCCTTCTCCCCTACAGCAGGGGTGTCAAACTGGCGGTCCACGAGCTGGATTCATCATGCGCAGGCCACGCCTAACGCAGCTCCACAAACGGGAAAAACGTCACGAAACATGTGATGGCAATGATGGCCATTATGTGATGGCATGATGGCAACATCATGTGATGGCCGTTAATTTGACACCTGTGTCCTACAGCCATGGGTTGCATATGTCATCTCCAGGCTCTCAACATTCTAAATATCAAGCTTCCATTTATTTAGTCATTCCCATGTTTTACAGATTTCCTAGATTAGTTCCCTCTATTCTTTTCAGTGTTTTACAACTTTATTTAATATTTCTGGGTTTTAACCAGACTCTTGCCTGATTAACATATCTATTCAGTATGTTCTTTGCTGATCTCATTTTCTAATACTTGTAACCATTTCTACAATAACTGATATTTTCTAAAAAAATAAATAAATTGCATAACAAGATCAAAATAAAACAGCCTTAACTTGTTAATCTCAGTTTACAGTACTATGTCCAGCTTCTAAAGTCTTATTTTAGCTACTTAAAGTATTTGTAGTAACCATCTCCGAATTTTGAAGGAGTCTAGTTTTCTTCTTTCGGTTTTTTTATACTCTAACTTTCACAAGATATAGAAAAACAATACAAGTTATTGTCCTCCACTTGGTAATAAGATTAATGGCCGTGTTTTTAAGATCTTCTCAGTTCTATTAACTACTATTAACTGACTCAGTTGTGTTTTTAGCCTTCTTTGTATTGCAATGAACACTACCCTTTTCTAGTTTTCCAGCTAATTGTAATTGTCTCATATTTTTGTTATTAAGTTGGTTTTCATGGCATACAGTTTGCTCCAGGGGCTTTTCTTTCTGGCATCTGTTCCAGTGTCTGCTAATTCATGTCCCAATATTTCTGACTGTTCTTCAGATTTCTGTTTGTTACGTGTGGAAGCATGTTGCTATGATTCCTCAGTGTATTTTTTTTTCATTTTCATTTGCTTTTCATTCAGTTTTTTCCCAACCTCTGCTCTTTATTTTATCTAGTAAATGTTTTCTTTATTAGGGCAAAAAGAGCTCTCTTTTCCATCCATATCTTTGCAATGCTCATTCTCTGGATTTACACTGAATCTGCCAACATTTCTGCTGCACCTTTGCTTTCAGTTTGGGCACTGTAATCATACATAGATATGTACATACAAACAGAACATTTCCTTTTCACATTTGTTGAATATGAATGTTCTTGAATGTTGGCATAAAACCATTCTGTTTCTTCTTCAGATGCATTTATGGTTAATAAGTTTGGGAAATTGTGACATTCAGAAGCATATCTTGCTTGTAAACAGCCATTATTCTATACTATATGGTGGTAGGCAGATTTCAGCTGAGCTGGTGATGTTCTTGTTTTTTTATTAGTGGTCCTCCATTCTTTCTGTTCTCATTTATAGAATAGCACACTATACATCCATCTGACTAGAAACAGCCATTTGCATTTCAGTTGCTCTTACTAGTGCTGAGAATGCCCATTTTGATCCTTGTTATTTCTTTTTTGATGATACTTAGTTTCCTAGGAGTCATGTTTGTATGCGTCATGTATCCAGTCATCTTGATTTTCTTCTATCCTAGAAGATTTTCTTCTATCCTTTTTGTCATAAGCTTCATCAGCATTCAGGCTCCTACACCATCCTTTCTTATACTACTTGTAGGACATTGTTGTTCTTTTCCAGTGGCAACCTTCTTGCCTGGGGTCTCGATTTCTATTACTAATTTTGAAATTATATATATATTTAGCAGTGAAAATATTCATTGTAACATGGGTTAATGTCGGGCATGGATAGGCAAATGATTATATTCTAAGGATTATTTAAAATGCCAGGATGAAGAACATATATCTGTGCATACATACCTACACCATATATTTTAGGGCTTTTGGCTGTGAAACTCATATCTTCATAAATCATATTGAGTTTTGCATAGAAACAAATACAACACCTTGTTGTTTTGTTTTGTAGTTGATGCCATTTTATAAATAGCTTATTCCAAAATTACGGTAGTTCCACACCATTGGAACTTATTCCTAATATTTATGTGCATTGCATCTTATTCAGAGGTGGGTTTTAAATGTTTTTACTACTGGTTCTGTAGGCATGGCTTATTTTGTGGGCGTGGCTTAGAGCCATGCCCACCCATGTGACTGGGTGGCCATGGCTAGCTGGTCATGTGACTGGGTGGCCATGGCTATCTGTATAGGGACTACTCAGAGGGCTGAAAAAAGTCATTTCTGACAGGTCCTCATACTTTTGACTGGTCCTCACACTTATGACCACCCCGTGCAGCATTCTTAACAACTATGTCACTCATTTCACAACTGCTTCTCTTCACCATGGTGATAAGATAGGGCAAAAAACGTAAAATGTGAGGACAGTCATAAATTTGAGGACTGGTCAAAAGTGCGAGGACCAGTCAAAAATAACTTTTTCAGACCTCTTAGTAGTCCATATGCACAAAAGGACTACCCAGAGGGCTGAAAAAAGTGATTTCTCACAGGTCCTCGCACTTTTGACCAGTCTTTGCACTTATGACTGGTCATCATTTATGCCCATTGTAGCATTCTTAACAACCGTGTCACTCATTTCACAACTGCTTCTCTTCACCATGGTGCCAAGATAGGGCAAAAAAGTAAAATGTGAGGACAGTCGTAAGTTCGAGGACTGGTCAAAAGTGCAAGGACCAGTCAAAAATAACTTTTTTAGCCCTCTGAGTAGTCCATATTCACAAAAGGATACAGCAATAGAGAGGGATGAAAGAAGGAGAAGAGAGATGGAAGAAGGAAGGAGAGAGGGGGAAGGAAGAGAAGGGAGGAAGGAAGGGAAATTAGAGTAGGGTAAGAGAGGGAGGAAGAGAGGAGAAGAAGGAGAAAGGAAGAGGAAGTAGGAAGGAGAAGAAGTGGGGGGGGAAGAGAAAGTAAGAAGGAAAGAAAAGAGAGAGGTGGTAGGTTTGAGGAAAAAGATTGCTGTACAATAAAAAAGATGAAAGGGAAGAAAGCCAACCCCAAACAAATATAAAGATATTAAAATAAAGAATGAATTGTTAAACTTTAAAGAATAAAAGAGAACAAATATGAATAAATAGCAATAATTAGAAACACACATACAATGTATTTTCTTTGAACAGAGTATTTGGCCAGTTCATAAATTTAAATAGTGTTTAGTCATTTCAACTAAATTTACAATTTCTAAATTTCATTTTTGCCATATTTATTCCTCATCTATCTTTTAAAAAAAACCAATATTACCCTTCATCCTCATCTCTAATCTTAATCAAACCCAATTTTTCCCTTCTAGTCTATATTATACCCCTTCCCATTGTCATCTATTTTTATATGCATCCTCACATTGGTTTATTATGTAATATTACAGTTGTTTAATACAAATTCAAAATTTTAATATAAATCAATTAGATATATAACAATCTTTTTTGTATATCAATATGAACATGAATATTCCAATTATTTCCATGCAATCCAGTTTCTTACAAATCAATTAATTATATTTACCAATAATAATAAACCAAATAATTTCCCCCATATATTCCTCCAAACCACAACTTAACCATTTCTGCTTTCAACACAATATACAGTTAATAGTACCTCAATTATTACAATTCCCTAGTTAAATAGAGCTTTTTTTCTTTTGTGTTTTAAAATCTTGAATTCTCCTCTTTTGCCCTTAATTTCCCATTGTTTGCACCTACCTTTTTTGGTGAGGAAAAAGAAATCTCTCTCTGCCTCATTTTGTCATGTTGCAGCAAAGAGCCTGTTTTACTTTCAGTTTTGTTTTTTCAGCATAGCTAGGGGAAAAAAAATCTGCTCCAGCACTCTTTGCAGCTAGCAACAGAGTCCTGCACAAAACAGCTGAGAGCAAATCAGATGAGAGTTGGGAGGCCACTCTAATCAACTTGTGCTAATTAACCTATGCTGAAGCTGAAAGGGGCTTTTTTTTTTCTCTTTTTGCAGGCACCGGTTTACTCATTTGTTTTCTTTTAACACTGATCAGCTGTAGGGCAGCCCTTTGAAGCCCCATGGCAAGAGTTTAAACAGTTTTTTTCCCTCTAGCCATCAGCTGGACTCAGGAGGCAGCAACAGATTGGGAGCGGGTGGGGTAAGCGAACGGCAACCAGGTCGGGAACTGGTTCGGGGGCATGGCCAGCCAATCTTATTACCAGTTCTCCGAACTATTAATTTTTTTTACTACTGGTTCTTGCAAACTGGTGCGAACCGGGAGCAACCCACCACTGATCTTATTGCTACAATCATGAACCTCTTTACTGCATTAATTCCAACAAGTTGAAAGGGTCATGTATAGATTGCAGGCTGTGCTATAATTATATACCATATTTTTTAGAGTATAAGACGCACCTTTCCCCCCCAAAAGGGGGTGAAAATTTAGGTGTGTTTTATACACCGAATGTAGCCCCGCCCACTCACTGGCCCCTACTCTTTGGCCTCTGCCTCCCAGCAGTTACCTCCTTGTAAGCAAACAGCAAGAAAAAACAGCTTCAGCACAACCTAATTAGCACAAGTTGATTGGATTGGCCTCCCGACTCTCAGCTGATTTGCTCTCAGCTGACTTGTGCAGAGCTCTGCTGTTTGCTGCAAAGAGGTAAATTGCTGGAGCAGATTTTTTTTTCCTTGTGCTAATCAAGCTATGCTGAAAACGAGGCAAAATTGTTCAGAGGCAGAGGGAGATTTCTTTTTTTTCTTTTCGTCATCAAAAAAGGTAGGTGCGTTTTATACTCTGGCGCGTTTTATACTCCGAAAAATATGGTATATTTCTACAAATATTAATTGAAATTTCTCTGCTAGTGACATCATAATATAATTCTCATGAGATCCTTCTCTAAGTAGGCAGCCAGACAGATACTGTAAAAGTAACTCAAATTAGTTTTATTTAGTTCATACTGAATAAAACTGTTTTGTCAATACATTATGTTGCATACAATTAAAAGGAAACTATCCTCTCCCCAATATAACCATGGTACAGTTTTAAGAAGGAGAACAGTCCAAATAAAAGGATGTGGATATGATACAATTTTTACTGGATCTACACATGTCTGCTAAATATTATTGAAGTAGTGAGGGAGGGACTCATGTAACAGAGGTGAAAATGCAGAGAATCTACACGGTCCAAAGCTTTTGTATATTAAAAGTACCGTAAATCATAGTATTCATTGTAAAAGAAAAAGTCTACTTTAAGAAAAAATGTTTATTTTTTATTCTAGGATATTATTACAGCTAGATGCAAGATAAACCACAAAAAGATGGAAAAGAGTGTGGCATTGCAAAGTGGAATAAAGGAAATTAAATGTAGAACACTAGGCTAAAATTATAGGTACAGTTTTGAACAACTGAAAACAAACTGAAAACGGATAGCTTTGAATAAAATATACCTAGCATGAACATTAATATAAATCAAAAGGTGTACTATATTTAATGAAAGACAAATGACTCGTATCAGACAATGAAAAATATATAATGAAAAATTGGATGAAATTTAAAATGTGCTCTCCTTGGAGAAAAGAGTTTAATCACACTCCCAAGTTAGAAATAAATTATACTCTTAACATTTACTTTTAAAGAGTACCACTAATTATTTGAAAAATGACCAAGAGATTTTTTTCGATCCCTAACTGAATATAATTTCTTGATGAGATTTGCATAATTCATAGAAAGTGATTCAGTTAAAACGTTTCTGTCACATCAACAATATACAAGATCTTAATGACTCAACACCAAATGCTTCAAGATACAAAGTTCTCTATTGTTCGGTAGCTACTAAGTTATTTATTTCTGTGATCCCTGGGTCACTCTGCTGCTTCCAAAACCAAGTGATGTTGCAAAACATCTTACACCAGAGACAGTTACAAACAATTCTTTCTTGATTAAGTTAACCAGGATTCTTCCCCCCCCCCCTTTTTCTCTTCCATTCAATCATATCGGCTTCTCAGAGTCTCTCTGGACAAGTCCCTGCAGTTTTCTTGGCAAGGTTTATCGAGGTGGTTTGCCATTGCCTCCTTTCTAGGACTGAGAGAAAGTGACTGGCCCAAGGTCACCCAGCTGGCTTTGTGCCTAAGGCAGGACTAGAACTCCTGGTCTCCCAATTTCTAGTTTGATACCTTAACCACTAGAGCAAACTGGTTCTCTTTAATAAGGATAACTGAATATAATCAACACCATGGCACTGACTACACGGGTAGGCAGTTGATTAGCTGACACTGCATTAAAACTTGCTTTTGATCTACTTCAAAGTGGCTGGCTTAGTATTTTTTAAAAGTGTTTTCTTCACTTCTGCAATAATGCACTTCATTTTCATGCTGAAAAAGGAAGGGTTTCAAATCTGCTATTTGAGCCAAACATTTATTTTCCATGCCCCTGAAATAGCAGTTATTCTACTTTGAGATTTTTCACCCTCAGTATCCAGAGTTTTGCACCCCAGACCGTTTGATCCAAACATCAGGCATATCAGGTTTGCTATTTGGTAGAACAACTGGATCCACGCCTCCAAATCCTGCTAATCGTGTTCTTCTCAAGCCATTGTTTTGCTGGGATGCTGATGCAGAGGTGTCAAAGACAGTCTCTGTTAGGTCCAGCCTCAAAGTGTCTCTCTTTCCATTCAGGTGACCTCTCTGAGTGGAACAGCAAGAATCAACTACATCTAAATGATCTGGACAGGAGCTGGCTGATTCCACAATTTTTATGCTGGGTTCAAAATCACTGAGAGAGGTCTCACTGGAGACATTCTGAACGCTGAAAGAGCTACCAGTGGAATAAAGGCATCTGTGAAGATCATACAGTTCAGCTTCTGGCAGATTACTGTTTTCTGAGGTATAATCTGATTTTTGTGGATTGGCATTGCTGGAATAATGGGATTTATTTAGCAGTCTGTCATCTATTGTGCTGGCTGACTGGGAATGTTCCCAGGCTTTCGGATCATATTTTTGGCATCTGCACTCTCTGCAGAGCTCATCTTGATGATTTTCTGCTTCTGTTCCTGAGTTACTTCCAGGCTTGTAAGGAGAAGATGTTTGCAAGGCAGGGCACTGACAAAGAGATATGTGGCATCCCTCAGTTTGCTCTAGCTTATGTCTGTCTCTCTCAAAGGATGGGTGAAGCTCCATTCTAGGGCACCGGTTGTCCTGGAGCTGAATATCTTCAGATAAGACAGATGGACGATTGGACAGTTTGCTTGTGGAAGTGCTATTGTCAAAGCTGTCACTGAGTTTTCGGGCCAAAGGCTGGAGTTCATACTGTTCATTTGCACCATTGGATTCCTGATCTTTTGCTAATCGGTTCTGTTTCTCATTTCCTCCACAGGTGAAAGTTCTATTGGAGGAGTTAGGGCTCTCGGAGTAGTCCTTCAAAATATGAATACATGGCCAAAGAATTTGTCCACAATTCTTATTTGGACCAAAGAAGCAGCACACAGATTGGAAGAAGAATGTGGCAAAGCCACAGCTGATACATTTGATCATCATCATAAAAATCCCTAACTTCCTGTATGCTAGCACAGTGGCAGGTAACATAATCACACCTGCGGAAAACAAAACAGAAGTTCCCACGATGGTGGCACAGCTCATCTGTTTCAGGGAAAAGGCAACCCTGCTCAGGCGATCAGAGTGGGAACACAAGTGATAGGAAATGCAGTAGTTCACGGTGAAGTCGATGGAGAGGCCCACTGCTGCTGAAATGAAGAGGGACTCCACAGCATTCAGCTGCCATTCCAGAAGAACCAAAAGTCCAACAGTTACCAGAGCAGTACCTGCTACAGTGATAACAGAGAATGCAGTAAGAAGGACATTCCAAGTTGTGAGCAAGAGAACCACAAAACAGATGGCTAGTGACAATCCCAGCACCACCATGGTCTCTGTGTCGGTGCTGTGCTGGAGATTATAGAGGTCCAATTTACTGGTGAACCAACCATTTTGAAGCCCCATGGGGGCTACCTTTATCTCTTGTCTTATCCATATGCCAAGCTCATCATAAAATTGTTTTACCTTGCTATAGTTGGAGCTGTAGTAGTAAATTGTTTGAAACTCTAGCACCAGGGCAACAAGATTGCCCTTCTCATCGAATCGGAGACCAAAGTCACGAGCTTCAGCTTCTTCTCTGTTGTGCTCCATTATCATCATTTTGATGCAATGAAGAAAGACTTCTCTGCCATATGGGAAGGAGAAGTGGTTACAGCAGAGGTTGAAGCTGTGATCTCTCTTAGAGCATTGTCTGCTGTCCATCCACTGTTGAAATTCCTCCATGAAACAAACTGTGGATTTTTGTTCCACATCGGCATAGTAAAAAGTATGATTCTTGACATTTTGGCAGAATTGCAGCAGCCACCTTTGCGCTTCAGGATTTTCAATGGTAAAGGCTGAGTCCCTCACCAGAGTGCCATTACTTTTAGGATTAAAGTGATCCCCATTGTCCACTGGGAGTACACCCCATACAATAGTGATGGGCATGTGCATGTCTTCTCGTTCTAACCTTTCAAACATGAACTCATTACAATATTCGGCATCATATCTCTCAAAGGGATGATTTAACCTGAACACTTGTATAGATGACATCTCCAAAGATGGGAGCCTTAGTCGAGGATTTAGACAGGAAATATAGGCACCACCTATAGCCAAGGCAGCAAACCAACAGATCCAGATATAACGGAATTTGATTACTCCACAAGGAAGAACTTTCTCAAATAATAATTTGGAAGTTTCATGCCACGTAGTCTGGATACTCTGGAGGAGATGATGGAAAGACAGAATGACCCTTTTGTGCCCAGTATTATTCCAGTAGTGTTCTGGTTTATAAACACACTTCTTTGCTATGAATCGTTCATACAGTACAACTGAAGCAGGAAGCCACGTCAACATAAATATCAAGTTCACTAGGACAGAAGTGCCCATGTAGATGGCAAAACAGCGTATGGCCGTAATGTAACTCATGTAGCTTGCGTAGAAAGCAGCACCAGTTGTCAGGCAAGATGCCATCATGAGGTAACCAAAATGATGCATGGTTGTTCTCACCCACTGCAACAGCCCTGCAGATGGGTTCTGGCTCTTGCTACGATTCCAGAGGTCAAAAAAGACCAAAGTATGGTTGGCACAGATACTGCTGAGAATGATCACTGCAGATAGGTTTGCAAAAGGGAAATAGGAGAATTGGAAGGCCACCTTGTACAAGAAATACGAAATCATCAGGGTACCAAAGACAATCATTATGATGACAAAAGTGATAAAGACCGAGTGTAAATAACAAAATATACTCAGAAATATTGCCAGTATTGCCATTATTGGATACACAGTATCCAGGAAAAGGTAGTGCTGGAATAATTTCTGCTTAAGGCCCAAGTCCATCCCAATGATGGATGTGTAATTATCAAACAAGTCCCCTGACTCAAGATTATTTAGGTAGATTCCCAGCATGGAAGCTCCCTTCATGGTTGGCAAAAACAACAGGCTATATTTCAGGGTTGGCACTTGATATCCCACCGTCTGCAGGCTGAGAAAATCTCTGTCCACTAAGAAATGAAGGAGCTGGTAAACCGCGTGGAACCGAGTGCATTTCTCTGGGAGTTTAGAACACTGCACATGTTTGTCTCTTTCAGTCTTGAAACCAACGCACGAAGGAACAAGAATGCCTTTATGATAGTCAGGGGCACAAGAACGTAGGAGGGTCAGGGTGTGGGAAACATCCGCCTGGGTAATATCGAAGCAAGAAGATCGGTTGTGTAGGGCAGCAATATAATTCCCAAGAGACCAGCTTGGACAGCATTCGTTGGCTTCAGTACGTTGACACAGGTTCCCAAACTGGGGATGTGAACGGATCTGGAAAATGGCCAAAAAGATAATAATGCATTAGGTTTTTCTATGTCTCTCTTCCTTTCTTCTTTTATTTTCTCCAACATCCTCATTTTCTGTCACTCTGTGGCTTTGTTGGGCTGTTGACAACATGAAATCAAATAATCTTGGTGTTGGCAACTGGAAATCAGTGTGCAAAAATTGTCACAAGATTATTTGATGATAAAAGAGGACGGTGAGCTGGAACTAATTTTCTATCATCTTTTGCTCCATAACATAAACATAAAGACAGTAGATGATGATGATGATGATGATGATGATGATATACTTGCATGACAGCCAGAAATGTGTATTTATTCTCCCTGAGTTAAGAAAGATAACCACCTCAGCCTTTACTCCGTATGCTAATTACCTTTTATACTAAATAGTAAGCCATCCAGAATTTTTTTATCAGAGAGATGGACAGCATATATACATTAATTGATAATAATGCAGTTTGTAGTGTCAAACATAATACTGTAATAGGATTTAAAAAGTTATCAAGCATTTTAATGAAGTGGACATTTTCAGGTTTCTCTTAACTTTTCATCATAAAATAACATAAGCTTTGATACCTAAATGCTATAATTTCACAAAACATAAATATACTTTTGTTTTCAAATTACCCCCAAATACAGATCTTTCACTTTAAAAACATCCAATAATCAAAGGGCTAACTTTCCTTCCCTTTGTTTTGTTTTCCTTTTCTCTTACCTTTCCTGCACTTTATACTCTGTTCTGATTTTTAGAGCTGTGAGCTATTACAATGAAGCATTTAGATAGAAAGATAGATGGATGGATGGATGGATGGATGATAGGCTGACCGACCGACCGACCGACCGACAGAAATCTTGTTAAATCTGCTTTTTAAAAAGAATTAATTGGGAATGGATATTTCCTAGATTAAGAATGGCTACTGCTTTTAGTTTATTTCAGAATGAAACTCAATATAATCTTTTTCTTTCCCTTCCCTTCTCCTTTCCTAAGTAAGAATGAGCTGATGCATTACTCTGCCAGGACTGCTACAACTACAGGATTTTGGTCCCTACAACAGAAATGTATTTATTATTTGTTTGTTGAAATTTATTTGACTGCCCAATTCCAGTGAACTAGACTAGATTATTTCTATAGTACATTTCTACTGTAATATTCTTTTCCCCTTTCAATTTTTTTCCTCTTTTTTCACAAATCTGTTTTGATGAAACAAAAAAAGAGGTTTTTCATTACATTTTGTTATACATTCAGTATGCCGGATGCTGGATTCTCATTCCTTTGTGTGCATACGAATAATCTCAGAATTACGTAAATTATTTAGAAGTGTGAAACTGGAATCTGTCGCTCTAAGGAAATGTGTCTGTTCCTCAAAGCACTACCAACCTTGTTCTGTTCCATTTGACACATGGATTGTATTGCTTGCAAATTCCACAAGCTCCCAGCAGTTGTAGACATGAAAACCAGCTGAGAATAATTCTTTCCTAAAAGGAAAACAAAATACTTAAACAAAGGTGAAGGACAGTCAAATTATTTGGAATCATCATCATCATCATCATCATCATCATCATCATCATCATGTGAACATAAAGTGGAAAAAGTTTTTGAAAATGAGAAGGTGAAGATCTTGTGGGACTTCTGAATACAGACCGATCATCAGTTGGAACGCAACATGCCAGATATCACAGTTGTTGAAAACCAAAGTGTACAATTTATTGATATTACTGTACCAGGAGACACCTGAGTAGAAGAAAGAACTGGAAAAAACCATGAAATATTGCAACCTGACCATCAAAACTATGTGATTATGGATGAAACATGTAACAGTGATACCCATTGTCATCGTGGCACTTAGTACCATGTCCACGAATTCACAAAATACGTCAAGAAATTGCAGCCTCTTGCAATAACACCAACAGAACTACAAAAAACTGCGCTACTGGGAATATCATATATTTTAAGAAGATATTTGGTTGCTGGCAGCAACCCGTATCAACAATCAGTGCCAGTCAGTGGTATGTGTGATACATTTTTAAATGTTCAGTTGACTGAGTTTCATGTTTAATGAATAAAAGAGATAATAATAATGCCGTAGGCTCTTTTCATTGCCATTGCATAATTGTCTTTTGTGAACAATTAATTGAAGAAGAAACATTATCATTGTTCTGAACTACTCTTTACCTCCCTTAAGAATTGAGCATCATATTAATTTTTTATTGTGTTGCTTGCAGTGTCAGACAGATGTTTAGCCTGGATTCTGCATTTTTGTCTACCTATTGAAGCCTTCTCAAGGACCTGGATAGATATTGTTGTTTAATTAAAGGTATTGTTGTAGGATTTATGTTACTCCAAGTAAAGCAGCCTTTTGCAATTGACAGATGGTGCTTTTGTCAATGCTGATAGTGTTCTAATGGTATTCCAGATGTTTTGGGATTGCATCCAAAACATCTGGCACCTATTACTATTGGTAGTATCATAGTATCTTTGCTTTCTTTTGCCATATTCTATTTATTATGTTGGTTGCAAATTCAGCCAGATGTTTAGAATAGATTTGACATTTTTATCAGGACTGTTGGATGAGTATCCAGAGCCAGAAGCTGCAGGACTGCAGGAAGAAAAGTTGTCTGCTTATTACTATTATGGTTAGTCGCACAGATATTTGGCTGGATTTGGCAGTCTTATCCACATATCAAGTCCTTCCTAAGGACCTGAGATAAGCAGATGTTGTTATTTGATGGTGTTAAAGGTATCCTTGCACAATGTAAGCTGTTCCATGTGAAGCTGCCTTCACAATTGACTGATGGTGATTCTGTCAATGCTGATATTCAAGTGGTGCTCCAGATGTTTTGGGAGTGCACCCAAGATGCCTATTAATATTGATGCTATCTTTGCTTTCTTTTGCCACAGCCATTCTACTTCTGTTCTCAGCTCTTTGTATGTTGTGATTTTCTTCAGTACCTACTTTGTTTTCTCCAAGTACCACAGTATTTACTATACAGACTTTTTTCTTTCTTTCTTACTGACAGTTGTTAAGTCTGGGTTTTATGTGGCAAGTGTTTGTCTATTTGCATTCTAAAATCCCAGAGCACTTGAGCTCCTTCATTTTCTATTACTTTTTTCTATTTTATCTTCCCACCACTTCTTGCTTGCAGGCAATGGGTACTTCTTTCAAATATTCCAGTGCATCATTGTTGCTACTTTGTCATGCCATTGTTTGTAGTCAGTCTGTGTGATCTTTCTGCTGCAGCTAACCAGGTGATCCACTATTTTTTCAGCTTCTTTGCTGAGACTATATTTAGTTTTTATAGCTTAATTCTGGCTTTGCATGCATTTGTTCTTAAAGCCTTGGTCCTGTGCAACCAGAATTATTACTGTTACACAAAACAACATGAAATCACAGATGCCAGTTAGTTAACTGATGTTGGTCCTCCATACTCATCAAGTTCTTCCCAAGAATCTAAGAATATATCGATGTAATATATATGTGGATCCGAGCACTGTTTCCTTTTGCTCTTGACAGATGGAAATTTTATCAATGGATACATTTTCTGAGCACTGTCCAAGATTTTGTGGTGTGGTATGCAATGTGCCAATATTATTATTATTGTTGGTCGCGCAGTCAGCCAGATGCTTAGACTGAGTCTTTCCCATGAACCTGGGATGATAATGATGATGATAATGATGATGATGATGATGATGACAATGACGATGATTAAAGCTTGGGTTTTAATGCTTGTTGCCTAGTTCATTGCCAAAAACAGGAAAAAAGAGTCTATAGTATATTTAATATTAAAAAAAAGAACTCCCCACAGCTTTTCCAAAGTTGAACAATGACTAGAACTGTTAAGACTTTATAAGTAGAGATTATCATTTTCAAAAAAAGAACTGTATAAAAAATATAACTTGTTTTAATGTAATGTTATTAATGTAAATTTGTTCTTAGAAGACAATGACTCAGAGTTGCTTCATATTTGAAATATAAAATATGGCCAGTGTTCCTTCCTCTATTGATATTATTTATTACTTGTTTTTTAAAAAATTAATATCTATTCTTGATTCAGCTACCAGAATGTCTAGAGGAGTGTATATAATGGAGAAAGAAACTTAAATGTAGTTGTATTTCTTGTGCAGTATCTGTCCTATTACATGTTTCCTGGCATTCCTTTTCCTAAACAGCTGCTACACAGCCCCCCCCCCCACATAATGCTTTATTGCAGCACACAACTTCCCTAACAACAGGCTATTGCTCTAGGTCAGCTCCACCCTTTTAGGTTTGGCAAGGTGATGTTACCACATAAACATGTTTTTAATGTCAGTCCTTTATGCTCAGTATTTCTATATTGAGTTCAAACAAGTCTCAAAGTCTATACATAATTGTTGTCTTTCTCCAAATGTTCTTACACTAATTAGGATGAGATACAGTCTCAGTATGGTTGCTCTTTTTCCAATTGTTTCAGAGCTCTTGACAAAGCTCCAAGCTTAAGGTAGGACTCCCATCAATATATGTTGCTCGCCATAGTTTGTGCTTCTGGCATTTGGATTATAGTCCCGTACATTAGCTGCTACATTTTATATCTATTTCAATTGATCACAACAATGAAACCAAGGCAGATTGTGTTCCAGTACACATTTAATTATAAGTAAATCACCTTGATCTTAGTAGGATTTATTTCTATTCAGACATGCATAAAATTGAATGAGAGAAGTAAATCTAAAAAACCTTGGTACCTTGACATTAATAATAAGTGAATTATACATTCTGCACCCAAATCTGAAAGAAGCTTTGGAATGAAATCCTACTGAACTGCCACAGGATATTTTGAGAAGCAGTGTTAGCAATCTGAGCAAATTAAATAAGAAACATTTGGAAATGTTATTGTGGAAATTTCCATGGCAGCCAACCAGCCATTCTCTCATCTGGGATACATTATTTCATTTCCTACCATATTCATACGGAATCGTGCAGAGAATTTTGTGCTCACTGCATGCCTTCACTCATAACTGAGCTGTTTTGAAAGGATTTTTATTGTTGTGGTTCCTCAGAGTTTTCTTCCTGCTAAAAAACCCCCGGATATCCTCTTAAATAAAAATGCTTCCTCGTTTTTCCTCCAGTACGTTAGCTACTGAGGACCTGAATGAATTGTTGCTAGATAATGGTGGTTGGAACGACGATCATGTTATGGAATAGTAATGAAATAGCCTCATGTAAATTAGGTTAAGTTTTTAAATTTTTAAATAATGCTGTTTTTAATCAGAATAGTCTAGCTCTAGCATGCACATGTACAACTTCCTGTGTCTTCAGAAATGTGGATTTACAGGCAGCTGTTGCATATAAATTAGGTTGACAAAATCAGAAATGAGGTGATAAGCTGCCTGGGAAAGCAAAGGGAAATCAAAACAATCAAAAACATAAAAAAGCAAAAGTTAGAATATTTTGGATATGTGATGTGACACCCGGAAAAATACACCATACTTCACTTAATCCTCCAAGGAAAGATTGAAGGCAAATGAGGTCCAGACACAAGAAGAACATCATGGCTTCAAAATCTAAAGGACTGGTTTGGACAAAACTCAACAGCACTTTTTCGTGAGGCTGTTGATGAAAATAGGATCGCCAACATCATCACCAACATCTGATGATGGATACGGCACAAGAAGAAGTGTCTTCAGCAAAAGCTTTATGTGTCATTGATGACATACAATTTAGAATCTAGAGGAGTGTGTGCAATGATTACCTTACATTGTTGAAATGGGTTGGTATTGAAGTAAAATTCCTGGTTTTAAAGAGGATCACAAATGCACATGTTAGTTTTAGAGGTGCTGGTTGAGGGGTCTCCTGTCCAAGAAGACCTCAAAGACAAGAAATAATAGCAGACTACTGGGCCTGGAGGCATCAATGGTTTATTGCTAAATTATTGAAATGTTACCTTTTGGGATGTGCAATCAGTCCACAGGGTGAGCCCTAGGCCCCACCCATAATAACTATAGTACCTCATCATCTTTAAGAACCCAAACGTTTATCTGCTTTTTATCTGCTTTCCAGGAATTATTGCTTTTAATGGCAGTAGCAGAAGATTATCTTCTAGGCAAAATTATCTGCTAGGCAAAAGGAGACAAATTCAGTGGCAGCAAAGTAATGTGTGGGAGATAGTAATGGGCAACTGGGTGGGACTGGAGACATTGGGCAAATAAACCAGAGTAACTAACAGTGGAGATGCTTTGTAGAAAGCCTGTAAAAGCACCTTCAAATGTGGGGTGCAATTGAAAAGAATTTTATTAACATTGTAACATTTTTTTAAGGAAAAAAGTTCTTCTGATATTGATATCTCTTTTGTATGCATGCAAATTCTCCCCTAGCTTCTTGTAAATTAGGAAACAGTAATGTTTGTTTGGTTTTAGATCTGCGGTATATTTAAATGCATTTATACAAGTTAAACATTATTGGATGGGTATATAAAAGTCTTTGACAGCTCCTCGCATTAAATAAATGAGCTCCATTCTTTCCTTTTCATATCCGGATACCCAATCTACACAAAGCTTATTTGGGTGAATCACCGGGGGGGGGGGGGGAGACCCACAAAAAAATCCTTTTGACAGTCTAGTTTTACCATTCTTTGTTTTCCTGTTTGCTATCAATCCAGAATGCAGAGTAATTGGTTTTCATTTCAAAAAGAAAGGTTACTGTTAAATATTAGGGGGGAAATTTTAACGAAGAGGAAGAGTTCAGCAGTAGAACTGGTGTTAAACTCTCCTTCACAGAATATGTTTAAACAGAGAATGATCAGCCATCTTTTGGGAATGCTTTACCTTGAATTTCTATATAGACTAGTTAGTAGTTTGTTTATGTGTGTTAGCATAGTGGCCAAAATGGCATCTTTCATTGCTAGCATTATTTTATTAAGTAAAATGTCATCATTCTTGCTGTTTTGTATTCTGAAGTCTAATTTCAAACTAATCTTACCTGGAGGATTACAGAAGAAGCCATCTTTTTCGTAGTCTGGCTCCACCATCCTCCTTATTCTTGCTTCTCCTGGAAAAGCTCTCTGCCCTTTGCTGATGCCCAGATCTCCAAAGCTAACAAAAGAAATAAGGAATATCTTTAGGGAACTCCGGAACTGAGCATTGTTCTGTATCAGCTCAGCTGATTGACATATTTTAATTACATAGAGATGGAAGATGAGGCTTTCCTGTTTTGATTCCAAAGATATCCCTGATTTGGAATATATAGATACATAGATTGCCATTATGTGTCTTATTTTTATTTCAATTAATTAATTTCAGGGTATATTTGGGGGCAACAATCCTCTCTTAGAATAGACTGAATGTATAGTAATAGTTTCCAGCACAATCAAAATAAAAATTACTTCTATCATGCAGCAAAATCCTTTCAAGTGGGAAGAAAACTTCCCCTTAAATTGGACTCCATTACTAGTGGGCATTTTAATTCTAATCTAATTGAAAAAAGAAATACTAAGCCTTTTTGGCTGCTTGCTCAATTCTTGGTTAATGTTTGTTTTCTTTCATTCCTTAACTAAAATAAAAATTGATACAGAACTACATGCTACATCTGGAGTGTGGAAGTGTCATGTATTGATATATATTGATGGTGCTACGATAAAAATGTAATTAGAGAAATTATCTATTAGGATCTTATATTCCATTTTTGATAGCTGAATATATCTGGCTTATTATACAATAATGTGATAGAAAATGTTTGATAACCATTGGCTTTTCTGATATTTGAGCATCCGTTCTGCAAATGAGGCCAGTACTTTTAGGAATTGGGACCATCAAGAACTGGCTACAATAGGGATGCTCATTCATACATGGTTGTCATGATAGATGTAAATCATCATAAAATATCTCTATGACAAAAAGGCAAATGAATATAACTAAAAATGAATAAATGAATACCTATTAAAAGAGAGTTCTGTGCCTTAAAATACCAAGTCAGACTTTAAACACACCATTCTCTCTCATTAAGAATGTCCTTTCCTGCCACACTTTCAGCATATTGGAGCCATACTCACCAGAGTCATTTTTTTCTTTCAGGATTCAACACTGTCCCAAGAATAAGTTTCTCACAATTACACACTTTCTCGTATGCAGGAATGGTGCCTAGGAACTTTAAATTTTAAAGATGGCACCCAACTACTAGCCATAAATTCTAGCTGGTTAGCGTTTTTCAATTTCAATTCTTTTTCCAAATCTTTATTGTCAGTGCACAACATATGTACAATGAGATTGGTTGAGTTCCCTCAGTGCAACCCCCACCACCACCACAATACAACTCACAGTGAAGACAGAAAATCCCTAACCCAATAAATCATATTAACAAAACACCCAGTCCTATAGCACCAGTGGGAACACATTACATGTTGCATCGGCCCTGCAGTCCATCATACTACGTAATTATGTTATTTCACATTCAGGAGTCTGACAGCCCATGGATAAAAACTGTTCTTCAGCCTGTTTGTGTGGCTGGCTATACTTCTATATCTCCTTCCCGATGGTAGGAGGGTAAAGAAGTGATGACCAGGGTGAGAGTCTTGTGATTTTTAAATCATAAGTTCCATTTGACAGAGGAAAACTATTCGTGGGCTCAGTGGTGCCTACTAATAGCAACCACTTGCACTTATATTAAAAATGTGTGATCCTTAATCCATGCTTCCTGCAGCCATCATCAACAGCAATATATATTTTGCACCTGGCCCTCAAGGAATGCCATTCATGTTTTCCAAACTCCAGAATCCTACCCCCCAAAATAATGTCTGTATTCATTTAATGGCCACAGAATCCTCAGGCAATAAACTGTTGAAACAGGATGCAAACAAACAATTCATAGAGATGAATTTTTTCTCACTATTTTTATGCATGTCATTATGTTATTGCCACTGGAATAACAACAACAATAATAGAAATAATAATAACAATAATAGCAACCTGTTGTCAATGAAGGGAGAAAGGGAAAGCATCTTTTTATAGCCTGTTTGGCTTTTCATATTCTTCCAAACGGTGAGCTTTCTGCCAATCTCTGTGTCTCGTGGTTCAAAACCCTATTTATAACGAAGAAAGGAAGATTTTGAAAAACATTAAAAGTGTGATATTTTATCAGTACAACAGGTATTTTGGTACATGTCCAAATCAATTTTGCTTTTTAAAATACATACAGCCTTATGATCCCAAAGTCATGAGGATGGAAAAAATAGAATAGAATCAAGATTTTCAGAGTGTCTTTAGACCAGAATTCTTCAAACTTTGCAGCTTTAAGACTTGGGGACTTCAACTCCCAGAATTCTCCAGGATTCTCCAGAATCCTGGCTGGAGAATTCTGGGAGTTGAAGTCCCCAAGTCTTAAAGCTGCAACATTTGGGGACCCCTGCTTTAGACATTCTTGTTATCATCAAAAGTTTTGAATAACCTTTAATTTTTTTCATTTCAGATCATGTAACTTTCATTCCAGACCATGTAACTCTAATTCATTCAGGTGGGCCTTAGGCAAGAACAATCTACAGAAGGTGAGGTTCAAAACAGGCAAGATGGCAGTCATGGTGGCACAATCCAAGCCAGGTGGGATTGTTTTATGTGAATAGATATGGGAGAGACTTACACTAGGCTGCCTAACTTCCATCTTGTCTGTTTTGACACCTTTTGTAATATGTGAATAAGTCCACTTTCTTGTTTTGACTACTTTTTATGTTGATGCTGCCTTGCAAGGAATCTTTAAAAATTCTGTTTACCAAATATATAATGGAGCCCATTCACAATCTAGAAAAGCCCGTAATTTATCCCAGAATGTATAAAGGATATATCATTTAATGATTTTAAACCACCTAAAAGGGCAGAATTTAAAAACAGTACTTTAAAGCTGAGTCTCTAATTTTTTTCCCCAAGCATTCTCACTGATACCCTATAGGAAGAGGAAAAAGGTGGATGAATTAGCTAACAATAAACAAAAAGTTAAGCACTGTGAATCTAGTTCAGTATTAATTAGTCTGACTAAAAGCCTTCAAACATACTCTCAATTCTATCTGGCAAATGAGTTTAACTTCTTTATATATAAAGCGCCCATCTATGTGGTGCTTCCCTTAACATTTTAGCTTAGGGGTTCTTAAAGCACTCAAAATTCATTCAAGTTTCTGGAAAAGTATGGTGAAACGCAGTTATCATCCTGAGATTTACTTCCGCATGGTACTGGACAGAGAGCAAACTTTTAAAGTAATCATCCTCAAACTGTAGTCCTCTAAAAGATTAATATCCCCACCATTGCCCAGTCCTGTGAAAACAGTTTAGTTGTAGTCTGGGAAACATCAAATTGGGCATGGCTCTTTGAAATCAGAAATAAACTCCCAAGTTAGGTAATCAGTATGAACTTACCCACATGGGCTCAGAAAAATCTGGCACATTTCCTACTAGTAGGCCCACCAAAGTACAGATCAACACGGTCACCGAACAGAACACTAAGACAGCAATTGGCCACTCAGCAATCACTTGGGATAAACTAAGAAAGAAGCAATAAAATAAAATAAAAACTCAAGCAACTGCTTTTTCTTTCTTTTTCTTTTTCTATTCCATTTGATTTGATTTAATGATCTGTCACAGGAGAGAAAAGTAAATAGGCAAAACAAATAGATAGATTTTAAAAATAATCTAGTGATGTCATTTGATGACTTCCCTGCAAAGAGAGACAATGGAGCTATTGCCCATATTTGCCTTCTCACACAAGTATCTGTTATTTTTACTTAACAACAAGTGTTATAATCCCCATAGGATGAGGGTTATATTGTAGCACGCTGGGGTCCAGTTCAAGAAAGATTGTTCCAAACTGTCATGCAAAATGTAATTGATGTCCAGTCCTCCAAAGGCAAACAAGCAAAATGTATTGTGAGAACATAATCCTAATCTCTCGTGTTTCCTTCCTTTGATATGGCCCTTTACCAAATTTGGGGAACACTTTTATTTTGTTTTAAAGATTTCACAGATAAATGGTTCTTTTGCTTCCATCTGATCAAAATTGTTGGCATCTCCTGCCCACTAGATAAACTCAGAACATAAGATCTCCATTAAGTCAGATCAGGGGCCATTTCTTCCAGTACTTTCCCACACAATAGTCAACCAAATTTCTTCAGGTACCTCAAATGGACAATAGTGGAAATTGGCATCTAGTTACAATTTCCAATGTATTGAAGTTCTATGAGATTTATTTTTGCTTTTGTTTACACTATTAGGGAACATTCCACACACTTAAATTTTGAAGTAAGATGGTTTGAGATTTGTTTTTCTTGTTTCCTGAATTATAAGTACTAATGTAGTCCTTCATCCTCACATTACATTTTTGTAACGGATGTTTTACCATCATAAATAAACAATGTCATCAATTTGAAGTTAAAGCATGTAAAAAACAAAACATGACTCATTTCATGCAATGAATCAGTATATCTGGGTATCTGCAGAATACAGTAAAAAAAAGTTTACATGTGGCTATGGTGGTTTAATTGAAGCTCCATCTGGTTTTTATGTGAGTTGTGATGGACAGGAAAAACAGGTGGAGCTTCTGCCTGGCTGCCATCTTGATTTAGTTATTTATTTTTGCTATTACACTCTGAAGACACTTGATATATTCAGGAGGATACAATCCCTGTTTATAAAATAGAAATAATTTTTTCAGTCATAAATTCTCTGATAAGCCTTAGTATTCAACAATCATAGCATAACAAGTTTGCCGCTTTTGACATTGGGCAGTTTTACTGGGCTGCATCTTCCAAACTTCAGAGAAAACTCTGAAGCATAAGAAATTGTATTGTAATAAATCTAGTATAACTCAAGCCTGAATGTAAGAAAATGTATAAAACTGTGAAAGGAAATGTGTTAAAAAAAAAACCAAACAAGGTCACCTAGCAAATATGTCAGTGACATACAGTACGTGTGCTGAATCTTGACACTTTAAACAAAAAATTTGAAGCATTAATAAAGCCAGTTCCAAGCTAAATACTGTAAATAAGGAAAGTAATGATTACATGATGAAGAATGACTAGATATATTGTGTAGGCATACTTCTAATTTGCCTGCTTATGGGTACACTAGTTTTTTTTAAAAAAATATGGGCCTGATTTTTGCAGTCTTATCTGCTTTAGATAGAATGAACTGAAAAAAAACACACATGTAACTCAGCCAATGCAAGGTGACTGTCCCTCTCCCATTTCCAAACTCTGAGAAAATCATAAATGATTCCAGGAATACTTATTATCATGGTACATGAATAATAGAGAAAGAGGGCCAAACCATGACAGTATTTCTCAAGCTCAGCAACTTTAAGACTTGTGAGCTTCATCTCCCAGAATTCCATAGGCCCTTTCTCTACACATTGTAAAAATTGCTGATAATGAGAAACACTGAGCTATGATAGAAGAAAATAGTGACAACAAACAAAGCACTATGCATTCAAGGAACCCACCCAGAAATGAATGCCATATGCAACATTAGGATTGATGCTAGGATAAATATGTGAAATTGTTCTTAAACTAATATTCTAAATACAGGGGGGTTACACTCCATTAAACAGATTGCTCCTCTAAAAATGTAGGGGCTTGCTTTATAAGTCCTGTAACCCAGATCCAAAAAGAAGCAGCTGACCAAGACCAAACCATGATCCAGCTATTTAGATAAGTATAGGAAAGCAAAGTACATCTACCACAAAGTGGAATCCAAACAAGTGGGAAGCTTTTTAATGAGACCCATGAACTCTTAATCTAACTCAGGGCTGTCAAACTCTAGGCCCACAGGCTGGATGCATCACACCAGATGTGCCACGCCCATGTCCGGTTTAGTGAAGGAGAAAAAAGTCCCAATACATCACGTGACGCCATCATGATGATGTGAGTTTGACACCCCTGATCTAACTTCTTGCCTTTGCCTGCCTGGAATTATGCAAGAGTAATATTTTGGCTCATTCTAAATAACTGGATTGAAGGAAGAAAATGTGAAATAATAGAAGGGCATGAAATAATAGATTTTAACCTACCTCTTTGGCATCCTGAACACTTTGTCATGTCTGTAGAGAGAAAGATAATCATTGGCTTATTAATTTCATGCCAAGCATAGTTCTTTATTGATTTGACCATTTAGCCTTCTGAGCAAGAAAAAGGCAAAGTCAAAATTCCATGCTATAGCACAGGCAATAAGCCCTAATGGGCAGTATCTATACTTTTATTGTTTATTTCAGTCAGGAGTGAAATTTATTCATCTGATCAGTAACTGCGTGTTTTAAATCCCTAGTATTTCTTAAACTAGTATTTGTGGGTTTAAAGTGAAGAATTTAGACCAACAAAAAAAGCTAGCGAGTGCTAACACAGGGAAAGCTAATCTAAGATTTTTTAAAATTTTCCTCTGTGTTAAATTCAAAGTCATGCTAAATAAAGATAATTTATACATAATTTTCATCATCATATTTACAGAATGTTGAATCATGTTTATAGCTTTTCAAACTCATCAGGACTTTCTTTGGAGATAAAACATTCACTTCCATATCTTGCTTGACCTCAGAGATACAATTTCTATGGTGTTGAATTTTGCTGTAGATTTGAAGTTAAGAATCTTCAAGGATTTTGTTCTATACCTTTGAGAGATTAGGACTGCTAGGATTCCACCCCTCCTAAGGCAATACTTTATAAGACTTTTCAAATTGAAATTTGACTTGCCATTGCCCCCATAGACAACAACATACCTCTGGTGAAGATCAGAAAGAAGGCAAAATATTATTGCTCCTCAGAAAAGGGATACAATGTATTCTTTCAAAACACCTTGCCTCCTTATGCCCATCTTTTATTTCCTTATAGATCAAGAAAAGTACAAAGAATGTCCAGATTAAGAAGTCTGCACTGCCAAGACCTCTACTCTACCAAGAGCCAGGCATCAATAGAAAGCTCAACGAATTTGCAAGCTCTACTAGGGCCATAATATTGAGATGACTTTTTATGATAGAATGGAAGTGAAATATGATACCCATTAAAATGTAGGCACCTTTTTAGATATCAGGGTTTACTGAATCCGTTGATTCATCAGTTGATTAATTTATGAATCAAGTGCTCAAGTTCTGCTTCTGAAACACAAGTATTTCCATTGAAAGCATGGGGCAGCTTTTCCCAACTTGGTGCCTTGCAGCTCCTATCATTCTACATCAATAAGGGAAGGTAATGGCTGCATAGAGTGGGAGCTAAAATCCACCACTTCTCTAGGGCACAAACCATGCCTTTATGGACAGTGCCCTTCAAAGTTGCTCGTACTGCTTGAAATAGGAGAGGTTATGGGGAGCAAGAGGATGAATGGATTGGAGACTATGCAAACATAGCAGAACGTGCTAGGAAACAGCCAAGAAGCTAGTGAAAAACTGGATTTACCAGTTTCCTTAATATTACAGGAATAATGCTCAGTAATATTGATGACATAGAAATATTTTAAAATACAAAAAAAGATAAATACCAACTTTCCATCTTGTGATTTGTACCTATTTTAAAAACGCCAGCGTGCAGGATCCAAAATTGAGAATGTTGAAAATTACTTCTAAATTAGGAATTTTTTCATCAGAATTTTGTCAAGGGAAATAACTTATTTTCTCAATCTTCCCCATCCAATTTATTCTAAAATAAAAACAGTTTGCTCACCCAGTCAGGAGAAAGGCCTATATTAGCCATATATCATGTAGCATTCTAAAGGTTAAAATAAATATTCCATAATTTCTTTCTGCCTCTAAAACTTTATAAAAATATGATCTTTAAAAAATTTCTCTGAAGTGAAAACACACAAAGAAAAACACTGCAAAACCCACTTGGAAAAAGCAGATGTATTGATTTATGGTACGTGGAGTTTTAGAGCTAGACTTAGCTCCCAGGGGTGCATTAATGCTTCAAAATAACACAACAAGCAACCCTTAGACTGGCCTGATGCCAGGAAGAGGATCATTAAACTTCAGTTACTAACGTTGGATAAAAATAAAATGCCTGTTGTCATTAGGTATGGTCCAATGAGAAATTAATGAAGGGAAGGTTATTAAATGAGACTAAGGCCAGCCTATAAACCATCTTGTATCCTGAGGGTCTTTTCATACCTTTTATAGTGTCATATTCACACTTTGCTATGGAATTTAGTTTGGCTAAGGCAGTGATGGCTAACCTTTTTGCCATCATGTGCCAGGAAAGGGGGGGGCAGGGGAAGTTCACACACACGCGTGCCCACACCCATAATTTATGTGCCCCCCCCGTGCATCCATGCACGACCCCCCTGCCCCCCTCCCGCTCTTGGCACGTGATTGCTCTTTTTTTTTCTCACCTGGCTCCAGATCCTCTCTATGCATCTGGGGAGGGTGAAAACAGCCTTCCCCACCCCCTCGGAGGCCCTCCGGAGGCTCGAAATGGCCCATTTCCCAACTTCCAGTTGGACAGGAAGTGATGTTTTTTGCTGTCCCCAGCCTTCAGAGACTCCCGGAGCTAAGCTGGTGTGCCAGGCGACATGGTGCCATAGGTTCGCCATCACGGGGCTAAGGAGTCATACCCAATCTTAAATTCCAGAGGAAATGGGAATATCTTCATTATATTTACTCAGTTTGTTTATCAGCTATTTGAACAGGTTCCAACATCCAAAGTCTCAAAAAAATTCAATGGCTACTGTATTGTGCACGTAAAGTAATGCTCTAAAATTAAGCTACTGATGAAGAACATTTAAAATTCGGATAGATATGGAAAGGCTATTTTAGAAAAAAATGCATCATCTGTTCCTCCCCAAAAGATCAAAGAGTAAATGAAATATCTGTATACACATATACACACACCTATTATGATTTCATTAAAACTAATGTAGAGCTCACCATAGTGGGAAGAGAGTGAGCAGGTGATAGGAGTTCCTATTGCTCAGTCCATTCTCCAGTACTACCCATGAATGAACAGCTTCCCCTTCCTTCTCCCTTTTTTGACTCTTATCTTTTATGCAGTTGTCTACCAGATAGGCTTTCGGACTCTCTTGCGTAAGGGAACAGATGCCTTCCACACCATCACTCTTATAATGACATGCTAAGTTGCCAGAATGTGTGATTCTTACCTGACTGTTACAACATGGTGTTGCACTGGACGTATGTGCTGCTGGTCGTGTGGCCATTGCTTCCATCTACTCTCAGTAGTCTCATGTCGGGGAGTTGATAATGAATCCCCACTGGAGCGATTGGAGCACAAAGTAGCTCGGTCCCCATGTCCTGGCAGAGGGGGCAAGGCATAGCTGCTTCTGGTGGCTTCTTGGTGGTTGCAGTGATAATACAGGTGAGGCTGGAAGGAGTCCTGAGAGCCAGATGGCACCTGGCCATTGGACCGAGTGGAGATGGGTGCAAGCTTATGACTGGAACTGGGCTGATGGTACCTCACTGTGCTGGGAGAAGCATTGAGCAGACAGTGATGGACTGGACATCTCCTTCCCCAGGAAATTCCGCTGGGGCTTGACTCAGCCTTTCTGATCTCTGGTACATTAAGACAGGCTTGACCAAACTCTGGGTTTGCTTTTTCTCTGCAAAAAGAAAACATTAACTTTGCATCTTTCCTTTATGATTCTGTTTGCTTTTCCCACAAAATGTAGTAAAATATAATAAGTGATATCATGCGCAATATATAACACTTGACATTATCCCTTAAGTAAAAATAAAACTTGTCATGATCTATGTCAGGGGTCGGCAACCTTAAACACTCAAAGAGGCATTTGGACCCAAAAACATCGGGAGCCACAAAACCTTTCCCGTGTATTTCCTGAGAGGCCACAGAACGAGCATAGGTAGTTGAATTAAACATTCTGTTTTTTTGGCCTACTGGGGGTCTAAAAACTCAATAAATTGCATGCCGGCTGTAACACATATTTTGAGAGACAGGGAGCCACAGCAGAGGGATGAAAGAGCCACATGGGGCTCCAGAGCCGTGGGTTGCTGACCCCTTGCCTATGTAAACATTGAATAAACAGGCTTGAATCTTCCATAATTAGCATAGTATCATCAAACTGTGTTCCACCAATATATTTTTAAAACTTGGATTATGCAGGCAGCAGGGTTCCTGACGAAATGCTTCGCTCCTCAGATAAAATGACTGAAGAATAGGATTTCAGCCTTGGTAGTGCATCCCCTTTGACTCTATTGTTCCCATCAGTGGTGGAACAGAAGAAAGCAATAATACTCTAGCATCCAGATGGGAAGAGAAGGGAGGGGGTAATGAAAAAGCACGACCTGTTGCACTGCTCAAGCCAGCTTCATTGTAACTTCTCAAATCTGCAGGCACCTCTCATTTTGATTAGCAAATTTTATCATTCACAAGCCTATGCTCTCAATGCTTCAGAAACGTAGGCTTGCGAATCCAGAGAAACAGATGAGTCAAATGAACTCAGTTTATAGATTTTTCAAGTAGCCATACCAGAAACATTAATTTTATTCCTGTAATTTCTTTACATTCCAAGAAGAAATTAACACGCAATAAGTTTAACCAATATTTTTTATAGTTAGCCACTTTAAGTTCTTAGAAGGAAAGCAGCAATAATAGTGATAATTAATTTGAGGATCATTAACTAAAATTAACCGTTTTCTGAAGAAAGATGATTTACGAGGGCTGAATGAAAAGTAATACCTCCAATATTGTAAGTGCCAACAGATGGCAGCACTGATGTGCTAATACAGAGGTCTTCAAACTTGGCAGCTTTAAGACTTGTGGACTTCAATTCCTAGAATTTTTCAGCCAGCTATGCTGGCTAGAGAATTTTGGGAGTTGAAGTCCACAAGTCTTAAAGCTGCCAAGTTTGAAGACCTCTGTCAGCTAACAGATCTGAAGTGTTCTTTAGGACCTGTCTTTTTTCACTCTAGTAGTTGGTAGAAAGTTGCTGTGAGAAAGTTTGTGCTGCTATTGTTTGTGAAAGAGAAACCTATCAGTGCACTTTAAGCAATGTAACATGATAGATTCAGGTTGATTGTGGTGATGACTGTATTGATGAGAGTCCTGTGCATTGCATTAAAAGAATACAAAGGCAGCTAAGTGGAAGAGCTGACTTGTGTGATCAAGAACGAAGAGGACAACCCATGACAACAGCCAATAATTTCACATAAGACATATTGATGATCTAATTAACTGGCAATAGGTGGATTATTCAAAAGGAAATTACTGACAATTGCATTTCATTGGAATGTATGCAGTACATTTCTGGTGTTTTTAAATATTAGAGTAGGGGTGAAATTCAGCAGGTTCGGAAATTTTGAGTAGTTCGGAAAACTGGCAAATACCACCTCTGTCTAGCCCCAGAGTGGGATGGGAATGGAGATTTTGCAACATCCTTCCCCAGGCATGGGGAGGGAATGGGGATTTTGCAGTATCCTTCCCTGCCACACACACCAAGCCACGCTTATAGAACCTGTAGTAAAAAAAAGTGAATTCCATCACTGTATTAGAGGGGACATGGCTGATGGGTTCCTCACCTGATGATGACAGAAACAAAAGGTTCAAGAATTGAAATTTGCATCAGTACCAAAGAAATATGGAAGTTGTTTTTTTCTACATTTTCTTTTTCCATTTCCTTGTTTGTACCCCATAATTTTGTTTTTTTCCTGCTTGTTCCCTTTTTATTTTTTTTATTTTTTCTTATTGATAAAAAGTATTCCATACTTTTTTTTGAAATTTAATAAAGTTGTAAAAATAGAGTTGACATTTGCCAACAATTTTTGTTGTGCTACTAAAACTAAAGTGAGGGATTTGTTCACAGCATCTTGACAGCTGATTAGTCCATGAAATATCATCACAAAGCTTCACCTGCGGGCAAAAAAAATATTCAAAACCCAGGCTTGGAAAGAAAATAAGGATTACAGATTTATTGGGATGCAGCTGGTATTATTTCCTGGAATTTGAAACTACTATCAATTCAGAACATGAGATTGCAACACGCAAGTCTTTGAAACATTGATTAAGCAAAATTTGCGAACACAAGAATGGGATTGTGTTACTAACAACACTGGGCTCATATTTCACAAGTCACCTAAGCGGTAATTGAGTAGTTGGATCTCCACATCTCACCTCATCTACCATTCAATTCAGACTTTTTGTCATGCAACTTTACCTTTTCCTTAAATTGAAAGAATGACTTCATGGCATCTGTTTGACTCAAATACAGAAGCAGAAAGGACTGTCAGAGATTGGCTGAAGAGACACATTTCATGAAGGCTTTAAGCAGTTTTTCATTGTGTGTAAATAACAGTGTTGTGTGGAGAAGTGAATAATAGTTATATCTGAACTCATTTTAAGGATTGTTTTCCTGTTTCATTTATTAAGATATCCTTATTTAAACTAAAATTATGGAGGTGGAGACATTACTTTTTATTCGACTCTTGTAGCTCAATATGTTTATTCCTATTATACATAAATGCCATATAAGCCATATTATCATACCATCTTTCCTCTGCTGGTTGATATCACACATTCTTTCTGTTCTTCTCATGAACTACACCCCCAGTGGCTAAAATGCCATTTTGTATATAGAGTCATAAGATGGATTGATGCAATGATGCATAGATTTTTTTAAAAACAATACTCTTTGGATTCTTATAATGATCTCAAATTACACTCAACTTCATGGTTTTAAGCTAAGGAGCAGACCAAGGGAAAAATGCTAAAAAGCTTTGACATTTTATATGGCTTATCTCTGAGCAAATAGTTGGCCAACGATGTTCTTTTATCTTAAGGGAAACTTCAAACCCATTTTTAAATTGCACGCTAAAACAATTAACATTTTCTTTTTAGTTCATAAATTAGTAATGCCATTAGGAATAATTTGTCTGAGGCAATCTATATATTCTTTCCTTTGGGTGTCATTTTTAGGGTGACTTTTTAACATAGTCATTTGGTCCATTTAACCAAGGAGAGCAACTGCCTCCATTACCCTCTCAGATTGTTGTATTTAAATTAATCCATTGATTTATGGATAATGATCTATCACAATGAGCAACAACAACGAGAAAAGATCTTAATGGGCAGTGAAGTCTCCCATTATTATAGCTCTGTAATAATGTTGATGCTGTAGTGTGAGCTGAAATGTTCCCCCAATCATAGCACAGAGACAGCAGCAGCAGCTTTCAAATGTTGGTCTCCCAGCTTCATTTGCCTTGCCCAGCTGGTTGCGGCCATGAAACAAAGAAGAGAGTCAACAAAGCAGACATCACAGAAGAAAGAGTGGGGGACAAGAGCTCGACTTTGGCAATGCAGCTGCTTAATTGCTTTTCTTGATTTGTTTCCCCTATCATTTTCATTAGCAGAAAATCTCTCTGTTTGTACCAGAAACCAAAAATATTCTGAGAAGCAAAACAAGGAAAAAGGAAATAGTACTGAGTGAGGGAAGATGCATAAAACATCCTCCTCCTCCTCCTCCTCCTCCTCCTCCTCCTCCTCCACCTCCTCCTCCTCTTCCTCCTCCTCCTCCTCCTCCTCCTCCTCAACTTAGCCATTGTCTATCCATTGCCAGATGAAGACCTCTTCCACATGTTTCCAACCAGTATGATCCTAAGCTTTCTTTTGCCAACTGGGCCCTCAATACTTGCTGATGTCGTCAATCCATCTTGTTTTAGATCTCTTTCGTGAGTGCTTTTTATCAAGTGGGATCCATTCTATGACTGCCTTAGTCCACCTGCCATCAGTTCTTCTTGCTATATGACTGGCCCATTTTCATTTCCATTCTTTTACTCCCTTGGTGATGTTGTATATTTGACACATAAAACAAACAACAAGAATTGCAGAACTGCTGTGGAAATAATATGGGGTTTGTTCTTTTGCCTCAGTTCAAGTTCAGGATATGCCAATAGTCAGTTATCGTTCTAAGGACTGCTTGGCATTCATACAATATATAAAATATAGAAAGAGTTCAAAATCTAATAAAATATATAACACAGCCCCCGCCCCCCCAATAACTTTTTGTGTGTATTCGGTTGAGCTTTTCTCCCCATTTTCATTAGTTCCCCCAATTTCTGAAAAAAGGCCAGTGCAGGATTTCCTTTGAAGATTTTAGGAGCTCATTCAAAAGCTAATATACTGGAACAAGAACGCCTGAAACCAAATGAGAAGCAATGCTAATTTTTCAATATACTCCTTTAAATATTCCCACTGATTCAAGCCTGCAGGCTGTCATAGTATGAATTAATTGAAATTTCTGAACAGTATTTAAAGACAGATCAAACATGCTGTGGTTGTCAAACCTAGACATTGTTCATGCTTATGCCATGGCAGTTAATTCACAATTTGCTAAGAAGCTGTAGTGTTGCATCAACCTGTCAATGAAAAGAACTTTTAAGGTGTTTCTTTTTTTCTGAACCAGTAACAGTGCCATTTCCACAAGCATCCTCAAATTGTGTGCATGAGCTTTTAAAGATAATGCAAAATGAAAGTGTGAAAGCAGTATTTTACAGGACTGTTCACCTTCCCATAATTGAGTATCTCTGTCTTGTTTGGACCATTCAGCCTATTCATGCTTAGGACTCCTACCATGACAACTATTTTTATTAATAGAGGAGATAAAGCTGAACATAAATAGTGCATCATTCCAAACTGCCTCTAGTTTCATGTATAGATGTTTTAAAATAATGAAAGATACCAGGAAACTCCGTGGAACCTCTTAAGTCATGTTTCTGAGGGCAAGGCTGCAGTCCTTTGGCTCTTTTTTAAATGGTAGAGATACAGTGGTACCTTGGTACGCATCATTAATTTGCTCTGGGAGGTGTGATGAATACCAAAAATGTGTACCAAACAAATTTTTCCCATAAGGAATAATGTAGTGAGTCACAAGGCAGCCAACATCTGACATGTTCTGGCTTGTGCATTGAGTATCAAACAAATGAGGAGTACTGGGTCAAAGTTTTCACATCAAAATGTGTTGAGTACCAAATCTGATGAGTTTCAAAGCACTTGAGTGCCAAGGTACCATTGTGAGCTCTCATAATACAGTTTCTCTTGTTCCTCATCTAATTGGCCAGTAGGTCACAATGGGACTGACATCTTGTCAAGATAATAAATTGAGTCAACCATTCAGTACTGGAAGCACTTTTTCAATATTCAGGCCAGTCTGGTAAATATCTTAATTCAGGGTATCCAGAAATTCCTAAATTTGCACCACAATATTTTTTTCCAGATATAATATTTTGGAAACTTTGAATTATTTAATTCCTGACAGCTCCATTTTTTAAAAAGAATAATGTACCATATTTTTCAGAGTATAAGATGCACCTTAGTTTTTCGGGAGGAAAATAAGATAAAAGCTGATTGGCGGGTGAATCAGCCTTCCAGAATACCCCCAATCAGCTGTTCCCAAAGGTGAACTTTAGCAACAGGTTCATTGGTTGTGAGCTCTGCGTCTTACTTTTTTCAGCTTCTGAAATCTCTGTTTCAGAGGCTGGGCGGGGCTACATTCAGTGTATAAAATGCACCCAAATTTTCACCCTCTTTTATGGGGGAAAAAGGTGCATCTGAAAAAAATATGGTATTCTGGTCTGACAAATTGTTAGGCTTAAAACACTGACAAGAATTTTATAATCACAACAGCCAGGCAAAAATAAATATATATTTTAAGCATTAAGAGAAAACTGATTTGCAATGTAAATTATGCTAACAATATGGCCCCGTACCTCTACACTGGTAATCCTCTTACAATCATTCATTTAATGACCATTTGAAGTTACAATGGCAACAGGAGATTTAGTTACAAAGAGACAAGTTACAAAAGAAACTTATGATCTTTTTTCACCCTTATGATTATTGCAACATCCTCGTGGTGATGTGATCAGAATTCAGACACTTGGCAACTGGCATGTATTTATGACAGTTGCAGTGTCCTGGGGTCATATGATCACCTTTTGTGACCTTTTGATCAGCAAAGTCAATGGGGAAGCCAGATTCACTTAACAACCATGTTACTAACTGAACCATGACAGTGATTCACTTAACAACTGTGGCAAGAAAGGTCATAAAATGAGGCAAAATTTATCTCGCTTAGCAATGGAAATTTTGGGCTCAGTTGTGGAGTTGCTTTGACTTTTAATTCAGTACAGCCATAGTTCCCAGTTTTCTTTCTCGAGTGATACTTAAAGCTATAAGAATACGCACATCAATTTTTCATTAGATTTGGATGGAGGTTAGACCTGAAACTTCACAGAGCAATTCAAACCAAATCAATTATAATTGAAGAATATCTGGAACATAGAATTTTAGATTTCCACAAGGCAATAGACAAATATCTGCCAAGACTTAAAATGCTCCCAAGACCAAGACCAATTGATTTGGCTTGTCTTCTGCATGCAAAATTATTCCAGGCTACGACATTTGGAAACAGCCAAAGCATAATAAGATCTAACTCATAATGTTATAGCATAATGCTCAGCTAGAACATATTTTTACTATATTAAAGACTGATCTTCCTCTCCTTCTCTTGTGCATCTCTTGTGAACGTGCTTCTTGAAAATTCTTCTTTGAGTAAAAAAATAACTCATTTCACAAAAACCGGTTAGTATTTAAGTGCTTGTATGTGGATGAATGTTAATCAGTAGGACAAATTTTGTCCAACTTCATTTATTTATTTTTATGCTTTTATGCCTTATTACTTTATAAATAACTCAAGGTGGAGAACATATATAACACTCCTTCCTCCACCTATTTTCCCCATAACAACAACCCTGTGTGGTGGGTTGGGTTGAGAGAGAGTGACTGACCCAAAGTCACCCAGATGACTTTCATGCCTAAAATGGGACCAGAACATACAATCTCCTGGTTTCTAGGCACTTTTACAATTGCACTAAACTGGCAAACTTTAATCAAGTTGTGATTAAGCAGGCAAAAAATTAAAGGAGCCAACAGTAGCAACATTGGAGGCTGGTTCAGTAATGATTATATTGTAGGAATGTGCAGCAGGTTAGGGTAAAGACATAACTGTATTGTAGAACTGCTTAGGAATTCTTCTTAAGCATTTTCAGTGCTTCCATTCAGAATGCACTTGGTGATAATACAGTGGTATCACTAAGTGAAATAGGAGGGGGCAAGGCAAAGTTAAATTCACAGGATAAAATTTGTTGGACACTTAACACACATTTTACTCCTTTTTAAAAATAAAATAAAGAGTAGAAAATTGTTCCATGTTCTCAAGTTTGCTCTGTAATTTTCTAAGGTAGTCTTGGAGGCCTCACAAAAGGTATATGGGGTTACATGGAGACCCCATGAATTGCTCATATTTGCCCTGAAGTGCTTTCTAATAAGTAATAATCAAAGAATTGTGTTTATTGAACATATTTCTGTATAAGGAGGAAGGAGCTATTCAAACTTCATTTATTTATTTATAAAATTTATTGGACGCCCATCTTACTTAACTTGGGGCAGGTTACAGTCTTTTGGGATTTACCAAAATAATTTTTAACCCAATACCTTAATACCTACACCAAACTGGCAGTCAGGAAGCTAAAAGAAAGTTTTACCAAACTGTAAACATTAGATTATAAAAGAGGCAAAAAAATAGAATGCAATGTCAAGTTTGGAAGTGGTAAGAGCAAAAGACAATAAAGCAGACTACCCATTTTTTTGGCCAACCAATTATTGAGACAATGACAAACAACAGCCAACTCTTCTTAATTGTGTGGCTTCTGTTATCAGTCCAAATTATTCACAACTACCCAGGTTGGAAAATAGCTTTGAAGATCTTTTGAGGGTTCCATTATGCCTAATTATAACATGATTAATCAGCTGAGAATACTGTACCAAGATTAACCCCACCCAAACTGGCTGGGAATTTTTGCCCTTTTTCCAAGATACTTTGAAGGTATCAGATTGGGAAGATTGACATTTACATTGTTCCAGCTATTAGGATTAATGCTTATTGTTTATGAAAATAACAATTTCCCCTAACTAGCCACCGTGTACTTCACAAACATGACCCAACAGGAAATGTTTTCAAACCCCACATATTGTTTTCTTCTTTTAGAACTGTTGGCAGGATCTCTTTTTCTGACAATATCTGTTTTTTCTTGTAAAAGAAAAGAGTCATATTTTAAAGTACTGTATTGCAATTTTTCTGGGTGGCAATGTTTATTGCTTGTTACACATATCTGCACTTCTTTCTCTTCCACCAGCATTAAAGACACTGAATTAGTATGGTTAAAAGGAGGAAGAGGAAAAGGAAAGAGGAGAGAAAAAAAAACCCTGTCCAGTCCTAGCTTGGAACCACTTTTTAAATAGTTAGCAAGCATGTGCAGAAACATTTGTCTTGTTTTTTTGTGGTGCCACAGCAGAGGACTTCACCTCATTGTTTTGTTTGTTTGCTGGATTGTAGGAAGAAGTGTTCTCTGACACAAACAGCAGTTATGTACCTGAAGAATATATGTAGCATATCATGTTAATTGAAGATATAAGAAGGCAGGCTTCACCCTGTAGATAAATAAGCAAAGGGACTCATTTGCTGGTGCAAGAAAATACACTTAGGCATTAGCTGGCTCAAGAGGAGGCTAGTTTGCATATGGCTTCCCAAAGGCACATAGGATGCATTTTAGATAAAGCCTCCTGCAGCTATCCATTCTTCCACACCTACAGAATGAAGCAAAAGAAAGAGATCTCGTGCCATCATGGATCGCCTGTACTCAATCTTAGGGCCTTTTTAGTGGCCCTTACTGCCCAGCTGTGCAGAAGACAGCATGTTTTTTTATTGCTTTTCCTAATCTACTCCACATCTTACAATAGCAACTTTTGAAGGAAGGGTGGTCTGGTTAGGTGAAGTATGTGTGGGTGGGTGGAGGAGGGTACCACGACAGGAAAACTGTATCAGTTGGATGCTTGGATTGTTGGGAAAAAAACAAACGAACAGATTCCTCCCCACCCACCCCCCTCCACCATTTTCCATCGCCCAAGGGAGATGCCTCTATTGTCTGGGAAATGAACGGCTCGCTTGGGGCATGCTATTGGCAGACCGATGTAGGGAAGGAGTGGATGGTAAGGAAGCATAAATAAACCCTGCAAAGGAAAGTCGGACGCCAGAGAGACGAGGGATCAGGGAATGGAGGGTGCAAACCCACCACCTCCTTGACCGCCTAGCAGGCAAAGCCCATGCCCTGTACTCGAGCCATACCTGGAGGAGCAGCACCCTTTCTCTGGGAGCTTTGCCTCTGCCCTCTGGCTGGCAGTCGCCTGGACCAGCGCCTGGGAGCCAGCCGCGCCCTCCATGGCCCTTCACACACACCCTTTCCGCTCTTACGGAGTCTTGGGGGCTGCAGCTGAGGGCGGGTGGAAGGCGCTGTCCGCAGCTCCGCGGTGCTGAAAGCTCGTTCCAACGCTGCAGCGGCGACTCTCGCCACTGACACAGCGCGTGCGCTAATCTTGGGCGACCGGATCGAGGAGGAGATCGGGTCGAGTCGGCCACGTGGGCCGACGGCTGTCAAGAGAAAGACGGACCGTCTGGCCCCGTTGATGGGTCTTAACAGGAGGTTCCTTGTACACCAGTGCTCTATTTGTGTTAAAGGACACCTTCTATGAGCCTCAGATGACATTGTCGGTACTGACTAGGGTAACGGGGTTCGTAGTCCAAAACAATTGAAAGGTACCAGGTAATCCAAGCTTCTTATCAAGCAAAGCAAACCATGTTCCATTTCATGCAAACTATGTAACAAGTACAGCTTAAAGACATAGATACTTTCCTGTCAATTTTCAATCATTGTGATATCATTTTTATTTCAGTCTCTAAAATGTTTTGATACATTTGGTTTTTTGAATATGTTGGAACTGCAAGTAAGATTGCTGGATAAATATATAAATGAAACGAAACAAAATATAAGAGCTGTCTGAAGCCTAAGCAGAAAATAGTAGTTTTCTACCAAGACAAAACAATAAATAAGCATGTCCTCACAACATGAGGATAATATAGATATCTCTGAGAATAATAGCAAAACTCACCTTGATTTTACCATTTCTGTATCATAATAGTAGCTGTCCCAAAAGTGCTTTCTTTTTTTCTCAAAAGGCAACCCAATGTTTTGTTTTGTTTGTTTGAAAAAGGAAAAAAGAAGTACCTTATTTATTTATTTATTAGTTCAATTTATATGCCACCCTCCTCCGAAGACTCAGGACGGCTTACAATGCACTTATAGCAATAGCCTTCATTCTTTTGTATATATCTGCTTATTAGGGCTTTTGGCCCCCCATAAGCAGTGTTTCTACAAGGTCAGTTTATTGCCCCCACAATCCGGGTCCTCAATTTACCTACCTCGGAAGGATGGAAGGATGAGTCAACCTTGAGCTGGTGAGATTTGATCTCACACTAATTGCAGGCAGCTGGCAGCTAAGTGCTACATAACAGCACTTAGTCCACTGCACCACCAAGGCATCACCATTGACCTTTGGGACAATCATGATTTGGATGATTGAGAATCTCCATAGAGATAATCGTAACTGCATGACATTCTTTTGGGTCCTTGGCACTATTTCCTATTGACAAGAGCAATGTCTTTGTTCCTCATATCTTGAGAATCCACAACTCATGGAGGAATATTTTCAAACTCTTGGAGCTATGAAAACTTACTAACTTATTGCAATTTAAGTAAGTCCTCCCCCTCTGAATGAAGTCTTAAGAGAGCCAAGGACAGAAACCCTTCTGTGATGACACATTGTACATTTCTTTAGTGTGAAGTTACCTGGGACAGCATCTTTTTGCATGCCTTCTTATGCAAATCCCAATGAATTCAACAGGACCTAATTTTCCCTCCCCTGTAAGTGTTCATAGGACTCTAGCTTTGGTTTGATGGAGAGAAAAGGATGGCTTTTCCACAAACTACAAGATAAAAATGAAAAACTTGTCCCAACTATTGAATTCAAGCAAAATAATCTAACTTGCTTAAGTCATAAACCTACTGATTTTACATGGTAAGTTTGCTGGTTTACAAAGTTAACAGTTGACTGATCCAAAATGGCTAACTAGTATTCCAGCATAAAAATATGGATTATTTGTTTGACGTTAAATGATTTTTTCTCTAGTGAAGCTTTCAAAAGAAGTTACAAAAATTAAGTAAGCAGCTGAAGTTTATGAGCAAATTGACTTGACAAGGTTCTATAAACATGTCACTGTATTTTTCACTCAGCACATTTTTGAAGTCCACAATCAATCATGATAACTTTATTATGAAGAACAGATATGAAAAACTAAACTAGATCTTCATTTGGCTCTAAACAATTCATCAGGGATCTAACAAATCCACACACCCCCCAAACTCAATCTAGCTGGATGGGCATTCTAGAATTTTAATATGTATCATTGTCTGAGTCATCTTTAATTAAAGTGAAGACATGTTTGGTGTAAAGTCTATAACAACTAATGTCTCTCTTGAGATACGTTACAAATAAATAAAAGGCACTGGAAGTCTTATCCTCAAGAGGTCATGTGATATGGGCAATCTTTTTTATGCATATATGTTAGGAAGTTGGCTCTACTGTGTTCACTAAAATTCATTTTCAGATCATTAGGGCAGAAACATGTGCATTTGTATGCAATCCCTCTCTGTGAAATGAAGCTCATGATAGCTGTTAAGGTTTTATTGAAGGTAACGTTTCAATTATGGCAAGCTTTCTGCAGAAGCCAGTCTCATGCAGAAATAAACTTCTTTTTATTATTAATTTTACATTCGGGCTTTGGATGGATAATAATGAACCTTCAGTATTATATTTCCATCACTGTTTTTACTATAGCTTTTATTGTTGCCATTTTGACATTTAAGAAATGAAAATTCTTAATATTTTGTGATGGTATTCAATATAACTGTAATGTAGAAAGTAGGAATGATGTAATGCATTCAAGAGCATTATTCTAGCTGTTGCTCAAGAGCTAGTAAAACTATTTCAGTTACCATTCCACCCAATTAAAGATTTAGCTACTTTCTATGTAAATCTTCGAGTCTGATGTCCTTCAGAACTAAGTTAAATTTGGTTTATTTATTTATTTGTTTAGATTTGTATACCGCCCTTCTCCTTGCGGACTCAGGGCGGTGAACAGCCAAATAAAAATAGTACACAAAAGTTAAACAATTTCTTTAAAAAAAAAAGCATATAACTTTGGCTAAAAATTAAAACCATTAACCATTAAATATTTAAAATACCCAACCCTATAATACAGATCTTAAAAATTCAGCGGGGTCAGGCTAGATCAGCAAGCTGAAAGAGATGAGTTTACAGGCCCCGACGAAAAGTCCGGAGGTCAGCAATTGTTCTCAGTTTTGGAGGAAGATCGTTCCAGAGGGTAGGGGCTGCCACAGAGAAGGCCCTCCCCCTGGGGGTCGCCAGCCGGCATTGTCTGGCTGACGGCACCCTGAGGAGACCCTCTCTGTGGGAACGCACCGGCCGGTGGGAGGCTATTGGTGGCAGAAGGCGGTCCCGTAAGTACCCTGGTCCTAAGCCATGGAGCGCTTTAAAGGTGGTCACCAACACCTTTTTATTATTTAAAAAGGTTAATTATTTCTGGAGTATTATTTAAGATGTGTCATTACAACATCTAATTTTAAATCCCATATTATGTAAAATTTAGATTTTTATGTACTAAATTGTCTTTTGTATTTTCACACTAATCAGTATGGGAGAATAAGTAACTCATCTTATTGATTTAGATGTAATATATAGTAACTTTCATCTCAGACAGCACTACTGTTATATAGGAATCGAGGATATCATGCTAAAGAAAATTGTTAAGTATATTGAACACATTGTTAGACAACATATAATATTTATTAAAGATATATAAGGTATATTATGTATGGCAGTACATTTTAGAGTAATCAGAATAGCTGTATATTTCACACATGCACTCTTAACCCCCTCCTCAATAATACAGCAGTTTAAACAAAATATATCAAATCTGTATTTATTAAATTTTACATTTAATATTATATATTAAATGCAACACATAATTAAAATACTAGAATAGAAATATTTAGAAAAAATAGGGTTCAGAATTTGAATTTAACATTCTTGAATGATTTAGATGAAGCCAATTTAATTCCCCTCCACGACCCATAATTTGGAAGTTATAATCCACTCCAGAATCGTAATAATTAAGCTAAAATACTGCTTGCCTAGCTATGGAGTCTTCTTTAAAAGCTCCATGCACAAGCCAACAATCAACAGTAGAATCAAGGGAAAAAATTACATCATTAATAGGAAAAGATTCACTTGTTCTATTATGACCCTATTCACATTGTTATAAACACCACTACACTCCATCTCATAAAACATTGGATATCAGCTATCTCAGCTGAACCACACTGAGATAGAGGTTGTCCCTTTCTTTGGCCTGATGATCTCCCACAGCATTAGTGCCAGACCACCACTTAAGTATGAGTCAGCTCAGCAGTGTGCTACAGCTTCTAAAAAAGCCAACACAGTCCTAGGCTGGGCCAACAGAGAGATGGCATCAAAGTCATGAAAAGTGTTAGTACCTATACTGCACTACTGAGGCCAGTTTAAAATACTGCATCCAGTTCAGGTTGTCATAGTACAAAAAAGATGCCGAGACCCTAGATTTATTTATTTAGCGTATGGCTGGTCACACACAGTATTAAAAACACTTCATTTTTACAGGTTAAAACATTTAAAACAATTTTAAAAAGCAGTAAGAAAACATAAGAGGAAAACAGAAATAACATTTCAGAGTTTAATGTTAAAGAGTTTAGTGAATCAAGTAAGATAGAATGAAGAGCGGGAAGTCAATTTTTATTGCTGCTTCTGATTTACCGGGCCTTTATTATTGTTTATTAAACTTTTATGCCACCCACCTCCCCGATAAGGTGACTCTGGGCTTTGAAGGATTTTATAATTATTGTTATATTTAAAAAAAAAAAGTACTTGATTACATGTCTTGTACGGAACCCATACCCATACACAGTAACGAAGAGAGAGAGAGAGAGAGAGAGAGAAATCTCCTGACTTGTTCTAGGATGCTTCTTGTTCCTGAGGGATCATTCATAAAGTATTCCAAAAATAGATGCTCCAGTGAGCATTTCTTTTTTTTAAAAAAAAAGGCGGTTCCAAGCAGCTGCACCAAGTGGTTGTTATATAAGGCATCCAAGCAGAAAATGAGTGTGTCTTGCCCAGGGAGTATTTATCCCTGCCTGCCACCTCCTAGCAGCCACGAATTCCAAAGGCGGATCTCTGCCATTCTTTCTAATTGTCATTGTTCTTCTGTTGTACGATAATTTGTCGGTGCAGAAAATGCCCCCTTTTAGCCTTTTGCATATATCCACAGAGCTTGGCAATGCTGCACTTTGGGATTAGATGGGTAAATTGCCATTCACAGGAGCCACTTTTTCTGCTCATGTTTCTCTGGAACATTCTTCAACAGTGACTTTAACATGTATTGTATTTAATTCTTTGTTAGATTTATATCATAGTGTTTCCTTGGGAGCTCAAGCTATGTGTGTGTTAAAAAGCATCAAGAGGACGGTCATGCCCATTCATTGGAAGCCCCATCCCTTTGTATCTGTATGTGATATCAATGGACATACAAAAGGACTGGGGTTCTGATTGTGTAGTTGCAACCAAAATCACCACTTGTTTTACTTGCCCACATCCCACAGATAACTATGGTGGCATGACCCAGTAAAGCAGGAGTGTCCGACTCAATTTCATTGAAGGCCGCATCATGGTTGTGTTTGACCTTGGGCAGCCAGAGTGGGGGCAGCTCAACGTCACTCCTGTCGGAGGTGCCTGTGGTGGCCTGAATGCTCTGCCAGCAAAAGTAGAGCTTGGGAGTCTGTTTTCACTGGCAGAAGCACCATGGCCGGTCCTTTGCTGTTTCCAGGATGGCCCTGTGGGCCAGATCTAAGTACCCTGAGGGCCGGATCCAGCCTCCGGGCCTTGAGTTTGACACCCTTGCAGTCAAGTAAAAAGGGAATGTCTCCTTTGTCTTCAATTTGTAGTGACTTCCTAAATATGTCCATGTGGTTTTCTTGAGTCCATGTGGATTGCTATTGCTTCTTCCAGGATACATTTTTAAGCTCCCAATCAAGCTTACAGATGTAGCAAGTGATCTCCCATTATATTATTAAATAAACCTGGTTCTGTTTCGTTTTTCCGCATAGGCCAAAACTCTTAGATAGTTTGGCAAAATACCTTGCATTTCATCTATGCAAGCTACGCCTACAGCCTTGTGAGATAGTAAAGATCAAAAAATAGTAATAAGCTCAAAATAACTCAATATGCTTTCATGATGTTTTTGAGCTACAGCTGTTTTCGTGTTCTTAGACAATCCTTTAACCGTTATTTTACCCTTGAGATGGAATACATGTGAAAACTTGGTGTCATTCCAATTATAGGACAAGGTGATACTAGTAACAACCCCCCCCCCCCATGATACCTTCGTATTTACTTCCTGTACAGGGGATGTGTTAGTGTCTTGGCCTTTTCCTATTTTGTATTAAAGCATAGAGTTCTTTGGAGTTAGGTGGCTAATAACAATGAAATATATAAATAGCAATATCAAAAAAGTAGGTGATGGGACATTAGGCCAGCTAGAGGTGGTTGCTCTACAGTTAACAGGCATATCTGACTTTCACTTAACTAAGGTAGTTGGTTATTGTAAGAGGATGCTTGCATTCCTTATCCACTGACTTGCTTTGTAGTAGGGCCATCAGTTTCCATTTATTTTTAGGGGTGGAGGAATATTGGCATTTTGTATGTTGATGGACACCAAGCACCTTAATCCATCAGCTGACATGTGTCCAGAATTCTGGCCTTAATTTTCTTGCTACGTATGAATGACTTGTCAATCTTAAACATTGTTATTAACAGATGCAAATTAGAGATACAGTAGCTACTTTGAGGTCTTTCTTATTTTGCAACTGATGTCAGCAAATTTCTTGTTACCAAGTTTTGATAAGGACTTTGAAGCTTGCAGGGGGTGTTGTTTAAGGCCCTTCTTTTGGCTCCTAAGCTCTCCCGAAGTACCACTTGTTTGATCCATTCAGGTGATCCAAATGTTTTGGAAGAGTCAGAAAAAGTGTTGAGAACATACCTGGCCTGTGGACTAAGAGTTTCCCATCTATTTTCTTCTGTATCCCATGGGCTAACTTTTAAAAAGTTCAGCATTTTTCAGAATATCAGTAATATCAGGTCACTTTGTTCTTAGTCAATTCCTGTATTATGTCAAGAAGCCATACACTTTTTCTTTAGTACCGTTTTTTTGGTAAAAACTACATTTTTGCTCATGGATTCCTCCACGGTATCCAGGGCATTTTTGAGACTGGTTGAGAAACATTTATTTTCCTGACACATTGAATTAGAGAAATGATTATGCAAGTCCTGAAGCTGCCCCTTATTCTTTCCATTCTACCAGTGAAGGAACACTGAAAGAAATTTGTAAATGGCTAAATGTTTTGGACTTTATACCTCTAAAAATAGCTAACGTGTGCAAGAGTGATTTTTAAAAACTATCTGCCATAATAAATCTTTTGATACTAAAAAAGATCTTTTAAAAGGACAAGGGATCTTCTTAAAATGAGAAGTTTCTCTAAAATAATCATAAAATCTTTTCTTAACTCAAGAACAGTAAACAAAGGAGAGATAATGTACAGAAATGCAAGAAAAATAGTAAATAATAGCAGCAGAAGTTCTTCTCCAACAAGGTGCTGCCTTCACAATAACAATGAAATGTTGATAATCCCATCTCTGTCCTGGCCATCAGATCACCAGATGTAACCCAAAGAACTTTCTCAAACGTTTCCCAACCATTTCTTGATCATAGGTATTTAGTCACTCAGTGATTCTTGGGTATTTTTTCATTTTCTCCTTCCTTTCTTTTCCACATTCTGAGTACTTCCTTCTCGGTCTTCCTTTTCTTCTTTGATGAGTTCCATAATCTTCATGCTTCTGACTAAAGAATAACACAATTGGAAGGGACCTTGGAGTCTTCTAGTCCAATACCCTGTTCAAGCAGGAGATCCTATATCATTCATGCCGAAATGGTGGACCCTCTCTCTAGGACTTTGTCATCAGACTATTAACTCTGAATTATAAGCCATGTTCATATTCCCCTGAAATTGAGATGTACTCATCGGCCGAGCTGCGAGATTCCCCCCTCTCGCAGGCTTGGCCCTCTACGTTAACGAGGGCCCACCTTAATGACGGGGTTTGGGACCCAGAGAGGTGGCATGTGAAAACCAGAGGGTTGAGGGGTTTTTTATCAAAATTTTTAGCTAAATTTTTAAGGGGCCTCAGGGAGGGGGAGGGTCAAAATGAAATTCGGGTAGTGGGTATGCGGGATAACCCACAAAGGGGAGGGTTGGGTCAGGCTAGGAAGCGCGGTGTGGGTGGTGGGGGACCCGGGGTCGAGGGGGGAGGGTCTAAAGCTCGTACCACTGCCCTGAGTCCTTTGGGAGTAGGGCGGTATATAAATCTAATAAAATGAAATGAAAAAAAATGAAATTCCAGATAAATGGCTGTCCAATCTCTTCTAAAAAATTCTAGTGATGGAGCACCCACAAATAAACAGCGCCTTCCGGTTAATTACGGCATAAAATCTGAGTCCTGCAGATTTGGGATCCTCCCTCTGCTGTTGTTGCCAGCAGTGCACTTTCCTTCATGGGAGAAAAGGAACAACCCAAATATCCGTCAGTGTAAAGCGATGTCAGTTCAACAACTGCCTGTAGCAGCCTTTGTAAACAGCAGCCACCACCAAAGATGTGTGAGTGGAAGGAATCAATGGATGCAGACACACAATCTTCTCTGCTTCTCAGCCCAGAGTTATGTCATTTCTCAGCTCTCTAACTTTGATGGATGCCAGAACGGTGCAATCTAATAAAAGTCACATTACTCACTCTCTCCTGGCAAGCTCTGAGTTTGTAGCCTGTTACTCATTCCTCACTCATGACTCACTTAGCAAAGCACTGGCTGTTGGCCACTCTCTGATGACCTGACAATAGGCAATTGGCTTCCCTTTCATTCTTTCCCCCTTGCCACTTCCTTCTTGCCACATTTGGTTCTCCAGAAAGTTCAGGAACACTCTATCACAATTTCCTGCCAAGCAGAAGATCCATCTACATCTTCTCTCTATGGCTAGTTACTACATCAGGACTCTTAACTTGAAGATGTGCATACACAAGTTGTCAATGGGAGTACATTCAATGAAAACACTGACTTTCCAGATGGGCCAGAGGATTAAGTGTTATAATAAGTCTCATTCCAAAAAATATTGAAGTGAGGATAAAGGTTCAGTTCTCAATTTTTATAGCTAAAAGGCTCAATTTTTATAGCTAAAAATTTGGTCGGTTAAAGCCCCTACCATTGCTTAGCCAAAGATATTCGAGGGGATTTACTCTGTGATTAAAAGAAACATCTCACTAATTTATCCATTGGCATGAAATATTTACTAGGAATTAATATTGTGATTAGTGGTGGGTTGCCCCCGGTTCGAACCGGTAGTAAAACTGGTGAGAGGCTCCGCCCACCGACCCCGATGTCATCATCACTCGCATGTGCGGCCCCATTGCAAGCCAGTAGTAAAGGTAAAGTAGTAAAGTAGAACCCACCCCAATTTTCATCCCTCTTAAAATATATATTGATATACATTAATATCAATATAATGTTCATTTCAATATCAGTTTTACAGCAGAAATCCAAACCTATGACATATGTAATGTCGTATATGACAGACATATTTAATTCAAATATGATACACATTGGCAGATTTATTTATTATAAATAAATCTATTTATAATATTATTTATTGCAATCAATAGTATAGTGAGAATATAAAGCATACTGTCATATGATTTCAACAAGTTTTCAACATTAAATCTGTCAGGGTTCTGACAGATGCCCTAATTAAATCATGAGCCTCGAACCACACTTCAAAAGAAATCCAGTCATTTATAAGGAGCTTCATGTCAGCATGTTCCAAAAAGCACAATCCAGCCATCTCTCTGTCAAGGCCAGCCACTGTGGATAACCGGGGAGATGGCCTTGACAGAGAAATGGCTGGATTGTGCTTTTTGTTTGGACTGAAGTGCTCACTCGCTGCAGCTGCAAAGTTCATTTTCCCATCCCCCTTGCCTATGGCAACTTGAGAGCAGGCCAGGGATGCTTTGCGAGTTGGCAGAATCATTATCAAGACTATCCATAACATCTTCAACATATAAGAATACACTATATTAAAATCTAGGTGGACAGTGCATATCATCAGCAAAAAGCAAATATCACAACGAATAGAACACTCTTCAAACTTCCCAATATGAAAAGATATAAGGCAAGAATGCCCACTTTATCTTTTATTATTTGTAATTGCTTTAAAAGCCCCAGCAAACAAGATCCAAAATGGTAAACATGGGATAAAAATTCAAATAGAAGAATACAATATGAAATGTTCCGCAGATTAACAAGTATTAACAATTATGCAGTCACAAAGCTCCGTATGATACCTACCGGTTTTCCAGAATCTGTCAGAACCTGCTGGATTTCACCCCTGCTTTTTACTCCAAAGGGAACTAAAGTAAATTAGATTTAATTACTGTACTTATGCCAACATGACATACTAAAAATTAACAAAAACTGTTCAACGAAGCCCTACATGGCTTAGGCCCGGGGTACTTACAGGACCACCTCCTGCCCTCCTCCCACCATCCAGTGCGCTCCCATAGAATGGGCCTCCTCCAGGTGCCGTCAGCCAAGCAATGTCGGCTGGCGGCCCCCAGGGGGAGGGCTTTCTCTGTCGGAGCCCCGACCCTCTGGAATAGTTTGCCCACCGACCTCAGGACGGCCCCCGACCTCCTCTCCTTTCGCCGGGGATTAAAGACATGGCTGTTTAAAGAATATTACGGTCGTGGGGTTATATAGTTTTTAGAATGATTTTATGGATTTTAATGCATTTTAATGTGTTTATTGTGATTTGTATTTATAATTGTTTTTGTAAGCCGCCCTGAGTCCTTGGGGAGAATGGCGGCATATAAATCACATAAATAAAATAAATAAAAATAAAATAAACAAAGCAAAATCTATCATGGTTAATATGTCTTCATATAACTGGAAAAATAAAAAGGAATCCCAAGAAAGAAGAAGAAATTTTGAAAAAGAATCTGAAATGTTATACAAAACCAAGATAATGTATTAGGATATATTTATTGGTAACTCCACCAACATTTATCAGGAAAGACAGTTTCCACAAATGGTAGAATTGCTATAACAAAGAACAAAAAAGTTTACCCTATATAAGGGCTATGCAGAAAAAGCCTCCTCAAAAGTATTAGAAAGAAATACATCAAAATATTTTTTAAAAACCCTAAAAATAAAATTTGAGCAGAAATTGTTCAGATAGTTTTATTCTTTCTAGATGAAATTCCAGAAAATACAAATGAAAAAAAATATTCTAAGATAATTGACAGCAGTAAGAACAAAACTGACACAACATTGGACATGAGAAACACTGCTGACAATATCAAAGTGGGAGACCAGAATTAAAGAAGAGGCCACAGTGGCAAAACTGACAATATAAAACTACAATAGAAGTTAACCAAATTCAAACAGGAATGTCTACAGCACCTTATATACTGTCTAAAGGCAGATATTTAGAATATGCCTTCTAGGAGTTAAACCAAAATCAACAACAATTAATAGTCAATGTGAAGCATAAATATTTAAACTGTGGTTAGTGGTTGGGCACACAAATGGGAAGGATAGAGAGGGTGTGTTACCAGAAAAATTTCTTACTATTTACATATTTTCTTACATTTAATAGTATATTCATTTGTGCCAACTTATTCTTTTTTTAACCTTATTTTGTATGTTATTTTTTTTAATAAAAAGAACTACATTCAATTTGAAGAACCATCACAAAAGAAACCAATGGTTCAAAAACCGAATTGAAAATGAAGGGAAACAACAATGCCCAGTGAAGAAGTTTAATATTATAAAGTTTACTTACGAACAAGTTGAATTTGATACATTACAGAAGGAGCTTTTTCTCTATGTTGTATCCCCCGGCTTCTTTCTATACTAGAAAGTGGTGGTATGAACAAATTTATCGTAACTCCTGTTCAAGGAGCTTCACTAATCCGATTGTTATGCTGGGTCATTAGTAACATTTGCTTTGAGATCTGAATCTGAGGTAACAAACAATTCCACAGTACATTACATAATTATATATTGTTCCCCATGGGAATCTGCTTTTTCTAAACTTTATTACTGTAGGTTGAATAAACCACAATTATCTGAGTTTGTACAGCATACCATAATTTATAAAACACAGTATCTGGATTTCCAAAACACACAGTCAAAATCAAACAGATCATATTTATAATTTTGCAGATTGTGAGAACCCAGCTTCTCTGTTCACATTACTTTGTACTTAGTGAACAGAGTACATTCTTGGTCACTTTAAGATGTGTGGACTTCAGCTCCCAGAATTCCCCAGCCAACACTACTCTGAACTATGGACTCCAGTCTTGGTAGATGTTGGTACCATCCTCTGCATCCTGATCCTTTAAAGTAGAGATTCTAGAAATTGAGCATAGAATTGTCTGCAAAACACGATCTCTCTAAGCTAGTTTTCTCATAAATCCTCATCTCAAATATTTAACAGAAATGAAGAATCAGAAAATAATCTTGAACTGCAATTTAATCAATCTGACTATAGGAAGAATTATGGAAACACACTGGCATTAAGATTCCACACACACATTCAGAACAATGCAAATTCATTAATTTTATCCCAGAAAGCACAAACCTGATAAGGACATGCATGTTGTTTGTTTTGTAATAAATAGGAGGTGGAGCCAAATGTAAGTTCCATTTATAATTCCCTTCAGTTGGTTTCCCTCTTGTGGCTGTAATATGTCATTTCAGGATATAGGAAATAGCTACATTCCTCCATGGAAATAGAGGAACTATACCCACACTGGAGAGCTAAAATGTCCTATTGAAGAATAATATAGTAAGAAGTGGTCTTGCCTAGATCTTGTCATGAATTACATTAGCTGAAAGAGCTCATTTCCCCTAAATTTGAACCTTTTCGTTGTTTCATTACTGATATTTTTCATTCATAACATCCAATTTTGTAAGTAAACGAGTAAGCAGTGAAATATATTGGTTCAAATGATTAAATTTCAGCAAAATGAAAGCTAAATATATTCAGTTGCAGTTTTCTGATTTGCTAAACTGGCCTTGCAGTTCAAGTGAGATGAGTTTTGCTATTAGAATAATAACTTCTGTTTATAATCCCTTCCTTCCTTCCTTCCTTCCTTCCTTCCTTCCTTCCTTCCTTCCTTCCTTCCTTCCTTCCTTCCTTCCTTCCTTCCTTCCTTCCTTCCTTCCTTCTCCTCCTTGCATTTAATCATGGTACCATCAGGCATTAGCAACCTCTTTTTTCTTTCATGTCTCTATAACATGGCTTTCTTCACATCCTCAGCCCATGAGTGAGGGTAATTTGTCCTAAATTATACTGATGTTAAATTAGTGTGTTCCCCCACTTATTCTGACACTATTCAAGAGCAATGGACAAGAGAATGAAATTTGTTAATGTTTGACATTTGACATAATGTTTGACATTGGGAGGAATTATAGTGATTTGGAGAGTGACTACAATGACTTGAGATCAAAGCAGGGAAGACAGGATAGGATTGATAATCAGGATAAGCAATTTCATGTTAGTGCAGGTACTCTTTGACTTACGACCGCAATTGAGTCCAAAATCTAAGTTGCTAAGTGAGAAATTTGTTAAATGAGTTTTGGCCCATTTTACGACTTTTCTTGCCACATTTGTTAGGTGAAACGCTGCAGTTATTAAATTAGTAACACGGTTGTTAAATGAATCTGGTTTCCCCATTGACTTTGGTTGTCAGAAGTTTGCAAAAAGGCATCACATGCTCCCAGCACACTGCAACCGTCATAAATATGAATCAGATGTCAAGCATTTGAATGTAAATCACATGACCATGGGGATGCTGCAACAGTTATCAATGTGAAAAATGGTCATAAGTCACTTTTTTCAATGTTTTTGTAACTTCGAAATGTCACTACATAAACTGTTGTAAATTAAGGACTACTTGTGTAGTTTTTGGCTGATTAAAAGTTGGTTGGGAACTTTCCAGCTGAGCAGTATAAAATCCCTCCCCATTTCTCTATAGAAGTTTATTATTTCTGGAACTAAATTCATAGACTGTCATAAAATCTAACCTCAATTTATGTCCCCTTGTTGCATTGTTTGAAAAAAGTACTGCAGATGAAAAGGTATCTTATGAAGTAGCCTTAAAGCAGATTCCAGTAGAGCAAATGCTGATGATCTTCTTTTGGTTCCCAGTGTCTTCTTCTGGAATGGTTTTTGTTCTCACCACTTTCTTAAATCTTAAAACTGTCCAGAATATCATTGGACTCCAGCTATCAGCCCTGGACAACATCTTCGAATCTCGCTGTTTGAGGAAGTTGCATAGCATTATCAGAGACTCTTCCCAGCCTATTTACAATCTTTTTGGACTGTTGCCTTCTGGCAGAAGATACAGAAGAATTAGAACTCGGACCACACATTTTCTGAATAGTTTTTATCCCAGAGCTATAATTGCACTCAACAATGAACTAAAGGGTCATCATCAGTGAGCTGTTGGACAGCATTACTTGGTCTGTTGTGTGGATGCTTGGGTAGTTTAGGGATGGGAAATTTGTGGTGGGTGGGGGTTTGGAGATTGTTATGTGTGTTGGACCTGGTATTTGGGTGAATTAAGTGAATTGTATGGGTATACTGTGTACATGGGTGAATTAAGTGAATTGTATGGGTATACTGTGTACATACGTACAATGACAATAAAGTTGTTGTTGTTGTTGTTGTTATTATTATTATTAGGCTTGCAAATAGTTGGAATTTTCTGGAAGGGTCCCTTCTAAGTACTGAGTAGCCCTGCCTGACTTGCTTCATCTCTGTGCACAGGTAAGTTCAGCAAGATGCTGTTACCTATTGATTGACTAATATACCAATAACAAGTTATTCATTCATCAAATTTATATGGTGGCCCAACTCATGAAAGAATGACTCTGGGTGATATACATTAAAACAAAAGTGTAATTGCCACATTATCCTTTTCCTCTCTGGGAATAGCTGAAGCAAAGACAAAATGTCCCCTCAGAGCTGCTGACAAACGCCCACCTTAAGGAAAAAAAAGAGTATTTGCAGCAGAAAAAACAGAATGCTGATGGGCTATCTCCACAATTACCATCAGGTCTGCAGGTGCAGCAAATGTGGTAGGCATGGCCAGCACAGCAATGGAGCTCCTCCTCCAGTAACAGCTCAATCAGGTCTAAAACCAGGTCCAAAGCCAAATACAGTTTCAATCCAGGTAGGTGGCAACCTCGATGTTCCCCTAACATTCTATGCAAGCATATAAACAGCTCACTAATATGAGGACTGTCCATGGTTCCTGCTCTCTCTGCCATCTTGTAACCTCTTAATTGCCCAATCTCCGCTCTTCCCATAAGAAAATATTGAAAAGATGTATGAACCACAGCTACAGAGAAATTCTGGATGAAATGGGTTATAGATAAATATAAGATAACCTTTACTGGCATTTTTTTACTGTGAGCACACTGACACATATTAAAAATGAAATTCTGTTGCCTGCTCTCAAAAGAAAGTATATATCTACCCATGCAAATACATAACACACACATACACATGCTATATACATACATATATATACTTCTACACTAGGGGTGGGTTCTACTTACCTTTACTACCAGTTTGCAACAGGATTGCGTGCGTGGGATCACTTCGCTCATGTGTGCGCCTTGCTTCTGCGCATGCGCAGATCGTCGATGATGACATCTGGGGTGGTGGGTGGGGCCTCCCACTGGTTTTACTACTGGTTCTTGCGAACCGGGCTGAACCGGGGGCAACCCACCATTACTCTACACATGCACATGCACACACAGACACAGACCCACAGAGTATATTAATCACTGTCCATTTTGAATAGGTAGTGGAAAGAGGAAACTTGAGCGTTTGCAAGGTTGACGCTCTATGGAACCAAACTGTGACTGAATCTAGATGTTCTGCTTCAGATACCACAAAACCTCCTCCCAGAAGCTAACAAGGAAAACAGATGTTGAAGAGGATGTATAGCATCCCAGACAATCCTGCGGACTCTGCTCAAGCATTGCTTACATGCTATGGATAGAAGGAAGTGAACTACCAATAATCTATTCTGTCATCCACACCACTCTCTGCACCACCTTGCTCTTCCTCTGGACCCTTTCCAGTCAGTATTCAGCCCTGGGTATTGGGCAAAAACTGCACTGGTTGTTTTTGTTTTTGTCCTGTAGCAAACCAGGATAGGGAAATGTGTTTGTGTGTGTGTGGGGGGGGGGGCGTTGTTCTCTTTGATCTGTTTGCAGCTTTTGATTCCATCAAAATTAAAATCTGCAGTTCTAGACAAGATATCCGGACTTCAAAAGCCACTCCATACATTTTTCTCTCACCCAAAAGTTTTTCTCCCCAAAAAAGAAAGATATCAAATCTCTCTTCAGCTCTCTTTTAGAATATTTGTGTGCCTTTTGCAGGAAGGCATTGCGCACCTACAAAGAGCATCAAAGGGAGATCAACATCCTACTTGGCCGTGGAGTTCACCGGATGACTTTTGGCCAGATGCTTTTTTTAGTGCAATGTACCTGATAAGGATAAAATGAAGGGAGGCTCTTTTGAACTTTTGAGACAAAAGGCAAGGAATAAATGCAATAAGGCATGAATAGATGAGCCAATGAGAAGACCTATCAACCTAACTGACTTACAGTCCTGAGCTTTATATAGCATCTTAGAGCCTCCACAATGAGACGATCAGATGCAGCTTGGAATTATTTCCAGAGTAATTTTCTGTTCAGTCACTGAAGAGAAAGAGAGTTTACTGGGATCTTCCTTCCATCAAGCAATAAAGTGAATCATCAATCAGGATATGAGCTGTGCTGTGTTTTCCTTAATGTGTCCCAGGCAAAAATAAAGCAAAACAAAACTGGGGAGATTCTCAGTCATCCAGCTCATAGTTGTCCCAAAGGTGCTTTTTTCAAGCGGCAACAGAACTTTGTTTTTCTTTGAAGACGTTTTGCTTCTCATCCAAGAAGCTTCTTCAGCTTCTTTAAAACTGGGGAAGCTAATTAGCATGTCCTTAGACTTCTGGAACCTCATAATTAAATCCCTTACAACTGAATGCCTATTATCTTTACTTCTCTTGGTGCCATAAAATAACAAAACAGCAGTGTACATACCATTCAGAGCTTCTGATGTGATTCACAGTCTGATGTGCATGATTTAGATTGCAAAGAAGCAGCTTTACAAAAAGCCTGAGATATGCAGCATTGCCCACACAATTATTCCCACGTGTTATTGGGCCTGCCGTATATTCCCACTGTTATGTAGGCCCTGGGATTGAGTCTCCTGCTATTCTGAAGAGTCTTTCAAATCTCTGGAGTAGATATTAAAGAGGGTGTAGGGGACTGCAAGAGGAGAGGGATTTGATGAAGTTTACCTTCCCTAACAGGATTCTCTGGCTGTCTTCAAAGTGTCTTATTACACAGTAGAAACACATTTACCTGCAGGAGACAGGTAATGACAGGATAGCATAAGAAAACACTACTGTACCTTTTCCAGTTGAATGCCCCCCAGAAGTTTCAGCCTTCATAAACTCAAACCTTTGAGGTAAAACTCCCACACATCTGGAGATTTACCTGGGTGGGAAAATCCGACTATTTCTCATGCGAAAGATCATTTCAAGAGGAAAATACTATTTGTACTTTGTTGCTAGACTTGCAAAAGAATTAGCAAAGGATTTGCTTTAGAAGCTATGTTGTAGATTCAAAAGATGGAGTGCAACACTGAGAGAAAAAATTGGACTTTATTACCAGTAACTCATCGGTTCATAAAAGAAAGAGGAACAAGAACAAAAGAAGAAGGACACTTATAGGAGTGGGAAATTCTCAGGCTCTGGTTTCTATGGCCACAGAGAGTGGGTCAAATTATATTTATTTCACACCTTTTCAAAGGAGAGAGCAGTGTTTGGAAATACCCTTTGTTTCCCATGCTAACGAATGGTGGGAGATTAGCTGTATGGCTAGAATGTATCTTGTCCTGGTGAGTGATATAGGTAGTCCTCATTTACCAGCTGCTTGTTTGACGTACATTCAAAGTAATAACAGCACTGAAAAAGGAGATTTATGACCAGTCTCTGAACTTATGGCTGCCATTGCATCTGCACAGTCATGTGACCGCGATACAGCCACTTGGCACCTGGTGCGTATTTACAACAGTCATGGCATCCCATGATCAGGTAATCACTATTTGTGACCTTCACAGCTGATAAGCAAAATCAATGGCAGGAAGTCACAAGTTGTGGTCACATGGTATTGTGCATAATAACCATGATGATTCTGTCAGAACTGGAAGCCATCTTTTACAGTTGGGCCTTCAGGCCTGTCACATTTTCCTACTGTGGGAAAATGGGAGGGGAGATTACATGGTGTATAGGTTATATATAGCCAAAATAACATTCCTTTCTCAGAGAGTCAAGGACACATTGCCCTGGTATCTGGAGTCGGATGACTGGGAGGTGTCTCCAGTTTGGACGGTGGATGATTGGACCATATGATGAACATGTGGGTTCAGGGAATTGAACTTTCACTTGGGTGGGGAAAACCTGGATACTTTCAGATTCGGGTTTTCCCAGATGTGCCAATATGACAATTCTAATAAACTGTAACTTTGAGGAAATTCAACCCTCAGAGTTTTCTTTGGTTGGGGGGTGTTACTTGGAACCCTGATAGATTCGCTTAATGACTACAATCAATAAGTGCGGACTGCCTTATGCTTCTTTTCTAGTTTGACAGCTTTGTTTTAGGGCAGGAATAGCTTCTTCAGGTCTGATGGGATTATGCAAAACTAGGGATTGAACCTGATTTCATTTCTGAGGTTTTAGAGTTTAGCCCTGATCTTGTTTCTGAGGTTCTGGGATGGATTCTCTGTTTCTGATTTGCCACAAGAGCTTTTTCGCTGCATTTAATACAATCAAGCAGTAATCAACCTCAAAAGAAGTTGTTTTTTCTGAAACACAGTGTGACCTAAAGACTTTAAAATTTGCTGTTCCCTGTCTACCTGCATTCTATATGATAAAGTGATGTCATTTTTTAAATGGGTGGATGTATTTCTCAACTTTACCTTTCATTTGAAATGTGTGTAATTAAAGCCATGCTCTTAGGGTTGGGACTAGACTTTCTGGATCTTCTTCTGAATACACTTGGTTGTTGGTATTTTTGCTCTAGGGTAATTAGAACTATAACTTGCTCAGGAGAATGTATGTAGGACTGGAATCTTAATTAACTACAACCAGTCAAATTGGCAGAAGAAGCTAACTACAGATTAGCTACTGTACATGAAGCAAAGTCAGGCAAGGTACAAGCAGCAGCTACAAGAAAATCAATTTAAGGGGTTTCCCTCCCCTTATCATTCCCATTTTCTTTTGCAATTAGAATTGAGTAATTGGAAACATTTGACAATTTACAAGGAATAAAGCATCAGCACAAAAGGAGAATAGCCATAATTGGAGTTGCATTCTTAGTTGCAAATGCCTTTTTTATGCCACTAGAAGAACTGTGCTCTCTCTCTGATTTGACATCATGGTAACAACATAAAATGTCATCCAAAGCCACATCAGAGTTAGGGCAATATTGGAGTGTATTTTTTGAGAAAAACATAGGGGGCCACCCAGAGGTATCATGAGTTAGTCTAGTGGTTTGGTCTAATGGTTAAGGCACCAGGCTAGAAACCAGACGACTGTGCGTTCTAGTCCTATTTTAGGCATGAAGAAGTCGGCTGGGAAATTTTGGACTAGTCACTCTCTTTCAGCCCACCTCACTTCACTGGGTTGTTGTGGGTGAAATTAGAGGAGGAAGGAATATTAGTTATGGTCATCTCCTTGAGTTATTTTTTAAATTATTATTATTGGTTAATCTGAAGTGAGATTCACAGCCTTTGAGGCTGGTTAATAGCTCAGCAGCTCGAGTCCTAACCAAGGACCTAGGAACTGTTAAGGTATCGTCGGAGGATGTAAGCTGTTCCGAGTAAGGTGGTTTTTTTGTAGTCAGAATGTTCAAGTCCGGTAAATTTAGAATTTCTAAATAGCGGGGTAGCCCTTTGGGTATTGCTCCAAGGGCTCCAATTACAATCGGGACAACACACGATTTCTTTTTCCACAGTCGCTCAACTTCAATTTGCAAATTACTATTATTATTATTATTATTATTATTATTATTATTATTATATAATGGGATAAAAATAAATAAATGAAAATTGTCATCAATGGTACTAAAAGTCATAACGCTTTTACAAAGATTGCAATTATAAAGAAACATAATCAACACTGGAACTAGAGGTTGATTAAAAGCACATCAGCCCTTTTGAAAATGTGGAGTAACTTTGTTTTCATATTTTAGCGAACATATTCTGATCTGCTTAAAATATAGCACAGTTGGGATATAATTTAATAATTAAGCTTTGAAATCCCCATATTAATTGTGAGAGGAATTCTATAGGACCACTTTTCTTTATGAATTTGTGTGCGTGTGTGATTATTTTTAGTTTCCATCTGCCTGACCGTTTGATCAAGTTAATTCTATATTTCTTTGAACTATCTTTCATCCTAGCCTTCTTGTTTTTCTTTATCTTCATTAGAAACTGATGTATCTCTTCCCTTTATTACCAGTCAGAACCTAATTAATTAGATCTCAGCACCCAATGGATGTATCAAGATGCAGATTGTAAGGGTCTAAAATGCTTTCAGCAAGAACCATGGGGCAACTGAGCTACTAGACAGACCTTGGTAGAGTAGATGTTAGTTGTGGTCAGTCTGGAGCATGTGAGGGCAAGTAAATGCAACAAGCAAATAAGTATCCAAAGGAACCCAGATTGTAGCAATGCTTCCAAATTCTCCTTTTATTTTTCTAAAAATGATGTATATACTATCATGTGGTGATGTAGTGGTTAGAATGCAGTATAATTCTGCAGTCAGCAGGCAGTCAGCAGGCTAATTCTGCTGACTGCCGACTGCCAGCAGTTTGGTAGTTCGCGTCTCACCAGCTCAAGGTTGACTCAGCCTTCTATCCTTCCGAGGTCAGTAAAAGGAGGACCCAGATTGTTGGGGGCAATATGTTGACTCTGTAAACTGCTTAGAGAGGGCTGTAAAGCACTGTGAAGCGGTATATAAGTCTAAGTGCTATTGCTATTGCTATTACCACTATCATCACCATGACTGTGGTGAATTAGTGGGTGAACAAATAAATACATAAATAAACTGAACTAATAAATGAATAAGGCAGTGGAAAGGATAGAGTTTTATAAATAATGTATTCATGTAGGTCTCAAGTGAGACTACACATTTGGGGACATGAAGTAACATTTTAAAATTTTGCCTGAAAGTTAGAGTCAACACCTCCATCCAAATACTTGCCCTGGGTGAAATGTAATAAGAGCCTGCTCCTCCGTCCCTTGCAAGATTGAAGTGAATACACTGACTGTCTGCACCTGTTTCTGCCAATACATTAGATGGAGGGGGGAGGAGAGTCGTAAGGATGTCTAACCTTGGGTCTGAATTTGAACACCAGGTTGCTTCTGCAGGGTTGAAATCCAACATTTCTGTTCCCATCCTCTGGTCCTTTTAGTTACTGGGAAATGACAAAATGTCATTCTATACTAAAATGAAAGTCAGTGTGACTGTACATAGGATGAGTTCTGGTCATCTGAAAGCAAAATAAAAATGGAAAGAAATCTCCTGAGAAATAGGGAAAAAAATCCTTTAGAGTTAGTTAGTTAGTTAGTTGTTAAGCATACCAGAAGTTCCTAGTGATGTATTTGAGTTGGGTTATAAATTTTAGTGGATGAACGAAGCAGGGAAAGGGCAAACCCTAACCCATTCTGTCTATGGAGATTCTCAGTCACCCAAGTCATGGTTGTCCCAAAGGTGCTTTTTCAAGAGACAACTGGACTTTCTGGTTTTTCTTTGAAGACGTTTCGCTTCTCATCCAAGAAGCTTCTTCAGACAGGCAAAAGCTGAAGAAGCTTCTTGGATGAGAAGCGAAACGTCTTCAAAGAAAAACCAGAAAGTCCAGTTGTCTCTTGAAAAAGCATCTTTGGGCTAACCTATTTTATTTGCATATTTCCCCTAGAAACCAATATGAAGACTCGTTATCTTCTCTCTAAGTAGAAAATCCGATGGAGGTGAGAAGGGTTGAGAAGGGTTGAGAAGGGTCAAACAACTTCCTCCAATCCAGTGGTGGGTTGCTCCTGGTTTTGTCTGGTTCTTTAGAACCGATAGTAAAAGCAGCAGGAGGCTCCGCCCACCCACCCAGACATCATAATTGATTATCTGCACATGTGCACACTCCCATTGCGAACCGGTAGTAAAGATGAGTAGAACCCACCCTTGCTCCAATCTAGTGACTTCCAGGAATGTTGCCATGTTGGGTTACTGCTCCTTTAATTTGCAGCCAATACAGTCTTTGGCTGCAAGTGTCTAGCAACGAGGTCCCCCCACCCCCGCATCTGGAATACAAATTGGGCAATCTCGTTTATGCAGGCTTCTACTGTTCCCCCATGTGTCTTTGGGGGACTCTGTGACACTCTTGTCTGCCAGGCAAAGTTGTAAGAACAAGACTGAACAAAGAAATGAGACATAAAGATAAACATAACATTCTAATAGTTATATTACAGTTTGCAAAGCATGCATCTAAAACAACCTAAACTAACAACCAAGACAAAAGATAAAGAGTAAAAAGAGAATAGGGATAGAAGTATGAAAAAGTATAAAGAAAAAATATAAAGAAAAAACAAAAATATATACAAAGAATGATGATTTAGCAGGGAAGAATACAATTGATACCATGAACACACTATTCGGTTTAGAAACAAGTACCTCTTTGAGAAACTTAATTTTTTTCAAAAAAGAAAGAGGCAAAATTCATATTTATTTATTTATTTATTTATTAGTTCGATTTATATGCCGCCCTTCTCCGGAGACTCAGGGCGGCTTACAATGCATTAAGCAATAGCCTTATATATCTTGTGAAGCTTTTAGTTGATTAATGAAGGTATCTAGAATAATATACCGGCATAGGATTTCATGACCAGAGGCAACTAAGCAAGGATTGACTGGGCACCTGTCTTTATAACCTGCATAGCAGACCGACTTGCCTCTAAAGATGCCAGCCACGGTTGCCAGCCCAAACACCAGGAGGTCTGTTGTATAGACCACAGTCATTAAATCCTGAAGCTCAGCACTGCCCATTTGTAGAACAAGTTCACCTATTGGGCTGAGTCATAAGCATATATTATCCCTTACGGTGTTGGGATAACTAGGGAAATGTCTCTATTATCTATGACTCCTGCATGTAACTGACCTTCATACAGATGTAGATTCCATCTGAATTGAGTGAAGGTGTACTGGGCACATCTGAACCGCTCTGCAGAGAGGCTGAAATCTTATGAAAGCAAACCAGGCTAAAGAAAAAACCTTACCAACACTTGTGCCTTTTCAACTCGCTTCTGATGTTCCTAATTGTTTCATCCCTGAGTGGACCAAGGACACAGAATAATAAATTATTTTAAATACAGGATATCTCATGTTAATTGACCTGTCTAGTATGATTCTGTGATTTTTAAACGTAAGGAAGGTGAGGTAATCATACGCTCACCGAATGTATGAAATGGAATGTGTCTTTATACCTCGGGCAGGATTTTATTAAATCATCCAAAACACCTCTCATCTGAAAAACTCTATCGCTGCACTAGTCAGATGGCTTCACTACTTAAAATCTATTACCTACCACACCAGTTCACCTTTTCCATCTCTGTTGCTACATCCTGATGCTAACTACCAATCAGCTGATGTGCATACCAGCTGCAGCAATCCAAGCCCACACCCACCATTGACCGTCTGGATAGTCTCCTCAGACACCTGTTACCACCTGCATCAAGGCAGGATGGACACTTCTACCCCTCTAATTTGCAGAACCTTTTGGAGGTGCTTGTTCAGTTGCAAAACCATCTGGATGGATGTTTATTTATTGTGTCCCATAATCTTCCCAGTGTTCCTGTCAGATGCTTCCCTAAGAACAACATGCACGTCATCTGCAGCATTTCGTTGGTCTACTTAGTAAGTTAGTCCTTCTGTCATAAAAAATGATCTAGTTCATGCTCTTGAAAGCTGGGCTGGCACCAAATAATGATAGCATTCTTTATAAAAGGCTTGCAAACGTGCTCCTTGACAATCTGTTCCTGTGCCTTGCCAAATATAGACTTTTAGCTGGCCTGCCATTTCACTGATCCTCCTCCTTCCCCTTTTTGAATGTAGGTTGGATGTAGGATTCTGTTTTTCTCCTCCAGGCTTCCAGCACCTCACCATCTCTGCTGACATAAACTTTTATCAAGGAACAAAAAAAAAAAAAACAAAAAAAACCCAGCTCTCAGATTGACAGAATCTTCCAAACGGTTGTGAGGATTCACCTAACTATCATTTGTACATTTAGCCCACGATGCAAATAAGTGCCGAGAATGTGGAGTCTAGCTCTCGATGGTCAAGGATACCTCACCCTCCCAGTCTTTCCAGTTCCTGCTAGTCGGATGCGCCATGTGGGGACTCTGACAACCAGAATTGTAAAGGTAATCACAGGAGAAGCAAAGGGTACGTACGTTCTCACTGAAAGGCGAACGAAGAGGAGGACACAAGCGCTTTGATTGCCTGCCTCTGCTTTCGTATATGTGGCAGCCGGTGCTTTTGGCTGGGAGCCCAGGCAGGGCTTTTGTAATCAAAACATGATCCTGTATGCTGTGCAACCAGTACTGAGAAAGGCCGACGGATGGCTCTCCTCTTTTAGCCCTGCTGTGGAATCTGCCGAGCTTCACCTCTGATGTCCAAAATGCACCATTCTGTGAGTGCCGCCTTTGTTGTAACCGGGAGGGATGTGGGGAGCCATTCTTGCGTTCTGAAAAGCCAAGGAGTGACTATATTTTCTCTGCTTTTTCTTTTTAAAAAATTGCATTGTTTTCTCAGAGTCTTTTGTTTTCAGCCAGCAGATTGTTAGCTGGATGACTGGGGAGGGCAAAAAAGGAGGTTTTCCTGCAGTAGATTGTTATGGGACTCTCCTTCCAGGCAGGCAAGTTAGATTCCTTACTCCCCCTCCCCCAAGAGAGGGAAGACTGTATTTTTAGCAGAAATCAAAACAAACCAGAATGCTGGGTAACAAAAGATGCTTCCCACCCAAAGACTAGGAGGTTGGAGAGGATGCACCCATCTCTGCAAAGACTGGCAGTGCGCTACCTGACCCTGTGAAGTGCTGGGCTGAAGTCCTATCCTGTCACTTCCCATCCCCTAGTGGTCCCCCCCCCATCCCCCAGCATCTCTCTTTCGCCCTCATACCACAGACAGCTGATTTGGGAAGCACACCGGGAAAATCCTAATCAGAGCCATAATCTGAGAAAAACATCAGCGACTTTCGATAGTATAGAGTCAGTGGATAGGGCAAAATTTCTGTGAAACTTTCCTTTCCTACTTCATGCTTGGTTTTGACTCCCTTCCCATCCCCACCAACATTGTCTGATATTAATAAAAGATATCCTTGACTGATAGGTTCTCTCCCCCTCCTCATCTTCCAGTGGCCTCTAGGTTTTTGTTTGTTTCCCTCAGCGAGCCAGCAAACAAGCTTTCTCATTCACAGCCACTGCACGTTTGTTCTGCTAGAGCCATTTATAACTCCCTGCCTGAATCACTGTACCATTCGGCTTTCTGCCAGCGAGGGCAAATGGGGTGTCACCTTCCATTTCCAATGCCCACCAAGCCAATGTTCTTTCCAGTAGCTTGGCAGCAAGAATATCCCCTGACTGCAACACAGCAACAAACAGCCAGAAAGAAAAAAATGCTGACTGTGTGGCAATGCCTGGATCAGTGTGCACCAATCAACGAGTAGCTGGGTTTAATACAGGGCCTCAAATTCTGGGGCATTTCATTTGAGTCCTTGTTCTCATTGTTTTGGCTCCTGCTGCTGCTATCTCTCTGTGAATCTCCATTCATTGGCACAAGTAAATAAATAAATAAATATCTCAGGCTGAAATACTGTATGTTCTTCTTTCCTGAATAGAAATACTCCTGTTCAGTGTTACAGTAATAATCAGCTAGTTATAAATGTGGCATTATATTACATACATATCCTAGCTGGTTAGATGTAAGAACAGTACTTCGCTTGCAAGGCAGTCTCTGGATTGTAGAGTCTAGTTTGGGCAGAAAACTGAGAATTCTTGAGGTAAATCTGGTTTTTAGTTGCCCTTGTGATATACTGGCTACAGTAGACCAAAAGTAGCTATTGCTGTCATCGTTATTAGTAGGAAATGTTGTCTGGGGTAGAGGTACCAATTTATCAGTTAAGGCTCATAAGCTGGGATGCATCTTCTCCATCTTACTAAAAAGTTTTATCTGAAGGCTTCAGTTGACCAATATGATGAGCAATGGAGTCAATATTTAAAAGGCCCATTTAGCGATTACCATGATATTAAAAAGTTTGGAATGCAAGAGGGATAAATATAAATCTGAATTCACCAATGAATGAAAAAATAATTTTGTGTGGTTGTGTGAGAGAGAGAAAAAGCATATAAAAAAACTTGAATGTGTGTTGTCTCATCCTGAAGTGAAGGTGTAGGTTTATTTGTGAATGAAAAAGCTAATATGTGTGTCAGAAAAAATGAATTTGTTTACTCCAGGTTGTTGTGGGTGTGTATGAAAGTAGAAATCCGTAGGTTAATTATAGCTGAGTGTTACGCTTCAGTGAATAACAATAAAGGAAAAGCCAGATACGGGTTTTTTTGTAAATATTCTGCAGTAGTCTGAATTAATGCAACCAAGAGAGAACAAGTCATTTGCGAGGATGACATAAATAGGTAGGTGGGAGTGAGACAAACACATGAAGAATGAGCTATTATGAGACTCAAGAATACATGAAAAAGGTGACTGGTGAATATCTGCTTAGAAAAATGTCTAGAAAGGTAATGGGTAGGACACTGATAGTGAACCTTTTTGGCACCGAGTGCCAAAAAGGTTGCGTGGAAACTTCATGCGTGCATGCACCAGTGCTCACTGTGGCCATGCTCTAAAAAAGCCAAACTTCCAGGTTTTAGCATTCATGCGCGCCTGACAATCAGCTGGCCGGCATGAATGCACAGGCCGGTTTTTGGCACTGCTGCGCACGCGAAAGAATCACGCTCTGGAAAAGCCAAACTTCTGAGTTCTGGAGTGCATGTGCACCCGACAATCAGCTGGCTGGCGTGCATGTGCACACCGGTTTTTAGCACTGCCACACACATGAAAGACAGCTCATCATCCCAGAAGACAAAAAGCCGAGTCCGTGCGTGCCGGGCGACATGACATCGCGTGCCACTTTGGGCACACGTGCCCTAGGTTGGCTATCGCAGGGGTAGGAGATACAGTAGTTTGTTATGGGGAATGAATGTTGAAAGAAGTAAAAATAGTATATACTAAAGTATCCTTCGCCAATCCTGATACATAGAATGAGAGCTGGGCATCTCGGAACAACATAAGGTAAATGCAATGGGAATAGGGTGCAGGTAATCCTCGATTTACGACCACAATTGAGCCCAAAATTTCTGTTGCTATGCAACAGAGTTAAGTGAGTTTTGTCCCATTTTATGACCTGGTTTTTTTTTTTTTGTTGCCAAAGTCTTAAGGGAATTACTACAACTGTTAAGTGAGTAAGACAGTTGTTAAGTGAATCTGGCTTCCCCATGGACTTTGCTTGTCAGAAGGTTGCAAAAGTTGATCGCATGACCCCGGGACACTGCAACCATCATACATATGAGTCAGTTGCCAAGCATCTGAATTTTGATCACGTGATGCTGCAATGATCGTCGGTGTGAAAAACAGTCTTAAGTCAGTTTTTTCCATGTCGTTGTAACTTCAAACAGTCACTAAATGAACTGTTGTACGTCGAGGACTACCTGTGTTTAAGAACTGTATGGTGAACCAAGAAGAGAGGGTCATGCACAGTGGTGGGTTTCAATTTTTTTTACTACCGGTTCTGTGGGTGTGGCTTGGTGGGTGTGGCATGGCTTGGTGCGCATGGCAGGGAAAGGATACTATAAAATCTCCATTCCCTCCCCACTCCAAGGGAAGGTTACTGCAAAATCCCAATTTCCTTCCTATCAGCTGGGACTTGGGTGGCAGAGAATAGATGGGGGAGGGGCCAGTCAGAAGTGGTATTTACTGGTTCTCTGAACTACTCAAAATTTCCGCTACTAGTTCTCCAGAATTGGTCAGAACCTGTTGAAACCCATCTCTGGTCACGCATGAATGAGTACTGAGTGATTATGGATAGGCTATAAAAGTAAATAATCAGTGGAATGATGTGGTTTGACCATACAGGGAGGAAGATGGAAGATCAAATTGCAAAACAAAACTACAAAGGAAGAGTGAACTAATTTAGAGAAAAGAAAAGTCTGAGAAAATTGGCATTCAGTGGAATTAATTGTAAAACTCCTTCCATGGCAAAATGTTATTGTTTTGAATTCTTTTTAAAAAAAATCTTGTTAGGATGGAACTTTGAAAGTTGGACACTAGAGGGAAACAGAAGGAACTAAAGATTACAATTAAAAGAGAAGTACACTTATATTTGACTTACTAAAATGGAGCAAAATATATTAACATTCAACATATTGAAGTATATTTTTTGAACAGTGGATTCAGAAATTAATTTTAAAAGTGTCAGGCTCTATAGATGCAGTGAATTTAAATAATGCTATGGAAGAAGAAGAACACTGAGACAGGCTACAAGAATAATATGGAAAAAAAATGCTGCACTGGATATACAAATGAAACTGGTTGATGTCTTAATAATTAAAAGATAACAAACCTAAAAAGTGACCTGGATAACTTTCCTATATTAAATTAACAAAAACTTGTTCACATTTTGAAAAATTTTGTGAGAAGAGCCACGAAACAATGAAAGGAAATCAAGTTCTAGGATATTATTTGAAGGGATTAAATATCAAGATAGTTAAAAGTAAAAGGAAGGAATAAAAAGTAGGTTTATTTGCTTTCAGGTTTTTAAGAAGAGATTGGACAACCCAATCTTCTTCTCTTTTCTACATTTTCTACATTTTCTTTTATTTTTTTGTTTGCATTAATTTTTTATCTTTTCATTGTAGCCTTTAATAAAAATATTATAAAAATATTTATGAATCATTTTTATAGACCTCCAGTTCTTCCATTTCTTCTACAGTAGCATTTTCCTTGATATCTACTCTGTCCCTGAACATATCCAGCGAAGATGACCTGCTCTTTCTAATAGTTAGTTTGTGTGTTGTATAGTCTCAAAGACCAGCAGGAATCCTATGAACAGGATTTAAGAATATAACGAAAATCAAAACATAAGCATAGCAACAGCCTTTTCCTTATGTTCTTCAACAAATAATATTAAAAAATATATGGTCTCCAGTACTGGAAGTACTGGAAGTAATACATAAGACTTTCATAGGTAAGAAACACTGGTCAAAGGGGTGGATTTACTAGATAAAGGGTATTTCCAAGATAATCCCATCGATTCTATGACATTTCATGAATTTTGCCATGACTTCTGCTGGAAACAAATTTGGGTATTTCCCATATTCAGGGGTGGGTTCTGCTTATCTTTACTACCAGTTCACATTGCACCCGTGCTTCTGCGCATGCACAGATCACCTATGATGACTTTCGGGTCAGTGGGCGGAGCCTCCCGCCAGTTCTACTACTGGTTTTTGTGAACCGGTCCTAACTGGGGGCAACCCACCACTGGTCCCATTCTCATAGTCATTTGAATGTTAGTAGGAACAAAGTTTGACTAGCATTTAAGTTTCCCCTAACAAAAAAAAAAGCCTAATGACTTTTGAAAAGCCTGACTCTTGGTTTTTTCTTCTTTTTTGCAGTCTAAATAACCCACATGTTCACAGCAGGGTAGGTCAGGGCTGTCTATGGAGATTCTTTGTGGCATTTCCTATTGGAATGACTACTGTATAGAGAACACACAGGACCTTGCTGGTTATCTTTGCAAGGTCTAAGAGACCAAGTTCAATCACCATCCTTTCAAGTCAGGACTCAACCCCAAAGAGCCATTACTAGTCATCGTTGGTTTCTTGATAGTGGGGAGGTGGGCACCTTCAAGCCAGTGTTAGACAAATCCCCAAAGATTAGACACACAACTTCCTTGGGTGTCTAATCACACTTGGCCAATACAGTATTCTATTCAATTCAATTGTCCTCTGGCAAGATTTCAGAAATGGCTTGCTCTTGCTTTTTTCCTACAACTGAGGGGGAGTAAATGGCTCAATATCATCCAGCTGGCTTTGTGCCTAAGGTGGAATTAGAACTCCCAACCTCCCAATTTCTAGCCAGATGCTTTTACCACCACAACTGGTTCTCAGTCATCATTAGAAATAAGAAAATCTCAGAGGTTTAATTTGCTCAATTTCTCATTTCTTGTTACATCCCATATAAGACCCCCACCAAAAAAAGATCTTTATGGCAATTCATGTAGATTTTCATATAAATGTCTCCTAAAAGGTGCGTTTTTCTAACATACACATCTTTGTAAATAATTTCCCTTAATTTAATGAATTTCATACACATTTTCTTTACAATCTTTGTTATATTTGGTCCTTCTATGGTGTATACATTTCATGTAGATTTCTAATTATGAAATTGCTTTGCAAAACTTAAGGGGAAATATTGATTTCAGGTTTTAGCTTCATCTAGGGTTGTGAATAGATTTCAAAAATTCAAATTAGGTAAGTCTGCATTAGCATGCAAATTGAATATCCTGTCCACTGTAGACAAATACCAAGACCTTCCTATATATGTGACAGTTTTCTATATAACTTTAATAACTACCTCTGCAGAGAGTCACAATATTTTTCACTCTTATGGAATGTGGTTGGGCCACCCTATATTTTTGCATTATGCGGCATTAAAAAAGCATCCTTCACAATGAACATTGCTTCAGTTCCATTCTGCATATATACATACCTAATACTCAGCTTCCCATTTCATGATACATTGCTTGGAGCTTATCCACATAATGAATATACAATAGATTTTAAAAATATCTGACCGAGTAGTATTCAAATCATGTTTAAAGCAGTTGCAGGAAAAATGGTCATGAAAATTCATCAGCTTGCAGAAGTGACCAATTCACTCTTCTTGCAAGCTTGATGGAAGATAATAAAGAATCTTGTATTTCATTCTCCTGCAGGGGAAATTATTCAGCAGAAATAAAATTTGCATATTAAGCTGAAACTCTGTCACCATCAATTTAGGCATCTTTTTATTAAGAGCCAGGCTTAGAATTAAATGAAAAATATAGATGTGAAATTTTCAGAACTGACCAATCATGTTCCCCCAACTCTCTAAATCAGGAAAGATCTCATTGCAACCCCCAAGCCTACCTGGCTGTAACCTACTTGGCTTCATAAATCTCCTGGCCATCTCTTATGCTTGTTTATTTCTTCACTCTAATATTTCTTTAAGGTGACTACCAGATAATTACTCTGAGATAAGATGGATTTAATAAGCAGCTTTAGAAATACAGGTGCATTTCATAGTAGGGGCTTAGCAGTTTGACACACATTCTTTGGGCAGGTTTAATTTTTTTTTAATTCCAAACCATCCTTTACACTATTCCTTTTCTGCTAACCACTCATATTTTTAACCAGAGATTTTCTTTTTAGCAATTTTTAAGTCAATAGTACATTATGTTTCCTACCTGGTGACCACCTGATGTACGAGGAACACAAATTCCAGATTATTTATTTGTTTGTTTACATTTATTATAGCCACTGAACTCCAATATGTAACCTGTATAGAGTTTGGGGAACTTTTCCTTACCCTGTTTTAGTCTTTTGGTTTTAATATGACCCTTCTCCTGCTCAATTTTTTCACCTCTCCCTATTCCCTTTTCCACTGCGTGCAACTGAATTTATATTTAGATATCTTTTTTCAGATATGGGTACCATCATGTGAATTTACATGGTGGAATAAGGGCTCAAAAATGAATAAACAAATCAGTCATTTAAAAATTGTTTCACTTTTATGAGATTGCCAGATCTTGCAAAATTTCAGTCATCTCATCCAAAATCTCCCAAAGCTTTGGTATTATTGCCCTGGAATCTTCCAAGACATTTGCCTAGAACCCCATCTCACCTGTACTTTAGCAGTTTGCAAAATTTAATATGTATCCCTCCATATGGACATTATCTGTGGACAATGTACCATTTACAATGCTGCAGTGTTAAGCCTGGTTGTATCTCTTGTCACACTATATTTGGCTCCCAATGTTTTGTTCCTTTTCCCATCAAAGCTTTCAAAAAGTTCACTATACAACAAACATTGTAAACAAATGAATAATGGATTAAGTTCAGATGTAATGGAATTGTAGTTTCTGACTGCAAACATTTGTGTTTAAAGAAGATCCTGATATTTTTATACATTCTGAAATGGTAGGTGTTTCAAAGGCTATGTATGTTAAACTCTCATTCCACATGTGATAGTGTATAATTTCAGAAAAGTCTGAGGAAAATGTGCGTACGTTAGTTACAATCTGTGATGTAAACAAAACTATATTGTTTTACTAGAGGCTGTAATAAGAGATCTAAAAAATACAAAATTGTATAATATTTCTGCCTCAGAATCTACCATTTTTCAGACTAAACACATGAATATATGTGACTTTATCTTGATACGGTTATCTGGAGAAAAAAATCCTTTAAAAAGGAATCACCTTTTTAAAAATAGTGTACTAAAAGGTAAACAAATGAATACTACGATGCAACCCACAAATAGCAGTGGGAACAACCATTAATGCAAACCAAAAAAATAAAAATGAATCAAAAGACCTTCTACTATCAGAGAGAACGTAGTCATAGCACAACAGCTCCAAAGCCTGTTGGATGAAGTCTGTTTTAATGGCCTTACTAAATATCAGGAGGGAAAGGCACATCTGGATGGCACCAGCACCATTGCTTGGCTTGTCCTGTAAGATTTTTGCCTCAGGGCTCACAGTTTTTAAGTAATCCCCAAACCTGTAACATCTCCATAATACTGTTTGGCCACTGATAACATCTTCAGAAGCTAACAACTTATTCAGGTTTGTCAAAGAATTACATCTGCTGGAGTCAGGGGTGGGTTCCTACCAGTTTAACAACTGTTTGCTGAGCATGCGCTGAGCGCATGTCCACAATTTTCAGAAAATTGAACTTCCGCGTTGCTGAGAGCAAGGAAAACAGCTGAGGAGTGGCAATCCACTCTGCTGCCCTGATCAGTTGGCCTTTGGAAGCAGAAATATAGGTGAGTATAATGCAGGGGCAGGCGGGCTCACTTCAAAGAATGAGAGAACTGGTTCACTCACGGCTGAAGATCGGAGCTAACAGTTTGCCTGAACTGGTTCGAACCAGTAGAAACCCACCACTGGTTGGAGTTAACCCCATCATTCGAGATAGTCCTCAACTTACAACAGTTTATTTACTGTCCGTTCAAAGTTAAAAAAAGTGACATGACTGTTTTTCAGTTACAACCTTTGAAGCATCCCCAGGATCATGTGATCAAAATTCAGATGCTTTGCAACCGGTTCATATTTATTACTGTTGCTGTGTCCCAAGGTCATGTGATCATCTTTTGTGACTTTTTGACAAGCAAAATCAACGAGGAAGCCAGATTCACCTAACTTATCAACTGCAGTGATTTACTTAACAATTGTAGTAATAAAGGTAGTAAAATGGGGCAAAACTCACTTAACAAATGTCTCGCTTAACAACAGAAATTTGGGGCTCAATTGTGGCTGTAAATCGAGGATTACTTGTAGTTACAATGCTGCTGGAGGACAACAATGGAAGTTTTCTTCTATAATGGTACTTTTATACATGATTTTTTTTTAAAAAAACAAAGTTTAATTTTGTTCAGAATGAATTACTGAAGTACTAACACATGCTTGTTGTTGACATGGTCTCATGGACAGATATCACACTGGTCATATAGTGGCAAACAGAATAAATAATATTCTGTGTTATTGGCCATTGGTAGAATGCCACTAAAGATTCCCTTTGTATTTTAGGATGTTGCTATGGATGATGCAGTGTTGCAGAAAAAAGAAGAGAAAGATGTTGAATTGGATAAAAAAATTCTAGCTCTGAGGAAGAAGAATGAAGCTCTTATGAGAAGATATCAAGTATGTATGAACTCTAGCTTCTCCTTTCTAAAGGTGTTGCTTAATATAGCACTAAGCACTTAAACTTATATACCACTTCACAGTGCTTTACAGCCCACTCTCAGCAGTTTACGGAGTCAGATTATTGCCTCCAACAATCTGGGTCCTCATTTTACCCACCTTGGAAGGATAGAAGGCTGAGTTCAACCTTGAGCCAGTCAGGATCGAACTCCTAGCATTCAGCAGAATTAGCTTGCAATACTGCAGTCTAACCACTGCGCTCCTAATGTGATTTCAAATCCTTTAGTTAAACTTTGGATTCAATTTATAACAGGTTGATTTGAAAGCTGTATCTGTTTAATTACCAGGAATACTTTACAGCTCAGTTGGTGGCAGCATAGTTACTACTGGGATTGGAATTTCAAATTACCTTTTTAAAACAATAGTTCTTTACAATAGAACTGAAAAAATATTAAAAGTATATAAGAATCATATTTTAAAGAACCAAAGCAAACAGATTCACAGGTTCCACTGCTACTGCCTTATCCTTCTTAACGTCAACTCTTAATTGCCGTAAAGTTATCTTCAGGAAATAGAACAATTTAGAACAATTAATCAGTGGAACAACTTGCCTCCAGAAGTTGTAAATGCTCCAACACTGGAAGTTTTTAAGAAGAGATTAGATAACCATTAGCCTAAAATGGTGTAGGGTTTTCCTGCCTAAGCAGGGGGTTGAACTAGAAAACCTCCAAGGTCCCTTCCAACTCTATTGTTCGATTCTATTCTAAACATTTTGGAACAAATTCTGGAACAGCTAATCTGCAAGAGAATGGCTAGGGTCCAGATTCACAGATTATACCAAACCACAATGTGGTTTTGGGTTTAACATTTTGTACAAACTGATTCAAGTGCAATTTGTTCAACAAAATGGTTACACATGCTAGTGTTTGCCTAACACTCTTATCCACTTTTACTCAATATATTTTATGCCTTGAGTCCAATATATTTTGGTCTTGAGTCCAGGTGACTACTTGGACAAGGCTGCCTGCAGTTTTCTTGGCAACATTTTTCAGAAGTGATTTACCATTGCTTCTTTCCTAAGGCTATGAGAGAATGACTGGCCCAAGATTACTCAACTGGCTTTGTGCTTAATGTGCAACTAGGATTCAAAGTTTGCCAGTTTCTAGCCTGGTGCCTCTAATCAACTGGTACCCAACTGGTTCTCACTTATAATGTAACTTTTCAGCTAGACTAAACTTTGCATGGCATCCTAACTTATAAATCCAACCACTTCTGCTGGATTCATACCCTATGGTAGAATATATCATGCAAAAGACTCTTGGGTTAATACAAGATCAGAAAATTGGCTGGAAATGGCTGGAAATGGTACTATAGGGTTTCTTGCCTGAGCAGGAGGTTGAACTGGAAGAGTTGGAAGAGTCTCTTCCAACTCTGTTATTCTGTTATATTAGTAAGAGCTAACTTAACTGGTGAGGGTTTTGTTTTGGATTTGCAACTATTTGATGAAATGTCAAGGACAAGGATTCACATTGGCTGTATATTGATAGCATACTTATCCATTGATATTTTGACTGTGGTTTATTCATTAAGCCATTTTTCTAGATTCAGGCAATATACTGATCCATGAACAAAAAACATGAAGTATGTCTGCACAACATGCTGATTAACTGTGATTGGCTAGGTTGTGCCATGTTGAGAAGTGAATAGTGCCAGACTATTAATGTGGAAGGCAGAGTCTAAAAATTGGGGTAGAGAGTGGTCCTGAAGATCCAGGATATTCAACCAATTACAATATGGGGGAAATGAAACTGAATTAATGTGAGTTTTACTGGTACCTATAAGCAGTTGTGTAAAAGCAAAGCTAACAATAGCCTACTGGCCTAATCCCATTAGAAGAATATCCGGAATATATAGCTGTAAGTCTATTGTTTCAGGGCCAAGGTAGATTTCCACCAGCCACACAAATTATGCAAATGCCATGTTATAGAGATAATAGCATGCCCAGGGCCCACAAATACAGATCACCAATACACTGAACTACAAAGTAGCTAACCACGTTTTAGCTGAGCATGATTGTGCAAATACAGATTTTTGTGATTTTACATCCAAGCACATGAGATAATACAGTAGCAAAGCCTTGGTGTATATGTATATTTAACAACAGCAGTAACTCTTTGTGGGGAATGTATAATTTCTTAAAGCTTCTTTATGTTTGTCCCTTGACAATGCTGTTTCTAATGTTCACTTGTTTTACTGTTGGCAGCTGACCTGGTAAAATATTGAAATGTCACTTTTTCAGGAAATAGAAGAAGACAAGAAACAAGCCGAACGAGAAGGAATGGCTGTCACTTCAAGGAAGGCTAGGCCAGATGGCCTTACCATCACCATCACCAAACCACATCATGTAAACATACTCTCCCTTTTCTGCTGAAAAAGAAATATTGGAATAGTATAGGAGATTCTAGCTATATTAGATTATTTTAATAACAGGCAACCTTTGCCTTTTTCCAAACATTCTTGAACTGTTGAGATGTGGTGCTGTTTCAGTGTAGTTGCTCCTTTTCTAGTTACTGCTGGGCTCCAAGCTGGACTCCCACTAGCTTGTGATCCTTGTTGTTGAATGCAAGACCTCTTGCCTGCTTGTAAATAGCTGCCAATCTACATATGTCACCTCCACTTCTTCATCTGTAGGTTGTTTGTTTTTACCTTTCTTGCTACACACACCTCTTTTTCTATTTTGTCTTAGCATTTGCTTTTGTAAAGTCAAAAGACTGGATGGGGTGAGGCTGCCTCTGGACATCAGTACATCCTTGAAAACATCAGGGTGTGGCTCAATTAGCCAGACAGCTGGAATACTGCCAAGAAAATGTAGGAGTGAACATCTGGATGAATGCGGAAAGTGCAAAGAATGTATTTGTGGTGGCTGCAGCTGCTTTTCCAAAGCATAGTCAGCAATCCCAACTTTACTTTCTCACATTTCCCAATCTAGTGCCTGCTATGTGTGATGGATTACTATTTCTATCATGCTTCATCAGTTTCCATATACTGTATGGAAAAGATGGAAGAAACTGGCCTGAGAAGGTGGGAAAACCTGAACAACCATGTTGGTCTTGGGAGAGAAACAGGGCAGAAAGTAGGGAAAACATTACAGAATCAGATAATGGAAAGTTTCTCTCATAATGCTGCCAAGTAAATTATCAATGCGTACATGAAGCTATCAGTAGTTGAGGATGACTTGACATTTGTTTTAAATAGAGATGGAAGAATTTGTAGAGCACCAGGTGGTGGGCAGCTTAAATTGTAGTAAGAAACATATAAAGCAGCAAGTTTTAGATCAGTCTCTTAGGATTTTTTTTAAAAACATTATAGCAATACATAGGAGCACATAATTTTCCTTTCTCATCTTCTGCATAAGGTCATGGCCCAGTATGGAGGAAAGGAGATAACTGGATACACTTAATCTGAAGACAGATGACTGAGAAGGAATATGATGACACATTACAAATATCTGAAGAGGCATCATACAGATGGACATGTCTAAATTCCATAGCCCCACAGTAACATTTTTGTAATCTTAAATTACAAAAAGGAGGATGACCTATCAAAATGACCTATCAATAATAGCAAGTTGATAGGAGAATGAAATATTAAATGAGGTGGTGAGATCTTCTTTTCCAGATGTGTTCAAGCAGGAGTAGGGCCATCATCTCTCAGGACTCTTTCAATTGGGTTTCTGCCTGAACAGGAGATTGAGCTCCAGGCCTAACTCTGGAACTGTGATTCTAAACTATCTTCAGAGTTACTGCAGTCCTGATAATTATTTATACTTCCTTCCCTAGGCTAATAGAATGTTACAGTATAAGAAAACCTGCAAAGACATACATATTGTCTCCACTAATTATACTTTAGACTTGTCCCACTAGGGAAAGGCTTTCAAATTACACAGCACATTTAAATAGCAGTAACACTTAAACTTCATAGTGCTTTACAACCCTCACTAAGCAGTTTACAGTGTCAGCATATTACCCCTACCAATCTGGGTCCTCATTTTACTGACTTGAAAGGGTGGACGGCTGAGTCAACCTTGAACCAGTCAGGGTCAAATTCCTAGCAGTCGGTAGAATTAGCCTGCAATACTGCATTCTAACCACTGCTCTCTTAATATGGTTTCAAATCCTTTAGTTAAATCTTATAAAACTCTATCCTTTCTACTGCCTTAGTTATTTCTTCAGTTTATTCATGTATTTCTTTGTTCACTTACTTGCCTGGTAGTTCACCACAGACATGGTGATGATAGCAATAGCACTTAGACTTATATACTACTTCACAGAACTTTAGAGCCCTCTCTAAGTGGTTTCCAGAATCATCATATTGCCCCCAACAATCTGGGTTCTTATCTTACTGACTTTGGAAAGATGGAAGTTTGAGTCAACCCTGAGCTGGTGAGGATCGAACCCCTGGCAGTTTGCAGAATTAGCCTGCAATACTACTTTCTAACCACTGTGTTACCAAGGCTCATGGTTTTATGAAACAACTCAATAGGCTATACAATCCATTCAACACAATTGAATGGCCACAATTCAATTTATTTCCTTATCACTCTAACACATTTAGCATCATCAGCCTTGGACTTTGCATTGATAAACATGTGGTATCATTTGTAATTTGCATTGGGGCTGTTCTTCAATCTAAACCACCACCACCACCACAGTGTTTATATTACTGGCAAAGAGAATGTTGGGGTAGAATTTTCTTAGATAAGTTCATATTTTGGTAAAAAAATTAAAAAAGTGAAAAATAGTAGCGTTCCTAAGTTTTGTAATCATTTCCCTTCCATTTCCAGGAGAAAAGGATTGTGAACGAGAAGTGGGGAAGCAGTTGCTCTTCTGCCTCAAGTTTTGGGGTTGGTAGTGAGGAAGACGAAGAAGAAAGTGATCACGTCTTCACATTCAGGATGGGGAAACGGGTTCAGTTGGCCGTGACCATGGACAACAAAGGCAAGGTGGGTCTAAAAAACTAAAAAAATAAAAAACTGTTGAATCTTTAGAGATGGCATTGCAAATAAGTAGTTGGAAAAAAAATCTCTTGCTTGCTTTCCTACAAACAAAATTCTGCCCACTTGCCTTTAGTATTTTCCCCTGTTTTTTCAGTTCTCTTAGATTTTGTGTTAATTTTAAAGATCTTATGTATTCAGTAAAAAGAATAGCTATTACAGATTTCTTTGTATGTGTTTCAGCAGCATCACAAATTCAAGAATAGATATTAACACATTAGATTATGCTATAAATACTTTAGCCATGCCTGCTTTTCTTTAGTAGCTATCACCTGGGAATTAATTTCCATTCATAGAGATACTGTATCATACTAGATTAATTACCTCCTCAACTCTATTTAATTATTACAGTGCTTGTGACTCTGGGAATTATACAATAAAAATAAAAATAAAGAAAATAATAATCAACAACATGATTCCTAAACACATTGGTTATCCACTAGCTAAATCAGTGCTAAAGGTATACTGGAATACATACTTCTTTACCTACTTGGTCCCCAGATCACCTCATTCATATCCATCTCCCAGTTTATGCCTCTATTTGGCCAATTCTTGGCAGCACATTGTATGGTAACCAGGACTGAAGGGAAAAGGTATGGTTCTGGGCCAGTAGTGGGTTTCAATTTTGGCCACTACCAGTTTACTCGTGGGTGTGTTTGCACTCGTGCTTGTGCACAACACTTCTGCGCATGTGCAGAGATGTCCAGGTAGGTGGGCGGAGCCTCCCGCTGCAGCTACCAGTTCACCCAATCTGGGGCAAACTGGTAGCAACCCACCACTGTTCTGGGCACTGTGGATCACGTGAAATATAACTGCAAATCTCATCAAAGTTAGAAAAAAGGCTCTCCATCCCTGCATGACCTTTGATTAATACATTATAATTTGTTTAAACAATAGTGGTTGAGGAGGACTACATCAAGAAGACTATATTCAAGCCCTCCCCCCCGCCTCAACTATGGAGCTTATTGGGTGACTTTTAACCCGACATTATTTCTCTGCTCAACATCCTTTACTTGGGATAAAATGACGGGAGACTCCTTGTAAATTCCATTATACCACAAGAACGGATAAAAAGGTTCTAGCACTTGTAGTAGAGAGTCAGACTAAACCAATTCCAGTCCTATCTTAGCACAAAACCAGCTGGGTAACCTTGTGCATTCAGTCTGTCTCTCTCAGTCCTAGGAAGCAGGTAATGTCAAACCACTTTCAAAATCTTGCCAATCATTGACATTAACTCAGCAGCTGTAGTATTTTTATATTGCTCATATCCAAGTATTAATCACATATAGCACAAAATCACTTTGTTTTATTATATTTAAAATGGTTTACCCAGGTCAGCAGAGACTCTGGGTGACCTTTATAAATCTAAATTATAGATAATTTAGCTTTCTGGAAGTACATTCTGCTGCTCGTAGAAAGACCTGCTTCTAATATGTACAGGATTATGGTGGAAATATATTACCCAGTGTCAGCCTCCAGGTAAATCAGACCTGGAAATCAATTTGACAGGAAGGGTAAGACTATTTTTACTGAGATTAGTTTCAATAACAGAATCTTGAAGTTTGATTGACTGTACCAGTGGTGAGTTTCAAATTTTTTTACTACCAGTTTTGTGGGTGTGGCTTGGTGGGCATGGCATGGCTTGATGGGCGTCGCTTAGTGGGTGTGGCAGGAGAAGGATACTGTAAAATCTCTGTCCCACCCCACTCCAGGGGAAGGTCACTGCAAAATCTCCATTTCCTCCCAATCAGCTGGGACTCGGGAGGCAGCTGATTGGGAGGAAATGGGGGGGTGGGGCCAGTCAGAATTTTTACTACCAGTTCTCCGAACTACTCAAAATTTCCACTACTGGTTCTCCAGGACTGGTCAGAACCTGCTGAAACCCACCTCTGGACTGTACCTCCTCTCCCTTGTTTTGCTCCAATGAATTAAGGAGGAGGTCTATCTGAGGTGCTTCCAAATGTTATCTCATTGTTCTAACCTCACCTAATCTAACCTAGACTGGGTAATGTTTCTTGCATAAAGTATTTCTGTCAAGATCACATTCCTTACTTTCTACATCTAAAGACCTCCAATGAGTTTGATATGTAAGCAGATTTAGCATCCTTCTATATACTTTCATTTAGTTTTTCAGCATTTCTGCTAAGAAAGATTCACTTAATTATTCACTTAAATAATTCACTTATTTCAACAAGTTTTAAATCTGACTTCCCAACACAATTTAGAACATGACCCAACAAACTTTATAATAATGAAATTGAGTAATCATGTATACACTATTTATTCAAATGCTTTTAATGGAATCTATATAATTATTAGGGATATTATAATTAGTATTGATAATAACCTATTGGTGGTGACCTTTATGTGAGAATATTCCACTTATTCAATGGAGGAAGATATACTGTAGATTAGGATCTATTAATGATTTCTTCATTAGAACAAATAGGATCCAAACTGGGTAAGTCACTGGGACTAGAGGTTTAGTCTTCTGAGCTTTCGGACTTGTGCTGGAGCCCATCCTGAGGGAACTTATCTCTCACCTGAATGTAAACTTCTCTCACACATATTCTGGTGAGACAGAAGTTCCATCAGGATGGGCTCCAGCATGAGTCCAAAGCTCGGAAGATTAAACTTCTTATCCTGGTGACCACTCAGATTGGATCCTGCAACATTATCCCTGGACATGTATATTTAACTTCATTTGTGAGATCAAAAAGGGTTTCTATCCTGTTGACTTAACAGCAAAAATGAAAGATCTGCCCTAGGCTGATTAGAGAGAATAGATTTCTGTGGAGAATTAGTTGTGGCAAACTCTGATACAGAAATCAGATTCCTGGCTTTAGCATTCTATTTTATTTCACAGCCGCATGTCCATTTTCCTAAGTTATTCTTTGGCACCCAGCAGAAGGTCATAAACCTCAGAATTTTAGTAAAGCAAAGTAGTTGACAAACTCCCAGATCTGCCTTTCCATCTGTACAATATACAATTTTAGTCTATTAGGGAATATTGTAAAAAATATCAAATCCAAACTGCTCAATTTATTGTTGATAGGCAGCTGCCCAAAACAAAGTACCCTTAATAAAAGGTGGACCTCCCAAAATGACAGTGTCCTAACACCACCATGTGTTTGTTATAGATTTATAGATAAACCTCTTGAGTTTATCAGGGATTTTCTCTCTCTCCTCGTTTATTGTGACTGAGCTTTCGATCAGAACCTCTCCAAGCGGAAAGGAAGTGTGACACTTCTACTTATGCTTGGCACCAAAGTCAAGCGCATTTTCTAAGCCACCACACTTCACATGGATTACAAGTGATGCGAAACGGAGCATGGATTTGTCTGTGGGGAAGAATATGTAATTCTCATTCATCCCTTTGCAGGGAAAGCGGGTTGTCCGAGAAAAATGGGGATCTGAGGATCCTGGGAATCCAACAGAGGCCCCAGATATCAGTGAAGAAGAGAAGGATGAGCGGCTTGCTTTCTGTAGAGGAAGAATGCAGATTGCTATTACAATGGAAAACAAAGGAAGGGTAAGAACTTTCCAAATGCCTCCCAAGAGTTTTGGTTCTTGTCTAGAATTATTGTGCTAATTTTAATATATGTTGACAGGGATGCCAGTTTCTGATGCAGAGAGACAGCAGTTGTTCTCTTAACAGCTTCTGGGAAGGGAAACCTTTGGAACAGATTCTGCATCTAAACTACAATAATCCACTTCTTCCCTGTATGGTAGGACAAAATTGATGTCCAGCTTTATAGCAGCTGTACAAGGAAAAAAGGGAAGAAGCATTTTTCTGCCAAGGACCCTTGGTCATCATTTTTAATGATGGCAACTGGTTAGATTTACAGCAATCCTCTTTGGAGTGAGAAAAACAAGGGTGCTACAGGCCATAGAGACTCCTTGCTTTTTTTCCTGGGACATTTTAGCAGACCTAACTTTATTCCTCTTGTTGCTGTGCTGCACAATTTTGTCCCTCATTGGTTGCAATGGCTCATGCTACTTAGCCTAAAAGATCCTAGGATAAAAAAAGACAATTCATACATCAGCCAGCCTTTATCTCTCAAGTCCTGTTGGATGAAGCTTTGTGGCTGTTCCTGGCCACTCCAGTTCTTTTCCACACCCAGTTTACCTGAGATGGGAAATGGGCAAGACGACAAGGGCTCAGATCTTTGAAAAACTGGTCCTTCCCAATGACAATGATAATGAAAGAGATTCATTATAATCTACAGTGACAGAAAACCAGGAGTTTGAAAGCATTTTTATGACTAACAAATTGTAATAAAAGGCATAAACTTTCATGAATTGCATCCGATGAAGTCAGATTTAATTTCAACTTTTAATAAAATATTTTAGATGGAAAAAGTGCTACTAGATTCCTGCTTTTTTCCCCCAGAACAGAATGATAGGATTAAAATCTCCAGTATAGAAATGGAAAAAAAAAAAATCAATATTTATAACTTACGCATACAGTAATTGTGCTTTATATAATTTTAATTTTTCAATTTTATGTGAATTGAAACATTTAAATTATTTTTATAGCTTAGCATATAACTGAACTGACTCAACTGACTATGGGTTGTTTATTTGGCCCCACCCCCAATCTATTGCTGCCTCCTGAATCCCTGCTGATGGCTAGGGGAAAAAAAACTGTTTAAACTCTTGCTGCGGGGCTTCAAAGGGCCATCGTACAGCTGATCAGTGTTAAAAGAAAACAAATGAGTAGACCAGTGCCTGCAAAAATACATGAGTAGATCAGTGCCTGCAAAAATATATGAGTGGACCAGTGCCTACAAAAATAAATTGGTAGACCAGTGCCTGCAAAAAATAAATGGGTAGATCGGTACAGCTCTGCAAGCAGTTAAAAGCCTGGTAGACCAGTATCTCTGCTAAATCCTAAATAATTGTCTCACATGACCATCAAGCCACGCCCATAAAATAAGCCACACCCACAGAACCGGTAGTAAAAAATTTAGAACCCACCCCTGTATGAAACTAATCAAGCCTACAGATTGTATTCTCTTGAAATAATAATTGCAGGATTTTTTAGCTCCAAAATGTCAAGCTCTTACTGAGTTTGATAATGGAAGACATCAAATTTGGTGCTGGTTTTCAGCAAAAACACATACAAAGGATAAAGCCCCTTAGGAAAAAAAAGGAAAAGCTGCTAAACATTTTAATTGCTTAATTTTATAATTTTTAGGTGATCTTGGAAAATAACAAAATTGGAGATCCTTGGAGATCTTCTAGTCCAACTCCCCACTTAAGCAGGAAACCCTATAACATTTTAGACAAATGGTTGCTCAGTCTTTTCTTAAAATCTCCAATGTTGGAGCACACACAACTTCTGGAGGCAAGTAACTCCACTGATTAATTGTTCTAGCTGTCAGGAAATTTCTCCTTAAGTTCTAGGTTGGTTCTCTCCTTGACTACTTTCCATCCATTGCTTCTAGTCCTGCCTTCAGGTGCTTTGGAGAATAAGTTGACTCCCCTTTTCTTTGTGACAGATATTGGGAAAACTGCTATCATATCGTCCCTGGGCCTTCTTTTCATTAAACTAGACATACACAATTCCTGCAACCATTCTTCATGTTTTAGCCTCCAGTCCCTAATCATCCTTGTTGCTCTTCTCTGCACTCTTTTTAAAATCCCAATGTCTTTTTTATATTGTGGTGACCAAAACTGGATGCAATATTCCAAGTGTGATCTTATCAAGGCACTATAAAGTGGTATTAATACTTCATGTGATCTTGATTTTATTCCTCTATTAATGCAGCCTAGGACTGTGTTGTTTTTTTTAAAATTAGATTTATATACCGCCCTTCTCCGGAGACTCAGGGTGGCTTACAATGTGTTAAGCAATAGTCTTCATACTTTTGTATATTTTTATACAAAGTCAGGTTATTGCCCACCACAAACTGGGTCCTCAATTTACCTACCTTAGAAAGGATGGAAGGCTGAGTCAACCTTGAGCCTGGTGAGATTTGAACTTGCAATAATTGCAGACAGCTGAATGTTAATAACAGGCTTTTAGTCTGTTGAGCTATCCAGGCTTGTGTTGGCTTTTTTTGGCAGCTGCAGCACACTACTGGCTCATATTTAAGAGATTGTCCACTAGGACTTCAAGATCAGCCTCCAGTCTCCTAATCATCTTTGTTGCTGTTCTCTGCACTCTTTCTAGAATATCGTCATCTTTTTTTATATTGTGGCGAACAAACTGGATGCAATATTCCAAGTGTGATCTTATTTTTCATTGGCTGCAAGTGTCTACAATAAGATGAGAACATGTTATCCTATACAAAGAAGGACCTGACTCAGAGCTGTTGTTTTTGCCATTACTTGTATGAGATGTATATGTTGTCATACTTAAAAGGCATATCACTACTGGATTGTGAGCAAGTAGACAGAATGAGTTTCTTTATACATATGTAGCTTGTGCATCTATATAGAAATTCTTCTGAGCACTTGTGATAAGAGAGAATAATCTGGAACAGCAGATTTGATGCTTTTCATTACCTCCATCCTCAAATTTGTAAGAGATTGAAAACTTAAGAACTAGAAAATACGATAATTATCCCAAAAGGAGGCAATCAGCAGGTTTGATTCCATTTTCTGAGGTTTATTATATCTAATCTGAGCAGGTAGCAGCACCTGCCTATTGAATGGGCTCAGATCCTAAACTGGATTATATCAGGCCAGGATTTTGATCTGACATCATTGGGAAATGGGACTGCTGGCTAGCCTTGGAAATGACAACAACAGCAATAAAAACCCAGGACAAGGTACTGTACAATTATTTTGAAATTGCTCCCAAGAAAAATATAGAAGTGAAACTTGCATTATGGAAGATTTTACTTTACTAAGTGGTTGCTGCCACCTTTTGGTCAGCTGGAGTTTTGCAGCCCAGATATAGCTTGCATAACCAAACAATAGGTCCGTGATGGCGAACCTATGGCACGGGTGCCACAGGTGGCACGCGGAGCCATATTGATGGGCACGCAAGTTCAGCTCCAACATGCATGTGTGTGCCAGCCAGCTGATTTTTGGGCCTTCTGGGCCCACCAGAAGTCAGGAAACACACTGTTTTCGGCCTCCGGAGAGCCTTTGGGGGAGGGAGCCTCTGGAGCCTGGGGAGAGCAAAAAAATGGGCCTACTGGGCCCACCGTGCCATCACGTGCCAAAAGCAGGGGGGAGCACGGGGCGGCAGGGTGCATAAAATTATGGATGTGGGCACGGGTGCATGTGACCCCACCACACTCCCCCCGCTTTTGGCACGTGATGGCAAAAAGATTAGCCATCACTGCAATAGGTAAACGTTCAAAAATTCTTCAAGCAGAGTTGTTCTAAATGACATTTTGTGGTTATTACCAGGAGACACAGTTCTAGTCCCATAATGATCGACTGTTTGTTACCAAATCAGTGCCGATTCTTATTGACCATATAGATAGATTTTCTCCACAATGTTTTGTCTCCAGCATTGTCCTTCAGATCAGAGTTATGTAGTAGTCATAATTCTAACAGTATTCCCAAATCAGGGAGCTGCTTTTCAGAGGATTTCCTGCTTTCCTTTCTGGAATCATTACTGGAACAACCAACCAACCAGATCTCTTCTTACAGGGATTCAGTTTTCCAACAGTGTATCCATTGCTGTTATAATGGAATCCATCCACTTTAATCTGGTGGACTACTTCCTCTCTTTCCTTTTATTTTTTCTGGTATTGTAGATTTCTCTAGAGAGCTTCTGTAGCTCTTTACATAATGTATCCAGAGTAGGATAGTTTGAGCATAGTCAATAGTGTCTCAGGCAAGAATTCTGGGCTGATTTATTTGGTTATTCTTTTCATTCTTTTCTTTATATTTGTGTTTGTTTCTTTTCATGATATTCCCATGTGATTCCCAAAAGCATCAATAACTTTTTTTATCCCACTTCTTCAAATTTCAAATTTTACTTTCACTTCCATAGAAAGTCAACCTTGCAGTAGTAACAGCAACAGTCAATTTACTGTCTCAAACCGTAGTAGGTTACAACATCAGGTTCTACACTGGAAGGTCTCCCTCTGACAGTACACGTCTTAAGAATGCTGCTTTATAAAGAGTGCATTACTTTATGCTTCCTGGGCCAAGATTTCCAAACACATATAAGACCCCCTGAAACTGATGAAGTCTAAGTGATGTGCTGCTGACAGAGAAGATTAACCCAAGAACAGCACAGTTTGTGTGTGTCCTTTATGCTTCGCAGGGAGCAATGCAATGGCAGCAGGGGAGTGCCCTGGCCTCACTTTTGTCTGAAAAGGGAGAAAAAATGTTCCATACTGGATGGGGAGGCCTGCAGAGTTGTGCAACCCTAGATGGATCCAGACTATTTTTTTTCAGGCAAGAAGTCGGATGGACCTGCTGGGAATCAAATGGACACACTGAATCAAAAAGTGTAAATCATGCTGGGAGAGACAGCTAACAGAGCCAGCTCAGGGTTCTCCCTAACGACCAGCACTTTCCCAGCAACCATGAACCATTGTCCCTGAGCCCAGGGCTCCTGGAGGGAAGAACACAAACATTTGATCCTGGTATTTAAAAGGGATATAAACAGTACATTTGGCAGCAACTGCCTTTTTATGTAAGGCTATGTGTAACCTAGTGCTGCACAGACTCTGCCAGACGATTGCAATATGTTAGATAAACAACACAAAACTGGCAGAGAGAAAAGTGAAGAGGCACAGAAGGCCAGGAATCCTACTCTGTTTCTAATTGGGTTTGCTGCGTCTACGGTTTACACACTAAAAGACACTTCACAAAAACTGCTACTCTTGATACCATCTAGGCCGGAATGGGACGCAGCCAACTTGCCATGTCAGGTGAAATCATGGTACTCTAAGGAAACCCCAGAATCTAGCAAACTCTGATTTTAGCACAACCATCTAGCATCTGATGCTGTTACTGTGGAGAAAAAAAACCAGAAGAACTAGGTTAAAAACTAAAAACATCCTGGATGGAAACAAGGCAGGGATGAAATGCTCCCAGTTGTAGTATGGCGGCAGATGGTTCGGAAGGTGGTAGCAAAAATCCCTGCCCCGCCATGCCCAGCTGAGCCAAGCGATCATCAGAGGCTTTTTTTTTTTACTTTTAAAAGCATTTTTTCTACAACCTCTTAGGCGACAAAATGCTTTTAAAAGTTAAAAAAAAAAGCCTCTGATGATTGTTCGGCTCAGCTGGGATCGCTGAGACTTTTAAAAGCATTTTTTTCCACATTTTTTTAAAAAAATGTTTTTAAAAGAAAAAAAGCCTCTGATGATCAGGCAACTAGGCAGCAATTGTCAGAGGCTTTTAAAAGCATTTTTTTTCCACAACCTCTTCGGCCGAAGAGGTTGCAGAAAAAGTGCTTTTAAAAGGCTCTGACGATCTCAGTGAGTTGCCTGATCGTCAGAGGCTTTTAAAAGCATTTTTTTACAACCTCTTTGGCCGAAGAGGTTGTAGAAGAAATGGTTTTAAAAGTTTAAAAAAAAAGTTGGCCACGTCCACTCAGTCACATTAAAACCCCCCCACCAAGCCAGGCCCACAGAACCGGTAGTAACAAATTTTACATTTCGCCACTGAAACAAGGAGCATTTTCTTTCTCTAAACCAGAACTAATAATAATCTGAACAAGGGACTCAACTGGCATATTGGTCGCTGGAATCAGCAAAAAATATTAGCATATGCAAATCAGTGTCATCTTCTGTCTTTCTTCTTTGCCCCCCCCCTTCTAAGTTACCCTTCTACCATTATGGATATTGTAATGTAGAAAATGTAAGAAAATTGTACAATGAAAATCAAGCGTTATGTAAACCCATTCTTTATGAAAGAGAGAGGTTGGATGAAAACCTGAAATGGAATTTCCATTGTGTAATTGCTCTGTGTGTCTATCTATGTAAGAATTTTGATATTCAGATAAAAGGGTCCCAGGCAATTAGCAGGAATAAAACTCATTCGTTCCAGCTTGTTCATCTTCTCAGCATCCTGTCTTTAAAAAAAAAAAAAAACACCCTCCAGGGAATTGAGGGTTTTTTTTTTGTATTTTAGTTTTCAAATATAAAGCTGGAGGAAGGATTGATTTCAAACACATACAGCTTTCAACCAGGGTATAAAAATTATAAGAAAGATGTAAAATTAGAAAGACTTTTATATAGGGGGCTTTGAACCAGCTTAGTATATTGATTTATTAATTTGAGGGTAGGAAGCAGGGGTGAAATACGGTTCGGACCGGATCGCCTGATCCGGTAGCGATGGTGGTGGGTGGTTCAGAGAACCGGTAGCAAAAATCCCTGGGCCTCCCTCCATGCCCAGCTGAGCCACGCAATCATCAGAGGCTCTTTTTTTTTTTTTACTTTTAAAAGCATTTTTTTCTACAACTTCTTCGGCCAAAAAAATGCCTTTAAAAGTAAAAAAAAAAAAAAGCCTCTGATGATCGCGTGGCTCAGCTGGGATCTCAGAGGCTTTTAAAAGCCTTTTTTCTACAACTTCTTCGGCGGAAAAAGAAAAAACTCCCAGCTGAGTTGCTTGATCGTCAGAGGCTTTTAAAAGCATTTTTTTCCTGTAACTTCTTAAGGTTGTAGAAAAAAGGCTTTTAAAAGTTAAAAAAAAAAGCTGTCCATGCCCACCCAGTCACATTAACTCCCCCCCCAACAAGCCATGCCCACAGAACCGGTAGTAACAAATTTTACATTTCACTATTGGTAGGAAGGGTGTTGATTTGTTTTTGTCTCTTGCATGGCACAAAATGTACTATATGCTCAGCAGCTCAGCCAGTCAGGAACAGAAATTACAATCACACTGCAGCTCCAGTGGTGGGATTCAGCCAGTTCGCACCACTTCGGGAGAACCGGTTGTTAACTTTCTGAGCAGTTTGGCAAACTAGTTGTTGGAAGAAATCATTAGAGCAGAGAACCAGTTGTTAAATTACTTGAATCCCACCACTGTGCAGCTCCATATTGCGCTGCATGTGAAATTACATGTCTTCACCAGCAGCTGACTATGCAGAAACTAGATTTTACCTTGGCAATACATACTCCCACCCTTGCCAGAGAAATATGAGGATGGAACAGGTTTGCAGAGGAGCAGCGAGATGTAAGGACATCCTGAGTCCATAAACCCCTTTTCCTGGCTGTCCTTGTCACACCCTGCATGTTCAACCTGTTTTTCTGGCTCAGCATCTGTAAATAAAACTGCTGCTGCCCTTTCTTCATTGCTGTTATTGCCTGCTAGCCAGTCAGCTAACACACAGAAAGAACCTTCCTTCTCTGCCATTCAGATCTCTGAAGGTGCAGTTGCAGGGATGGGCTGCTGGGGGTTTGCAGGGGTTCAGGAAAACCTCGAGCTAAGATTATGTGCAGTTCAGAGAATCCCAAATCCCACTCCTGGCTGGCCCCGCCCAACCCACCCCTCCCCTTCCAGGAATCCCCACGCAGTCTGTTTTGGATGCAAGTAAGTGCAGGGCACATACAGAGGCTCGGGGAGGGTGAAAAATGGACCTACTAGACGTTTGGGCCTGTTTCTAGCCTCCAGAGGGCCTCCGGAGTCTGGGGAGGCCATTTTTGCCCTCCCAGATGCTCAAGGAAAGCCTCAGAGCCTGGGGAGGGCAACCCCCCCCTCCCGCCATGGTGTAAGTAGCCGACTTGGCCACACCCACCATGGCCACGCCCACCCAGCAACTGGGCAGAGAACCCCTTGCTAAAAAATGTTAAGCCCACCTCTGTGCCACCGTGTATCCCTTTAAAATTGGTGTTTTTCTCTAGCCTAGCAATAAGATGAACTAATTAATCATTGTGTTGGAAGGATATGGCCAATGAAGGCATTTTAACTTTCTTATTGGCTGCGCAGCCTGCAAGTAGCAGTTGATTTGTTCAACTGTTTTATCAAAGAGATAAAATATTTATCTAATATTTATATGAATATAGCTGCCCGCCTCAGCACATGAATCAGGACAAAGGCCATCATCAATAGCAATAATAGTCAACAAGGAATAATCAACAATACTATAGCAGACTCTGAAATGGCATATGTTTACAGTTTCAATTGACAAAGAGCACAGTGCTGTCTTTGATACTGTGGGATATATTGGGAATCTTCCAAATCCTAGAATTCCTCATTTGGTCCTGTGGTCCATACCTGGACACACCATTTGGCTTTGTAAAGAACGTAGAGAGTTGCTATGTCCAGGATTTGAAACATGTCTTTCAATTAGTGAATCAAATCAAATGGAAATGCCTTAATGCCATGTGGAAGCTGGTTCTCTCTATGCATTTTTGAATGAACGTGCTGATATAGATAAAGGCCAAGCTTTTAGTTACAGCCCTGCTCTTCCTTTCTGTCAGCAGACTGGAACAGAAGGGATTTGCAGGAACCTTGCTCGTTTTCTTCTTATATGACTTTCTTCTCCGTTGGATAAGTTCATGAAACAACCTCCATGGTCCCTTTTGTTCTATCCATTCCCAATTTTTAAAAACTGCTTCAGTTTTTCCTTGCAAGCTCTGTGGGCTTTTTCCACGTCTATGGAAGCCTCTTTGTTTCTGAAAAAATAAACGAGACCTTCCTTTGTTATTTCTTTAGACAGATGAAAGGAAAACCACAGAGAGAAAGTGGTCTGGTGAAGACAATCATCCAAAGACTGCACACCTCAGAAAGGTGAGGGTTGAGCTCCACATTCGGTTTTGTTTACTCTCATACACATATGCATTATAAACAGGATCTTATTTTGGGTTCTTTTGCTTCTCAGCTACATAACCATGAATTTAACCAAAATGTTAAATGTTTCTGTTTCGATGTACTGGTGGAAGGTGAATTGAAGGTGACAATATTTCTTTTCTACACCCGAACACCTGCAAGTGAAAGTACTTGTTCACTTGTTTTTCAGTTTGCTCATTTTATTTTACTCCTGTTGTTGTGCCACTGCATTTTTCACATTATAAATCATGTGTAACTGTGGCCAGTAACAGATCAGACAGTGAATAGATAAACCAATATTTCTCAACCTGACTTCAATTTCCAGAATTCCCTAGTCATCATATTGCCTACTGGCTGGGGAATTCTGGAAGTTGAGGTCTAAGCATCTTAAAGTTACCAAGAAACACTGAGATAGTCCATCCATTAGTTTACATCCAGTTAGATTTGATTATGAGATATTGTTTTTGATGGGCAAATGCCAATTTACAGAATTCTAGAAAAATCATCATCATTATCTTTGCTCAAGCATGAGATATTGTATCATTTTATCCTGACAAAACTACACTGTGACACAGATTGGGCTGAGAATGACTGTCCCAAAGTTACGTGATGAACTGTTATTATTGAAGGTAGACTTGAATCTAAATCTCCCCTGTCCTATTCCATTAAATTTCTTTACTCTGACAGTTTAATTGACAGGTAATCAAGTAATGAGCTGGACAGTACTACACAGCTAGTCAAACCTAATTGATGTCAATAAAGTAAATACATTTGGCAATCTAAAGTATTCATGCTATGGGTTTTAGCATTACCATGTTACATGTTTAAAAAAACACCTCTCAGCCCAATTGGGCTAGAAACTGGGAGAGTTTGAATTCTAGCCCTGCCTTAGTCACAAACTAGCTGAGTGACCTTGGGCCAGTCAATTTCTCTCAGCACTAAGAAGGAGGCAATGGCAAACTACTTCTGAAAAATTTTGCCAAAAAAACCCCCGGACTTAATCAGGCAGTTTCCAAGAATTGGAACAAATGAATGGGAGGGGGAGAAAAGCATCTATATATTGTACATATACATACACATCCAACAAAGGAGCTCTGGTGGCTCAGCAGACTAAAGCATTGTAATTAAACACCAGCTGTCCGCAATTATTGTGTTCGAATCTCTCCAGGCTCAAGGTTGACTCAGCCTTCCATCCTTTCTAAGGTAGGTAAATTCAGGACCCAGTTTGTGTGGGGGCAATAAGCTGATTTTGTATAAATATACAAAAGTATGAAGGCTATTGCTTAACGCATTGTAAGCCGCCCTGAGTCTCCGGAGAAGGGTGACATATAAATCAAATTTTTAAAAAATGAAATAACCCAACAAATAATGTGTTCATTTTAGTCATATAAATATATACATGCTTGGATCAACAAAACGAATTTTTATTTTACCGTATATAAAATGTTCATCTGAACCACCTTTGTGTGTTCTATTTTCTACAAAAAAGGCACAAATAAAGCCTGTGTCGCTAGTAGTTACCCAAAATAATTATGCTAGTGAGAAATGGATGAGAAGAAAAAGCTATGATCTAAGTGATTGTGACAGAATTCAGCCTAGACTGAGATGGCTTCTGAGCATATTACAGGTCTGCTCATGGTCTCTTTCACCATATCAGTCCTCAGCCCTGAATAGCTGTTACCTCAGGCTGTCACAATGCCATTCAGTACAAGTCCACCAGAGGGTGCAAAATACATGGTATGGCCATTGATAAGGTATCCTTAGCTGAGTGTCACAGTTCAACACTTATGCTTGCCAAATCAGCTCTTTAACTTAACCACGCTGCAGCCAAGATGTGCCAGGAAGGGAAGGATCCACTTCATTTGATCCATTTGCCTGAGATGTGAAATGTTTGATTCACCTTAGTAATTGAAGGATAATAAAAGTCTCATCTGTGAGATTTTGTGCAGGCTGAGACTCTCTGTACAACCAGCAGAACAGCTTTCCTATGCCATCAAACCATGCAAACCAGGGGTGTCAAACTAGATTTCACCGAGGGCTGCATCAGGGTTCTGTTTGACTTTGGGGGCCGGGGTGAAGCGTGGCCAGTTTGACGTCACTTGTGTCGGCGCCTGTGGTGGCCTGAGCGCTCTGCCAGCGAAAATGAGCTCTTGAGCTCCATTTTCATTGCCAGACACACTGTGAGCTGGTCCTTTACTGTTTCCAGGGTAGCCCCACAGCTAGATCTAAGCATCCCATGGGCCAGATGTGGTCCATGGGCCTTGAGCTTGATACCCCGATGCAAACCATTCCTTCTCACAGCTATGATAAATTGCTTTCTTGGATCTGATATGCTGGGGTCGACTCAACAAAGAAAACTAAGCGGGATTCAGCATGCAAGGACTATGGCCTATGAACCCAGAGAGAGAGCCTGGCTCCTTTGAGCCAAGCAATGTTCTTAATTAATTGAGCAGAAATTGAATCAGCCTCCCTTTCGTAGAGATGGTGACTCATTAAGCCAGCACAGATGAGCTCCTTTGCCTGTCCCAGCAGAAGACAAAGGAGTACAATGAAGCTGGCTAATTTCACTCCCTTATGGCCTAGCAGGCACAGCTGTGGCCAAGCTGAATTTGAAAGGTAAACAACTCCTTTCCTGACAGTGATACTCTCCTGTTCCCATCATTGTCAGAGACCTCTTTCCAGTAAAGTCGGGGTGCTCCTTCTCTCTCATCCAGCCATGTGTGTTCAGCTGAAAATGCGTATACAAAAATATTTGTTTCCTCTTCTAAACACCTTGAAAGTTAATGCTATGTTCTGTAAATAAATATTATCTCACCCAATAACAACTTATTTTTCTATCCCTTTTATACTGGGCCTTGGTAATATGCTTGCACACAGAGATGCCTCCACTTCAATCCTTGGGGCACAGCTCTTCATATTTCAATAGGGGGAAAAATATTACTCCAAGAGAAGGTTACAGCAATGCAGTTCAAATACAAATGCAAAGAAGGTGGAAGCCATCAGAAATGGTTGCAATTGTCACAATTTAAAGGAAACATCTCCCAATCCTTGGCTTATTCTGGGAAGGGAGCACTTTATTCTATTATCCCCAGCTCTTAGAGCAGGGGTGTCAAATTCGCATCGTCATGGCAATATCACGTGACATATTGGGACTTTCCCCCCTTTCACTAAACTGGGTGTGGGCACGGCCAGCTCGTGGCGCATCTGACAGTCCTGACTAAGAGTGAAGTGGGACTGAGTCAGTGGTGGGTTGCCACTGGTTCAGACAGGTTCACAAGAGCCGGTAGTAAAACCGATGGGAGGCTCCGCCCATTGACCCGGACGTTATCATAAGTGATCCGTGCACCCATAGAAGCTTCTGCGCATGCACAGAAGATCAGGTGTGGGCGCAATGCGAACTGGTAGTAAAGGTAAGTAGAACACACCCCTGGACTGAGTGTCTTTTGTATTGTTTTATTAGATATTTTTTACCTTGCCTTTTTAAATATGTAAGTCAAGGTGACAAACGTATCTGATGTTTGCCTGCCTCCTCTCAAAGGTGCTTTTTCAAAAGGCAACTGGATTTCGTTTTTTTTCCTTGAGGAAGACATTTCACTTCTCATCCAAGCAGCTTCTTCCATTCTGAACTTTCAGAGATAAACATTCAGTCAGAATGGAAGAAGCTTCTTGAGTCTTCCTCAAGGGAAAAAACAAAGCAAAGCGAAATCCAGTTGCCTTTTGAAAAAGCACATTTGAGATAATCATGACCTGGCTGACTGAGAATCTCCAGACACTCCTGTTTTCCCCTCCTTTTGTTGGGAATCCAAAAGGGAATAACATGTGCCAAGAAATATTACCAAAGCATAAGTATAGTTCAACTATGGATTTCTCATGAAAATACCATAGTGATGGCTAGCAATGTGGTCAGTTTTTTCTTGAAGAATGGCCATGGGTGCCTACAAAATGAACAATTTTAATCTAGCTTGAACAAGGTACCATCTGGGTTTGTTACCATTAAGTCAGAGATAGCCCTTGGGCTGCTTTATAGTTTATTTTCAGACTTGGAATGTCCGAACTGACTTTTCCCAGGTGGGTCTTTCAAAAGTTTCATCCTATGCTATAAATACACCTCATGCTGCTTGCTTACACCCTAAACTCCCAGATCTGGTAGGTAGAGCATTGTAGATTATGAGAAACAATTAGGAAGCAGACAGAAATCAAGATGCCAGAGGAGTCTTATTATAAATTTATCTTGGGGCTTATAAAGCCAGCAGGATTTTTCCAATAGTTCAAAAGGAGCTCTTAAACTTCTTCCTTCCCCACCTACATCTGACTCAGTTTGTCAAGCACTGCTCTGTCTTTTGGTAGTGAAGTGAAGCCTTCTTGTTCCTTTCCCCTTGGCCCACCCACACACAGGTGAGTCTCCTTGGAAACAGGTTTCCTGGTCTTTAATTTTCTTCCCATCTATTTTGATCTGCAATAAAATAGAAGGAGATTAATTCTTGTTTGGAGGAAAAGTGGGGGTGGCAACCTTCAAAGGGGAAAGAGATGGGATATTGAATTACCCACAGGAAAATAATGTTGTAGGACAAGCTGTATATTTGGCTCTCTACTGGATATTCTTGACTTTATAGAGCAGAAAATTGCTGGTTGGCCCCAACCTCAAATGGATTACAGGAAACTCTTGCTGTGTTGATAGTTTTTCCTTCAGATACATTTTTTTTGTTTTGAGTTGCCTTTTTCACCCTTTGTGAAATGTTTAAAGTCTTTAAACATTTCAGCAAGACTAGCATTCGGCTGCTACAACAATAAATCACAAGGCTACTGGAGGCTGGCAAATAATTATCTCCTCAAGGAACATTGCCTTGGCTTGTGTACTTGTGTACTTGATGGTGTTTAGTACACAGGGCCATCTGAGATCTCTACAGTGGAAGAAGTTGGCTATGTACATTTAAGTGCAATAGAATAGTTAAAGGTGTGTGAAGTTCCTGGTTCAAATCCCACTTGCAGTCAGAATCACTGAAATTATCCAGCTGAAAGTATTTTTCTGAAAATTTTGGGAAATTACACCTGTCCTTGGATATGTCTTGTGCAAGATCTGAAACATTTCCAAAGTAGGCCCAGCAATGTATACTTTAAATTTACCATTTTGATATCATAAGAAGTGTTCCTAGTTTTGTACATGTCCATTTTGGAAGTGCAAGTTAACTCCCACTTACATAAGTATGAAAAGTTTGAATAGTTCATGACAGATAAATCAGGCAATAAAAACCTTTTCTCATTACTTTAGGATAGGGTTTCCCAATGTGAAAAATTTAAAATATGGTGGACTACAATTCCCATCTTTACCAGCTCTTACAAGACATGGGGATTGTAATGCAATATAATTTGATGTCACCAGGATAGGAAAGGTATGCTAGGCTCCTATTTTTGAAAAATCATGACATATATTTCTCTACCTCAGAGCCTCTATGCAGAATTCTCAGTGAGTTAAATAAGTATTACTACTCAGTGATCCAATTTGAGAATTAAAAAGCTTTTATTTAATTCATCTAAACAGTGAATTTAATTGGGACCAGAAACTATAAAAGGGAAACTCTGTGTGTGTGTGTCTTAAAGTTAATTTTTTAAAATGCTTGCTTTTTAACTACTCTGTTCTTGAAGAAAGACTAGAGAATCATACAGAAAGAGGTTTCTATAGACCATCTATATTTATGGTCTTTTTGGTTTTTACCATCCTCTCACAATTATCTGGGATATAGAATCATAGATTTTCAAAGTACTACAGAGGTCATCTAATCCAACCTCTGCTAAATTTGTTAATAAACTGACTACATACCTAACAAAACCCAATTGATGTATGAATATTACGGTATATGTCAATCTGAAATGATCATGCTATGTATTTTAGCACTACCATTGCATATGTTTAAAAGGTACCTCTTTTAAAACTCATTTTTTATGTAGTGGTTAGAAACCAGGAGACTGTGGCGCTAGCCTTGCCTTTGGCATTAAAGCTGGCTGGGTGACTTTGGGCCACTAGGCAGTCTCTTTTAGTCCAACTTTCCTCAAAAGGAAGAAGAAGGAAGGCATATTAGATACACTCACTGTCTTCAATTATTTGTAAACATAATAAAGGTGAGATAAAAGTAAGTAAGTAAGTAAGCAAGCAAGTGCTGGATCTACTAGAGCATTTCCTGACAGATGAATATCCAGCCTCAATTTGTGAAGGACAATTCAACAAATTATGTGGCAATCTGTTTCATTGGCTGAGAGCTTAGGTAGTCAGGCAGTTTCTCCTGATGACCATCCTATCATCTACGTCCTTGAAATTTGAACTCATTGGCTCTAATATGGATTCTCAGAGGTAGTAGAGAATAAATTCACTCTCTATTCTAGTGAAAACCTTTCAAATATTTTATGACTGCTATATTCTGAGTTAAGGGATTACAGAGTCAAAAAAAGGGAATTATTATATCTCCTTTAGTTGTCCTTTCTATAGCCTAATTCCACACCTAGATCCTTTATCAATTCTTCATAGAGCTTCATTTCCAGATAGTATCTTGGAAGTCCTCCTCTGAATTGCGGAGATCTTGAATTTTGAACTGTGATGGCCAGAACTGAAAATCAGCCTGTCCTATAGATGACACATTAGAATATATTAGGAAGTTTTGATACTCAGAATCTATAAATACTGGGTTGCATGAAAGCCTATGGGTAGATGGATGGATAGATAGACAGGTAGGATAAAATTGCATTATTTCATATATCAAAATTTTCTACCTGTTTGTGTATTTTATAACAGCAGCAGTTCCTGAAATATATTGCCTTGGCATGTCTATGATGTATGTTTCATACTGCAATGATCTTTTATAAAACCATTACTATTTATTTGCTGAGCACACAATGCTCCACATTTTAAGAACTGTGTCATATTTTGAAATGGCCATGTCCTATAAAATTGAAGATAAAGGGGGGAAAGTGTCAGATCAGCAAACTGTCTTATTTGATTAGAGAAAGGACAATGTTTACTTTTATTGGTTACTGGAAAACTCTGACATATTTTTTTGCATAAAAATGAACAAAATGAACTTTGAGTTGTGGTTCTGATGATTAAATGGGTTAAATTTTAGAAAGAAGAGAGTCATGATGTAACTTTAGAGAGAGAGGTTCAAATATAATTGTAATTATAACTGCTGGGAAGACGATAAGAATCTACTTCTTTGTATCTTTCTCTTTTTGTCTACTTCTACTTTTTTCCTTATTGCACTTTTAGATTTTTCTTTTTTTTCTTTTTTCTTTCCTTTTCTCTCTTCTGTTTTAGTTTCTATTAGTACTTATTATTGCTGTAAAAACTTTTAATATAAATTCGAGTGCATTAAAGTCCACACAAGGTTGGTAAAGTTGAGAAACACTGGAATAGAGAAAGCCTGACTGGGGAAGACTATTCTAAATTGATATGAAATGGATCCAAATCTAGCATTGCCTATTTGTTGGCAAACATTCCCTTTCTTTTCTTTTTCTTTTTCTTTTTCTTTTTCTTTTCCTTTCCTTTCTTTTCCTTTCTTTTCCTTTTCTCTAACTTTGTATAGCTAGATTGCTATATAAATGAGTGAGTGAGTGAGTGGGTAAGTGATGAAGGAAAGAAGGAAGGAAGGAAGGAATTATATTTCAATCAGGCAAACTTAGTCTATGTATCATGGTGGTTAAAGGGTTGGAATTACAGTGAGGAAGCTCAGGTTCAAGTCCTTATTCAACTATGGAGTTCATTGTGTAATGATTTTCATTTTCTCTTACCTCAGCCTATCCACAGGGCTTCTATGATGATAAAACTAAGAAAAAATTTCCCATGCCATCTGGATGTCTCAACAGAAAGGTGTATAAATGCAATAATAAAATCAAGTAAAAGCTCCCAGTACTATTAAAAATGATTCCAATAAACCACTCTTATGTGTTGTATTTGGCATACCCAGGGAATGCTTTCATGTTAATTGATCATTCTTTTTTTCTATTAGGAAAGAGAGAATTCTCCTCAGGAGAGCCCAGTAGAGAAAAACTGCACCCTGACTGGGAGAGAACGGTCAGAGTACATGCAATGGAAGAAAGAACGGGATCAGATTGATCTTGAGCGGCTCACCCGCCACAAGAATGCAAGGGGTGAATGGCGACGGGCTTGGGATGTAGAGAAAACCAAGGGCATGTAGGTTATCGTCATGTTATCTCCCTTTATGGCATAGTCCTGGAGATCTGAGGGAACACCTATCTCCAACTGTTTCTGCCCGTCTAGGATGTTCTGGCAGAGTGGGTGTGTTCCAGCTCTCCTCTATTAAGTGTTCTCATTTTATAGGACCAAGAAAGCATACCTTCTCTGTCATGGCACCAGTCCTCTGGAACAGTATACCCAGAATGGGGGACTGTGCCCCATTTCTTGGGTTCCAAAAAGCTCCGTTTGGTTGGATGTATTATGATTAAATCGTTTTAGTACAAGCTGCCTGTTTTTATTGTTTTGTATTTTTAAGTCACCCAGAATCTATGGGGGTGGGCAGATATACTAAATTTAAAATAATAATAAAGCGGATTGTTGTGGATTGTTTTAATATGGCTGTGAACCGCCCTGAGTCCCTCAGGAGAAGGGCGGTATAGAAATGCAATAAACTCAAACTCAAAGCAGGTAACAATAAGACTTGGCAATGGCTAAGAATAAGAAAGTTGAAGAAAGAGACAGAGAGGCTGGATATGGCTAAATAAAATTAAGCCTTGAGAACATTCTGCGTACAGTACAAAACCAGAACTGAGAAGACAGCAACAGATAGCAATTGCAATTGAAGAGCATAGTCAGCTGCTGCAAGAAGAGCACACAGAGTGACTACAAATAAATAGCAACAATGGTGCCTTGAAATATCCTCAAGAATACTATTTGCCTGCAACCAAGAACTGGCGGGACCAGAAAATAGACAAAGTAAAAGGAAAGGAAGAAACTAAACTGCTCTGAAACTCTAGAATTCAAACAGATAGGCACTTGTCACATAACATGCCAGAGTTAACAATTGTCAATAAGAAAGACCATGAAGTCTGCAAAGTCGATGTTGAAGTACTTCGTGATAGCAGAATCCAAGAGAAAGAACTGCAGAAAACCACAAAAACCAAAGACCTGAAAATAGAAGTAGAACAACTGTGGCATAAGAAGGCAAAGACAGTATCAGTAGTAACAGATGCTTTAAATTCAATCTCAAAACAATTGAGCATCGCCTGAACACCACCAGCATTGAAAGATTCACAATCAGACAATTAAAATGGCAGCTTTAGCTGGAACAGCTTATATACTGAGACAATATCTTTAACACCATCAAACAACTTCTACCTAGCCCAGGTCTTTGAGAAGAACTCAAGAGGTAGATTAAAATGCCAAATCCAATCTAAACATCTAACTGACTGTGCAACCAGTCATAATAATATCAGCCCCTAAGCATTCTGCATATTGTAGATTATACAAAGAGGTCACTGGTAGACTTTGTAATCTGGTAGAACAAGAAATTGCCAAAACTTCAAGAACACTTTTACTGGCAATTGGCTTATGATTACTGGAGAAAAGTGATAGTACATCAATGTCTCTTTCTCAGTAAATGGTTTGAATTCAGCAGTCCTTAGTGGATGTATTATACTGCCAGCTATATATAATTGAATGAGAAAAAGGATACCTCAGCATATTTAGAAACAAGATCTTCACAATTTATTTTCTATACAATTTGTAAATCTCTCTGTTTCTCTTATTAATGAACGCCTCTCTCAGATCCTACAATGCATTTTTGGTATATAGATTATGGCAAGTTAGAAATCATAACAGTAAGGGTTATTCCTAAGCAACTATTACTTGTGGAGACTAAATAAAATTGATTGGAATAGTCCAGAACAGTCTGAACAGAACATAGTATTATGAAACCTGTTGTAATTCAGATTGTCACAGTTCTGTAATGTCATTGCCATAGATGGCTTTGAAATACTTAGAAAAGATCAATCTTTTCTAGTTCATGAATTATATTTTGAATTTGCAGGTTTGAGGATATAAGGGATGGAAAACCAGTTTTGGACTCTCCCCAGAATAAAAAAGGTTAGCAAAACGACTTGAGTTGAGTACTGATTTAAATATATTGAAATTATGAACATTTGACTTCTTGAGTATCTTCTTTGTTTGCTGTCTAATCTTTGGCTACTGCCTGTGTGATTCTGATTCTACTTCTTTTTTTAAAGACCTATTTTATGTGATGAGTCATATGTTTAACATTTTTATATGAGTTAAAACTCACAAAAATGTTCAAAATGAAGGGTAGAAGGCAATGATGGTACGTGTAGTTCCATGCCTCAATTCCTAATGCAGTCTTGCTTCTATGTGATTCTGCAGGAAATAAAGATAAGAGAAACTTTAATCTTAAATCAATGTTTATTACAGCTGAAAGACCAGAATAGCTTTCATTTTGGAATTTAGTAATGTATTCAAGTGTTTCAGAAAAGAGATATTTCAGTTATGTATCTTGGCTGCTAGCATAAATCAGCCTGTTTTCACGGTATAGAATTTAGCTGCTATTAAAAGTGGTTAAAATTTGACAGAGAAGATTTGAAGACATAGTTTACAGGGCTTATACTGAATACTAAATGTGGTATCTAAAACTTAAAGTACATATTGTAATTCATAAAAGAAAAGATACTCCTTCAGAAAAATTGGAGGTTTTTACCCTGTACGTAGGCATATTGTACTGTCAGGCAAAAACATTTCCTTTGTTTATTCACTATTATCTCAGTTCTTTCTCAAATGTACACATTTTTATATTGTTCACGCTTTGTGCTTTCAAGGGGGAAAAAGTATCCGGAAGTCCCAGCTACGAGCTCTACCTTCTGATGGGAAAGGTGAGTAGATCAGTGGTGGGATTCAAATTTTTTTACTACTCGTTCTGTGGGCGTGGCTTTGTGGGCATGGCATGGCTTGGTGGGTATGGCTTGGTGGGCATGGCAGGGGAAGAATACTGTAAAATCTCCATTTCCTCCTGATCAGCTGGGACTTGGGAGGCAGAGAATAGATGAGAGTGAGGCCAGTCAGAGGTGGTATTTACTGGTTCTCTGAACTAGTCAAAATTTCCGCTACCGGTTTTCCAGAACTGGTCAGAACCTGCTGAAACCCACCTCTGGAGTAAATCCAAGAAGCAAGTTTGAGTCCTGTTCAGATATACTACCAAAGGTAGCTGCTTTTCACAAGCTACTTATCTTGGCGCGGGGGAAAGGGTGTGTGTGTGTCTTGAAAAAGATTTATATAGCAGAGGACATTTTATCCTAAAACCATTATTCAATCCCTGGATGATTCCAGGAAAAACTATCAACTGCTACTTGTATAAAAGTCAGAAGATCTGTGATTGCTTTTCTCTTCCAATGCTATAATGCAGCTGCCATTGTGGCTCTGTTTACTGCACTTTGACTTCATCATTATTGGAGGATATTTGTGCCACCGCTATAAAAAAGAGATTGGTTTTTTTTCTTTCCCAGAAAGATTTATCACTCCTGTATAGACTCTCTTTTCTCCCTGTGAAGGCATAACTGCAGTGGTGAAATGTAAAATTTGTTACTACCGGTTCTGTGGGCGTGGCTTGGGGGTGTGCGTAATGTGACTGACTGGTTGTGGCCAACTTTTTAAAAAAAAACTTTTAAAAGCATTTTTTCTACAACCTCTTCAGCTGAAGAGGTTGTAAAAAAAATGCTTTTAAAAGGCTCTGACGATCCCAGCTGAGTTGCCTGAGTCGGCCAAAGAGATTTTAGAAAAAATGCTTTTAAAAGTAAAAAAAAAAAAAAAAAAAGCCTCTGATGATCGTGCGGCTCAGTTGTGCATGGGGGGATGGGTGGGAATTTTTGCTACTGGTTCTCCGAACCACCTGCTGCCATCGCTACTAGATCGGGCGATCTGGTCTGAACCGGGAGGATTTCATCCCTGCATAACTGGATAGGTAGCTGGGGGAAAGGCTGGCAAACAACAGACCAGAATTTAGGAATTGTGATGGTAGAGCATATGCTACCATCAGAAATGTAGATAAAGATTAGAGTTACTTAGTTTGCCTCTCTTGTTTTAAATTACCGTATATAGAGAGCCTGAGTAGCGTAGGGGAGTAATGCCTTCTACAAAGGCAGCATTTAAGATCCAGCTGCTGCAATTACTTGCGAGTTCAATCCCAGCCAGGCTCAAGGTCGACTCAGCCTTCCATCCTTTATAAGGTGGGTAAATTGAGGACCCAGTTTGTTGGGGGCAATAAGCTGACTTTGTATAAATATAAATATACAAAAGTATGAAGGCTATTGCTTAACGCATTGTAAGCCGCCCTGAGTCTCCGGAGAAGGGCGGCATATAAATCATATATATATATATAATTTTTTTAAAATTTATTTTTCACATTTCTGAACCATCCATCTCCGTCAGAGAAGGTTTACTGTGTCATCTGAACACAGTCACAGGAAACATGTCCAGAAAGTCTCCCACCCAAATAATGGCCAAATTTATATTTGCTTAATTGAGGGAGAATTTCCATGGCATAAGTCTTCAGCCAAAGCCCTGATATTTGATGAAAGATGACATTTTTCATTTTATTCAACATGATTCTGTGTAGGCTAGTATCATAAGATAAAGCATGCCTAGACTGCTTTCTGAACTATTTGGTTCTTAATCTGTCCATGTGGCTTATTTTTCAGGTGGAGGGCAACGTAGGAAGAGTAGCACTGACTCAGTTTCCAGAACACTAATGGTTGCAAGCAGTAAAGCCAGAGGGAAAGACAGGTTGACAGGCAGAGCCAGAAGGTAAGAGAGTAACATTTAAAAAGATTTCACACGTGTTAATATGTGTCCTCTTTTAAAGGAATCGACACTCCATTTCAGAATGGTATTTCAGTTGCAAACATTTTCATGCATGTATTTTACATTTTCAATGTTCAGCTTTGTAAATGTACAGCTTACTTGCTTAGAGCAGTATAATATTTTTTCCTAACATATCCAGGTAACTTCCTTCACCATGGAAGCAGTTTGCCATTATCTTCTTTCTGGATGGATGGGTGGATTTCCCAGTTTAGCCTACAGACCTGAAATTTCCTGTAATCTCCCATCCAAGTACTAAGCAGACTTGATACCAAATACTTTTTGTTTGGATTAATGCATTTCTAATTGTTTTTCACATTGCCCCTAAAGGAAGACCTATAAATGCTAAAAATCTATAAAAATTGAATAAATACATGTCCAGGTGAGTTACTCTGCTACTCCTGAAAAAATATTTGGTATCAAATCTGCTTAGTTATTTAAACATAGCTAAGGTTAGTTTAAAATCAATTTTCATAAATACAAATAAAGTTAGATTAATGGTTCCCAAACACAAAACTTAATTTTGAAATAAATAGAAAGTCCAGATAGATATCTATCTGATCATATTTGCTACAATTAAAATACAATGCTGGAAATCTATATTTTGTGAACCTCAGAGTTCCTCTAGAACCGTGATGGCGAACCTATGGCACGGGTGCCACAGGTGGCACGCGGAGCCATATCTGTAGCCACATGAGTTTTTCCCTAGCTCAGCTCCAGCATGCATGTAAGAGCCAGTCAGCTGATTTTCGGGCCTTCCGGGCCCACTGGAAGTTGGGAAATGGGCCATTTCCGGCCTCCGAAGGGCCTCTGGGGGTGGGGTGGGGGGGCTGTTTTCGGCCTCCCCAGGCTCCAAGAAAGCCTCTGGAGCCTGGGGAGGGTGAAAAACGAGCCTACCAGTAACCTTTTTGCCGTCGTGTGCCAAAAGCAGGGGGAGCGCATTGAATTATGGGTGTGGGAAGGCACATGCACGACCACCCCCACTCCCCCAGCTTTTGGCATGCGATAGCAAAAAGGTTAGCCAACACTGCTCTAGAAAAACTGAACCTTCAAATTAAACATTTTTTCCAGTTTTTAAGTGTTAGACTGATTAAAGTACTTAAGTGATTAGGTGTTGGAGTAGTTTTAATTCATCCTTTTAGCCATTCCTCCTTTAATACACTACTCCTTCTTGTTAATATCTATAATTAATATTGCTTTTTAATTTGTATGAAACTTGATGGGAATATAGATGGCATTCACTCTCAAGACATGTATTACTCCATTTTCTTTGTTTTTATTTTAGTGCTTGGAGCCTTGTTAGATTAAGCTGCACATAATCTTTATATAAAGAATTAGTAGGCATGATAGAAAGCAACAACATCTTTCTTTGTTTAATTGTACTCATAAACAAATTATTGAAATGGGGTGGGGGCATTTGATTCCTGCCTATTTATTTAGAGATATCTTGGCCTGGTTAGCATGCAGTTGTGGATGTTCTGATCTCCAGAAAGAGTTTAGTCTCTCCATAAATAAAGAATATTTTTCTCAGCCACTTTATATAGGAAAATCTAATATCGTATATCTAAGTTTGGCTGGAACAGATTGTCCATAAATAGAAATAATTCCTAACTCAAAGGCTGAAGATTTAAAGCTAGCAGGAGATTACTGTCTAGGCAGCAATCGATTTTGAATTTGTCCAGGAAGAGTAACAAGCTATGAGAGGCTGCTATATGGTTAATGGCAGTTCCCATCCAACGTGTAAATTCACCAGGACAGAGCCCATTGACTGCCTCATTTAGAATATCAACCTAGATCTGAATTACTAGGAGTCCTGCAAAATTATAGCATTTCTCTTTAGAAGAGCAAGCTGCAGGGATGGTAGTGGCATTTACCTCTGTTTTTTATTAATACAAATGGCGATTTTATAAGGATTCATCTTATAAAAACTACCTCTTATGATTGCTGTTGCTGACGAGAAGCTGACTCTTAAATTTATTTACCATGTAAGTTAAGGACCCAGTCCATAAAATTCTGTAACAACAGCAGATTCAGTGCTGCTGCTGTTTATTTGGACTAAGGTAACACATGACATCTAAGTTTGTGGAAATAAAAATGCCAGTTCCTCTTCGTTTGTTGCAATTCCCGTGTGAGCTAATGCTCCAAGTTCCAAATTACACCTACAACCTTAAGATGATTATAATATCCTCAGAGGTGACCAATATGTGAGAGATTGCTTTTGTTACATTAAACACATTTTAAGAGTTAACAAAGCATTTTTAAAATCAATTTCGTTACAAAGGAGGAATTTTCAGTGGGTTGCACAGCTGGAATCCTTTTTGAAAATTCTCCTCCCTTATCCCAAATTTATAAGATTGGAGGGAGGGGAGTTGGAAAACATTTTTGGATTGCCTTTAAGAATTTTAGAAAAAAATAGGTTATATGGCTTATACCTAACAGTGCTTTTGCTTTTATTAAGGGAGTATAAATGCCAATAATCCTGAGCTGCTGCTAGCTAACATTAGTATTTAAACTATTATAATAGCTCTGCATGTATGCCTCAAGGACTGGAAGAAAAGCAAGCTGCTAGTCATACTAGAAAATATGAAAGTCAGATAGTTAGAATCTAATTGTTCTGTAACAGTTTAATCTAGTTAATAAGTGGAGGATGAACTGTATCAACTGAGTAAACAAAAAAAAATGCTTTTCAATGATGTAGCATGCTAAATGATGAACAAGAAGAAAAAAGCTGACAAATTTCTATCTTCCTGAAATTGGCCTGTCACCAAAGTTTGGTATCTTTTAAAAGAGCAAAATTGAGATTAGGGCTACTATCCTAACACATTTATCTGGGAATAAGTTTTAATAGAATATTCTCTTAATACACTTGAGCTGTAATGTAAATATAACTCGTGACTTAGAAACCAAATACGATGATCCCTACTTTGGAGCATATCTTTGCCTATTCTAAAAGATTATATTTTCTGAAATGAAGAACAAACTAAAACTTTCTCATTCTATATATAAAGGCTGATGATCAATTCAGTATAACTCTACCCAGGTGACAATGTATTTATCTTCATCTGTGAAGGGTACAGGAAGGGCAACATGATGCCCCAACTATGTTTACTACCTTTAGTTGGCATCTTCTATCTGATAGTGACTAAAAATAGTGCTGTACTGCAGGGGTCCCCAACCCACAGCCTGTGACCCAGTGCTGGACCATAGCCAGTTTGGAACTGGACTACAGAAGTTTATTGGCAAGCACATTTGTGAAAGTGGTGTCTGCATGCAAAACCATTTCCTCTCCCTGCCCCCCCCACCCCCGCCGCTGCCTTTGCCGGTTGACGGAGCCAGAAAAGTTTGAGACAGTTGCTATACTGCATTTCATCAAGGATATAGAATCTTTAAAAATTATGTAGCATGGCTGTTATCAATATTTGAACTCTTTGCCTAAAGGAAATTTTTGAAAAGCAAAAATCTAAACGATGAACCTTAATACCAGGAATATCTTGATCTGTCAAATTTCTGCTCTGCCAGGTCTCTGTCTTATAATTATGTGACAGAATATGGCCCACCCAAACAACACCTCTTCTGCCCCTTTGAATGAATGCAGTCTAAAGTGAATTTCACAGTAGGACTTCATAGGATTTTGTCACTTTGATTTTTGTCACAATCACTTTGTTCTACTTTAAATTGAGCAGATTTTATATTTATTAAATCCTTGCTTTAATCGATCTCAGTTTATTTATTTATTTGTTTGTTTGTTTATTTGTTTGTTTGTTTGTCAAACATATGTATGAGATAACAGAAACATGAATATGAACACAGGAAATGGATACAAATCAATGGGGACAGTAGGACAGGGACGGTAGGCACTGGGGTGAGATCAACAGTAGGCAGTCTAAGGTTAAAGTTATGGGGATTTGAGGATGTGCGCTGATACAAAGTCTTTGATGGATTCGCTGTCCCTTTGATTCCGTTGGTGGAAATCAAACCGGTTGGCCAGGGGGGTGCTGGTTGGAGTGTAATGCTCTTGCAGGACTTCTTGAAGTTCGGTACACGGCATCAGTTTGATGCCCCTCGGTGCCACAAGATCCATGGCCATTTCTATAACTCCGGATCCACAGTGGGCCAGGAACAGAGCTCACTTTTGGTTATTGTCCAGATCGGTGAAACTGTTGCCCACCAGGAATTGTCTGAATCGGACCATGAAGGACTTCCATTTCTCGTGATTAGGTTCGAACGGAGCCAGCAAGATCTGTGGCCGGACATGGTTCAGTGATTCAGCTTCAGTGACTCGCTCTTGGTAGATGGTGGCGATTGTGCCTGATGTATGCTGTCGGTTCTTCTGTCCTTCGTCACCAGTGTTAGCTCGGTGCAGGGAATGAAGATGTGACTCAGCAGAGGTCCATTCAGCACTTTATTAGTACAAGCGGAACTGCCAGCAGTGCTGCCGAGCCTCCCTTATATGCGGCTCAGGCAAGCCAGCCGGCCAATGACATTTATTTAAACTTCCCGCCGGTGGATCTAACCAACCACTGGCGGAATGCCCATATAAGGACACAACAGGAACAATAGAGTCAGGTAGTGTATTCTAGGCATTGACCACTCTGTTGCTGAAGCTGTATTTTCTGCAATTGAGTTTGGAGCAGTTTACCTTGAGTTTGCATCTATTGTGTGCTCATGTATTATTGTGGTTGAAGCTGAAGTAGTCATTGACAGGTAGGACATTGTAGCAGATAATTTTGTATACTATGCTTAGGTCAGACCATAGGCAGCGTAGTTCTAAGCTGTCCAAGCCCAAAATTTCAAGCCTGGTGGCATAAGGTATTCTGATCAATTAAGTGAATTTTAATTGGGTATTTTAATTTTGGGGTTTTAACAAAACTGGGCCAAACTATTTAATACTTTTAAACTTTTTAAATTTATGGTGTATTGTGTTTTTACTTTGGCTGTACACTGCCCTGAGTCCTGCGGGAGAAGGGCGGTATAAAAATATAAATAAATAAATAAATAAATAAATAAATGAATGAATGAATGAATGAATAAATAAATAAATAAATAAATAAATAAATAAATAAATAAATAAATAAATAAATAAATATTGTGAGCAGAGGAGTGGAGGACTCTTCTCGTGAAATACCTCTGGACTCGCTCAATTGTATTAATGTCCAATATACAGTGTAGATTCCAGTTTAGTAAAGTTTAGTAAACTTTGGCTACAATGGATAGACTTTTCATCCAGGCAGCTTTTCTGGAAACAGTGACTCTTCTATTATTAGGAAAAGCAGGAAAGATAGTAGACAATGCTTCCCTTAAAAACCAGGTATAATTCTACATTCTCTTCATGTTTGAGTTCTTGCCAAGAGAAGAAGATCCAATGGAGGCAAGACTAGGTCAAGAAAGGAGCCTTGGAAGATGCTGAGAAGAATAGGGAGGCAACAGAGCTCCTGCTTTGACCAACATTTTATTCCTGGCAGCATTTGAAGAAAGAAGACTCTTTCCTAGGGCTGGTGCTAAGACAAATCACTCATAGAAGGGAAGGAAAAAGAGGCAAAGTAATGGCCACTGCCAGATCTCATTGCTTTTGTCAGAACAACGAAAGCAACATTGTGCCACTGTGGTGCAAACTCTGCTCTTTTTGTTTGCATCACAATGCAATACATATTTATTTATTTGAATGTATAAATTGCCAACTTAGCAGTTCGAAAGTACATAAAAAATGCAAGTAGAAAAATAGGGACCACCTTTGGTGGGAAGGTAACAGCATTCCGTGCGCCTTTGGTGTTTAGTCATGCCAGCCACATGACCACGGAGACTTCTTTGGGGCACTGGCTCTTTGTTGTGGCCCGCCAGTGGCTGCGCAGATCGTGGCTGATCCCGACGATGAGGAGGCTGGTGTGGGGTCTTGCCAGCAGCCTGCGTAGCCAGGGCTCGTGTCGGACAGCGAGGAGGCTAAAGAGGATGTGGTGCCAGAGGCAGAGAATCAGCCAGGGCCTTCAGAACCTCCAGAGGCTCCTTCAAGTGGAGAGAGTGAAGTGGAGGAGCCTCTCCTCAATGCTCAAGCACACAGGGCTGCCAAAAGGCAGGAGTGGGTATTCAGGAGGAGGAGGTCTCCTCGAGAGTAAGGTTTGAGGATAATTGGCCACTCACTTATCCTATTTAAATCGCACACAGTTAGTAATTTCTTGCTGGAAACAACGTGTAATTATTACAGAGCATTTTGGAGAGAGAGTGTCTTATCGTATCTTGTTTTCTGAGCTGGTTGCCAACCTTTGCCTGATTTTGTTTATTCTTGGTATGTTAGAAATTTGATAAGGACTGTTGGTGTGTGTCACAATCCTTGGGAATCCAGAGCTGGGGCAGAACACTCTTTGGCTTTGAAATGGAGATGAACACCACCCCCTAGAGTCAGGAATGACTAGCACATAGGTGTGAGGAGAACCTTTACCTTACCTTTACCTTATAAACTGCTCAACTCTAATGGCCTTGGACATAGAAAAGGAGCAGGGCCCCAGTCATCTTGCTTCAATGTTGCTTTAGTTACCTACTTATCTTCTGCAGATACCACTGAGGAAAGGGAAACTTTGGATTTAACACTTGGTTTAGTGAACACCTGCTTCTCCTGTTCTGTTAAATTGAGGTTTTACTTTTTCCTAATTTATCTTATGTACCATTTAAGTGGAAACATAGCTGACTATTACATAACAATTACATAACTGTACATAACGATACATAGCAATTATTGACGGTTATCTGCCAGGACAGGAAGTGTGAATTCAGTTGCCAATTTTGCCTCGCTATACATTAACACATGAGTGAATATAAATAATAGAAAATGTTCTGTATCACATTCCTTTTCTTCAGCTTGGTTATGATGTCTGGGTTGCAAAAATCTGAGCTACCCCTAGATGGCAACAAAGAGAAACAGAACAGTCTAACTTCGTGCTGCCATCCTGTGATTTTTGCAACCCAGTTAGCATAATCCTAATGCATGAGATAAATCAGATGACTGAAATCTGGAAAAACTAAATTCTATACACTATAGAATTTGCAGCCAGTTTAAGGTTAATGAATACAGGTGAGCTTCTGGAATTTAGAGGTCTTTAAATTCCACTTTAGAACTTTAAAAGAGGATTTAGCTGGCCTGAGTCTGCAAATTCTTATAGCTGCCTCCTCCCTATTGCGATACTCCAAGGAAAGGGAGAGGAGATAAGTGTTCACCCAGCTGCTGCATCTTTTGTTGCTGTTGTTGTGCCTTGTAGATGGGGAGGTTTTCTAGCTTTATTCCTTTCCTTCCTTTGGTATGAGCTCTGGAATTTTTGCAGTTGGCTTTTTTACATTCCCTTCACAGGCAGCCTTCTTTCTGTCCATAGGCCTTGTTTGTAAGCATTGTTTAGCATATATATTTCACTTCCCTTCATTCTAGCAATGTGCAGCCATGGTTACACCTATTAGAAAAGGCACTTAGATGCAAAATTGTTGGCATGCTATCCTTTCATTAGCAATAGGATTTTCAATAAAACTGTGGAGGTTCCACCTCTGACATTTTATCAATAGCTCTGATATTTCTATAGGCAAATGGATGCACTATGTTCTAGAAATATGGAAGGAGCACATTCCTGCTCTCCTCTCCCCTTCCCTTCCCCATGGGAGGAATTGTATTAATCCAGGAATTGCAGTCACCCAATTGATAGAATTATTGGTCAGACGCTGGGAGAATATCGATTGGCACATAATGTTCCCTGTTTGTTCTCTGCTTTCTAATAACTGCAGGAGGGACGGCAACCAAACAAGACAATTTGAGGAAGAAGAAAGGGTCCTTATATTTAAGTGTTCATTTACTCTTTTTCTGTATGCTTTTAGACTATAGTATAAATGCTTTTATTTTGAGTAACAGGTATCATTGCCATGTGGGAACATAGAGTGCTTAATTTCTCTTTTTGTGCGTCCATAAGTCACCTGGCTTTTTAAGAAGTAGCTCAGTGAAAGAACACACACAATGATGGAAGTGCCCCCTCCAAACTTTCATTGCAAAATAATGACTCACTGGCAGTCTGAGGTGAGACGGGTTTAGGAACAGTTTCAGCAACTCTTCATGTTTGAATTCATGTTTGAATGAATGCAGTCTAAGGTGAATTTCACAGTAAGACTCTGCAGGACTTTGAAGCAAAGACAAAAAGATGCCTTGGATCATGCAGGGCATTCACATGATACTGACTGAAAATCCTTCAAATAGTTAATCCCCCCCACACCCACACTCCCATGATTGTTCATCTGGCTTCTGCACAATCTCAAGAAAAAATGTGTTTTGTTTATGCTGGTTTGTTTCATTTTCTGAAAACAATGTTTCTCTAGAACTCAGAGTGCAAATGCAGAGTGCATAGGAGGGTAGGATATTGAGCTATCTAATCAATAAATAATAAATAATAGTTGCTCTAGATGATGTTTGCTCAAGCTTTTTTCATTTAATATAAACAATTATTCAGTTTTTAGTCTGTGCACAACTGGTTTAAATATATGTTGAGTAGCTTGATTAACCAGTTTGATTTATTCCAGATGAGTTAGATTTCAAATCTTATAATTCACAGATTTACTGTGGCTTGATGTGTGTGTGTGTGTAAGTGCATGGGTATACATGTATACACACAGACACAGACACAGACACACACAAGCGCACACATATGTATACACAACTATATATTTGTGTAAGAGTGTTTGTAATTCAGTCAATTTGAGCCCAAATGTTAAAAGCAATTCAGCTGTTTTTGTTCTGGACAGTTTCAAGTTCATGTTTTTAAATATGAATAGTTAGTTAAATTAAATAGGAGCTGCCCAGAGTCGCTTTGCAGAGTAAAATGGGTGGCATATAATTTTAATAATTTTTAAAATAAAATTGACATTATTCTCCTACAAGAGTGATCTATCCCAGGGTTTCTCGCCTGTTGTTTTGACTTCCTTATCAATCATGGATTAGATAAAGTGAAGGCAAGCTAGAAGTTTATGTAGATGAGTGGATGACTACCGACCAAGTAAAGAGAGTCAACTTGCAAGATTTCAGCTATGCTACAATGAACATTTTTTCCACTTAGGGACAATCCAGTTAAGATAAGCAAAACCTTCTAACAAAGACCAGAATTTGTATTCTACTTTGTGAAAACTGAACAGCGTCCCCTATTTTATTTTGCTCTTTTACAGATGGGATGTTAAAGAAGGAGATGAAATGCCCTTTTTAAAAGATGAACTTGATAATCAGGTGAGTTAATGAACTATTTGCCCAGACAATATAATATCTGAACTGGATTCATAGTTGAATTAGGGCATGGTTTGTTTTGAGTCATATTGTAATGAATAAACTGGAGTAGCTGGATTCATACAAAATATAATTAAACCAACAGGTTATGAACCCAAGATACTGAATCTTAGTGCAGTTTGACTCCATCAAAGAAAACTTATTTTAAGGGTTGTCTAGGCAAAATTCAGGATAAAGACAGTTGCTGGGGCCATGAGGTTTTTGTCAATAAAATTAGCAATCATAAGAGTACTTGGTCCTGGTCTTAGTCACTAAAGTACGATGCATTACATTTCAATTTAAATTATAAAAATATGTCCAAACATATATAGAGATATATTAGCAAATGCATAATTTGTGAAAATATCAGCATTCATCCTTTTCTCTATTTTTTGTTTGAACAGCCCATAATAGCTCGTTCACATATAATGCTAACCCATAAATATTGGTTTCGTGTCTGGGTTCATATACTGTATCTCATTGACACAATCATATTGTTTCTTTATCCCAATGTTTTTGTGGAAATATATTGCATAGGTGGTACAATACAACATGGGGTTTTTAGCATAAAGTTAGCATATAAATGGAATGAATAAATAATGAAATGAATGAATGAAAACAGAATACTGGGAAATGTCAGGACTGGTATGGAAATAGATCAATCAAAGACTTGTCTGGTAAAACTTGTTTCTCTCCTATAACATCTTTTAAACAGTCTCTTTAGAGGCAGACTACTCGTAAAATTAACTTCTGGGTCCTCTGTTCAAAAATACCTTCCAGGTGTTCATCTCTTTTAAGTGTCTAGGGGTTTTTTTAGCTCCCTCCAGTATCCAATCATCAAAGACCCATCCTATCATGATTTTAAAAAGAAAACTTTCATTAAGGATTGAAGGAAATTCACCTAGTGTTTTCCGATTTGTTGATCCAAAAGTTTCTAATAGCTGAAAAGAGTTAGCAAGTTACCCAGTATCTATTCCCTTGTCTCTCAAAGCTTTAAACCTGGTGGAGACTGCTGCCTTGTGGTCTCCTCACAAAAAGCTCCTGTTTGGAGTCTTGTGGGTGATCTCAAGTCCTCCCCTTGTCCAGAGAGAAGCTCTTCTACTCACCAGCTCTTCATTCTGCCACAGTCATCGAGTTCACCTTTAGTGGAGCCATCTACATTTCTCCATTTTTTTTCTTGGAAGCAATGTCTATGCTGGTTGTGATGAAGAAGGAAGTAATTTCTTTGTATATTTTTTCTTTTTCTTTACTATAGTCTTTTCTATTTTCCTTTTCTTTTTGCACGTCATACTTTTTATTCTTTTTTTTAGTTTGTATTTGTTTTTTCATCAGTGAAATTTTTAATAAAATTACAATTTAAAAAAAAGAATGGCAGAATGGCTATTTCTGCTGCTGCTATTATAATTAATTACATCCACTTTTTTTAGCTACAAGGCAGATAATAAAATATTAGTAAAAATATATAAAGCACATATTAAAAATGGATAAAATCATAAATATTATATCAATCTAAAAAGCCCCAGTAAAAGTGAAAAGTCCCTAGGGAATTTCACAGTTTGAAAGCAATACAGTAGATTTCTCTCTCTAAATCTGAAAAACAGGTCTCAAAAACCAAGACATCTTTAAGATTGTCTTAAAGATGTCTGGATCTTTAACTTTAACAGCTGGACTTTAATGTGTCAAGGCAATCGTTTAGGCAGTTAGGTTTTAAATTGTTGATTGTTTTAAGAATAATAACAACTTCTAAAATAGGGCCTGGAAAGCAGGGTAGATAAGTGTATGTAACATGGTTCTGAATTCATATATTATTTAGCAGTTAGTTGACTTTTGCAAAAAATGAAAATTAAAATTTCTGGACTCCTCTCAAGGATAGCTCTATATAGTGTACAATGCAGCAGTTAAGACATTAAAGCATGAGACATTATTGCCAACTTTACCACTGAGGAGGTGATGACAAATTGGGCAAATTTGCTGCCACAGCTACCTGCCCTAGTGGATTAAAAAAAGTGGCAGGTACCTGATGTAAAACAAATAATATTATCATTCTTTCCAAATAACTTTCCCTTTCCGTGATGTCCTGCTGCCTGGAGGCAGTGCAGGTTTGGATGGGAAGGAACAGGCTCAGACTGAACCCTTCCAAGACTGAGTGGCTGTGGGTGCCGGTATTTCGAGATCTAGAGATACCATCATTAGTGATTGGTGGGGAGACGCTTACCCCATCTGATAGGGTTCGCAATCTGTGTGTCTTCCTGGATTCTCGGATGTCCTTGAATGACCATCTGATGGCCGTAACCAGGGGGGCCTTCGCACAAGTATGTCTTGTGCGCCAGTTGTGCCCTTTCCTGGACCGAGATGCCCTTGCCACAGTCACTCATGCCCTTGTTACTTCTCGGTTGGATTACTGAAACGCCCTCTACGTGGGGCTGCCCTTAGGATGCATCCGGAGGCTTCAGTTAGTTTGGAACGTGGCCACACGGGTAATTACGGGGGCTCCTCATTACTCCCGTGTTACACCTCTCCTGCGCAAGCTGCACTGGCTACCAGTTGCTCTCCGGGTCCGTTTCAAGGTGCTGGTGCTTACCTATACAGCCCTACATGGCTTATGCCCGGGGTACTTACAGGACCATCTCTTGCCTTCCTCCCATCATCTGGTGTGCTCCCACAGAGTGGGCCTCCTCCGGGTGCCGTCGGCCAAACAATGTCGGCTGGTCCCCCAGGGCTTTCTCTGTCGGAGCACTGACCCTCTGGAATAGTCTGCCCACCGAGCTCAGGATGGCCCCCGACCTCCTCTCCTTTCGCCGCGAACTAAAGACGTTGCTGTTCCAGCAATAATCTGATTGAGGGGTAATATAATTTTATAATTTTAATATGGTTTTAACGGGGGTTTTAATTTTATTTTAACTGCTTTACTGTGATTTGTATGGATGATTGTTGTATGTAAGCCACCCTGAGTCCTCAGGAAGAATGGAGGCATATAAATCACAATAATAAATAAATAAATTGACCACATCTGTTGTAATTGGTGAAGTCATGGGACACCAGTGTCTACTCTGCCATAGTGCTATGGAATAGTGCCAGTAATTGCAGCTGATGTGAAGATATGATTAAAACACATTAGTTAATTCTGCATTTGCATTTTGAGGTAAGTTGCTACGAATATATGATCACTGCTCTTCTCCATATGTACTGTTCATCATCCAGTTATAGGCTTAAGATGGGCAGCTATATTTATTTTTATTTCTAAATAAAATTTAAAAATAAAATTCCCAAATAAATTATTTAGCACACTGTGTTGGAGAATAAGGAGATTCAATATGATAATGATCATCGCTTGAAGTTTGATATAAGGAAATTTGGGTGCTCTACTTGAGTTTTTCACATCAGTAATAATGGCGAACTTCACTTCTGGTAGATCATTACAGCTGACACCAATAGTTTTGAGTGAGTTACTTTAAACGAATAACACAATAAGACTTAATTCAAGTTATTTGTTTTTTCTCTTGTGATTTTAGCAATCATTTAATGTGGAAGAACAAAAGAATCTAACTCTGGTCGGTGAAGTAGAGAAAGAGCATAATTGTCTACCTGGTCTAGAGAATTGTATAAAGCTAAAAGAATCTAATGTTCCCATGCCACAGACCAAAAGAAGCGAAATGGACCCAACTTCAAGGGAAGCCCAAAGCCCAAATGAAAAAACCAGAAGGGGCCTTACCCAGGATGTCAGTAGAGATGAGACTGAGGTAAATCTCAAACTCAATAAGGCAATATCTGGCCCTGATTTGTCTCCTAAGACTAACTATAAGAATAGCTGTCAGGAAATTTCCAGAGTGAAGGCTTCTAGGGACGCAATTCAAGAAATCCATGAAAATTACTTAGATAAAAACACATGTTCTGAAAGGCACCCTAAGCAGAATTCTGCTGACAATTTTAACAAGCTGCCAGATGTGATGGAAACAGGCAGCAGAGGCCAGGAATTGTCAATAATGAGTCAAACAGGAGAAATCCATATCGGAAGCCTGAAGAAGCAGGTGGCTCTTGTGACAGAAAAGAATAACACAGCCTGCCTTGCAAATGGAGAGGAAAACAAGGTATCTGTTGGAGAAATTCAAGGGAAAAGGAATGAACGTGCACCAGAAGGAACAAAAATGTGCAACTTGAAGCAAGAAAACCCTGAGTCATGCAATAAGGAAGTACATAATTAATCTAAGGATGAATTGAGCGCCTAGCAGGCTGAAGTTTAGCGTATGGCATTTTGTTCATTTATATAGATTTTATAGTATACTATTTTAAGGCTCAGGGAAGGCAACCTATTGACACCTAAAAGATATGGGGTGCAGTCACCCACAATGTTCTTTCTAAAGCCCTATTGATATGAACCATCAAAATGCAATATGCCTATTGTAAGAGCACTGAGATTTGAGAGATGAGGAAGTATGCTATTACTTAGTTTAAACTGAGGTGATATAGTTTACAGATTCAGAATATTCAAGGATATGTCAAGTTTGATGAAGACCATGCCTACAAGAAGACAGCAACAATGATGAAGATTTAGAGATCAAAGCTTAGGAGGAACATCTGAAAAAGATGTATATGCTTATCCTAGAGAACATATCATCAAGAGGTGATAGGATAATTACTTCAAATTATGGAAGCCTGGCAGATAGCTGATAGAAGAATCATTATTCTGCCGAGCAAGATGCAAATCAGTAGGGCAAATATTAGGAAGATCTTCCTGATGGAAGTGGAAATGAAAACTAAGAGATTTTTCAGCAGAGGTTGGCTGCCTTTCCGTCAGAGTTCTTGTGACAATACTTTTTGCTTTGGTGAAGTTTGCACTTAGTTGATTTTCGAGTTTTCCTTCAAACCTGGGATTGTTTAAATAAATGATTTTTTAAAAAGCTTTAAGCTTTATATTTGGCCTGTTCTGCTTATTTGCAGAGGGAAAATATTCCACAAAAAAGAATCAGATGTGAGAATCAAAAGAAAAATGCTTTCCCTTAATTTTTTTTAAAACCTAGATTATATTAGTATTTCTTTGGCCGCTAAGAAATTACTTAGTATTTTATTATTAGTATTTTATGGCTAGATAGAATGTCTAGCTTATTTTTAATTTTACATGTTTCTACATAAGATGGCCATTTCTCTTCAAACTGATACCAATCGGTAGAGTTCTTGCATAAGATTTCATATGCACAACTATTAATAGTGGTTTGTTTTTAAAGTAGAAAAATGTAATGCTTTCATTCATTAGTTTAATTTTTTTGCAGAAAATTATGAAGTCTAGTGAGTTGCCTAGCTAGCATGTTGCATCCTTGGGCTCATAAAGCTACAGCCCCAACTTCATTTCCTAGCAGACTAAATGCACATTTGCTTAACTTTCAGTTCTTCCATCCACAAGAGGTCATAGGTAGGCCTTACCAAATATTGTTTAAAATCTCATGAGTCTCCATAGAGCATTCTCACTTCTACTTATTGATTTATTTAAATGTTTAAACTGCCCAGTAGACAAAAGAACGCAAAGAGTTTCTTTTAAAATAAATATATATACAATAAAGTTAATATTTTTAAAAAAAATTAGAGGAAAAGAGTATATGTTTTGGAGTCAAACATTTTTGGGTAGCCTTAGAAAAATCTCAGATTCAACAAAAATTCATATATTTGTAAAAACAAGGAATTGAGACAAGCTGAAATTGACAGATAATAAGAAGCAACCAAGAAAAAATGAAACTGATAGATTTGTTTATATTTAGTTAAGTTTTCTCTATTGATTTTGTATCAGTAAGTACCATAACAGTGATAACGTCAACATAATGATGTGATGTGATTATATACTGTATCTGTGTCATGAGATCTGATACAAATTCAAAAGTTGGAGCATATGGGAGATGATATCTTGATATATGTGTAATCATTTGCTCCCACCCATGGGGACAAACATGTCTCTCCTACATTATTCAAACAATCTTTCCCCATGTTGTGTGGAAGAGAAAGCTTCTTAGAAGAGTGGCGTACAAAAAATAGACTGTCTCATATTCCAGAGAATAGTGGCAATGGCATGGCAGGCAAACAGAGGAAATAAGAGTATTTTCCTTCACATAGCCCATAAACTGTGACACAGTAGTGACTTATAGTTTTAACTGTTGATTTGTTCAGAATTTTAACATGATTTAGGGACCAGTGAAGAGAAAATCATTCATGTTCTGTGAGTGGAAAAAAAAAGATGTTGAAGCACCTAAACATTAAATTTGATTTTGCAATTGCATGTAGACTTATATACCGCTTCACAGTGCTTTACAGCACTCTCTCAATGGTTTACAGAGTCAGCATAATGCCCCCAACAATCTGGGTCCTCATTTTACCAACCTCGGAAGGATGGAAGGCTGAGTCAACCTTGAACTAGTCAGGATCGGAATGGTAGCGGAATGCAGAGTTAGCCTGCAGTACTGCATTCTAGCCACTGCACCACCACAGCTCTTTTCTTAAGGCACAACAGTCAACTTAAAACCAAAAGCTCTTCTTTGTGGCCCCCACAAACCAAAATGGTTTCCACCATTGTAGGGCACTAATTACAAAGGCAATTTATGTTATGAATCCTAAAGTAGGCTTAATGAAATGAAGAGGGATGGGTGGGAATCAGACATAGAATATTGTCAGGCTCAAGCAACCAGAACTATCATGATTAGGCGCAAGTAAATATTTTATTGTTGATCTTCTTTATTACAAGAATCTCGCCAGACTGCCTGCCTTCCATTGGTAAATGGCAGACATAGAATTATGGGTTTGATCTCAGATGCTTCTTCCTTGAACAGACTCTATCCTGAAAAGACTCTTTACTACCCCTGGTGGGGACCCCTCTCCTTCAGCCGGTAGTTCAACCACAGGTACCTTGGCTTGCTGAATTTGCATCACTATGTGACTCATTAAGGCCTTAATTCTTCCCAAACAATGATTTAATAAGTATGGCCTCTGGAATCCAAAAGCTAACATTCTTGACCTAATCAAAATGAAGTGTTTCACAATGTCACGCTAACACTTTAAAAACTTACCAAGAAGTCAAAGAATACAATTTTATACATGATAACTGGAAATTACATTTCACAATGTAAATTTTTCTGAAGCCAAAGCCTGCAGAAAAATATCTTCTTTCTTCGTATCTAGATGATTGCTTGGGAAGATTACTATATTATTACCCATCATTCTTAATTAGCCTATAAATTGTGGCTTCATGATCTGTAGAGAACTCTCAAGAAAAGGTGAGTCTAAGGAATCTGCTTCTCCTGAGGCACTGGGTGAATTCTTTGCTCAGGAACACACAATGTCCCTATCTCCAGTTTTTCCACTGGCATTTTTCTCCCAGGAATGTTGTTATCCTCATCGTTCTCCTCATCTTCTGCTTCAGATTGACCAAAAAAAAATATATGCTTTTATCCAAAATGGAAATCTAGAATCTTTTTCAAGAACTCCAAAGGACTGCTGAGAACTTATAAAGGGAAAAAAACCCACAGAGATTTTGTCATTCATTTTTCTCAAAATGATTAATTTCAAGAACCAGGTAACACAGCTGGGGAAATTTCCAAATATCCTGGAACTGACTTCAGCCTTCTCTCCTGGTGTAAGCAAGAATGAGAAGCCAAAGCCTTGCACAGAGTAGATCTGAGGATAAAGTACAAGATTTAACTTTAGAATAAGAGATAACATAAACAGTTAGTGTGATTGAACAACACAAATTATTTGTATCAATAAATACAAGAATTTTTTTGTTTTGCCTCTCCCCGACGAGCTTTCATTTTAATTTTGGAGAATGTGAGTAACAACACAATCCCTTGCAGAATTTAGCTGGAGAAACAAGTGTGATTTGATTTGACTGAAGAATGTTTGAAAATGACTGAATAATTCAAAGAAAAAAGCTCTGAAACAAGAAACACAGCTCCAACTGTGCTTCTCCAAATGTTCTGCTGATTTTTCATCATAGTTAGTTGGATATATATATATATATATGTATACACACACACACACACACACACACACACACACACACACACACACACAAAACAAAGACATGATTGTTAATTTTTTGTGTTGATTAACGAATGCTGATTTTGACCCATCTGGCATTTCATCTAGTTTGCTTTGTGATTACTGAGCATTAAACATCTGTCAGCAAGATGCAAGCTCTTGCATTTGAAACATAAATACTGCTAAGTGCTAATTCAGCAATTCTGAAAAGGCACTGTGCAGTATCCTGAAGAGAAATCCATTTTCCTACCCTCTCTCTCCCTTTCTGGCATTCCGCCAAACAGCTCTTGCACACACATAAACATCAAAGCAGAGTGAGTTGATCTTCCCTCCTTATTAAAAAAAAAAACAACCTTAGAAGCTGCTGGTAACTTTACAGCTTGAAATAAATAATTATTCTCGGGATTACAATTTCCAAGTTAACTTGAAATACATTTGCACAGTTGTGGCATAATGTTCTAAATAAATATGCACTGTAACTCTCTGGTTCTAGCTGTGCAAATGTAGGAACAGAGAACAAGAGAAAACTGGTCATTATTTATAAAGGCATGACCAACCCACAGACCACATGCTATATGCGGCCCTGGACAGCTAATAATGCAACCCCACAAGATCCTAAACTTTTAACATTATTACGTGATTTATATACATTGACTATATATTTTATATGCAGCCCAAGACAATTTCTCTTCACTCAATGCAGCTCACGCAAGCCAAAAGGTTGGATACCCATGATTTATAACTAAAGATCTTCCAGCAATCGGGGTGTTTTTCCACTTTGATTCTGAGCTTGAATAGAAACAAATCCTGTACGATTCTGAAAACCGAGTCACAAAATGATGCTTTTGGCCCATCTTACATGAACACTCTAAGATCCATAATGCAAATCAAGATCTGTTAGTGAAAGCTCAGAAGCCAAGAAGCAGCTTAGAGGGGGAAAGAAAGTCAAGAAATTGAGGGGAATGAGAGCAAAGAACAATATAGGCTCAACACTGGTTCACAGACAATTACATTCATAGAACAGCTGGCAACACGATCACTTGGAGGTTCTGAGTCTTAAAGGCTGTTTTGGACTTAAGAGCTCTATTCTCTGTATCTAGGAGATAGGATACAGGGTGATCTACTTGAAGGTAGATGTCAAATAGATTTATATTGATCTTGCATCCTATTTAATGGTACAAAGCTCATGAGACGACTCTTCTCAAGAGATATTTTTAAGGTCCATTCTTCCCTCAAACATGATACATGTTCCTTCCTTTTAAGACCAAGATCCATCTGTGATAGGGAAGAAGGGGAAGTCAGTAAAAGGGAATAGACGATTATTCAAGAAATATATGTTTCAGGTTAGTGGTTTCCCTTTCTTTAGTATTGTTGCATGGATGGGTATCATTTAGTTAATCATTTGATCAATGCCAAGATGATATTCACATAACTAACAATTATATTAATGGTTCATATATGTAAATAGGAAATGTGGTGGGCTTGATCTTGATTGGAATCCTAGTTTACATAAGATTTCATATTTAAATAATCTATTTAATCACCCCTTTACTTTTCAATGCTATTTAGTTGGGAATAAGAAATTTTATTCCAATAAATATAATGAAAACCTCATATTTTTGATAAGGACTGTTGCAGGGGTCAACCTTCCCTGTCCTGTTCTCTGGACTCCTAATCTTCATTGGACTTCTATGACTGCAATTTACTTTTCAAACTCTACTTATGCCAATGCTAATTGTGTAAGCACCTTCTCATCTACTTCAAAGGAGACTACTATATGTATATCTGAAATTTCCAACACTTCAAAGTTGTGTAGGTCAGGAAATAGATTCCATAGGGAGACAAGAGCTATCCTTTATCAAGATACTATACTGAGACTATATTAACAGAATATTGCTAGTCTGTGTTTTTTATTCCTGCTTTCTGTACACCTCACTGAATCAGGGAGGAATCAGTCTAGGTCTCTTCCTAATACTATCTTCTTTCTCAGAGGTCAAAACATGGTTTCTGTCCTTCTCCCCCCACCCCAACCTCTCACAGAAATAAAGCCAAAAATAATCTGTGAGGGACATAGGAAAGTGGCTTTCAGTTTCTTTGATTAAGCACATTCTATTTTGATCTGGAAAAAAACAAATCTTGTGGTTTGGGTCAAGCAGGCATAAAAGGTAAAGGTAAAGGTTCCCCTTGCACATATGTGCTAGTCATTCCTAACTCTAGGGGGCGGTGCTCATCTGTGTTTCAAAGTCGAAGAGCCAGCACTGTCCAAAGACATCTCCGTGGTCATGTGGCTGGCATGACTCAATGCCAAAAGTGCACAGGATGCTGTCATCTTCTCACCAAAGGTGGTCCCTATTTTTCTACTTGCATTTTTTATGTGCTTTTGAACTGCTAGGTTGGCAGAAGCTGGGACAAGTAACAGGAGATCACCCTGTTATGTGGCACTAGGGAGTTGAACCGGTGACCTTTTGATCGAAAAGCTCAGCGTCTTAGCCATTATGTCCCCTCAAGCAGGCATATTTACTTCAAAATCAAGTGAAACTTTGAAGAAGCAATAAAGTTTTGATAAAGGCTTTGGATGAATGAAAAAGAAGTCGAAAGACATGGATCATCTTTGTCCTCTCATTCCAGTCCTTAGAAATAGAGCCTTTGGAACCAAATTGAAAGATTTGGAAATGGGAATTGTCTCCCTTTCTCTGAAATGCCAGCATGCTAGTTGGGGAATTCTGGGAAGTGAAGTCCACACATTTACAGGCTGAGTTGAGGTAAGCACTTATGTAGCTCTTTAAACAAATTCTCCTTGTGATGCTCCAGTTTATTGAATGTTTTGCAGTACAAGCATGGGCCTGCAAGATTCAGTTTTGTTGACTGAGGACCTGTCAAGGGACATACTCCTGCAGTGAAATGCTCTGCTGAATCTGGAGTAATCTGGCTCAGCTGCTGTTAGTACCTATGTGAGAAAAAGTATCTTTTGTTATTTTACTTTCTGGTAGTTATATGAACAACTTCTATAGATAGACTGCTTCAGTGACTCCATCCAGCCCAGGGGTGAGCATCAAAAATTTTAGCAAGGGGTTCTCTACCTAGTTCTGGGTGGGTATGGCCATGGTGGGCATGGCCTAGTAGGCCTCCTGCACCATGGGGGGGGGGTGCATTTTTGCCCTCTCTGGGCTCCGAAGGCTTTCTTCAAGCCTCTGGGAGAGTGAAAACAGCCTCCCCAGGCTCCGGAGGCCCTCTGGGTCCATTTCCGGCCTTTCCCGAACTTCCCAAACTTCCGGTAGGCCCATTTTTCGTTTACCTGCATCCAAAACGGGCCACATGGGGACTCCTGGGAGGGGAGGGGTGGGGTGGGTGGGGCTACCCAGGAGTGGAATTTGGGGGTTCTTTGAACTGCACAGAATTTTAGCTAGAGGTTCTCCCGAACTCCTATGAACCCTCAGCAGCCCACCTCTGATCCAGGCACATAATTCTCTGTCGTCCCCTTCTTTTTTTTTGCCCTCAATTGTTCAATCATACAGTAGATCACCCTAATTACTTTTATTTTATTTATCTGTTTTTAGATATAGGAAAAGAAAGATTGCCACAGTATTTGTCTTATTACATAACTCTTGGACAACCAGGGATAGTATAAAGGTCTCCAAGATCTCGGAGGTCCCTTCCAGCCCTATGATTCTGGGTCTATTATTTCAGAGTGTAGATTAACAATAATACTTTTCACCAGCTTGTAATTTATGTCACTTGGAACCAGTTCAGCAAGGTTTGATCTCCTCTCATTTAGAATAATCTCCAGACTTGACTGCTGCAATTTCTGTTACATAGGATTGCCTTTAAAGGTAGTTCAGAATGTTTAGCAAGCATAGAATGTCACTGCCTTCATCTTGATGGAAGCCAGACAGTCGGTTCTTGTATCATGGATGGTATGCAAGCTGTTGTTTTTAACCTTTAAAAACCTTTCACTTAAAATTTTGGAACTTTGAAGAACTTTGTGCTCCCATTCCAGCCTGCCTAACTTTTAAATCAGCAACACAGACTCATCTCACTTTGTTACCAAAGCAAAGGCATTAACAAATACAAGTGAAGAAGTCCTTTGTTTTGAAAGTCCCATTTGTTTTCCTTTTTGTTCTCCTGAATTATGGTTTAGCTATCCCTGTGACATTTTGTGCTGGAAAATGGTTAGCAATATTTCTGGCTAGTACCAATTGGGATGCGGTAGCTCAGTGGCTAAGTTGCTGAGTTTGTTGATCGAAAGATTGGCAGTTCAGTGGTTCGAATCCCTAGTGCCGCGTAACAGGTTGAGTTCCCATTACTTGTCCCAGCTTCTGCCAATCTAGCAGTTCGAAAGCACATAAAAAATGCAAGTATAAAAATAGGGACCACCTTTGGTGGGAAGGTAACAGCATTCTGTGCACCTTTGGCATTTAGTCATGCCAGCCACATGACCACGGAGACGTCTTCGGACAGTGCTGGCTCTTCGGCTTTGAAACTGAGATGAGCACCGCCCTCTAGAGTCAGGAACAACTAGCACATATGCGCGAGGGCAGGGGTGCATTCCACTTACCTTTACTACGGTTCACAACTGGAGCACATTCATGCACTTCTGTGTATGCACAGATCATCAGTGTTGACATCAGAATGGGTGGGCGGGGCCTCCCTCCGCCATTACTATTGGTTCGCAAGAACCGGACCGAACCGAGAGCAAGCCACCACTGTGCGAGGGGAACCTTTACCTTTACCTTACTAATTTGGGCTGTTTCCTTATTATTTTGCATTGTTGGGTCATGGTTATGAGTCTGGGTTGAGATTATAACAACTATAATAGAGTTTCTCTATCGTGGCACCTGCCCCCTGGAATAACATCTCCCAGAGATCCGTATGGCTCCCATTCTGACAATATTCTTAAGTCCTGGCCTTGGGGTAGGATGAGTGATAAACCCTGCCAGTTGCTTCTTTGGGATACTATGGATGTTTTTCCCTCCTCTGGAAGTCTATGATTCCTTTCACTATTTTTTTTTTAAGTGTAAGCCATCAAGAATCATTAGGAGTTGGACAGCCTCTAAATTTAATTATTTAAATAATTAAGTAACTTAATAGAGAAGGTATCACGGAGATTGGTCCTTGAAATCAGGCATGCTTGAAACCTGGGGCCTAGCAAGGAGATGGATCCATTCAAAATACTGAAGGGGCCCTGAACATATTTGATCACTGAGCCTTCTACTAGACAGCTGATGGGCAGCTGACCCTGGAGCCTATTGTGCATTAGCCTTCTAGTTAATATAGCTTTGAAATGTTTTTCTTCTTATAATGGTACTTTTAAAAGTTATTAAATAATAGGCCTGGAAAACTAAATTTTCTTTGAAAGCACACAAAGCAAAAGCTAGCCAAGTGCCCTTCTAAGGTAGATGAAATAAATGGTTATATAAACGATATGAATGGTATAAGATCGGCTACATGAACACTGGAGAACCCTCTCTATTCACATTATTCAAAGAAAGAAAAGTACTTGTTAGAAATATACTAAGTCAGCTAAAATACCATTGTAGCAATAAATATCTTCTAAGGAAGCATAGCTGTCAAGGATGCAAGGCCATACATGTGCAACAAAGTTACTTATTAATCTAAGGCCAGGTATGAATCTAGGCATTAGCGGATACAGAATTAGGGAGGATGCTTAGGAAAAATTATCTCATGTAACGGATGTATGTTAACCATATATGGAAAGTTGCTGTGCTAGCAGAATCCTTTGTCTTAAAAAGTATAAGAACAGTCATGTCATCCCTGTCTCTTTGTTCAGAAACCTTAGATACAAATCTGATTCTGAACCTGCGCAAATAAACTGACTTTGACTGACCAAGGAATGTTGTTCAGACTCTCATTCCATAACACTTCAGTTTTAAATAATTTTTATTTGCTTAAAGAGATACAAATAATAAAATAAAGGGGGGGGGGAAATATAAATAGGAAGAAAGAAATGAATGTCTGTTAGATATGAAGGGGGAAAAGTTCAGTGTATAATATAATGTCAAACTTTGGCCATGTGGAATAATATTGCCTGCTCTTTTCTTGATGTTGATAGAGAACCAGTTCGTAAAACAGAGCAAACACATCATCATGTCACATTTATGAGTCCAGGGTGACCTTATCTACTGTAGCAAAATGAGTTTCCTTGTAATGTCTCAGACTTAGTAAATTCAAAATTGTCAGGATACAATTCATCATCCACATTGACACCTTATCCCCTTACGCCTTTCCCCAGTACCATGTTAAGAAATTTTACAGCTCTTGCAGTCCAATCCAGTTTTTCAAGACTGTAACTCCACAGTCTTGCTTGTGGTTATACTAACTGGGCAGTTATGAAGTTGCAGAATTCTCTTAGGGAGGAATACCACAGGGTAAACGTGTAAGAGAGGTAAAGGTAAATATTAGAAAAGAAAATCCTTCTTGTTTGAAAAGAGAACATAAGACTACATGGATCATATTAGTCAGAAGGGAACTTCAAAAAGGTCACTAGCAAATTGTACTCCAAGACCAAAAATCTCCATTCTAGTGATTAGCACACCCAGATTTTCAAAGTCAGAATCAGGGCAATAAAACCTGGTTCTGGACAACTGTTTCATTCTGTCAGCATTTGGCAAGTAACTGGTATTGTTTTGGGTGGATGGGTGGTAAGAGGAATATAAAAAGTTTCAGACCCTCTTCTAGTAGGGGCCATTTACAGCATATTTATCATAACACTGGGGAAAGCTGATTTAGAAATTCCAGTGTTATGTGACAGTACGGTGGGAGCGGACAGCAGTGGGCAGAGCAAATTTAGGAGTATAGTTCATTAAGGTTTTCGCATAATACTTAATTCTCTTTAACCTCCCTGGTCTTATACTTGTGATTTATAATTAAACTTCCTAATTTAATGAGGGAAGCAATACTATTTGTTTACGTGAATAGATGTTCCTTGCCTGGCATCTCATCAGAACAAATTGATTGGTTGGGCATGTACCCAAATTGGTTGGGTACATGCCCAGAGGACAGATAGCTTAGTACAGTTCTTGTCCATATCATATGATTGACTGAAAAATCAGATATATTTTATATTTACTTTGTGGGTGGCTTTGATATTGATGCAAAGACATTTGCATTCCAAACAAGCAGTGTCAGCATTTCTGGGAAACGCTAAAGTTGCCAAGTTTGAAAAACACACTGATCTAGACTTTTTCAAGAATTGCAAACAAATGTATTGTGAGGGTCACATAGGTTTAGGCTAAGTTTTGGGCAGTTTAAAAAAGAAGTTCAAATGACCAATTCCCCTAAAGCAGGGGTCAGCAACCTGCGGCTCCGGAGCTGCATGCGGCTCTTTGGGCCCTCTACTGTGGCTCCCTGTCAGATGATCCCACCATTGGCTGGCCCCGCCCCTTGCCCTCCCCACCCAGTCACTCCTTGCCTGACTTGAGAAGGTAAGGGCGACAGCGGGGAATGGAGCAACAGCCAGGGCAGAGACAGAGAGATACAGAGAGAGAGGGAGAGACGGAGAGAGGGGAGAGAGAGATATGTCAAAAGAATTGTGTGGTACCCAGTATTTTTTAACAACTGGTTCTCTGCCCTAATGACCGGCTGGGTAGGCATGGCTGGGGGGGGGGAGTTCATGTGACTGGTGGAAGTGAGTGACATTGAATTGGCCACACCCACCCACGTTTTGTGGCTCCCAGTGTTTTCTTTTCTGTGGAAAATGGGTCCAAATGGCTCTTTGAGTATTTAAGGTTGCAGACCCCTGCCCTAAAGAAAGATCCAGGCTTCAATGATGTGTGTGACATGACTTTGTCCCCTTTGCACCATTATCTGCATTGCCCCCTCCCCCCAAAAAGTCAGAACTATCTGCAAGGAGAGGGGGAAGTGGAGAGGATGGTTTAAGGGAGGTGCTTACCCCATGAGCTGTATATTATATTATGTATTAGAAACAATAACTTATTTATTAAAGTTCAGTTAAAAACTGATGAAGCAAGTCTGGTTATAGAAGACCATATCCCTCCTTAATGCTAGCCTTCTGTATTTTACTGCACCTTCCTGATATCAGTCAGCCCACTTTCTGCAGGGAAGTCCACCAGGGAATGTCCTGAAATTGTCTATTCAACTTGGGCAACGTTCCCCAGAACATATTTCTGTGCCAGGAAGAGGCACAAGCAGTGACAATTTATTGCAATCCTAAGCATAATTCCCATCCTTTGCTCTTCCAACAATACATTAAAGTATATTAATTATGTTATATAGAAGGTTTGAACCAGCCAAGTAGCTTCATTAGATTAGGCTGTTGGAGAATATCCCAAGAGCCTTGGAATATAGCAAGTCATCTTCCTTCAAGTTTGATTTTACTCTAAATGGAGAGAATTTTGAAATGTTTCTCATGGCTTTTCTAGAAGCCAATAAAATGGTTCTAGGCAGTGGTGAAATTCAAATTTATTTACTACCGGCTTGGTGGGCATGGCAGCAGAAGGATACTGCAAAATCCCCATTCCCACCCCACTCCAAAGGAAGGATACTGCAAAATCCCCATTCCCTCCCCACTCCTGGGAGAAGGATATTGCAAAATCTCCATTCCCCCCCACTCTGGGACCAGCCAGAGGTGGTATTTGCCAGTTCTTCAAACTACTCAAAATGTCCGCCACCGGTTCTCTGAACTACTCAAAATTTCTGCTACTGGTTTTCCAGAACCTGTCAGAACCTGCTGGATTTCACTCCTGGTTCTAGGTAATATCTCTGTTTCAGAAAGGGAAAAAAGGAAGCCTGATGTAAAAAATTTATTGGGCATGAATCTGGTCTTGCTCTCAAAGAAGTGCTGTGGGTTTCAGGCTAGGGATGTTATCCATTAATTCCATATTTTTGGTTAAAAATGTCTTCTTCTTTGCTTCTATCCTGCCAGGATCCTGGCAGTATTCTTCATTTGTTGAAATGATTGTAGACATGGCCTTCGACTTTCTAACAGGCTCCATTAAGTTCCAAGTGAAAAATATTTTTGGAAAGGAAAATTGTATTCAGCCTTTTGTCCCCAGAGATTCAATGGTAGAATATAAAAATAAGATCACCAGCAGGTGAGATTTAAAGACACAGGATGCAATATAAGATATTGCCTACAAGACTCCTGATGCTTGTTATGTATTTGTTCTCCCTTGATTTCTGCATCACTACACTACAAAATTGTATCGTTTTACTGTAGTTAAGTTGTTATAACCTTTCTTGAATACTGTAGTTGGGACACAGGTACCGATGATTATGTGTCAAGATCTTGACCTCTATTCCCTGTCCTACTGTTCATAAACTATAGCTTCCTGTGGAGAAGCAAGTGCTATAAAATCAATTTTAAGCTACAAGGTTAAATTGAACTGAAGAGCCTGCATTAACCTGATGTGATACTTTTATCTTTAGAAAAATACAATGCTGGCTGGTTTGTTTTCCAGTGTTTAATTGAGATTGTTGACGGGCAGCGAATGAACCTTTCCAGAAATATGGGAAATATTTTTATTGACTAAATGTTGTTTGACAAATGAAATGCTATGGCTTTTTTGAAAAGAAAAAAAAGTGCAGAAATTTGAGATTGGCAAAGTTTACCACGTTCAATTAATGGATGAATATAAAGTTGCATGAAATTAACAGCAAGCTTAACTTGTTGATGTTTACAGAGTGACGTTCTTTGCTTCCTTCATGTTCCCAGATACAGAAATGCTGTAATAGCTCTGCAGTTCATCATCCAGAAATCCTTTCTTTGTCCTTGAAAACAAAGGTGAGGCCCCAGTTGAGGATTTTCTCTGAAGTATCGGAGGCAATTCAGGTGATCACGTGGGTGTGTTGGCCTCAGAAGTTCAAAACACACCGTACTTTTTAGCAGCCGATAGAAGCAGTTGGGTCAAGAAAAAGACGGCCCTATTTCCTTAACATCTTTTGATGAATCCAGACACAAAATGACAAGTGATTGCTGCAACTGCTTTTGATTAAGTTCCTTATAATTGCTGAGCTATAGGCTTATTCGTTTTTCAGTGACATCACCTGTTCCAAAGTCTGCTTGAGAAAGCACAGACCCTTCTAGAAGGCTTCCAAAAAGAAAGAGCAAAGAAAGATCTGTTTGTGAATATCTATGGATATTTCCAATCATCCAGGCCATGGTTGTTCCAAAGCAGTGGTGAAACGTAAAATTTGTTACTATCGGTTCTGTGGGCGTGGCTGGGTGGGGGGTGGGTGGGTAATGTGACTGAGTGGGCATGGCCAACTTTTTTTTTTACTTTTACTTTTAAAAGCATTTTTTCTACAACCTCTTTGGCCGAAGAGGTTGTAGAAAAAAATGCTTTTAAAAGCCTCTGATGATCCCAGCTGAGCCGCGTGATGATCAGAGGCTTTTTTTTTACTTTTAAAAGCATTTTTTCAGCTGAAGAGATTGTAGAAAAAAATGCTTTTAAAAATTTAAAAAAAGCCTCTGATGATCGCTTGGCTCAGCTGGGCATGGTGAGGGGGCAGGGAGTTTTGCTACTGGTTCTCCGAACCACCCTCTGTCATCGCTACCGGATCGGGCGATCCGGTCCGAACCGGGAGCATTTCATCACTGTTCCAAAGGTGCTTTTTCTAAGAGGCAGCTGGACTTTCTTAGGGGGTTCCCCCCCTTTTTTTTCCAAGAAAACCCCCCAAGAAAGTCCAGTTGCCTTTTGGAAAAAGCACCGTCTGACTGTGGACTCCTACTCATTTAACGTTCCAGGGGAATGAAATTATAGCTTGTTTTCTTGTCCTGCTTCTTGTGGGTGAGCAGATTATATTTGGAATAGAGGGTTTTTGTAAGAATCCATGTACAGGTGGTCCTCATCTTACAACAGTTCATTTAGTGACTGTTCAAAGTTACAATGGTATTGAAAAAAAGTGACTCATGATCACGTTTCACACTTACGACTCTTGCAGTATCCCCATAGTCACATGATCAAAATTTGGATGTTTGGCAACTGACTAATATTTATGATGGCCCGGGGTCATGTGTTCATCTTCTTACAAGCAACAAGCAAAGTCAATGGGGAAGCCAGATTCACTTAATAACCATGTTAGTAATTTAACAACTGCAGTGATTCACTTAACAGCTGGGGCCCAAAGGTTGTAAAATTGGGCAAAATACCTGTATTTACTGGCCACCCATTGGTCAAGGATTGGCTGGTAAGTAAGTAAAATTCAAGTCATGAAGAACCATGTTCTCCAGCAGCCTTCCAAACAGCATCGCAGTAGGGTGCTCTCAAAGAAAGCAGAATCCGATAAGTTTATGCAGACAACCGCAGGTGCTACTGTATGCTTTCCCAAGTCCTGGACCCTATGTAAATTTTATAGTCATATAGCTGTGGCATCGTTTTTGTAGCCAACCAATGTACACCCAGCCTGAAAGTGAGATATGCAGCCATAGGAACTCATTTAGTAACTCTCAGACAGTGGTGAAATCCAAATTCTTTTACTATCGGTTCTATGGACGTGGCTTGATGGGCGTGGTGTGACTTGGTGGGCGTGGCTTGGTGGGCATGGCAGGGGATGGATATTGCAAAATCCCCATTCCCTCCCCATATTACATAAGCACAGAAAGCTATGCAATAAATCGGTTTCCCCCTATTTGCTGTCCTTCTTACAGGTTGGACTACAGTTTCCGTATGTTCTACTTATCCTCTGGCTCTACTGACCCAGGACTGGAATTGTAGTCCAATTCCTTTGGGAAGGGTGTTATAAATCATGCACTGCAATGCTGCTTGCTCTTTATAACTGAGTAGTTGGCCAGCGTTTCTTGAGGAAAAGAGTTAAAGTTGCTAAAAGAACAAATTTTTTTTTAAATTTGATTTATATGCCGCCCTTCTCCGGAGACTCAGGGCGGCTTACAATGTGTTAAGCAATAGCCTTCATACTTTTGTATATTTATACAAAGTCAGCTTATTGCCCCCACAAACTGGGTCCTCAATTTACCCACCTTAGAAAGGATGGAAGGCTGAGTCGACCTTGAGCCTGGCTAGGATTGAACTCACAGAAATTACAGGCAGCTGGTGTTAATTGCTGCCTTTAGTAGGAGGCATTAGCCCCCTACGCTACACAGGCTCCTGCTATGAGTGCAAATATACAAGCCACATCACGTACCTCTTTCCATGTTCCAAACCCAGCCATTCCGTACGATTGCTATTAGGTTCCCTTAAGAGAAACTCAATTCACTTCAAGTCTGATAGGAACCATCAATACTAAAATAGTTAGTTTCAAAATAAGCTTTTACATTCCTGTACCCTGATTTTGACCTTTTCATTTTGGTAAAAAAAATAATAAAATATTAACTGGTGGAACAGCTTGCCTTTTGTGGGTGCTCCATCACTGGAGGTTTTAAAGAAGAGACTGGACAATCACTTGTCTGAAATGGTATAGGATCTCTTGTTTGAGTATGGGACTGGATTAGATGACCTCCAAGGTCTCTAATAGACCTCCAGCTCTATTTTAATTCTGATTCAAGTTAACCACAACTCCTGCTTGCTTCATGTTCATTTAGTTTTTCTAATGACAGTATGAAAGAGGTTTCTTGTTGCCTTTTGGCAGGATGATGATGATGATGATGATGATGATGATGATGATGATGATGATGACTTTACTTTCTAATTCAGCTAAATAAGGTGATCTGCCATCCGAACCTTAACCAACCCATTCCTGCTTATTTTCCAGGCTAAGGCAAGATGAAGGAAGGGTTACTACATGCTGTAGTTATTCAGCAGAGTCTTTCTCCCTCTTCTTTTTCCAAACAGATTAAATCTAATACAAGAATAAAAACCTGAGCTAAATCCCAAAGACAGCCATGCGCTAGAAAAAAAGACTGAAAGAACACAGTTATAAGGTACAAGTTACCTTCTTTGAAATCTCCAAAGAGAGAAGAGGGGTTTTATTGCCTTACATGAGAAATATTGCTCCATCTAATGTGTAATAAAAGAAGTATCATCCCCAGTAATAAACAACTGCACATCATGCAGGTCATGAGAAATGCAGTTTCTAGAAATCTACCACCCTCTAGCCTGCACACTCTCACCCTCTACTCATAAACTGTGATTACGTCTAGTGGTGTTTAATATCTGAGTTGGCCTCTTTTAGAACAAAGGTGACTCCAGAAATTAACAGATGAAAGGGAAATCCAATTCTGATGCACCAGCTAAAAAGAAGATAGGATACTAGTTTTAAATTCATTATTTCACCAAGAGATAGTTCAAAAAGCAGGCAGATCAATACTGTTTCAATTACAGTTACACAGTTGGAGCACATTGGCAAAATCTTGTTTTGAAACTCTGGGCTCCTGTGCTTTACATTTAATTTATCTAAATGTGAACTACTGTAGAATTAGATATTTCATTACATCACTATAAGATAGCTCTTTTAGGGCACTTTTACAGCATGACACCTTAGTAGAGTTATGTTGTAAAATTGCAATTTCGTTGCACCAATTTCATTGCAACTGTGATATTAAATCATTTTTTTCTCCCACATCAATTCCTCCATGGACAAACTGACACTAATTGGTTTGCTAGCCTGAAGAAACCCATAAAACCTTTAATTAAGGAGCACTTCAGTATTTAAATGCCAAAATGCAAACCTTAAGTAAAAAACAGGGAGGACTACTGAAAGCTGACAAAGCAGCACAAGGCTCGGGTAAGGCATAGCTACTCTATTTGTCATGCTGGCCTTCAGGAAAGTAGGCAGCAACTGAGAGAGGAAGGGGTCTTATCCAAATATAAAAGGCATGTAGTACTCAGGGCTGATTCCATTTTTTGTAATTTAATATAAACTGTAGAATATAAAAATGCAAATACGCAGTAGATGTTGTATATTTCTTTCTGCATTCTCCCCCTTGCCCATCCCAAAAAAATAGATGCAGGTGGCAGGATAGGATGAAATCTGGAATTTTCACCACAGTTGATAAGAGACCACCTGTATTCTGCATTTGAAGTCCTGAGTAAACCCAGGACATCAGAGCCTCACCATCATCTTAAAGGAACGTTAGTGCTGCTTTATGGTTACTTCATAAAGGCTAAATCTAAAGAAAAATAAGAATTTAAAATATTTTTAAATGCTTTGAGGGATGAAAGATTGGGAGCAAAAGTGGTCTGACAGTTGCCACAAGTAAGAATTTATTATAATGGTTCCATGCTGGCTGGAAAATTCTGAGAGTTCAAACCCACACATCTTAAAGTTGCCAAGGTTGAGAATCACTGATTTAGAACATCTAAAGTCAGTTATAATGTTTGCAACATTGGATAATGCCTGAGCTTGAAACCTGATAATTCCTTTTAAAAAACCAATTTGGAAGATAGTCCCCTAGCCTTTTCACCTTACATGACAGAGGATTGTGTGAAAATTAAGTCAACAGTTATTGGTACTATCTGAAGAGCGAAGTTGTTCTTTGAAGTGGGATCCTTTTGTAGACAAAACATCATTTGGAATTGAAACAAAATATTTGCAGGAATGCCTTGCTGTAAGAGTAGGAACAAATGCAAAATTACCAAACTAAAGGAAAACACTCATTTTGGAGATTTTTTTTTTTTGCAAAGGGCAAACAAAATGTTTGATTAAACAATGTAATTAGCATTTCATGACCTTTGTTTTTTCTTTAAACAACCATTACACTATTGCTACTACATGTCACCTGGTTACAATATTGTTTCCCCCCTCCCCGCCCTAAATCAACATGCTTGGAATTAACACAATTTCCCAGACAAAATCAAAATCACAACTGATGACTTCTTTTGGTGCCAGTCTTTGTAACCCAGATGATGCCTCCCTTTAAAAATCAGCTTTCCAATTAACAGTTTTGGTCAGATTTATATTCCCAATTTAGCAACTGACACTGACTAGTAAGTTTATAGGCTGAATTATAAATGGCAGTTTCTAGCTGGAGACTGCTTTCATATGTCACTGTCACCATGTAGGAACCGCTTGATTGATTTTTCTTCACGCCATCACAATTTCTCCTCCTTGAATGTTTCCAGCAGTAGAACTCATAGCATCCTGCACCACTGATTTTCCCTTCTAGGGATGCTGAGAAGATCCATCTGGAAAGCTACACGTTATTCCTGTAGGTCTGAAACATCTGGAACACTATAGGTTACACTTAGTTATTCGTTGGTTAGACAACAATAGACCATAATTAGATCACTAACTTGATGTGCATATTGCACCTGCCACCTTAATTTTCCCTACAACCCTGTGATGTAGGTTGGGTTGAGAGTAACAGAAAACTATCTACTGAGCTTCTGTGGTTGAAAATGGACCAGATCCTGGTTTTCCCTGGTGCCTATGGCTCTGTGGCACTAAGTGCTGCACAATGGCACATTAAGCACTATGCCACACAGTGAATCAGTTCTGAACAATTCAAAGAGATTAATGTATCCCTGAAGATGAAAAGGTACTATTTCTACTTTGAGCTATTTTATCTTTGATCCAAAGCTGAGCTATTTCAAAAGCAACTCACCAAAATCTTGATCTTTTTTGTTCTTTGCTCTCCCTAGTCAGTTGTTTCTCTTGATTGACTGAGCAAGGACCAGAACATACGTCTCACAGGGTATCAAAATACATCACTTATAAGCCTTTGTATTACAGAATCTTCACATCAGCCCTGCAGGTTCTTGATGGATTCTGAAACTAAGACTTATAGGCAGTGTCACCATCCCTATTATAAGCGCATTTTAGTTTCAATCACCTTCTGAAGTTCTGGGGAGGTAATTTCACTAATTTGCATTCTGTCTCAATCAGACTAAATAGCAACTAAAAACTACACATAGCTGTCTATATAACTGGGAATCTCACATCACACAATTTTCTGCATCATGCAATCTTATTCCTCACTTGTGCACAACATCATCTAATTATCTCTATTGAAAGCTGCTCTTCTGTTGCTGGAAATCTCACCATTTCCCACACTGGGTACCTGAGAAAATACAATTTTTCTCCTGGAATTGCCTTATAAATAGGGTACACAGGGCAATTGCAACAGTCAGGTGGAAGTTCTTTACACATAAGGAACACTAGCATTTACTGGACATTACTTTTGATATTATTAGTAACAAGCAGCACGACTCTCTTGAATATACTGTACTTCTGCACAATTCTTCGTTTTTTTTTAATTTAAAAAAGCAGTATTATAATTTTAGTGTAAACATAGTTTTCAGTGTTTATGCACAGAGTACAGGTACATTAGTGCAAGATAAATGCCATTTTGTGTTTCACTGATGTGCCATAGTCATTTGAAGCTAGGAAAAGATGTGGGTGAGTAGGTGGAGTAAAGCATTGCTTACAAATTCCAAACTACATCTAGTCTTTATTTGTTTACTGATAGTCTGGAATTATGACGCATCATCACATTGCGATCTGGATATTTGGCAACCTGTTTGCACTTACAATTGGTTAACAAATGGTTATGTGAGTGCCTTTTGCAATCTTCTCCTGCAGGCTTCCCCAGAAAGCCAATGAGGAAGCTGGCAGGGCAGGCTGCAAGCTGCTGCTGCCTACCATGAGGATTTCCTCTTATTTTGTGGGTCTGGGTGAAAGAGCTGCCTCCTGACAGAAGCTGAACTCCTTTGGCTAGGATGCAGAAATGGAGCTGAAATCCTGAAGGTTTTGGCTCTGTTCCTGTAGCCCACCAAAGGAGTTCCTTTCTGTGCATGGATGGGAGCTGTACTACTTTGGCAAGCAGCTTTTTCAGCCAGCCCATAGAGATGAGAGGGAGATTAAATCCAAACAGAGAGGCAGTGCGGTAAGATAAGGAGGGTGGATTGTCTCAAGCAAATGGGAGAGGCCCTGGGAAGCCTGGTGCAGACCTTGTGTATCTCTTTGCTCAGGGGCAAGGGGCTTAGATTTCAACAGAGAGGATTTTCAGCTGCTGAGCAGAGCGCCCCCAAGGTCTCCCCTACCCGCCATCCCCCACCCTCTCCCAAGATACTTCACATTTGCTCTGTCTGGTTGATGACCAGCATGATCGCTTAATGACCATAACTGGGAGTGCTGGGATTGCGATCACTGAGCAAAGTAGCCACATAGGCAGTGGGGGTCACTTTGTTCAACAACCGAGATTCCAGTCCTGAGTGTGGTCATAAGTCAAGGACTATTTGTATAGGCTACATCTCCCAGGAAAAAAACGCAGGCAAGTTCAGGTAAAAGAAGAGTGGGGCTATGGAAAAAATACAACTTCAGATTTGATTAAATTATAATTGATTATATTGAATTTATATGCCATTAAACCAATGAAAGGTGATTTGATTAGTCACATATATTTAAATGTTGTCTCTTTGTGGAATAGTAAAGTGAAATATTTAAGGCTTTTTGGCTTGGGGTCTCAGACTACGCACCTTTCTCAAGAGAATTACAAAATTATTTGGGATCTTGGCTATAATTATAACAAACTAAGCTGGAAGATACTGCGATGCACGGTTATCTCTAATTCTGTATTGTTTACAAGTGAAAGAAACGGGGTGTTGTTATCATTAACAGAAAGGATTCTTATAAGCATCAACAGAGTAATGTGCAATTGGATTACTGGGTCCACGATCACAGGAAGTGTTGCAGAGGTCCCATCCTTTCTCTGATCTCAACAGGCCATTCACGGGTTTCTTGAGCAACCAAAATTCTCCATTCAGCTTTTACAATTTACAGTTAGCTCATCTCCTATGAACTAAAACATTTGGATGTGTTAAAGAATTAATAAGCAGACAGGCTATTTCGGTCACATGAATTGTTATAACATGCCCCTGGCTGCTTGAAACAGCTGGGACCATAACAATGAACACTTCATTTGCTAAAAAAGGTGAAGCATAATCCAGATGTCTGCACAACAGCACTGTTTGGGGAGAGACTGGGGGCGTTAGAAAAGTTGGTTCTAGCATTACGTTTTAATAGGTTTCATAATTTTAAGAAGTTATGAAGTGCACCATGACAGTCTTGGATATCTAACACAACATCCCTCAACCTCTGATTTAACTTGTCTAGCATAAAAGTAACCAAACTCATAAAACATCATTCACATAATTGCATCGTTAGTAACAACCTGGAAAATTTACTTACATGGCTACAGTTCAGTGGGATATTTGTCATTCAGACATTTTTGACATTCCATCCCTGATTGCTGTCATGTTAGATTTGGCATTTCACAGGGTAAAAAATCAGGGTACAGCTGATTTCTTAGAGATATTTCAAAATGGATCGTACTGTGGTTGTGAGTGAAGTACTTTATCAGGATTTTGGTACTTGAGATACAGCCAGTAAATATTGTTGAAATAGTTCAACAGTCTAAATGGGGTGAAATAAAGGCCATTCAACTGCTAAGAATAAAATGAAGGGAGGAAGGAAAGAAAGGCATAGGAATCAAGAATGATTACTTCTACCTGTATGTGCCAGCAGAACTTCTCAGCAAAATGTAAAATTTTCAAAAAAGACATGATGATCACAACGAATTCCACTTCTGAAGGCAACTGTTCCCCATCTTTTTAACCTGTAATTTTAACCATTTTGCTATGATACGATAATCCATTCCAATTTGAACTGCATTCTAAAAATAATTCGCGTAACTCTGCTTCCATCATCAGTGTTGCCATTAATTGTAGTTCCAACATGAAGCAATGCAAAATTATGGGAATAGACTTTTGATTTTATATTATGAAAATAGCTTGGGGGTATATTTGGAATGTATTGAGCTCAGGAATGTCTGGAACACTCTTCATTTCTGGTTTAAAACATGCAATTGTTGTTTATAGTTGGTCAATGGGTTTGACCCAGTTTATAGTGGGTCAAATTGCTCTTCTCTAGCAAACAGCCTTTCTGGAAGTATCTCAGAGTGAACATATTCCATGTTGTTATCTAATTGGGTAATAAAACATCTGCAAGAAAACAACCAAGCTCAAGGAGCACGAAGGACTCCAAAGTTCAACCCTGAGCTACAAATATTTGCTTCTAATTGATTCCATCTACCTTGCTTAAGAGTCGTTTTTAAAATGGAATGTGTATATGGGTAATCCTTGTTGTATGCCTAACATTTCCATTGCTAAGTGAGAAATTTATTAAGTGAGTTTTGCCCCATTTTACAACCCTCCCTGTTATAGTTGTTAAGCGAATCATTGCAGTTGTTAAGTTAGTAAAACAGTTGTTAAGCGAATCCGGCTTCCCCATGAACTTTGGTTGTCAGTAGATTACAAAAGATGATTACATGATCCCAGGACACTGCATAAATATGAGTCAGTTGCCAAGCATCTAAATCTAAGTCACGTGACCATAGGAATGCTACAACGGTTGCATGAAAAACAGTCAGTCATAAGTCAACTTTTTTCAGTGCTGTCACTAAAAGAACCGTTGTAAGTCAAGAACTACCGGTAGCAAATGGCATTTAATTGATTGCATTTAATTCTCTTTTTCTGTCATTAACTGTCATTTGTTGACAACTCTTCAGAAAGTAAGTTGTTACCTATTAAAAAGAAATATGCTTATCAGCTCCCACTGCCCAAAATATCTACCCCCTCTTGGACTCCCGGTCACAATGGAATCCCAGTTTTAGCAGACTCTTCATAAAACATATTGGAAGAGCACAAAGCAAGCTGTAACTTGGGAAGGCTGATTTCTCCCACGGGATCTTGGGAACATACATTTCCTGTAAACTGATGCTCCAATGGGAATGACCCGTTCTGGCTCCTAATGAGTCTATTTCCTTTCTTTCCCACTCAAATCTCTTTTGAAAGCAAGAGAATATGTACTCCAGATCATTTAGGCAAAATTTCCCAAAAACAGATTCTTGTCTGAAATGTACAAAGATCTAATCACTTTTAGAACATAAGTATATGTAATAAGGCTCCATTTGTGTACAACGTAATTTTCTTTTGCAGAGGAAATAATGTTGTTTTTACAGTTATCTTTGTGCTTCTCCTTTCCTCAAAAGTGGGGATAGCAAACTGTTTTCTTTCTCTTCCATTTTATCTTCATTACAATCCCAAGAGGGAAGCTGGACCAAGAGACAGAAACCGGCACAAGTTCCCCCAGCAATCTTCTCATGTGTTCTCTTCAGACACGTGTTGGGAAATAGCAATGTGCTCTTACATAAATTCTACAGGTTATTGTATTGTGTGAAAACATCGGCATTTTTCAGATGGGAAACAGAATTAAGTGGCAATGTCTTTATTATTCTTTTGGTCATGGCTTGCAAAGTAAGGCACACTAAATCTTGTGGCTCTAACCTACCCTTCAGGTATAGGTTTATTCCAGCTACAAAGATGTAACTTCTTCTTTTCAAATGCAACTTTTTTTTGACTCCGGCATTGTTTGTTCTCAGGACAAAAGAGGACCTCCCTCCTTGTCCTCTCCACAATAACAGAAACACCCTTTTGTTTAGAGTCATATATAATATTAAAGTGGGTACAGTACGATATGTATGTTTTTTCAGATTCAAAAATTGAAAGAGCAAGCAATTTGCTCCTTGTGAAGAAATGTGCTCCTATTTACTGTAGCTGTGAACAGACATGACATGCCTAACATTCTCTGAATGAACTTGATTAGAAAAAGAAAACTAAAATCATATGATTTTTTTTAGGCAGAAATCTCTCAATGTATTTTTTAACCTTAAAAATATTTTTTTTAAAAATATACAGAACTTCTGAATGCAGACATAGCTTACATGGCTGAATTAGATATAGACAACATTAGAGCATGTTTACAACCTTAAACTTAAATCTGATGTTCAATGATAACAATACAAAGTAAAGTGGCTGGATGGCTTAGACATTATAGCAATTTTCTCAACGTTTTGCTTTGTTCTTTCCAAGAATGTAATCATTCCCAAAATCACATCAAGTATCTTTGCTTGTTTAAAATACATGACCAACAGTTTTAAATATACAACATATAAAAAAATATAGTGGAAATTCCTCTAAGGGCACATATTTTTATTTACTAGAATAAAGATAGCATTTTTGCCTTTTATTTTCCCTTAAAGGCCTCTGGCCTTCCTTTGTAACACCTACTAGCATAGTCTTCATTGCAAAACATTGGCTTTTGGGGATTTCCTAGTTCAGTTACTAGCTATGGAATAATATGCTGAATTCAAGAAACCAACCCCACAGACATATATCCAGACAGGACCCCTGGTTTCATCGGGCAACAAACTGCAATGAAAGCAGCCAAACTAAGCTTATAAGCTTGTGCCAGTAAAGTCCCAGGCTTGCTTCTATATAATCATGTATAGAATTGCACAATTTGTTTTCACTGTCTTATTTACTGGTGCCCAGTGAACTAAGGGCTACTTCATAGGTTATATTTTTCTAGGAATATATCTTTCTGCTGGAATTCCACAGATTAGTAGCTGACATTCAGAGTTGCTATCTGACTTGAACACTTGCACCAGTAAAACATATCTGTGATACATTAAAAGTGTATACACTCCAGAGGGGCAGCCATATTAGTTGGCTTGATCCAAAATAGCAAAGAGCCTTTAATTGGTTATAAGATTCATTCTGCAAGTGTATTTGTGTGTGTGTTTGATGCTAAGACGGATCTGCCTATAGAACATGGCACAAAGTAGCCTTTAGAAGGACTACCCACTTTCCCATGACAAGAAAATTAATCTAGCAAAATGTACACTATGAATTTTGTAAAAAAAAAGATTTATTTGTAAATAAGCCTGAATATCAGTCATGCCTGAATGGTGGGCTTTAGCCTTTCAGCATCATTAAATCCTTCAGCTATATCATGAAAGGTGTCAGCTCATACTGTAAGTTAAATTTCTAATATATAAGATAAAAATATAAAAAACAAGGCTTCTAAAGCTAGTCCAAGGGAAGCAGTAGGCTAGTCTTATTCAACCTATTACCTCTAGTTGTCCAGGACTACAAATCTCATCATTCCAGCCAACCCAGTCAATTGACTGGGGATGACAAGAATTTTTATCTAACACATCTGAAGGCGCCAGGTTGAGACAGGCTGAATTACTTATGAAGGAGGTTGCATAGCTGCTTTACTACTGATGTAATGCTGGAACTACTAATAGGGCTGGCTTTCACAGCTTCTGGTCTGCAGCCCCAACAGATATACCAGCATAGTATTAAATATCCAATTTACTTGTTCCAAGAAGCTCCAGGAGTTGTCCCAAACATCAAGGTGAATGAAAAAGAAAGATGTGGGGACTCAGAAGAGATATCTTTTAACTCTTTTTTTTACTCACAGCTGGAAGAAAGAGTGAAGTTGATCCAAATAGAAAATGGTGATATCGGAAGGTCTAAAAGCACTTAGGGTTAACCCCATTTAAAGTCTCAAGATTTGAGACTGAACAGAGAGAGCAACTAACACACAACAGAAATCGCACAGAATTAATTAAATGAGCATCAAATCCAATGTAGCTTTGCTAAGAACGGTCAGGAACAGATTTACTCTCCCCTGTCTTCAGATGTAAGATTGGGGTGTAAGGGAGAACATTAACACTTCTGAAGTAAATTATTTTCTGACCATGTTTACAGCAGATGACATCCAGTGTTCATTCTGGTTTAAAATCAAGAAACCCCGTGTCTAAGAAAATACATGTGAAGCGAACAGGAATAAAACTTTGGGTCAAGTCAGAATGACTGGCCTGGGTCTTACAGAAGCGGCCTCAACTTCTGCCCTAGGTTGGATGTGAATTTCATAGTAGGTCCCCATCCTCCCAAATAGCCCTTTGAATACCATTTTACATCTGCTCTGCCAATATACGTGTGTACAGAATATAGACTCTATAGCTCTTTTCTATGCATTAATTAAGTGCATCTGTATACAAAGAATTTATACACAAGAATACAAAGGAAATGCATCGGGTACATTTCAGAGAGGCTGACATACCTGAGCTCCATTTCACGTGGCTCCCCCAGTATTTATTGATTAATAAACCACATTTGGAAAAGGAGAAAAAAAAAAGCTAACACCGTTACAGTCTTCCCTGCCCGAGTCTTGCCATGAGGGCGAGGTAAAACGAAAGGCGCCTCTGAGTTCCAGGCCCTCGGAGTCCACAACAGCGGCTGCGGGGTCCTTGTGGCGGGGGCCGGCCGGTTGCAAGGGAGCCAGTCCAGTCGAGTCCGAGGTCCCGTTTCCCGCGATTCTCCCACTGGCGGCCTCCTGCCTTTCGGGATCAGGGGCTCCGAAGCCGCCGGTGCCGTCCGATGAGTTGGGGGGAGTTGTGCCTCCGGCCTCCGGGGCCGGAACGAGTCCTTACGGATTCGAGCTGTCGCCGGGATTTACCGAAGCAGAAGAGTCGCCACCTCCGCCTTCGATCGGCACTGCCGGACGCTCTCCGTTGCTGGTTCCCGGGTCAACGGGGCTGGGGGGCGCTTCGGGCGGCTGGGGCTGGGTGTGCGGCTGACCGCCGCCTCTCACCGGCTGCCAGATGAGGCTGTAGTAGACGGCCAGCACGATGGCGGCCAAGGAGACGGACAGTACGTAGGCCAGCACGGTGGCCAAGCGCACCCACTTCTTGTTGGTCTTGGCCGCCATGCGCGCCTTCTTGTCCCCGGTGTAAGTGGCCGGCTTGCCCCGCTCCCCGGCCGCCCCCGCCTCCTTCTCCTTCATGGGGGCGCGGCCCTTGGCCCGCTGCTCCACCACCCTCTCCGTCGTGCTGGGACTCCCGCTGGGGATGGGCCTCCCCAAGGGACGGGCCGCCGATCACATCACGACCTGCCCGAGGCTGCTGGAGGAGGAGGAGGATGCGGCGGAGGAGCAGATGCGCAGCTGGAGGGCCTCGGGGAAAGAGAACTGCGGTGGCGGCGGTGGCGGCAGCTCCCAGAGGCGACCGGAGCAGTCGGGCCGAGAGCTGGAGGCAGCTGCGGCTGAGATCGTCAACCGGCCCCGGCAGGATCCTTCGCCTAACCTTCCTTCCTTCCTCCTCCTCCTGCTGGCTCTTTCCCGGGGACGTCGCTCTCTGCCCGCGCCTTTCCGTCTCGCGGCGGCAGGCGCGAGGAGAGAAGGGACCAGCGAGCGAGCGGCTATTAAAGGGGCGATGCAGCGGGAGCTGATAAAGGAGGGGGAGACGCGGCGTGGGGGGGGGGGGCGGGAGGGAGAGGGAGAATGCACAGGAGCTCCCCTCCGCGCCTTAAAAAGGCAATAGAGAGCGGACCGCCAGCCGGCAGAGTCGGGGGGAGGTGGGAGGGACAAGAGGCCGCTTCGTCTCCGGCTTTCACGGGCGCGCTTTTTGCAACGCGCCCCCCCCCTCCCGCCTTTCCCTTCGCTCCCTGGCTTCGCTACGTGCAGCCTTCCGTTCCCAGCGCAGGACTTGCAGCTCTGCGGCGAAAGATGGGGAGGGAAGGGAAGCATCTGAGGACGAGGGGAAAGCAAATCCACCACCCGCCAGTTACTCTTCGTTGGAGTGTCCTGGAATACAGGATACTATTTAGAAACCCCCCCCCCCCCTCGTGCATCCGCGTATCCGGGATCAGAGCAGTCCGGTTTAGATTTCTAGGGATTTAAATGGGTAGCCCCCGCCCGGAGAAAGTAGGGAGAAGGATGGTTTGACCAAAAACGAAATCCTGTCTGGAAGTGCAAAATAGGTAGCCGCGAATTACTGCTTCGTTTCTCAGGTTCTCCTGAGAAACGAATCCAGCTCTGGTTGGGAAGGATGAAAAAGTTGGGAGATGTTTTATCTGCAATGTGGCTGGCGCAGGTGGGTCCCTAGAAGCTAAATCTTCTAAAGGGAGGGGGTTATTCCTGAAGTTACTAGCTTTGAATTGGTGTGTCTGGACATAAATTGCCCTTGTCCTTTTTTATTTGAATGCTTCAGCTATTTCCTGACAAGCAGCTCCTATTGAGTATAATATTACTTTCAGGTAAGGAATAATGAGATTGCAGTTGGAATGAGGAATGGCATATATTTAGCTCATTTATCTTTATCCACACTTCCTATGGATGCTCAAAACTATTATACATTTGACTAGTAAGGGTATGAATGGTGGGAAAATTAGGAGTAAAACTTCATTAGTCTGGTTAGTTTCATTTATCTCCTGTACTATTGTATTATTTCAGTATATAACTCATCTCTCTATCTGTGGGACCCTTAACATAGCTAATGGTAAGAACTTGAATAGCGCCTTTGAGCCAGTGTTGATTCCTGATGACTGTTTTGACAAGTCTCTGGTCATCTTTCTTGGAAATGGCTTGCCGCTGCTTGCTTCCTAGGACTGAGACAAAGTGACTGACCCAAGGTCACCAAGCCGGCTTAGTGCCTAAACTGGGATTTCCAGTTTCTAGCCTGATGCTTTAAAACAAAGTGATTTATACCAAAGTGGCTCTCTCAAGAGCTTGTAGTCTAGAACTTGTAGTAGAATGTAGTCAGCAATCCAAATTTTTGTGCTCCATGACAGCAAAGGATTCAGGTGGAGTATACTAGAATAACCTCACCAGTTCCTATCCAAATTATGCTTCCCAATTTGAGAAAGTTTTTAGACTTGTACTATACCTGGGATTTGATCCTTAATAAATTTTTGTACAAAAATAAGAATAAACACGCCATTGCAAATGTTAACATATAAGTACTGAAATGATCATTCATCCTACAGATAAAATGGGGATGAAAAGCACTTGACCAGTCAATCTCAGGCTTTCTTGCTCTTGTGCACTACTAGAAGAACACCTGGCAACAGGATAACAGTGGTTTTTGTTTTTTTAATTGCAGTCACCCAGACTTTACCCTGAATTAAGGATTAGAGGGTCATAAAAAGAGAGTTGCTACGGTACTTCTAGAATCTCTATGGAGATTCTAGGTCATCCAGGTCTTAGTTCTCCCAAAGGGGCTTTTTAAAGAGGCAAATGGACTTTCTTTTTGTTGTTTTGAAGACATTTTGCTTCTCATCCAAGAAGCTTCTTCAGCTCTGACTGGATGGCGGGGAATGGAAGGATTTATATTCCTTGCAGAGAGCTGGTCATTGCATTCTTTTAGAAAGTCGTTGAGGCCATTTGAGTCCTCAGGGCCACCTGAGTGCAAATGGGTGTGGAGCTTTTTTGGAATTGCTGATAGACTGGAGATAGATGATGTCATATCCCTCTCCCTTTGTTGAGGGAGAGGGATGTTCAGAATTGAAAATTCAGTTGCCTCTTGAAAATGCACCTTTGAGACATATTTCTAGAATCTGGAATTCTTGGTCAACTTTAACTTGAATGTCCTGTCACCTAGTGAAGCCACCCCTGTTGTCCAGTTACTCATTCTCTTCCACTTTTTTTTATCAATGTTCACAATTTTGCCAGGAAACAGTGCTTTCTTGAATTCTTGCTCTTGCTTTCATTCTTTCACTACTTCAGATAGAAGCGAGCTTCTACCACCATGAAAAAAAAATACAATCAATTGTCCAAAAACAATGGTGGTTCCAACTGTCAACATGAATGTTAAATTAATGGAACTCAGATAGAGAAAAAGCATTTGTTTTAAATTCCATTTGCCCTCCACGCAAAAGCGCAAAGCAACAGACTGGCATCACACACATTGAGGTCTTAAAAAGTGGTAATGATTGCATCCCAAGGAAATTACTTTGTTTAGGTTTAATATCAGTTTTACTTTATGGTATGTAGTTCTACCATTTTAAACATATAATTCTCTAGAAATAGTAGGCTACCTTCCTTTTATTCTATTTTGCCTGTTAAAATTCCCTCTTTTAATCTATTTATCAGCTTCACAAATAGACATTTATCTCTTTTAATTTTGGCTCTTGAATTGGACTTATGTATAAATAAGAGTTTTTGAATGTGTTAGTTCTAGTTTTATATTTTACTGTACGTTTTCTTGGTGATAGTTGCCCCAAGCATCATTTATTGCAGAAAAATACAAGTTAAATTAAATAAATAAGCATATGGCATATACAGATTCTTGGTCATATATTGAATTATTAGAAATGAACATAATGTTGAATTCTGAACAGTTGATTACTGTTAAAAAGTGGTATTAAACAGTTATCTTTTAATATATGGATTTTACACATGTAAAGTGTCCCACAAGGTCTACCAAGAACTACCTCCAGATCATGTATGGTAAGTTTCTGCAGTGGAATTTAACTGATTTGAAATATCAGTTCTTCAAAGAAATTAGAAAATTAGCTAGTGAAAACAGATGTGATTGCACCACTGCTCATTTTAAAATCTAAATAAATAAATATATGTAGGAAAAGAAGGTAAGCAAATACGGAGGTCTACCCATGGACACGGGAAACACAATATAATCACAGAGAATAAAGAATGAATGTTGTGAATTTGTATTGTTTCCTGTAATTTGCTTAAGAAAACAAACACAATCGGCACAAATGCTTCATGGGAAAAGAAACTCTTAAATGAACTGTAATTTGTCTTCCGGTTTTCAGGCGCACCATCAAATCTCTCTTAAGTGGGCAATGTTGCTACAAATAAGAGCGAGAGAGGGGCAGGCAGATGCTTTACTGTAGGATTTTATTCCCCAATAGTACCACCCTTACAAGGCTTCACTGTTGCTAAGCAGCAGCTAGGAAACCTGACAAAATGAGATGAACTTGTACTTGTGGTGTAGGATAGAACAAACAGAATAATAGAGTTGGAAGAATTTTTGGGGGGTCTTCTAGTCCAACCTCCTGCTAAAGAAGAAGATCCTATTTTAGACAAATGGTTGTCCAATCTCTTCTTAAAAACCTCCAGTGTTGGAGCATCCACAACTTCTGGAGGCAAGTTGTTCCGCTGATTAATTGTAATTGTCAGGATTTTTTTTTTATTATTTCTAAATTGGTTTGCTCTCCTTGATTAGATGAGAATTGTTGAACAAAGAGTCCATTAGGTTTAGGTAGCCTTGTGCTTTCCAGATGTTGTGAATAATACTCATAATTCTGGAATTTGGCCTATGGTAGCTGGAGCTTTTGTAAGATGTAATCTAAAATTAGTGCAGAACAAGTTACACATACCTTTTGGCTGTACCTACTATTTCCAATCATTTGTAGGCAGCATAGTCAGAGAACTTTAATTTTTGTGTTATTGTGTAATTGGCAGAATCAGAATTCAGGAATCAGAATTCTTGAATGATCAAAAAATTCCCTGAATATTTCATTTATATTAGAATAAAGGGGATCATAGACTTTTTAAAAAAATCAAATACCATCAGTGAAGTTTTATAAAATGATCTGAGTATAAAGTATAAGATAACATTTCCTTAAAGTTGAGATGATCTGGTAACTTCATGGATTTCAATTATTTGCCATTTCAGTTTTTGAAACTTTCCAGTCCAGCCTACAGCCTTGGCATTAATGTTTAAGAAGAGATGTGATGTGTTAATAGAATCCCAAGAGAAAATATGGGAACAAGTAATTCTTGTTTAGCGACTATATAGTGACCAGTTGCAGTTACAATGGTGATAAAAAGGAAATGTATGACCAGTCCTTGCATTTATGACCTTTGTAGATCTATAAAGCAAACGAAAGCTGAAATAAAATCATAAGCACAGTCTTGATTTCACTTAGAAATTACTTCACAACATGAAGTTGCTGGTTCCAACTATAATCGCTAAGTAGGGACTTCCTGTAGTTATAATTGATTCAATGATGCAATTCCTAAAGCCTACAGGTGAGCTTCATTTTACAACCATAATCGTGACCACATCACTTAGCGGTGGCAATCTAGCACTTCCCATTGCTGTTGTCAACCAAATTCCACCAGTCATTAGCTGAAGATCCATTCTGGGCTTGGTCCCTTCCTCCCACAAGCCTTGGTAAGGTGCCTCCAATTCTTTCAACTCCCATCACTGCCTTTTTGGCTACCCTGCACCCTGCCTTGTGAAGCGGCAAGCAGCCCCGACTTATGCAGTGCTGTGGTTCAGAGCCATTTTGGTGCACTGCAGCTCTGAGGGCTACAAGAAGTCCCAATAGAGTCACCATCTTTTTGCTCCTGCTACTGATCAAATGTGCCTGGCCTGGCCCATTGTGAGGCAGCTGATGGTCATGTGAGGCCAATTTCCCCAGGTCTCATGAGGAAACTGCCATGCGTGAGCTGGGGAAAAAAGCCTCATATGGCCAGAAGGTGCCTCACAAAGAACCATGGGTATGATTAGTCAGCAGCAGGAGCAAGAAGATGACGAAAGTTATTTAGGTCAGCAGGGGCTGCGGAGGGCAAGAGGCCAAAGGGACATCGATGGAATGGGAGATAGGGAGAATTTTTTTAAAATTAGATTTATATGCTGCCCTTCTCCGGAAACTCAGGGCGGCTTACAATGCATTAAGCAATAGCCTTCATACTTTTGTATATTTATACAAAGTCAGCTTATTGCCCCCACAACTGGGTCCTTAGAAAGGATGGAAGGCTGAGTCAACCTTTTTTTTTTTTTAATTTGATTTATATGCCGCCCTTCTCAGGAGACTCAGGGCGGCTCACAATGCATTAAGCAATAGCCTTCATACTTTTGTATATATTTATATCAGTTTATTGCCCCCACAAACTGGGTCCTCAATTTACCCACCTTAGAAAGGATGGAAGGCTGAGTCAACCTTGAGCCTGGCTAGGATTGAACTCGCAGAATTACAGGCAGCTGGATGTTAATTGCTGCCTTTAGTAGGAGGCATTAGCCCCCTACGCTACTCAGGCTCAGTTGAGCCTCGAACTCGCATAATTGCAGACAGCTGGGTGTTAATAACAGGTGATCTAGCCAGAGCTATCTGAGGCTCTTTGAGTTGAAGCACCCTTGCAGACTTAATTGCGGATAGGCTTCCAAGTGTCTGGAATCTGATCATGTGACTGTCTGGGCACTGCAATGGCCAAAAATTTGGGGACAAGTTGTAGGTCCCTTTGTAACTTCGAATGGTCACTGAACAAATGCATTATTGCTTAATGCATTGTAAGCCGCCCTGAGTCTCCAGAGAAGGGCGGCATATAAATCAAATTTTAAAAATTTTTTTAAAAAATTAAAAATTGTAGGTTGAGGATTACCTATATATTTTGGATTTCTTTTAGGGCCTTTTCCTTGAGATAGTGATGTATATTTATTAAGGATATGAAAAGACAACTGATGTATTTTGGGGCTTCCTTCTCTTCTTGAGTTAGGAGGTAACCTTGAGATCTTCCCTGAAGTTTATTAATTAAAAAACTATGAAGGAACAACATGAAGTGTTTTTTTTAAAAAAAAGATTACAGAAGCTAGCTTAGCTGAACCTTGGCTTCACAATTAAGCTTTGATTCCAGGTGCCACTAGCCAAGGCACAGTGGTTACCATGACATAAGGTTTTACAAGTCTCTAGTCAAACAAGATTTCATATCTGCCAGAAAGAAATTTCCTGTCTCTGCAGACAGCATAGATATGGTAAATTAGCAAATCCAATCAAAGACAAAACATTTAAATCAGAGACTGATGTTACAGCACCATATAAAGAAAAGAAATATTGACAATATTTTTGTGAACTTTCCTGTATCCCTTAAAATTCAGAGGGAATTAACATTTTCTTTTGAATTACAAAGAGAAACAACTTAGGCCCAACGTAAATTATTCTAGCTAAAAAGAATTAATATTTTTAAAGGACTAAATACTTATACATAAAGAAGAAATGGACTAAGAATGAAGATGGAGGGAGTCATTAATCTGCATATTTGTAACTGCAAAAACTATACACATTTATAAACAGAATAGAAATACAATGGATTTCCAGAAAGAAAGGCCTATGTGCCTGCTTGGATCAATGTCCCTTTTTTTATCATTAATTGTGATTTAGAATGGCTACTTGCCAGCCCTTCAAAGAACAAACATTTGTCCTAATCTTGCACACACATATTATCACTGACCATAGACTTCAACTAATTTCTATTTATGTTGGCATTATAATGCCAAAATGAACAGAATAGAAGAAAGTGTCTATTATAATTAGAACAATTAATCAGTGGCTCCAGAAGTTGTAAATGCTCCAACACTGGAAGTTTTTAAGAAGAGATTGGACAATCATTTGTCTGAAATGGTATAAGGTTTCCTGCCTAAGCAGGGGGTTGGACTAGAAGACCTCCAAGGTCCCTTCCAACTCTGTTATTATTCTATTCTCTGCTATTCTATTCTATGATGTAGCATACCTAAGAGAAACCATACAGGAATCAGACAAAAAGCCTATCTAGTCTAGAATCCTCTTTCCCCTGGAATTAACCACATGCCTGCAGGAAATGCATAACCATAGCTGGTTGAAACTGTCTTCTTCCCACTGCAGTTCATTCCAATTCATTAATGTAGGTAGTTTATAGTCTTCATTATTAGCAGCCATTGGTCCTTGTTTGGGTATCTGTATAATTATTTGACCTAAATATCTAGGGCACCTGAATGTATGACTGATAAGTGTTGTTTACAATAATGGACCTACAGTTTCCATAAAATCTAGTTAGTATTGTCAGCTTGAGATGTATCAGTAGGAAAGACTGAGGTTATACAATATATACAGCAAGCATATTTTACTGCAGCAACTTGCTAGCTGTACTTACCTTGTGCTTTTAAATCCATCCTGGGCATCGTTTGTAATAACCACGTACAGATGTAATCTCAAGAAGAAAATGGTGCATATGAAAGTCTTGGATTATTCATTCAATCTCCTAAAATAGTCACCTTTTTATATGATGACTATTAGGGATTTCTGGATCCAAGCTCCTGATTACGTCAGTGTTCATTTCTGAACTGTTGGTAAAATACACTTAACTAGGTGATAGCTAAGGGTGCTATTTTATTGTGTGACTCAGAAAATCTTAGTCAATTAATCCCATCAATTAACCTTAAGGGAGTTAGATTTAACACAACCAATGTTAAACTATGTCATGACATCCAAGAGGATTATACTGTATCTGTTAACTAACAATTCCTCTCCTGATACAAACTTCTAGAGAGGCTCACAGAAATGTTTTTGTGACCCTTTTTGGTTTTTACCACACTGTACTAGCAGCCACATATGTGTATGATAATGAGGCATAAATAGATAGGCATTAATAATTTCCCCTCAACCTTGTCTGTGGTGGCACCAACCTCAGTTGTTCTATATATATTTTTTTCTTTTACTACAGGAAGAAAAATGAAAGAAATAATGGACTCTCAACCTCTACTACAGCAGCAAGGAAGAATATAAACATGACTATTAGGCACTTGATCAGTACCTCACAAATTATGTGGTGATTATGGCCCATATAACATTTGGGCAATTATTCTCCATCAAACTTACTCAATAGGGGTTTTGTGGGGATACAGTTAGGCACTAAGTACACTTCCTTGAGCTTGTTGGAGAACCTGTCCTTCAAAAAGAACAGTTTCTATGATCAACGTGACTGTAGGCTTAATTTTATACTTCTGCTTCTCTTCTGCTTCTGTTCAATTATATATAGAATAGTTCTACCTGTGGCATTTGGGAATTTGAAACCACAAGGCAGTTCTCTGGGAGTGAACTCCAATTTTGTTATTTATGGGCAAATCTGAGCACATAGAAGATTACACTTCACTGAACCAGTGAACCATTTCCCAACTCTGAACTGTTATTTACATATCTTCTTGTTAGAATGAACCCCAAATTAACGTATTGCTGAACACTGGTAGCCATTGGGCCAAAGCAGCTGGTCAATTTGCTTGCAACCTCAAAAGCTGAAACTGACTTATTTTTATAAGCTGCAAAGGATACATATTGGGATAAAAATTATTCAAATTTATAGGAGTTCAGATCCAGAATTCATGGCACTACCTTCTGGTAGCAATGTACCTTCCAAAGAATAATTACAGTGTGGAACAGCTATTTTTTTCCCCAAGGATATAAAAGTGCTATCTTTTCATTTTACAGAATTGCTTCTCTCTTTAAATCACACTGCATGTCTCCTAGTTCTGAGTTCTTTATGTTCCACAAAGATCAGTCCCTTTCTAAACTGCCAAACTGGAGGCAAGATATAAATGCCTAATTTCAAGGGGGTTGCATTGTTGCCACTGAATTATAGGTCAATAAAAACATTCACCTCCTGTGGTTTTATATATTATTTTGCTTCTTAAAGCATTTACATGTTGCTATTCGATATGCCATCATTATGCTTTTAAGGAGGTCCAGGCAGTTCTAATTGTTTCTAGAAGGAAATTGGTTTTCGCTAACTGCAACAACCAATATTACATATGAAAAAGCACAACTTTGTATCAGCAAACTTGTGGCTTCAATTTGATTCTGCACATTTCCTGTGGGACCACCTATTTTCCCACTTTTCAATTTTTTTCAGTTCTGAGGTTCATTAGTAGTCTCTTGTGGTTCCCCCCGCTTTTTTTTTTAGCTATGTTGGCCAATGGATTGACCAAGAGCTAAGAAGTTCTGAAATTGACTAGCTTATCTCTGACTTAAGGAAGTACTTAGCAGTGTAAAGGTCGTCCTCCGCTTACAATAGTTTATTTAGTGACCATCCAAAATTATAACAGCATTGAAAAAAGTGACTTATGATGGTATTTCAACTGTTGCAGCATCCCCATGGTCACATGATTACAATTCGGATGCTTGGCAACTGGCATGTATTTATGACAGTTGCAGTGTCCCAGGATCATGTGATCACAATTTGTGACCTCCTGACAAGCAAAGTCAATGGGGAAGCCAGATTCACTTAATAACTATGTTACTAAGTTAATAACTGCAGTGATTCAATTAACAAGTCTGTAGAGATTCTCAGTCATCCTGGTCATGGTTGTCCCAAATATGTTTTTTTTCAGGAGGCAACTGGATTTTCTTGGGCTTTTTTTCTTTGGAGACGTTTCGCTTCTCATCCAAGAAGCTTCTTCAGCTCTGACAGGATAGTGTCCATTCCATTCCCCACTATCCTGTCAGAACTGAAGAAGCTTCTTGGATGAGAAATGAAACGTCTTCAAAGAAAAAACAAGAAAGTCCAGTTGCCTCTTGAAAAAAGCACCTTTGAGATATAGCAAGAAAGGTTTTAAAACGGGGCAAAACTCACTTAACAACTGTCTCCCTTAGCAATGGAAATTTGGGGCTCAATTGTGCTTGCAAGTAGAGGACTACCCATAAACAGGAGGACTCCTTTCTTCAATTTCAAGGTGTCAGCATGAACCTCCCTTCCTAATGGCTGCTACTCCCAGGAGCTCTAGCTACTCACTTCTACCCGCTTTCATATCATATTCTTTGGATAATTTATAGCTCCCACACAAATCCTCACAACTGCTCCTTCAAATTCCATCTCTCCAATAGAGAGATTGTTGCTTATTCAACAACAGCTGTGGTGGCACAGTGGTTAGAATGTAGTCCTGCAGGGCTAACTCACTGCTCACTGTCAGGAGTTCGATTCCGAGTGGCTCAAGATTGACTCAGCCTTCCATCCTTCTGAGATCAGTAGAATGAGGACCCAGATTGTTGGGGGCAATATGCTGAGCTGACTCTGTAAACCGTTTAGAGAGGGCTGTAAAGCACTGTGAAGCGGTATATAAATCTTAAATGCTATTGCTATTGCTATTATCTGTCCAAACACTAGATGGCAGGCAAAAGATGCACAAACCCCTCTAATTGTTTGCTGCCCTTAGTGTTAAATAGGATTACTGGTCAACCCATAGTTGTAAAGGAATAATAAAAGTTTTAAAAGTTCATTCAGTTGATCCCACAACAGGAAAGAATACAAAAAATATAGTGCATGAGGTAACTAGGGCACCGAGTTTGCCAAATGAAGCAGGCTTTCCATCAGTGGTGGGTTGCCCCTGGTTCGGACCGGTTCCCAAGAACCAGTAGTAAAACCAGTGGGAGGCTCCGCCCACTGACCCAGACATCATCATAGGTGAGCTGCGCATGCACAGAAGTGGGCACGATGTGAACCAGTAGTAAAGGTAAGTAGAACCCACCCCTGCTTTTCATGTAGTGTTGAGTTTGGGCAGAACAAGAGAGCAGTGCTGCAAAATCCTCTTCCATGTATCTGGTGTTGGCATTCTGTGGGGCAGGAAGATTTAGGGGAGCAGGATTCCCACTGGCTCTGCAAAGGGAGGGAAAGCAAAAAAACAGTTGCATGGATACTTCCCCCCCCCCCTCCCAGAGAGGTGATAAAAGAAAAGTCACAATTCAGTGTGTTAGTTAAAAAGCTTTTTGTGATCCCTTTGGCATTTAATACTTTTAACAGTTGTGCACTCCACCCATCAGTGTATAACAAGTTGCTCAGCACACTCATTTTGCAAAGTGCTTATATTGGAAAAGCACAACATATAATGCAACATCTTTTTATACTTTGGTCCTGGGCAATTTCTAAACGGTATACTCCAGTCTTCTGAATATCCCAGTGCCTGAAAGCTGCTGAGGCCTGGATGGAGAGAACAGGCTCAAACTCAACTCTAAGAAGACCAAATAGCTGTAGGGCCTGGGACCACTCCATTCTAGGGAACCTCTGTCTCTGGTCCTGAGTGGGATCACACTGCTTCTTTCAAGACTAAGACACAATCTAGGGATATCAGTTTCTGCTTGAGGAGCAAGTGGCAGCTATTCCTGAAAGGCATTTGCAGGAGGACCTCCTTACAATCATCCATGTCCTTCCCATCTTGCAAGTCAGGGCAACTAGTGCAATGTGCTCTACATGGGGCTGTCCTTGAAGACCACATGGAAACTGCAGCTGGTCCAGAATGTAGTAGCATAACTAATGATGGGTAAGCCTGAGATGCCTATGTTACACCTCTGCTCTGTGAGCTGCATTGGCTACCAATAAAATTATGGGTGCGATTCAATGTCGATTATCACCTTTAAAATCCTAATATGACAGGACCTCGCTTCCCCATTGACTTTGTTTGTGAGAAGCTAGCAGGGATCATTGGAAATCATCTAATTCAGGGGTGTCAAACTTGCAACGACACGTCCTCACATGATGTATCACAACTTTTCCCCCCTTCACTAAAGTGGGGGTGGGGGTGGCCAGTGTGTGATGTATCCAGCCTGCGGGCCTCAAATTTAACACCCCTGATCTAATTCATGTGGTTCACATGTGCCAGAGGTGGCACACAGCCCTCTCTGATCTGCAGTCACCCCAGTTCAGTTCCGCTGCACATGCGTGCGTGCCTCCCACCGGCCAACTGGTCTTCGAGTGTCTGCTGTGCATGTGCAAGGGGCGGGGTGCATGCAGGGGTGCGCACGCATGAGCGGGCAGGATGAGCCACATGTGGGGGGTACACACACATGCACAGGGTGGGACATATACAGGGGGCCACACGTGCATGTGTGGGGGAGGGCGCATGCACGTGTGGCCCCCTGTATATGTCCCACTCTGGGACATACATTGCACATTGCATTTTGGGTGATCAGGCGCATGCATTCGTTCAGGGATGTGTGCGTGGTTTGGGCACTCGGTCTGAAAAAGGTTAGCCATCACTGATCTGTAACATAAAAGTGACATACAGTTACTTTTCTTCAAATGTTGATTTATTGTTAAATATGACATTTATACTGTTTATTTTTAATTTAAACCATATAATTAACTGACTAAAGAGGTTTAGTCACATGTTTACTATACCATGGAATAGTGAATACACAATTCCAAATCCCCTGGAATTTCTCAAATTGTTCTGGAGAAAATCTATGAGATCTCTAGGAGTTGAAAATGACTTGATGTCACATAATCAATCAATCAATCAATCAATCAATCAATCAATCACTGTTTCTTTAGAGATAGATTGGGATAGACGGCAACAGTTTTGAGCAGTATGCAGAAGAGGCAGGAAAGCAGGAAAAGAACCTTGAGAACAAGAAAAAAATGTTGCCTAGGGAATTCTGGAAATTGAAGTCCACACTTTTAAAAGTGTACACTTCAAACTTTTGCCAAGTTTGAAAAACACTGTGTTATATGAACAAAATAAACCTTGCTGCCATCCTTCTTTGGGGAATGGATAGTTTCAAGCAGTGGTGGGATTCAACAAATTTAACAACTGGTTCTCTGCCCTAATTATTTCTTCCGACAACCAGTTCATCAAACTGCTCAGAAAGTTAACAACCGGTTCTCCCAAACTGGTGCAAACTGGCTGAATCCACCACTGGTTTGAAGACATCAGCAACTGTTTTCAAACAAAACTCCCCCCCCCCACCACCACCAATCACTCACTGGCCCAGTTTTCCATGACACAAACAACTCAGCCATCCCAATCAGGAGACTCATCATCCTTCACCAACAACACAGGATGGCTAGGTACACAGAATGGCAGCCATTTTTAGCCTTAATAAAGAAACAATTTGGAAGGTATCACCTTATATCTTTCTTCTGCTGAGACAGTTGTTAAGTGAATTTTGCCCAGTTTTAATGACCTTTCTTTGCCACAGTTGTTAAGCGATTCACTGCAGTTATTAAGTTAGTAACACAGTTGTTAAGGGGATCTGGCTTCCACATTGACTTTGCTTGTCAGAAGATCATAAATGGCCATCACATCAGTAGTGGGATTCAGCCGGTTCTCTCCAGATCGCAGCGACTGCGGGAGGTTCTGCCCACCCGCCCGGATGTAATGTGTGAGCACTGCGTATGCGCAAAAGGTTGTGCGCATGTGCAGAGGTGGCTCGTGAGAGCAAAGCGAGGGCGCACACATGCTCACATTTGTGAACCAGTAGGGAAGGTAAGTGAATCTCACCTCTGAATCACATGATTTTAGGTCATAAATACATGCCAGTTGCCTAGCACCCGAAGTAAGTCGAGAACTACCTGTAGTTAGAGGGAAGATTCCTTCTGCCCTCCCCCCAGTGGTGAAATCTGAACCGGTTTGCTGGCTGCACATGCATGCTGCACGTATGCACAGTTTACACCAAGCGTGCGTTGAGCACGCATGCCCAGTACACACCAAAAGGAGGTTTGGGAAGGTAAGTAGAACAGCGGGAGGGCGGGAATCAAATGTGGCGTGCGATCTTGGGAACCTTTTTAAAAAACTTTTTTAAAGCATTTTTTATTACCGGTTCGGGCGAATAGGTAGTAAAAAATATTTTTAAAAAGTTTTTAAAAAGGTTCTGATGATCGTGTGGCACAGCTGTGATCTTGGGAACCTTTTTTTTTAACCTGTTTAAAGCATTTTTTTTACTACCGGTTCAGGTGAATAAGTAGTAAAAAAATGCTTTAAAAAAGTAAGAAAAAAGGCTTGGAAGATCACAGCTGTGCTGCGCGATCGTCCAGGTCTTTTTTGACTTTTTTTTTAACTTTTACTTTTTTTTTACTTTTTTAAAGCATTTTTTTACTACCCATTCTCCTATTCGATTTTACGGTATCCTTTCCCTGCCACACCCACCAAGCCATGCCACGCCCACCAAGGCACACCCACAGAACCGGTAGTAAAAATTTTTGAAACCCACCACTGATCTAAGTGGTGTCTTTTGAGTGCTTCAGGCTGATGAGGGCACAGCTACAGTACTTCCCTCTTGTCCCCAGTCACCCTCTCCTCTTGCTATTCTTCTTGTTCCCCACAGAGCTGGATAAATTGCTTTAATTACTGTCTTGCTTTGCTCTGTTGCAAAGAAAACTCTGCAGAGGTGTGCTCTCTATCACTGGTGTTTGAACTCAACCTGAAGGTTACTTCTTGTTACTTTTGAAATACGTTTGGGAAAGGTGTTGGACCAGTGGCTGGATTAGGGTTAGAGTGCTAGACTACTCCATCGTGTACGTGAGTATTTTTATTTATTGCCCTTCCACTTTTGTGCGAGATTGTAATAGTGTAACTGCGAAATTATTGAACCCTCTCAGGAAATGCTGCAGGTGACTCAACTCCCTTTATAATTCCTATTTGCGCTGTTGTTCTTTATAAATGCATGATTAAGCTGATGCTATGACAGTAGGGGAAATGGAATCACACAAAACAGCCTAAAAATATACGAATATTGGTGTCAGACCCTCCTTACAGCTCCCTGACTGGTAGATGAAATGACGAAGAGGCTGGGAAACAAAGCCGGATGATTCAGCCAGTCATTTTGCCCAACGCATGCTCCACATGTTATTCAGACGAATGATCCATTCTGCAGTGTTAAGAGACAGATGCAATGGAGATGGGCAGATGAATAATAGCTTTCATACAGGTTTTTTTGTTTCTGCCAACTGAAGAACGGGATAGTAAATGTAGTAGAAGGAAGGAATTTAATCTTTTCTTTTCTGCAATAGAAGTTCAGAAGGTCATGCAGTTTAGAGCAATTTGAAAACTTTAAGATGTGCAGATATATTGCTGGCTGTGGAATTCTGGGAGTTGAAACTTTAAAAGTTACTGCCATTTGTTAAATAAATAAAAGTTACCAAGTTTGAAAAACATTACTTTGGAGCAATGCTGCACAGCATAGCAAGAGTTCCAATTTTTATGACATCTGTGCATATCTTGACATTTTATGCTTGCCATATTTAGGTTTGGGGAAACTGTGTTTATGTGGAAAAGGTGTGAGAAAAATCACTTCAGTTCAGTGTCTACATTTGTTCATCCAAAAGCTATTTGGCCATAGGAGAACACTGCAAAACATACAACAGAATTTCTGGAACCATCAAAGGCAAATGAAAGTCTAATGTGGGATTGATGTAAGTTTTCCAGATCAACAAATTAATGTATTGGCAGAGTACAGAAATGACTTAAGGTGTTTGTGTTGCTGGAATGGAATGAATGCCTGTGTTACACATTTGCAGCGGCTTGTGCAATTTTGCAGGGTAGCCACTAGAGGTCAATATTTTATACAAGTTCAAATTTTAATTGCTTAAATCAAAATGTAGAGGGACTGTTCGCTTGAATTTATGGCTAAGTTCCACCAGCTACCCTCAAACTGTAAGAAAAAAAACCCTAAAAGGGTTCTAGCAACATGATATGATTCAGCATTTTGTTTTCACCCTTGATGAATGCTACTGGATGCTGATAAGGCTGAAAGAGGAGATAGGGAGTAAACCTATGATATGAGTCAGGAGGTAAGATTACAACAGGTCCCTTTCCTTTTTCTTCCTCCATGCTCTTCTGTGTTTCATACTCCCAGACTTACAACAGCATGCGGGATTCAGGCTGCACTGCTCAATAGGCCAAAGACAGACAGAGGGACAGACAGAGGGAACAATTATGGCTGTCTTATCTCTTGTCATACTGTTACAAGCATTCCCCACACAATCAAAGGGCTTCCAAATATTTAGGGCTGATTTAGGGGAGTGGAGGCACGAGGGTGTGCCGAGTGGCCAATGCTTCACACAGCTCTGATCTGTTCAAAAAAAGGAACATTCATCGTTGACTTCAACATATCCACACCGTCCACTTTCTCTTTCTTTCTTGGTGAAAATACAGAAAAGGAACAAGAAATAGAATTGATTTATGTAAGAAGGAACTATGTCTGAGTTTTGATCACCTTCAAACACAGGGAAATTTAAGCAAAGTACAGACTGGCCAATATGACTCAAAGCACAAGCATTGGCTTGAGAAAGGTAATTGCATGCTCAGTCCTTTTTTTCCCAACAGCTGGGAAAAACACCTAACTGAGTTTATTTGGTCACTCTTTGTCCAACAGGCAAATGAATAACATTTCCCCCGTACATTGCACATTTCTTGCCACCAAAGCGTGTCGTTGTAAATCATTGCACTTGTTAAGTTAGTAACACGATTGTTAAGTGAATCTGGCTTCCCCATTGATTATGTTTGCCAGAAGGTCACAAAAATAACCACGTGGCTCTGGGATGCTGCAACCATCATAAATATGAGTCAGATGCCAAGTAACTGGGTTTTGATCCTGTGACCATGGGGATGCTACAGTGGCCGTATGTGTAAAAAAACTATCGTAAGTCACTTTTTTCAGTGACATTGTAACTTTGAACAATCACTAAATGAACTATTGTAAGTCGAGGACTACCTGTAGTTAGAGGGAAGATTCCTTCTGCTCACGCCCACCCCCACCCCCAAAAGTGGTAGCTACGAGACTTCAGAAGCACATGCACTACTGTCTCAGTGTCAAAGTACGAGCAATGCTCTTGATAAAAAACAGCATTATATCTACTCAATAGCATCATTGTGTGGATGGGCCACACAATGGGCCCATCCAATGGGCCAATGTGAAGGGCCTCCTGTGAGACGGGACTAGTAAATGATAGAGGTATTGGGGAATGATGAAAAGAGAGAATGTGAGTGTCAGAACTGGAAGCCATCTTTTCACCTTTGAGCCTTCAGGCCTGCCACAAGTTCTACTGTGGGAAAATGGGAGGGGGGCTTGTATGGAGTGAAGATGATATGTCGCCAAAATAACATTCTTTCTAGAAAGTCAAGGCTGTGGGGCCCTGCAGCTGTGCTGAGAAGAATGAGGAGGTATCTTCTGTTTCGGAGGGTACCTGATTGGTTCAAGTGATGGACATGTGGGTGAAGGGCAAGGACTTGAACTTTCTTTTGGGTGAGGAAAACCCAGAAGGTTTCAGATTCGGGTTTGCCCAGATGTGCCAATATGACATCTCTAATAAAGATCAGCTTTGAGGAAACTCAAGCCTGAGGGTTTGATTTTGTAGGGGTGTTACTTGGAATCCTGACAGTGAGCTCATTGTAGCAGAGACGAGAAGTGTTGTTCCCTCTCTTTGTAAATAAAGGCCTGAAACGCATTGTAAGCTGCCCTGAGTCTCCGGAGAAGGATGGCATATAAATTGAACTAATAAATAAATAAATAAATAATCTGTTCAAGTTCTCTCCAGGCTTCATCAGGGAACAAATGAGGAGGAGATACACTCTAGTTTCTCTTCAGTCATGCAGTCACAATCACTATCTTCATTTATTTTTTCCATTCCTTCCTGCAGATGCCCTTGGCTTCTTCACAGACTCATTAAACTCTCTTTTTTCCAAACATATGCAAGATCTCTCGGATTTATCTCTTCTGGCCAACAGTGATTTGTCAAGTTTTCATTGAGGGCTTTGAAATCCTGAAATCTGGAACTTCCAACCAAGGCAAGTGATTGCAAATGATGGTGCTGATTTTTGCATGTGCTGTGCAAGATAGGCAAATGATTGGCTTTCTGTGGATTTTGTTGCTTTCCCTCTTCAGCACATGGCTATTTACCAGACATGGTGCCCCAGGAGTATATGGTGGGTCTGCCTTCAGATCTCTGTTTCTCTTCCCTACTTTGCTTTCTCTTCACTTCCTCCTACCCCCCTCCACCGTTTTGACAAACACTTGTTTAAAAAAAAAAGGAAGGAAGCTGAGTCACCCGACAGCAGTTCTTCAGAAGGAGTACTTTTCTTGAGGATTTCTTGCTTTTTCCTATATTTCACTCTGGCGTGATTTTAATCTTGCATAAAACTCAGAAAAACCATAAGCTTCCTGGAGTGGTATAGAGCTACTGCACTAATCAGCTCAACTGACCATCAGGGATGATTTCTGCTCTGAATTTTCATTGATATTTTTGAGTCAACTTTGAATCCTGGTGATTACAGGGACATATCCATATAGTTTTCCTGGAAACAGGATTCAATATCAGTTATTTTCACAGCAGGATTTTCCTGAAATTTCACACACTAAGTATGGTCAGGGTGAAATGAAGTGTTGTTTTCTGTTACTCTTGCAGAAAACTATGACCTACCAATACAGGGCAGCCCTGACTCTAATCTACTGAAATGGGTTCTCCATATTGATAAAGTAAATTGAGTTTTAATTTTAACCTATCCATAGTGTCCTCTTTTTCAGCAATCTATACCAAATAATTTCCCTAACATTTTATACACCATTATACCCACCTCTAGATTAGAAGCAAGACAGCCAACCATTAAAGAGAAGTGGCTACATTTTCCCATCCTACTCAATATGTACTGTCTGATTGAGTCACAATGAGTCATCTGATTTTGCTTCCTAGATATTGGGAGATGAAATATATTTGATTCTATATACCTTGAGGCCATCATTGGTTAGCATTCGAGTAATGGGGAAAACAGTCCTTCAGTATAGAACAGCTAATGATAATTTCACATAGTGTCACTCATAGGTTATGGAAGAGGTGAGTACAATGCCATTAAGACAAAGATAGAAAATGCAGTGGGCAAGGAGCTGTGGATAAATATAAATGCAGATATGACCACCAACAACAGTAGAAATATAATTCAGATCCAGAAGTGTAAGAGATGTTTTCCTTACATATCATCATTTTAGTCATTGTCTACCCACTCCAGGGTGAAGGCCTCTTCCGCATGTTTCCAATCAATATGGTCCTGAGCTTTCTTTTGCCAACTGGGCCTATAATACTTACTGATATCATCAATCCAGCTTGTTTTAGGTCACTTTCATGGATGCTTTTTATCAAGTGGGATCCATTCTATGACTGTCTTGGTCCACCTGCTCAGTTCTTCTTGCTACGTGACTAGCCCATTTCCTTACATATAATGTAATTATATTTAAACATATACTATATTTTCCTGCGTATAAGACTACTTTCTAACACACAAAAATCTTCTCAAAAGTCGGGGGTCGTCTTATACGCCGGGTCTCATTCTCCTGTAACCAGGCAGACCAGCCTGAAAGGCTCTGACGAGCCTTAAATGGCTCTGAGGAGGGTTGTCTTATACGCCCAGTCGTCTTATACGCCAGAAAATACGGTATTTAACAATTTAAAATATAACAAGGCCACAGACCTCTGTCCCTAAACTACCCTTCCTCTACCCTTAAGACAGAATAATTCTTCCTCTTAAACTTGATTGTCCTCTCCTCTCACTATGCAACCCAGGGCAATGTGGGTACGTTTTGAAATCAGCAACTTCATTTCATCACAAGAATCTTTCCACATATATTCACCCAACTATTAGGTATTCAGAAAAAAGTCACAAAAGCTGCCTTAAAACAGTATATGTCTTGTCATCATGCCATTTAATAATGGCCAAAGCTACAGAGGGAAAAACAGAATTATTAATATCAGAAAAGCCTAGGGACTTGCTTAGAATATATCATGCCTAGTGATAAAGCAGGAGTACACAATAATATTGAGTCCAGAGTCTTTAAGTCAAAAATTGTGCCTGCAGTAAAAAATGTAGATGGGGGCATTGCACAATCTAAATTTAAACGTAACAGATTGATCAAAATTAACACAATGACTCTCAATGTATTTAACCGTGCCATCCTTCAATCCCATTAACAAGTTGTTCAGCAACAGCTCTGGAGGTTACAGCTAAAGCTCTGAGAAGTCTCTTGTAAGTGAGGTGCCACAGGTCATGATAAAGTTCATCATATCCTTTTCCTATTCCAGTTAACTTGTAGAAATCAGAAGTGAACAGTTCTTGTATGAAATAGTTCTGATAATAGTAGGAGAACAGGATACAGGCAGATTCTTTCTATCGTCTGGGAGAAATTTAATTCAGGATGCTCCTAGATGAGCTGCCCTTCAAGCTATTCAAGCATTGTCCTTTCCGTGATAAACCAGAACTGCAATAGCAAATGACTTTTCATTTATGCTTTGGGTATGTATAACTTCCTTGTATGATCTGTGCATACAAGAGGATGCTCTGGGGATGGCAAATACAATTCACCAAACATACACTTCTTTATTTGTGTAATTTCTCTTCTAGGCTAAGAACCTCAGATAATGAAAGCACAGATAACTAGACCTTGAAAATAAGTACTTTCTATATGTGCAAAAATCTATCTGCAATTTGCACGTGCATAAAATAACTTCCCCAAGCCACCCTCTAAAAATCTACTCCAAACAGAAAGGTGCACCCCAAATCACATATATATTAAACTTTTTACCATTGATAACAAAGCCTGGTTGGTTTTATCCATCACAAACATCCCTAAACATGAATAATGGAACTGTGAATAATGAGGACATTTGCATAACGATAGGAATAAAGATGATTATAAGATCTCTAGTGGATTCCTCAAATTGGCCTTTTCCTCCTTCACAGATTTTTATCATGAAAACCACATAAGAATGGATGGGAGACAATAAGAAGGTTACATATAATGCATATATGTAAGTAACCTATTCAATTTACATCCCTGTAAATTGAATCAAAAATTTAAAGACTCTTTTCCTTTTAATTGAAGCTGTCCCTTGCCTATTCAATGTTATTGCTGCATATTTATTTATTTATTTATTTATTTGTTTAGATTTGTATACCGCCCTTCTCCTTGCGGACTCAGGGCGGTGAACAGCCAAATAAAATAGTACCCAAAAGTTAAACAATTTCTTTAAAAAAGCATATAACTTTGGCTAAAAATTAAAACCATTAACCATTAAATATTTAAAATACCCAACCCTATAATACAGATCTTAAAAATTCAGCGGGGTCAGGCTAGACCAGCAAGCTGAAAGAGATGAGTTTTCAGGGCCCGACGAAAAGTCCGGAGGTCAGCAATTGATTCTCAGTTTTGGAGGAAGATCGTTCCAGAGGGTAGGGGCTGCCACAGAGAAGGCCCTCCCCCTGGGGGTCGCCAGCCGGCATTGTCTGGCTGACGGCACCCTGAGGAGACCCTCTCTATGGGAACGCACCGGCCGGTGGGAGGCTATTGGCGGCAGAAGGCGGTCCCGTAAGTACCCTGGTCCTAAGCCATGGAGCGCTTTAAAGGTGGTCACCAACACCTTGAAACGCACCCGGAAGTCCACAGGTAGCCAATGCAGCTCGCGCAGGAGAGGTGTCACATGGGAGCATCCCGTCGCTCCCATAATCCCCCGCGCGGCCGCATTCTGCACTAGTTGGAGCCTCCGGGTGCATCCCAAGGGGAGCCCCATGTAGAGAGCATTGCAGTAGTCCAGGCGAGAGGTGACGAGTGCCTGAGTGACTGTGCGTAGGGAGTCCCGATCTAGAAAGGGCCGCAACTGGCGTATCAGGCGAACCTGATAGAAAGCTCCCCTGGCCACAGCTGTCGTGTGATCTTCCAAAGACAGCCGTGGGTCCAGGAGGACGCCCAAGTTGCGCACCCTTTCCGTGGGGGCCAATGATTCGCCCCCAATAACCAGTGATGGTGTCAGCTGGCTATATCGGGACGCCGGCAGCCACAGCCACTCGGTCTTGGAGGGGTTGAGTCGAAGCCTGTTTCTCCCCATCCAGGCCCGCACGGCTTCAAGGCACTGGGACATCACTTCCACGGCATCGTTGGGGTGGTCTGGGGTGGAAATGTACAGCTGCGTATCATCAGCGTACTGATGGAACTCCACCCCAAAACCACGGATGATCTCACCCAGCGGCTTTACATAAATGTTGAACAGGAGGGGCGAGAGGACCGATCCCTGCGGCACCCCACACACTAGGCACCTCGGGGTCGACCGCTGCCCCCCTGTCAACACAGATTGCGACCGGTCGGAGAGGTAGGAGGAGAACCACCGTAAAACGGTGCCTCCCACCCCCAGTCCCTCCAATCGGCGCAACATGATACCATGGTCGATGGTATCAAAAGCCGCTGAGAGGTCTAATAACACCAGGATAGAGGAATAACCCCTACCCCGGGCCCGCCAGAGATCATCCACCAATGCGACCAATGCCGTTTCAGTGCTGTATCCAGGCCTGAAGCCGGACTGGAGCGGGTCTAAATAGACAGCTTCATCCAGGTACCGAGGGAGCTGCCATGCAACCACATTCTCAACAACTTTCGCTAAAAAGGGAAGGTTGGAGACTGGACGGTAATTAGCCAAAATAGCCGGGTCCAGGGAGGGCTTCTTGAGGAGGGGCCTCACCACCGCCTCCTTCAAGGCGGCCGGTAGGGCACCCTCACGCAAAGAAGCATTTGCAAAGATATAATATTTAGACTAATTAAAAGACCAAGTCTATCTCTCCATGTGTATATATGTATATACTGGATGGATGGATGGGTGGGTGGAGAGAGAGAGAAGGAGAGAGAGACATGATAGATAGATGATAGATAGATAGATAGATAGATAGATAGATAAATAGATGATAGATAGCTAGATAGCTAGATAGCTAGATAGCTAGCTAGCTAGATAGATAGATAGATACTCTAGATAGATAGACAGACAGACAGACAATGCCATTTACCTGAAATGATAAATAGTGAAGGTTTTTTTCCAGGCTACAATTAAATTCATACATGCATAATACTGTATGTATGACTTTGTCAGTATGTTGGAATTTCTGGTGAGAGATAGAGAGGTAGAAATAAGTCTAGTTAAGCACAGAGACAGATATGCTAAGCTTTCATTCTTTTTTTAAAAAAAATGTCATTAAAGTCTGACAAACCACAGGTCAAAACCTATAAGGGAAGGATTTATTGGTGCCAGGACTAGAATGCAAAAATCTGGGGAGTGTGGCCACTATATATCTTTGCTGCCATCTGTTGAGTTCTGAATTTTTGCAATTCAGATCTGGCAACCCTAGACACGATCCCATAAAATGGGAGGAAATTAGTGAAATGTTTGCTCTCAAGGGTAAGCACCCTCCATTTCTTCCCTTCCTTTTCAAAGCATCTGATATGTTTGAGGATTTGCATAGTGTGTAGATCACAACCACAGGTAGTCAAATAGCAACTGTTTTCCATAGGAGGAAATGATTCTTAAATCTCAGTTTATGTACATGGAAATATTTTGACAGCAAGTTGGCTTCTAGAGCAAGCCTTCTGTCTGATGTATTCAAAGTAGACTCCGTGATTGCCATTTTTACAAGCTCATTCCAGTTTATTTTGTAACTTTCTTATGAATATTATCTCTTTCTCTTTCATATTTTCATTGCTAAAAAATGTTAACTTCGTAGATTTTGAAGAAATACTCAAATCATCTCTGCTTCGTGCCACTTCTATCCAATTTTCTATTTTAAAAATTCTAATGTAGATGAGAAAGAGATTTCCCACTGCTCAATCATCTTCTAAAATAGAAGTATTTTTTTTTTCTTTTGCTGCATGAAAAACTCCCTAGAATTAATTCGAGCTGTGTGCAGATTTCAGACATTGGAGAATAATCCAGGGGATTGCAGAGCTAAAGGCTTCAAAGCATAACTACATTAAACCATTGTTTACTTAACCATGATATACTCAGTAGACCATATCTGGTCCACTTTACATAATGTACTAAAGCATAAACTCAGTTTACCAACTATGCTGGGGATCTGTTTGCATGGCTAACCCTGTCTATTTCTCCCGTTGGCAAGAAGTCCCAGCTCTGGGCATGAAATGGAGATGAAATAACCTTTCAGCTGCAACAAAGGATTTGCTGGCTTATGATTTTATTTTATTGTATTTCAGAACAACCAAATAACGGAATGAGAGTTGGAAGGGACCTTGGAGGTCTTCTAGTCCAACCCCTGCTCAGGCAGGAAGCCCTATGCTTGTGATGGCGAACCTATGGCATATGTGCCAGAGGTGGCACGCAGCATCCTCTCTGTGGGCACACGGGCTGTTGTCGCAGCCCAGCTCTGCCGCACATGTGACCGTGCCTCCCGCCGGCCAGTTGGTCTTTGGGTCTCTGCCGCGCATGCGTGGAGGGGCAGGGTGCATGCTGGATCCACGCACGCATCCAGGGCTGCATGTGCCTGAGGCAGGGAGCACGTGGGGGACCACATGCACATTGCATTTTGGGGGTTCAGGCACGCACGTGCACATTCGTGAGTTTACACACACACTTTGGGCACTCGGTCCAGAAAAAGTTAGCCATCACTGCCCTATTCCATTTCAGACAAATGGTTGTCCAATCTCTTTTTAAAAACTTCCAGTATTGGAGAACCCACAACTTCTGAAGGCAAGTTGTTCCACTGATTAATTGTTCTAACTATCAGGAAATTTCTTCTTAGTCCTAGGTGGCTTCTCTCCTTGACTAATTTCCATCCATTGCTTTTTGTCCTGCCTTCGGGTGCAGGAGGAGAGGTTGCCTCTTCTTTGTGGCAACCTCTTAGATCAGTGATGGCTAACCTTTTTGCTGTCGCATGCCAAAAGTGGGGGGAGCCCAGGGGGGTCATGCACACATGTGCCCACACCCATAATGCAATGCCTCCCGCATGCCTTGCCCCACACGTGTGCACCACTCCCATACTCCCTTTCCCTTGCACATGCCTGCATGACCCCCCACACTCCCCCACCCCCCCACTCATGCACACGTGCACCCCCATGCATGCGTCACACCCCCACGCCAGAGACCCAAAAATCAGCTGGCCAGCAGGAGGTGTGCGTACATGCATGGTGGACTTGAGCTGGGCAATGGCTCACGTGCCAGCAGAGAGGGCTCCATGTGCCACTTGTGGCATGCGTGCCATAGGTTCACCATCATGGGAATAGGGCTTCCTGCCTGAGCAGGATTGAGCAGGGGTTGGGTTGGACTAGAAGACCTCCAAGCTCTCTTCCAACTCTGTTATGCTGTTAAATTAAATTCATGAAGGTTCACGACCCTGTTATGAGATGTAAGCTAACATTTTAAAATAGCTCACCCTATCCTTCTGTGCTTGAATGATACAGGACAAGTAGAACTAGCTTCTAAAGAAATAACAACAATAGTATATTTTATAGGGAAATTGTGTTAGGGGTATAGGGATTTGGGAAGTTCTTCTCTTCCATCTAATATAGTGAGGAGCCATGGTGGCACAGTGGTTAGAATGCAGTATTGCATTCTGCCCACAGCCTGGGCAGAATGCAATGCAATGCAACCTTGAGCCTAAGGGGCTCAAGGTTGACTCAGCCTTCCATCCTTCTGAAGTCAGTAAAATGAGGACCCAGATTATTGGGAGCAATATGCTGACACTGTAAACCACTGTAAATAATCTGGGAGTGCTGTAAAGCACTATGGAGTGGTATATAAGTCTAAGTGCTATTGCTATAATGTTTCTCAAACTTAGCAATGTTAAAAAATATTGACTTTCAACACTCAGAATTCTTCAGCCAGTCCACATATCTTAAAGTTGCCAAGTTTGAGAAGCACTGAATAGGCAAGCAGTAGCCACACTTTGTGAAGAGACCACAGTTAATAAAGGAAGGGAACAACGATTACTCAGTTTCTCAAAGAAAAACAGAGCAGCCAGCTAACCAGAAAAACAGAGCAGCCAGTTAAGACTTTTTTCAGTGTCATACTCTCTGGATATATTGGACCTACAAATTCTCTAATTCCCTGTGTGCTGAGAAGAGCTGTCCAAATTCCCTGCCATAATGTTTAATGTTGAGAAATGAACAAGTCTCAGAAAGGAAAGGAATGTTGAAATAATTTCTGCATTGCTGAAGAGAGAAGCAGAAGCTTTGATGAGGAAGTTGAGAGCAGGAAACCCTCGCTAGTTGGTTTCTTTTTTGCAGTTGATGGTTCCTGTTGATCACGTCTGTCTACCTAGCCCGCCGTCTATGGATTTTTCAGCATTTACCTGTCTGCTTTAGAAAACCCATCGTTTGCCTATGCAGATCAGGAGCTCAAGGTTTGTCTCTGGAAGCCACTGAAGCGTTTTCCCTGCCTATAAAGCATGTTGGTTCCTGAAATAATAGTGAGCACCATGTGAGGAGAAGCTCCAAAAGGCTGAAAGGAGGCAGAGGAAGAGGAAGAGAAGAAAGACACCCCGCTGCCCAACTGTCTGGGGGTGTGGAATGCCAGAATGTCAGTGCTTACTCCTATCCTGACCCCTCCTAAGGTGAAGAAGTACATGACTGAAGGTGAACGCTTTTTCAAATGGGATGACGTAAGTACCATGGCAATTCTCGTTTTGATATGGACATGGGAGAAAAACCAGTTTGAGGCTCTGGATCACATGCCTGGTGTTACACATACGTGGTGTAATGAACATGCATGGTTATGGGTTAAGGTGGCTTTGTGTCTTAGCAAATGGAGGGCAATCTCTGGTTCCAATTTTGCCTGTTTCAGGAAAACAGAGCAGCAGGGCCTTTAATAGCTCATAGAAAGCGACTGAGATGATATACAGTACAATACAAATGTATCTCTGGATTGATGAATTGCTTCCTTTCGTATCACCCTGACAGAGAGATTAAGAGATTTTTGGTGAAGGCCTTTTAATAAGTAAATTTCTTTATATGTAATACTGAAATGTGGTCATATCAATCTGTGGTCATGTGTATTACTCAGCATTCCAATTTACTAGTTCCTTAATAATACAACTTGTAAAATTAAGATTAACTGCAGTTTTCAAATACTTCACAAAATTTGGCAGAAAGCACAAAAGGATCGCATTGAAATGGAAAAAGCTCTATGTTTAAATGGTAATAACTAAAGTCTGTTAGTTAACAAGGAATCCATTGTGGCTCTTCGTATTTCTGCAGATTCCAAGGTTACAGAATGTTAATTTTGCAGAAAATATCAATAAGAAAAAATATATTGCCACATCCTTTGATTAGTAAAAAATATTGCCTTTTGCAAAACAAATAGAACACATATGTCCAACAATCATTCATTGGCATCTGGAATAATATATAGTAAATTTTCCAGTTTCTTAATATAGTTCTTTTTGTCTCCTCACTCCCCAAACTTGATAAACAATCAAATCCCAGTATTCTGGTAAATAAGTCAATATTACATTCACACCTTCATTGTTTAAACATAGTCCCATGAATCTACCAGGGTACTTTAATACACATTTCCCGAAGGGTAATAAATTATCAATATTTTCTACCAGTTACATACTCTTCCTAGTATGATAGGTTAGCTGTGGAGTAACAGAAAGCAGTATATGATGGAAGTAAAGCATGCATGATAATAAATAGAACACTGAGTGAATTGTTCAGCACTATACAGGGAATAGAAAAGGGATTGGAATCTTGGTTGTTTAATGTATGCATGAATAAATATATAAGGAATGCATGTTTGGACATAAAACATATGCTTGTTACTAATGTGAATGTGTGTGTGCCTTTTTATGAAGACTATGTCATTTTGCTGGCTGAGAACCCAAATGCTTTGCACAGTATATTATCTAGATTGCATAATGCAATGAAAAATGGCTTGGATAAGATATAGCCATGTGATGGTAAATGTTTTAAAGTTATGCACTTGTAATGAAGAATTAGCTAGTTGATGAATACACACACACACACACACACACACACACACACACACACATATATATGTATGGTTCTTTCTCCATCTTTTCATTCTGGCAGCAAGCAAAATTTTTGTGCTGCATTGTGGGAGACCTATATAACTATTTCTGGCTCATTAGCCATCCTCAGTAGGCCACACCCACATCTCATGTTCCTCCCTGTAAAGGCCCAATGTCTATTTTCCCTGTAAAGGCCCAATGTCTATTTTAAGAACCCAGAAAGTAGTGAATGTGATTTCGCTCAATTGTGGTTCCAGAAAAATCTTGGCTACATAGGAAAAACCTGGCTTAAAGGAAAAACACACATTAAACCTACGAAAAGTAAGAAAATAGACATTGGGCCTTTACAGGGAGGAACATGAGATGTGGATGTGGCCTACTGAGGACAGCTAACGAGCCAGAAATAGCTATATAGGTCTCCCACAATGCAGCACAAAACATTTGCTTGCTGCCAGAATGAAAAGATGGAAAAGGAACCCAGAAAGTAGTGAATATGATTTCGCTCAATTGTGGTTCCAGAAAAATCTTGGCTACATAGGAAAAACCTGGCTTAAAGGAAAAACACACATTAAACCTACGAAAAGTAAGAAAATAGACGTGTGTGTGTGTGTGTGTGTGTGTGTGTGTGTGTGTATAGAATGTTGTCTAAAGATGGAAAAAATGGCTGGAGAAATTTTAAGACATGCAATATCTATAGAATGATCGTGAGCAGTATATGGTCTGTAGCAAATAATAAATGTTTGATAATGTTGATAGCAGGGATGAGGACTGAATGCAAAAGAAATACAAGAAAAAAGAGCAAGTTGGTAGGAAGACTAAGAATATTATGCTTGGATGGAGTCCAAAAGGAGAGACGAGAAATGTAAATTACACACCCACACAAATATAAATTGATGTTTAGATATGATAAAATGCTAAAGGCTAGCTTACAAGGATAGAAAACTTTGGGAAGCTATAATGAATGTTTTTGTGTAAACTAGATTTAGCTACGTTAGCTATGTTTCCTTTTCTCCCCTGCCTTTTATTTCCTTTACTTACTGCTCACTTTTTTTCCTCCTGTGCTTTGCATAAGATTGCTAAATTCTGGCATGGTTGTCCTTAGCGTGCTTTCTACTAAAAAGAGAATTGTCATGAAAGAAGGCAGAAGAGGGCAGACTTGCACAAAGGCTACATCTGCTGACGGAGTGTAAAGATGCAATTTTAGAAACGAAGCTTATAATTTGTACAGAAATACAGCACATCTTATCCTAGTGGAAAAAGAGTGTGCTGGATGTTCCAATGTGTTATGACTGTGGATGGCAACTTCTCAATGTTTGCTCTTCCATCTTAATGCTTTCCTATCAATAAACTTGACTCAGACTGAATAGCCCTTGAAATTAAGAATATATTCTTAAATGCAGAGGCTGCCTTCTTCTAAAGAGAAACACTCTATTCTAAAATGATTAAATGGCCACACTTGATAATCAAGAAGATGTGTGCAGTATACAAGAATGTAACTAAATATAGCATCTCCTTTTTTTCTTCAAGCTTCTTGAGAATTATCATTGCTCAATAATGAGGAAGCTGAATCAGTATATTTTATCTCTCTATCTCTATTTATATCTGTTTTAGATATTGTATTAAAATTGCTACCAGTAGCAGTGTCCAAATTGGGAACAAGTGCATAAAAATTAGCTAGGTTATTTGTTACCTCCTCATGGACCAGCTTTGCAAACATTTTATTAATTTCATTAATAAAATGCAGAGTCACTCTGCAAAGTGACTCTGGGCAACCTACAATTAAACTCATAAATGTAATAATACAATATAAAACATTAACTAAGCAGACAGCAAGCAAAAATCAAGATGGATATGATGGTAGCATTGTCCCTGTTAATTCACCAACCACCAGTTTGGGTTTTATTGCTTAGGTTTGAGTTGGAACAAGCTGTCACTTGGACATAAGCTGTTGTAACAATCCTATCTTTTGCAAATGTCCACTGTAAATTTTTCTTTGGATTAAATGCCATCTCATCTTTCATATTGAAGCAGATCGTTGCAAATCTCCTCATGGCATTTATACTACAATGACAATACCTATGTTAGAAGATGAAAGGTATATTCTGAATTAAGACAATTTTAGAGTTTCAGATAATGCTAAATAAAGTTGTTAACATGGAACAAGTCGGGAATTGACCTCAGCAGTACTGGAAATCTTATAATTGGTTGTTTAACACCCAGTTGAAGTTACAATGGACCCACCTGGGGGCTACATATGACCTGGATTCAGAGTTCTGACAGTGGGGGGGGGGGCATGATTACATTTTGAGCTCTGTGAATTTTGATCACATGACCATGGGGATGCTGCAACAGTGATAAATGTGAAAAATGGTCATAAATCACATTTCAATGCCTTTGTAACTTTGAATGGTCACTAAACAAATGGTTGTGAGTTGATGACTATTTGTATTCATTTTCTTTGTTTCTTACCTCAATAAAAAAATGTATAAATTAAGATTTTTGAACTTTGCATCTTTTTCCTCCCAGGAATCTGCAAATGCACACCCTGTCATTCTACGGGTGGATCCAAAGGGATTTTATCTTTATTGGACTTTTCAAAATAAGGTAGGTCCTGACCGCCAGAAGCCACGGTATACACCATGGTATACAGTAAATGTTTTCAGAAAAAAATAACACTCCTAACATATATCATAGATGTTCTCTAAACTATGATCTGAAAATCATCAGCAAACTGCATAATCTGTGCTGGAGATTTTAATCTAAGATCCTCAGAAAAAAAAAATTCTTAAAATTGGAAGGCATTGTAAAGCATATATATTAGAAATATTTGGCATTGTTAGACTCCAAAATATAGAAAATCTTTTTTTAATAAGCACACTAAAATTGCTTTGGATTAGATATATTTTTAGTTCTTCTGTTTTGGTGGATCAGTAGGCCTTGTTACAGTCGCAGACCATACTCTAGGGACTCTGACTGTGAATTTTAGCAATTACAGTTCAGCTAATTTTAGATGGCATTTTAACATTTGTCTCTTAAGAGATTAACATTTTGCAGAATAATTGAAATTAAAAAAAAATAATTGGAGTTCTACCAAGATGTTAAGTTATTGCGGTAAGCATAAGATATCTATCAGGAGGATCCATTGTTGCTCTCATTTTAGCAAAAAGGAGATTTAGAGACTCTAATTTTGAACAATTAGAAAATAAGATTAAAAATTCGTTTTTGTTATATGCTAGAAACAACACAGACAACTCACATCAAACATTTAAAACAACAAAATTTACGGGGATTCTATGCTCAAAACAATTTGAATATCCCAAAATCTTTCAGCCAGAAGTATTGGTAATCTGGAGAAGCTGTAAATTTTTGGCATTATCATTTGATACAACAAAAATAATGAAATTTTATATCTGGAATACAGATCAATGATGGACAGATATTTTGTGAGCCAGGTGCTATCAATTGTCAGTTTTATTATATTCTTTATTATATTTATATTCAGGTACATCAAGTAAGCAACCCTTAACTAAAAAGCAAGGAAGTAACAATTTCCTGGGAAATATTGAAATGAAAAAGTTTTTTTTAGATAGGAAAAATAAAAATTACAAGAAAGCTCAGAGATGTTGTAAACCATGAAATTGAGGAGAACTCGGAAACAGATGGTGTTTCAGTTCCATGGTCCAGTCTTATTGGAACTGATATTGGTGGAGGCCTACAGTCAATCATTTAATACTTCTAAATTCCCTGTATGGTTTTATGAGGCTTATATTACAGTAATATTAAAGCCTGAGAAAAACCCTACAGGATTACAAGGAATGGACTAATATCTTTGCTTAATGCAGACACTAAACACTAGACAGGTTTCAGAAAATAATACCATTTATAATTTAGCCATCATATTCTGGATTTTTTAAAAAATAGATAAGCATCTGCTTGGTGATTGATATTATAGATATCATCAGTAGTAAAATGCAAATTTTACTACCGGTTCTGTGGGTGTGGCTTGGTGGGCATGGCTTGGTGGGCATGGCAGGGGAAGGATACTGCAAAATCTCTATTTCCACCCCACTCCAGGGGAAGGATACTGCAAAATCCCCATTCCCTCCCCACTCTGGGACCAGCCAGAGATGGTATTTGCCGGTTCTCCAAACTACTCAAAATTTCTGCTACCAGTCCTTCAGAACCTGTCAGAACCTGCTGGATTTCACCCCTGGATATCATGGTTCAGGCTGAATTCATAACATGTTTTCTAGGAAGATATGGACTTGCGCTATCTTTTGTGTATTGGGCTATAATTACATATTTGCACCCAGTGGCAAGGATTTTACAAATGCTTTTATCTTTCAACCTATGAAGTTACAATGTGGCACTCAGCAAGGATGTCACCTATGTTTCTTAATCTTCTTAATCTTTAATATGGTTTTTGAACTGTCGGCTTTTCTTATTTGTCTCCAGAAAATAAAAGTGTAGTGGCACTTGATACTGAATGTAAATTGCTTTTATATACTGATCATATTATAGCTGTTCTTGATAATCATGCAATGTTGTCAACAAAACTTATAGCATTATGGTTTATATTCTGGTATGACTGGAACACATTTAGTTTGTTGCTTTTGGAATTTACTATAATAGTTATACATAACATCCACTGACTCTATAAAATACATATGTTTACACTTAGCCCTCTACATAGAACACAATTGGAATTTGTGATGGTTATAACTTCAAAAACAGGTCATAAATCACTTTTCCAGAGGCAGTCATAACATTGACAGTCATTAAACAAATGGTCATAAGTTGACAGCTACCTCTATATCTTTCTCAAAGTATATCAAATACGTTACCTTCTTTTCTTCCATTGAATCATGTCCAATTCTTGGAAATTGTCTACGTCCTTGATGGCGAACCTATGGCACGCGTGCCACAGGTGGCACACAGAGCCCTCTCTACGGGCACGCCAACCATTACCCCAGCCCAGCTCCATTGCGCATGCGTGCGCGCCTCCTGCTGCCCAGCTGGTCTTTGGGTCTCTAGTGTGCATGCGCAAGGGGCGGGGCACATGCACAGGGAGATGCAGGTTGGTGCAGGAGGCTTTCCAGGCCCAAAACGGGGCATGAGGCGGTCTCACGCAGCTCCCCTGCACCCCATTTTGGCTTCCAGATTGGTGCAAAAGGTTTTCCAAGCCCAAAATGGAAAGCCTCCTGCACCAACCTGGAAGCCAAAAAGAGGCGCTGGGGGCCAGGTGCATGCACGGGGGGCGGGGGGCATGTGTGTGGGTGCTTGCATTGCATTTTGGTGCTTCGGGCACACATGCGTGCATTCTCACGCATGCACTTGTGCTTTGGGCACTCAGCACCAAAAAGGTTACCCATCACTGGTCTAGGTAAATCCCTGCAGTTTTCTTGCTAAGGTTTTTCAGAAATGATTTGCCATTGCCTCAAATATATCCAAATGTATAGATACAATTTCAATAGATAAGTTAATGGTTAAAATTCCCATTAAGTCTTTGTGGGGCAAGATTAATGTTATAAAAATGGATATTGGATAGATTAATGTATATTCTAGGGCAGGGGTATCAAATTCACATTGTCACGGCAGTGTCACGTGACATATTGGAAGTTTTTTCCCCTTCGTTAAACCGGGCATGGGCATGGCCAGCACATGACACTTCCAGCTCATGGGCCAGGAGATTGACAACCCTGTTCTAGGGGGATTCCAATATTAATTCATATTTGATATTTTACACAGATAAATAAGTTGATGAGAAAGTATTTATGGGACGCTATAGCCCCTTGAATAGCATTCACTAAATTGAGGTTACTTTATGATGATAGCAACTTTAACATACTAGATTTTCAATTACATCACTGGGGTTTTATTTTAATTTCTGAATGCGTTGAAAGAAGAGTTTTTATGATTATTCTTCTCTCTGGGCCTATTTGGATAGCAAGCATGTAACACTTCTTGGCAGGGGCCAGGTATTCTTAATAGGGATTTTGACTTTCAGCCTTGAAAAATGCCAGGCACATTTTTTTAAAACTTAATGCATAAAAGATTATGTTATGATTCAAAAATTGCATGAGGCCTTGACACTGTGTAATTAACCCACGTGTGAAAATAGCGAGGAAGATGTTTTACTGGGATTCTTGGGCTAAACAAGGGGTCAACACTTTGAATCAGTTGATTACTAATGTGTGTTTTAAGGATATTGAGAGATTGCATATTAAGTATGATTTTTTTATATTATTTGCTTAGCAATTGAAATGTGCATTAAATAGCATAATCCAAATGTTCTAGCACCCACTGAGGTGCCTGCAATTTTAGGATCCCTAAGAGATGTAGACTTAACTGGACAGCAACAACTTTTTAACTATGTGGTCTTCTCTTCTCTAGCTATAGCCTTATTTTTGTTTCATATCACTACATACATCAGTTCAATTTTGGGAATAAATATTGCTATTTAGGATCTTAAACTATACTCTTAAAACATGGGACTTTTATCTCATGAAAAGCTTTGCTGTATCAGATATAGGGGCCAGCAAGGAAGGTAATTTTACATAACTTGAAGAAGCTTACCATTCTGATTTTAAGGAATGGATCCTGGGTATGAGTTTATTGTTTTTTGTTTAAATCTGCATGTATTAAATATAAGAAGTTGATGCAATATGTTTCTCTATGATCTGGAATTAACATTAGGCTTAAATCTTCAGGTTATTACGTGGGCTTTTTCTGTTAATAAAGGGTTTTCTGGACATATTTAGTTTATTTTCATTACTGTAATATATTTTCCTTTTGCACTATATTCTCAGTATCTTTCGTTCTTGTTGCATTTGTTTGTATTCTATTTTTTTTTTTAAAAAAAATTTTTAAAGGAAGCAAAACGAAGACATGGTTTGAAGATGTGAACCAAAGAGATCCACAGATATCACAAAAAAAAAAAAAAAAGATACGTGTTTGAGATGTGGTGATTAGATAATAACTGTGCTGGACCAGTAATAATGCATAGGAAAGGGATTCAATTATTTCGCAGTTCAAAGAAAAGCTGCACAAAAACAGAGCTGTCATGAATCTTGTTATTGTTGTTGTTTTTGTTTTTTGTTTTGCTGCTTTTTGCAACACATCCCTGTTTTACAGCTGCCTCTATGATGTAGCTGCCTCTCCGAACTCTTTAGAGGTATAAAAAGGTTTGCCAGTTCTGGTTTTTAAAAAATAAATAAATAATTCAAAGAGGTGCAGTTTTGCATTTTGAACTCATGATACAACTCTAGAAATAAAATAAAGCTCTCTTCTATTGGAACCACAAGTGGCCAATGCTTCTTTGTTTTCCCCATCTCACTATCCTCTAGATCAGGAGATCTAGAGGCCCAAGGGCCGAGGGCCGATCCGGCCCACTGGGTGCTTAGATCTGGCCTGCGGGGCCGGCCTGGAAACAGTAAAGGACTGGCCCACGGTGCCTCTGCTAGTGAAAATGGAGCTGGGAGGGGAGGAAACGTGTTTTTGCTGGCAGAGGGCTATCAAAACAAACTAAAAACAAAACAAAAGTAGAAATATTTCCATTTTTGCATTTGAGCATGCAAGAAGGGTCAGGAAAGGAGAAAGGGAAAGAGGAAAGAAAAAGAAGGGAAGAAGGGAAGAGAGCATGGAAGGAAAAAGAAGGAAAGAGGGGAAGGAGGAAGAAAAGAGAAAGAAGAGGGAAGGAAAAAGAAGAAAAGGGAGGGAGGAAGGAAGGAAGGAAGGAAGGAGATTGTAATGAGAGTGAGGGAGGGTCTCAGGGAAGTCCTGCCTTAGCACTTAGGCACCACAGGTGCCCCTGACACGAGTTCTATGTCATGCTCACCATGGCCATACCTTGGCATACCCCATGCTCCCCCCCTCAGCCCTCCCTGATGCACAACCACAACTTTGAAGAAACACAACCCTGATGCAGCCTCAATGAAATCGAGTTTGACAACCCTTTTTTAAAAAATTTGATTTATATGCCGCCCTTCTCCGGAGACTCAGGGCGGTTTACAATGCGTTAAGCAATAGCCTTCATACTTTTGTATATTTTATACAAAGTCAGCTTATTGCCACCACAAACTGGGTCCTCATTTTACCTACCTTAAAAAGGATGGAAGGCTGAGTCAACCTTGAGCTTGGTGAGATTCGAACTTACAGTAATTCTAGACAGCTGGTGTTAATCACAATGCTTTAGTCTGCTGAGCCACCAGGCCCTGTTCTAGATCCTTGTTTATACACAAAATAAACCATCTGCAAAGGAAAATTAGTCAGCAGCTTATCTGCTCTCAGATGAAGGAAATGTATAGATTTGTCTTTAATGCCAAATGTATCTATTTGGGAACGGGTATCATTATATTGTAAAGGTTGGAAAATTACTGTGCAATTTCCAGTTTAGTTTTCACTCAGCACACTCCTAGTCAATCCTCACACCCAGATCAGAGCAAGCACATATGACACTCAGTTCAACTAGCAAACAATATAACTTGGTTTATTTATTCAATTTATATGGCCACCTGTCTCAACAAATGAGTCTGGGCAGTGACTAGAATTAAAATAAAATCAAAAGCATTACAAAAGTTAAAATACAAAGTAGCTGAGAAACAGCAAACCCAAATCACTTGTACAAGCAAGAAGCGGTTCCCTGCATGCACTTTGGGGCCTAGGCCTAGGCACATAATCAGGCCTTTAGGACCTTATGAAAGGCCAGCAAGGCAAAATCAACAGTGACATGTTTAAATCTGGTTTTTAGAAAAAGTCAAGAGAAAAGAACAAGCACATTATTTTTAATGCATGCTGGATAATTTTAATGGGCTGTAGGAATATCCTTGGAAGAAAGGAGGAAGAGCCACAGTGAGGGCAATGGTCAAACAAAAGATGTCTCAGCCCACAGAAGGCATGGGGGTAGAGAAAGCATCTCAGAAAGGACCCTTCCTAGTTCTCTGGAAAGTAAAGGCAAAGAAGGGGAGAAGTGCTTTTGGGCATATAAGATTCTGTTAGTGTAACCTTACATAAAGCTAGTATCAGTACTCATGATGTTGGTGTCTTGTGTAGGCTACCTTTAGGGGCTGACACTGGTGAAATCCAAATTTTTTTACTACCGGTTCTTGGTGGGTGTGATGTGACTTGGTGGGCATGGCAGGGGAAGGATACTGCAAAATCTCCATTCCCTCCCCACTCCTGCGGGAAGGATATTGCAAAATTCCCATTCCCACCTCACTCTGGGGCCAGGCAGAGGTGGTATTTGCCGGTTCTCAAAATTTCCACTGCTGGTTCTCCAGACTGCTTAAAATTCCTGCTACTGGTTCTCTAGAACCTGTCAGAACCTGCTGGATTTCACCCCTGACATGAATCATAGACCTTTTGAGTTAAAGAAGGGTAGATTTTCCAGGAAGCCAAGGTTATTTCCCTTTAAGTACAAGTGGATTACATAAAGGGAGAATCAAATATAAAAATATCGGCTCTTTCATTTGCCTTGGAAATACAATACTTTTTAAAATTAGAAAATTAAACAGAGAAAATACTTAAATATAGGAGAGGTGATTACCAGATTTGTCTTCAAATCACATTCAGTGTTTAATTTAAATTTAAATTTTGAATTTAAATCAGCCTTTAAGGTTAGCCATGTATTCCAGAATTTGTACCTCACAACCTGTCTGGCTGAAGTGCTTTTGAGTATGCTAATAAAAGCTTAAAGTGCAAAATTGATATTATTCGAGTGGGTTTGGAGACTGATGCCTGCCATATATATTCTATATAGTTCAAAAGCTACATCAGACCAATAGCTGCCTATGTTATTTCTTCTATTGAATGTCTTCTTAGCTCTATTCTTTTCATGGAATTCTTGCCAGAATAATTATCTATTATTTCAGCATATTCATCTAGGTTTTGCGTGATCTCTTTCAAATGCATTTTGTGAAAACCCACTATGTCCCAGAATTGTTTTATACTGAAACCAGTTTTTGAAGATGATTTTTTGAGTAGAGAAGTGTTAGGAGATGTAAAATTTTCTCTTTCCCAATTTAAACAGCACATTTTCTTTGCTTTGTGGAGTTCTTGGTATTCTGTTGGTACTAGCCAGTTAGTAATGAAATGTCCACAAACAACCAGCCAAGCTTAGAGAACACCAACAATTTTACAGAAATTTTCTTCTATTAGAACCACAAGGGTCCAATACTTCCTTATTTTCCCCATCTCACTAGCTTCTAGATCCTTGTTTATACACAAAGCAAACCGTCTGCAAAGGAAGATTATCGGTAGTCAACAGCTTATCTATTTTTAGATGAAGGAAATGTATAAATTTGCCTTTGTTGTTAAAAGCGCACAGAATTGAGAAGTGTTAATATTCCTTTGCAAATTATATGAAATTTGTCCCCTGAAATAGCTAGGGCTCAGCAAGCTAAAGTATTGTGATAATACTGTAGATATATAATGTGAACACTTAGAAACAAAAATCCTGAGGCAGATTTTTAAGCTTCTTTCCTCTGGCTCTGGCTGTTGCAAAACTTCAAGAAACCAAAATAATAAAATGAAGACTCATACATTTTTAAAAATTGCGTGAATGAAGCTCAGTGATGGTATCAGATCTGACATTGTCCTTACAGTCGCTCAGCAAGAAACACAGAGCAGTGAGGTCTACTTTGCTTCAGAGAGAAGTGGGGGAGGGATGAGCCAAATTTCAATAGTCAGAAAGTGCAAATTGTGCAAAGTGCAGTACACTCAAGCAAGAGTCTTTGCAAAAGTCAGTCTTTTGAGATAGGTCAGACCAGAAACGAGACTCTGCAAGGACCACTGGAACTCTATTGCAGGATATAGTAACAGTATCTCAAAAACCTGACAATATGGCTCTAACTTCTGTCTGACATATAACTTGAAATCCAGCAGAATTGATTCATTACAGTTGATTTACTGTCAATAATATTTTGCAATTTTGATTTATTTTAATATTGTACTACAGGTAGTCTTCGACTTATGAACTGTTGCTAAGCAAAAAAATGGTTAAGTTTTATGGCCTTCTTTACCACTGTTGTTAAGGGAATCACTCTAATTGTTAAGTTAGTAATGTTAGAAGGTCCAAAAGATGATCACATGACCCTGGGATATTGCAACTGTCATAAATACGAGTCAGTTGACAGGCGTCTGAATTTTGATCATGTGACCATGGGGATGCTGCAATGGTTGTGTGAAAATGGATCATAAGTCACCTTTTTCAGTACCATTGTAACTTTGAACAGTCACTAAATAAACTGTTGTAAATCGAGGACTATCTGTATTATTCTAACCCAGAAGTCTGCAACCTTAAGCACTCAAAGAGCCATTTGGACCCGTTTCCCACAGAAAAGAAAACACCGGGAGCCACAAAACCCGGGTGGACGTGGCCAACTCGATGTCAGTCACTTCCACCAGTTACATGACCCCCCTCAGCCACGCCTACCCAGCTGGTCATTAGGGCAGAGAACCAGTTGTTAAAAAACACTGGGAACCACAAAACCTCTTTGACATATCTCTTTCTCCCCTCCCTCCCCCCTCCCCCTCTTTCTGTATCTCTCTATATCTCTGCCCTGGCTGCTTCTACATCCCCTGCCGTCACCCTTTCCTTCTCAGGCCAAGCAAGGAGTAATTGGTAGGGGAGGACGATGTGCAGGGCCAGCCACTGGTGGGATCACCTGACAGGGAGCCACAGCAGAGGGCCCAAAGAGCCGCATGTGGCTTTGGAGCTGCAGGTTGCTGACCCCTGTTCTAACCAATAGGTCCGGCAGTGCACTCTTTCATAACTTCTCTAGTAATGTAAAAAGATGTCACTAGAGCAATGTATTTCTAGGCATCTAGGCATCTTTCTGAGAAATGCATTTTGCATAAATAATTTTTATATGCTGTACCCATTGAACAGCAATTTGATTTTTTTTCTAGCTTGGATGCTACAATTTACTCTTTTGTAGTAGTCTGATAAAGAAAGTCTTTGAACCTACTTTTAGTGGAATCTGTTAGATTTAAACCTATAGAAAAATTGATAAAATACACTGTATATTAATTCATGTTCACTGAAGCTCAGACCCAAATATGATTAGGTTGCTAAGTAATATGCTAGTTTATGCAAATGATCTGGAGTTGAGGTTTATTTTTTGTTTTTTCACAGATGCTAAAATTGTGCGTGCTGCTTTTTATTATTTTGCAGGAAATTGAATTTTTGGATATCACAAGCATCCGAGATACTAGAGTGGGGAAATTTGCAAAGATTCCTAAAGTAAGTTTATGTAATATATAAAAGTCTTCTCTAATCTAGTGTCTTTCAAATTTAGGATACTTTGGCTCCTAAAACTGAGTGAGCTGACTGGAAATTTAGAAATCAAGGCAAACTGTCCTTACATCTTTTGTGATAAATTCAAACCCAAAACTGTCACAAGCAGAAAAAAGGAGCAGGGTTTTGATTGTGCAGTTGTGACCTTCTTGACATTTCGTATCTCCCCAGGATGTCCCTGCTCACTGCTGTTTTATCAGCAAATCATAAAAAGTAGTACGTTTCCCCCCATCCTTTGTATAGGGTGCATAGTATGCATAGCATGCATAGTATGAAAGGTCATATGCAATTTGAGATGATACGGAAAAACAACTACCAGTCTGAAAATCTTAGCAATCTTGGAAATGGATTTAAGTGCCTGCAGCTGTGCTAGAAAAAGTAGGTTTTTCCATCTGCATCTTTCCCTTCCCATTATGTTCTCCCCAACTCTAAAAATGCTACACAGAAGGTACTATAGTGCGGAGAGATTTCTCCAAATTTTGCCGTGACACCTTCTCTGTTTGGAGCTCTGTTCAGAGAAGGTTTCTCAGAGCTCTGAAAATAATTCTGCTAGCAGTCTGGCACAGCTGAATGCTAACCAATTTTAACAGAAAAGACTGAGATGGCTGTGCCTCCTTTATGTGCCATGAAAAAACACAATATTGCTGAAGAAAGGGAAGGAGAGAAAAAGTATTGATTTTTAGAAGTAAGAGTCAAGCTTCTACTGTGAATATTGGACATTAACACAATTGAGCGCGTCCAGAAATATTTCACAAGAAGATTCCTCCACTCCTCTGCTTGTAACAAAATACCCTATGCCACCAGACTTGAAATTCTGGGTTTAGAAAATTTAGAACTATGTCGCCTTCGGTATGACCTAAGCATAGCTCATAAAATCATCTGCTACATTGTCCTACCTGTCAATGACTACTTCAGCTTCAACCACAACAATACACCAGCACACAATAGATACAAACTTAAAGTGAACCACTCCAAACTTGATTGCAGAAAATATGACTTCAGCAACAGAGTTGTTAATGCCTGGAATGCGCTACCAGACTCTGTGGTCTCATCCCAAACCCCCCGAACTTTAACCTAAAACTGTTGATTGTTGACCTCACCCCATTCCTGAGAGGTCTGTAAGGATAAGAGCACCAGCATGCCTACCGTCCCTATACTAATATTCCCTTTAATTGTATTCATTTTATGTATTCAATTCATGCTTATACTTATATATATTATCTAATATGTTCTTTGCAAAATAAATAAATAGATAAATAAATAAATAAATAATAAACTATCATGGAGAGAGGAAACTTCTGGGCATAAAATTGCTATGTGCACTCTGTGTGTGGGGGGTGGGGGGGTGGGGGGGTGATAAAGGCAACAGAAGTGCACTATTGCTAGAAGGCTGGCGTTTGCACACACTTAAATGAGAAAAAAGATCAGTTTGAATGGCAACAGCCAAAGTCTCCCATGCTTAACAGTGATACAGGGCATTCTTGACAACACTTGAAAGAGCAGCGTCAACAAGATCACAGCTTTACAATATTTCTTTCTTAGGGCCAAACAAGGACCAATTTATGTAAGCATTTTGTAATACAGTGGAATGTGACTCACTCACATGGCATTTCTTGTATTTCTTTAACTATCCTCCTCCTGATGCAACAGCATTAAAATGGAAGCGTTCAAATAGTTCCTCCTTTTCCCAGAGTAACAATTGACGTGTTTAATTTTAAGGGCAGTAGTTATAATGCTCCTCTATATTGAGCAGCAACTGCACTTTAAAAAATAGCCATTAGATGGACAAGATTCTAGTGTAGATACTGTCTTTGCTAAAGCATCTGCTTAGAGGTTGTCCTGTACTTCTAGACTAGGAGAGATATTAAGGATTCTGGCCTTATCAGGGCCAAGCTTGTGGAACAAGATGAAGAGAAACAAAATGCTTTCAAATTGTCGTGCTGAGTGAATGCAAATTAAAGAAGCAGAATATTGAAAACAGTTTTTCTTCAATAGCCCCGTGTTGGTTATAGCATTTAAAGGCCATTTTAGGGATTTGATAAAATGTGCAATAATATATACCTGAAAACCAAAATCAGCTTGTTAAACTCATCTATAACTAATAAAGAAAAAAGAGGGGGAAATATTGAGTAAAGACTATTATTTTCATTAAAATATTATTTTGTGTTCAAAAGGCCCATTTTGAATTTTAAAGCAAGATTTTCTCAAGTCTCCTCACTTCTCCTTTCAGTTTTTCTTCTTAATGTGCTTTTATTTATTAATTTCTATATCTACCTTTTGCAGAATCACAAGCTCCGAGAAGTTTTCAAGTTGGATTTTCCAAAGAGCAACTTTCTTCACAAGATATTGACTGTGGTTTCTGGTCCTGATATGGTGGACCTCACATTTCACAATTTTGTTTCTTATAAAGAAAATGTTGGAAAGGTATTAGAAAATAAAATAACATTATTGCATTAATGCAAACAAAACCTAACCAAAATATCCACGCAGTGCCATATGTGAGAGAACATTCTGTCATTCTGTTTAAAGTGCTGGTATTAGAGATGGCAGACACTGGTTTTGAACCAGCCTGGACATTAGGTTTACAGAGTCTTTTTATGTATGTGTGTCTTTCCTCCCTAACGTATTTCACAGAATATATCCATGGACAAAAATGGAATAATATGTGATTGTATTAAAAGCTAAATAAACATAATATCAGTGTGATATTGTGGTTATGCTAGGCCTGATTACTTTCATATTCAAACCCCCACTCAGTTATGAGTTCCCTTCATGGTCTTGAAATACTTGTGATGTCTTAGCTCAAACCCACCTCTCAGAACTGTGATGTAAACTAAGTATATTGGACTAAACTGTCTTCAAGAAAACTTGGAATTTATATTTATTGACCTTCTATTTAATTTTGTTGTATGAAATGCAATGGCAATAAACTAAACAAAGCTAAAGTAAGCTAAGCTAAGGTAAACTAAACTAAGCTAAGCTAAGCTAAACTCAGCTAAGCTAAACTAAACTAAACTAAAATAAACTAAAATAAGCTAAGTTGAGCTAAACTAAGCTAAACTAAGCTAAACTAAACTAAACTAAACTAAACTAATTTATTTTGACAATTGCCTAAATATGAGTATCAAAGTAATCATCCATTTTAGATAGAAGGAGAAAGATGTCAATTGCTTCCACTTAGTTTAAATTCATAAAAAGTAAATGTCAATGATTCAAAAAAGTGGCATAGATTAGAATCTTGTCTTTAGAAAAGATAGCAATAATAGAAAATGAGCATTTACTCCATGTGGAAATACTGCCTGGCAGAGCCACTCGTGTACTGAAATGTAGATGTTACACTTTACAAGTTTTGGGTTTTCAGTTTATACCCTTGGCTTTATTTTTCAGAACTGGGCAGATGATATCATGGACTTCATTAGGAACCCCTTTATATACAATGCTTCCCGTTACACTTTCCTGGAGAAAATGTGAGTAGTTATTTACAAAGGTTGTATTTCCAAGTATTTCTTGACAGTTCTATAATAATATAGTAATATAGTTATGGTGGCTGAATGACTTTGAAAACTGGTCATTTAAAAACACTGGAATATAATCCAGTGTTTTAGGAGGCCATACACATGTTGTCCAAAGTCTTCCCTTCCCTTCAAGAAACAAATAACAACAGTCAAATATGGGCAAGACATTCTCTTCATGTGGTAGCTGATGAAAATCCAGTCCTAGTAGCATCAACTCATTGAAATTCATCTTATTGACCATTTGGGACCATAGGAGAAAGAAACAAGGGACTTCCTCTTTATTGCTTTGCTGGGCCTTGCTCTTCTTTCCTAAAGTATTCTCTTCCTTCTCTCTGTATTCCTCCTGTGAAAACCTAGAGATCCAGGCTTGATACTTGAAACTTTAATTGCCTTTTTGGATCTTAAAGTTTCTATTTTGGATACTTTTAACAGGCTTGGTTCTAGTCACATAGGCTCCAGGCTCCAAGCTCCAGTTCCTGAGGGAATCAAACCAGTTGTTTTTCCCTACAATGGCTACCTTCCTTCATTCTTTTTTGTCGCACAACTTTGTAAATATCATCCTAATACTAATAAAAATGTATCTGTTCTGCCCTTTCCTGCAGCCTGGTGAAACTGAAGCTGCAGCTGAATGCTGAGGGGAAAATTCCTGTCAAGAAGTGAGTATGGTGTTCATAATGCTTTGGTCAATGATGGACTCATCATACTGAGAGGGCCCTAGGTCATGGCAATAGCATAGGCTCCCATTGGAATTTGGGCAAAGATGTGACCAGCTAATCTCTATTCCCAGTGTATAGTTATTCAGTGTTTTTCAGATGGAATGGCACAATCCCATAAAATACAATGGAATGTAGATGTCTGTTGTGCAAGAGGAGTATTCCATCTTAGCAGTTTGATCACACACATATATACACTATCATTGACAACAAAGCATCATTGATGTATCGTATTTGTGACAGATGTTTAGATCCATTACTTCCTTGGCAACCTTATGCAAAGAGTAGGCCTTATCTTGTACCTTTGCTTTAGGAAGAATGAGCGATTATGCGTGCGCTCATGGTCTTTCTATTTTCATTGAAAAGGCTGATTCGTCAACAAACCTCCTTCTTCCAGCCTATGGTTTACACATTAAAGCAGGTCAGAGCTGAAATGTGGCATAGTTCATAGGGGATATTCCTTCTTCCTGGAAATATAATTGTGAAATGTTTAATGAGAAATCAATTTTTGATCTGGTTAGCCTCAAGAGCTTCCTTATGTTTTCTATTCAGTGCTTTTATTGCGATGTATTGAATCATGGTGGCATCTTATAAATACATAGGCCATCTGCTGCCTCATATGTTAGTTCAGTGGTCCCTAGAATTATCCAAAAATCGTGTCTGCAACATTTGAGAAAAAGTCACTGAAATGCAGAAGTTTTGATTTCTTGATATCTTTGTAAAAAAAAAATGTGTTGGATATTTCAGAAATCCATCCTATCAAATAAAAACTCGGTTCAGCTTCAGAAACACAGAAGTTTCAGCTCTGTTCACTTTGGGAATGTGACTTCTCTGCCTAATACAAACCTTAGACACTGAAGGTTTGGAGTTTGAATTCTACTCTGACATAATATTCTCCTTCAGTAGAGTTTTTTTACTTTAGTATTATAATGGTTATTCTTTATGGGCAGTCTTCCCATTAGAACAGTGCAGTATTCCACTAGTGGCCCTGTCTCTCTTTCTCTATTTATCTCTATTTATCATCCCTTTCTTTTTCAGTATTTTTCAAATGTTTCCTGCGGACAGAAAAAGGGTAGAAGCAGCATTAAGTGCCTGTCATCTTCCACAAGGGAAGGTCAGTATTTTTTTTTTACATATATATACCCCAGAACTTATAAACAGAATAAGAATTTAATTCTGAACAAGGATTATGTAATTCTTGTATTATGTAATAAACACAGATTTCCATAGACTGTTCATCTAAGCTCTTGAGCAAATGGTTTTGATCCTTTAGCCCAAAACTTTGCTATGCTGAACAGCCACATCTGGAAAAGGGATTCTACGGAGTTTCGTCTGACAGGTCAGGAAATAAACGGGTAGAAACAGTCTGTATATGATCACTGGGATTACTGAATTCGGTGAATATACCCTTGTGCTCCTATAAGAATGTGCATATTTTATTTAGAATTAATACTTGAATAAAGTGATGCCCTTACATGCAGCCACCAACTTTACCCTCTAAACCCTCAGATGCATGTTTGCATGTTTGCACTATTCCACAAGTGTTGTCACTACTGCTATTCTTGCAATGCTCAGTACTTTTCCTAAACTCAGGTGTGGGAAGAAGAGGGTGAGCCAAGCAACCAGGATAAACTGCAAATTCTCATTGATAGAAACAAATTTGCTTCCCATTTGCAGTATTTCCTGCTGTGCCAGAATTAAATCGTAAACTAATCATCTCAGTTAGAGAAGGGTTGCAACAAGAGATTGTGGTAAAGGAACCACAACAGCATGGCACTTTTACAAACACTACAGGGCCTATAAATCTACTATAACTACATCATCCATTCTGTGAAAGAAATTACGTTCTTAAGGGAAAACTGAAATTCTTGCTAAATGTATTTTTCTATTTCACATGCAGCTTTTCTTTGTTCTGTGACATACAATGATCTCTTTGTCATATTTAGACCCAGGAGAAAGAATTCATGTTACAACTCAGAATTCATTGCTAAATCTTACCTTGAGCTGCTCTTTCATTTTCAGAATGATGGTATCAACCCAGAAGACTTTCCTGAAACAGTGTATAAAACATTCCTGATGAACCTGTGTCCTCGGCCAGATATTGATGAAATATTTACCTCACAGTAAGCTTTCATAGTGTAAGAGATACTATGTAGGTAAAGGGAGTCTGGGTGAATCCAATGAAATCTAGCACAGTTCTTATCCTTCAGCATTTCTTGTTCTTTGTGTTTGGTTGGATTCATATGAGTCTTTTGGGATTCTGTATTTGCATTCTGTGTCATCCAGAATTGCAGGCTAACTCTGCCCACTGCCTGGAGTTCGATCCTAATAGGTCTCAAGGTTATCTCAGCCTTCCATCCTTCCAAAATTGGGACCCAGATTGTTGGGGACAATATGCTGACATTGTAAACCACCCAGAGAGTGCTGTAAAACACTGTAGACCAGTACATAAGTCTATGTGCTTTGCTATTGCTAGTATACCTTATTACATACCATTTTCTGTACGAATTTTTTTGGGTGTTAATTGTTCATTTGTTCAGTATGTAGATGTTTGGGAAAGTTTTAGGAGGACAAAGGAAGCACTTTAGATTGAGCTTTATTTTTGCACCAATTGCTTCATGTCTTATAGTGCTGAATCTGCAGTGCAGAAAAAGATAAGCTGGAACAAGCTTGTTCAATACTTAAAAAAATTGAAAGTTGCCTTGCTCCTAAGTGGGGCTTTTCCAGGGACCTCTAAAGACACTGTTCTTCATTGTTTCTCCTTAGCCATTCAAAAGCCAAGCCATACATGACGAAAGATCATTTGACAAAATTTATCAACAAGAAACAGCGAAATTCCCACCTCAATGACACGCTTTTCCCTCCTGCCAAACCAGATAGAGTACAGGGTCTCATAGAAAAATATGAGCCCAGTGGGATGAATATTCAAAGAGGTGAGTCTTTTCCATTAGAATGAGGTTTGGTCATGATCCCAAGCATGATCCCAAGCCTATAGAGACAACAGAGTGCTGTTCACTGTCCAGTTCTTATGTGGATGTGAACAGGATAGGAAGCATAAAGCAGTAGTGAATGTGTTCATGTGTGCTTGTTGGATCTATACACATATATGTACTGTACATACACAGATATTTGGCAGTTTGGTAATATATTGCTGAATCGCCTCCCTAATATCTATAGAACAGTAAGACCTATAAAAGAACAGGATAGTGTTGAGGGTCTTATGAATACCTCAGGGTTTCTGAGAGTTTTGTGAATACTTCAGGGTATACCATCAAAAACCGTTGGCCTTTTCTTTATTAACAGTCCTCCCAGAAAAAAAATATATTGTAGTCCTAACATTGCGGAATATTTCCTTATAGCCTTTTTCTCTTTGTCAGCCAACAAAATTGGGTGAAGTTGGCTAAACGAAGAATCTCCAGCAGATTGAATGGAGTTAAGAATAAAAGTTATGAAATAATCACAACTCACAGCCATCATACCTCTATTGCCTTTGATTTTAAGTCAGAATAAAATGCTGGGGGGTTGGGGGGGGGTGCGGTTGGAGCATCCAACTCAGGGACTGGCACCTAATTTCCTTCAGAAGGTTTATTCTCTAACTCCCACAATTCCTTGTCATTGGCCGTCTTGGCTGAGGCTAATGGGAATAGAAATCCAGAACACTTGGAGGGCAGCAAAATACCTATTCCTGATTCAAAGTCATCTTCTTCAAGGCCTTGAATTCCACTCCCAGTCACAATACAATTGTTTGCTCCTGCAGGGCAGCTGTCTCCTGAGGGAATGGTTTGGTTCCTGTGTGGTCCTGAAAACAGCATCGTATCTCAGAACAAACTGTTGCTTTACCAAGATATGAACCAGCCACTCTCCCACTATTTCATCAACTCATCCCACAACACTTATCTAACAGGTATGGTGATACCTACCAAGATGCACTCATTTGTCCCAGTTAGGATAATTTTCTCCAAGTTGTCAACTTTTATACCGGGATATGTTTAAGATTACAATTCCCCACATTTCCTGGTTCTGCCAGTTTAAAAAAGATTAGGTAATAGGTGCTATGAAAGATAATCATCCAAGATCTAGCCGTTGGTGATCAAAGAAAATAGGTAAAACGGATCATAATCATAACATAGGGCAGATGCCTATAAGCCTATTGGGTGCTTATAACTTACACATCACCTAATGTATTTGCCTGCTGAATAATCATTTTCATCGTCTTCTATATTAATCATACACACACAGAGCAATTTTACACCACACGCTCACTCATACTCACATTTACATACTGGTATACTGTTTCCAATTGTTGGTTATTGCTTTATGATTCTATTAATATTTTATGCGCACACCTCTTTTTTTTTTTTTAACAGCTGGACAGTTTTCTGGACCCTCATCTCCTGAAATGTATCGTCAAACTCTCTTGGCTGGTTGTCGTTGCGTGGAACTTGATTGCTGGAAGGGACGTCCTCCAGATGAGGAACCAATCATCACCCATGGGTACACTATGACAACTGAAATACTGTTCAAGGTACACATTTGCTGGTGGTTTTTTTCTATGTGTTTTCTTTGAGCCCTTATGGTTCCATCTGACAAACTGCTATCCCATCCCAAATTAAAGATAGAAAACCCTTATACCAGGATAATTTAACAATCCACAGCCACTCTGTCTTGCCAGAATTGAATGTAACTATTCATCCCCATCCAGATCTTCACATCCTCCAGGCACTGGGACATGATCTTGATAGCATTACTTAACTCAGGATCAAGTTGTACAACTGGTATTATCAGCCTACTGATGTTACTACATCTCACATTAGAGAATGACCTCTTCCAGTGGTTTCATGTAACTATTAAAGAGGAAAGATAGGAGTTTCAAGCCCGAGGCATCCCACAGGTAAGGGGCTGAAGGATTAGCCTCTCCTCATTCCCACTTATATCAATTAGAACCAACTTCAGAGAAAGGAGGAAAACAACGTTAACACTATGTCTCTGTAGTATTTTCCAGCCTGAAACACAACTAGAAAGGGTCCAGATATCCTACTTCAGGGCTTCCTGAAGCTCCAGCCCAGCCACTTCCTCAACAAGAAAGTGGCTGGGCTGGAGCTGAACAAGGAGTCTTCGGAGAGGGGTGGCATATAAATTGAATTAATTAAATAAATTAAATTAAATTAAATAACTCCCCACCACCACCAAAGGAAGGGAATTAAATTTCCATCTGGTTATACTGATCTTAAAAATCTAGAATACAGAAATTGTACCAAGAATTAGGGAGGAGATATAAAATGTTCTGATTTACTACAAAATCAGGTACCCCCTATTCTAAATATAGATTTAGTTCATTCACCTTATGTTGGTTTTTAATCATAATCATTTATTAGTTCATTTTTTTGGCCTTAAATGAGTTTGATCTTAAAGACCTTAAAGATTTCCGTTACTTTCTGTGTTCTGCACAGCAATACTTTGACATTACTGTAATCAAGTCATGTAAGACATAGCAATTCAAATATAGATGCTTAAGATCTATATATTGCATCAGTGATGCATGCATAATAAATGATAGACGTATATTTAAATGATCAGAATCCTATTCTTTCTTACTACCCTTTCAAGTATTTAAACTTTTTCTTTTGTCCCAAAAATTCAGAAAGGAAGCCGCTCAGTAGGTTCCAACCTTCAGCTGTAGTTTAAGCAGCAGGGAAAAGCTTAAATGGACCCTTTAAATGATTACCCTGGTAGTAGTTTTTGGTATTAACACTTTTACATTCTCCATCTTATGACATCACAATTACCATGACACAGCACCACGCAATCTACAGAGCAAATAAAAGCTATTGTTCTCGAGTAGGACTATAATTATAGGGAATGATTGCTCTGCACCACAACAATGAAACTCGAAAAGGAATTACAGGGTGTTAACACAGCATGTACTTTTCATTATAGCTTATATAACATTTGGACATTCCTCTCTCCTCTTTCTTCCTACTTAGTTTCCCTCTCCAAAATAACTTGTGGGTGGAAAGAGATAGCTCTCTCCTGATTTGAACCTACCTCGGTTTTCTTTGAAATCAGATCATGTCAAGAGGCAGGATCAGCCTCCCCCTCCCCAATCCATGAACCACTGCTTGTTCAATTAAAAGTTGTTCTGCAAAAGACAATCTAAAGTTATAAGCCGTTCAGTACGGTTGACTCTTGGTGATTTTATGAGCTGAAGTTCACTATTTTAACCTCTTTGGCTTGGATCCCATTTTTGAGCTTATTATGTGCTGATAAAATTCATTTAGTATTATAGTAACTGCAGAATGAGGCTCAGTTTACCCACAAAAGATAAATGTCCTATTTAAAATGATGTCAATCAATGGTTGGAGCAACAGAAGAGAGTAGATAATTACATGGAAAGAAGTATCATCAAGAACTATAAGTTACAATATTGAAGTAGGGAAAATAAATAAAGAGGGTTCACAAATGTATTACCATATTTTTTGGACTATAAGACACACCTTTTTCCCCCCTAAAAGGGGGTGAAAATTTAGATGCGTCTTATACACCGAATGCAGCCCCGCCCACCCACTGGCCCCCACCCTTTAGCCTCTGCCTCCCAGCAGTTTACCTCCTTGCAGCAAGCAGCAAGCAGCAAGAAGAAACAGCTCATTTCAACTTCAGCACAGCACAAGTTAATTGTCCCTTGGATCGGCCTCCCGACTCTCAGCTGTTTTGCACTGGCCTCTGCTGCTTGCTGCAAGGAGGTAAATTGCTGGGAGCAAATTTTTTTTTCTTGTGCTAATCAAGCTATGCTGAAAATGAAAATGAAAGTAAAGCAGGCTATTTGCTGTTTGCTGCAACGAGGCAAAATTGCTGGGAGGCAGAGGCAGATTTCTTTTTCTTGTTTTCCTCAACAATTTGCAAACCAGTAGGGAAGGTAAGTGAATCCCACCTCTGATATAAAGAGATGGGGAGGGGCAGTGGCTCAGTGGTTAAAGAAACTGAGCTTCTCAGCTGGAAAGCTGACAGCCCAAATTTGAGACGCAAGCATCAGATGACAGGATGAGCTCCCATTACTTACTGCAACTCTTGCCAACCTAGCAATTTGAAAGTATGCAAATGCAAGCAGATAAATAGGTACCACTTCAATGGGAAGGTAACAGTGTTCCTTCATACTGGCCACATGATCCTGGGAATGTCTTTAGACAACACTGACTCCCTCAGCTAAGAAACAGAGATGAGCCCCCTAAGCGTCAAACATGACAGGACAGGAAAACCTTAACTGTTACAATACAAAGACAGACCAAGATGACTTTAAAGACAGGTCAAACATATTATTAACAGAGGATAAGGCAATTACTGTAGCTGTTTATTACGATGCTTCTTCCAAATAAAATGTTCATTCATTTTATGCACATGTATCTTGCCACAAATAAGGGTAGTTTGATTATTCTTCTATCCAATGAAAAGGACAGTTGTCTTTGCTATGGCTAGCCAACCAGTATTTCATTTCCCCCCCCCCCCCGCCTATTTATCAAACAAAAAGGCAGTTGTACAGTATGTAGGTTTAGCTGATCAGCTAAATATTTTCACAGTTCTTTCTTTTTGAAAATAACCTTTGATGAACCTCGAGGGATGAAAAATTGCTATTGCAAGCATCCTTTTCTTTGCTGCAACTTCTGAATTCTACACTATCACTAAATCTATAGATCTATAGATTATGGTTAGAGCTGTTAGCTTTAACAATAAATTTGATTGTGGACTCAGTCATTGTAGTGTTTAATTTGGGGGTAAGAAATAGGTCATTATAAAATGCAAGTAAATTGCCATGGCGGTTGCAACTTAAATTAGACAGAGATGTAATCAGGCTAAAGTTAGAAGAGTTTAATTGCAATTTCTGTCTATAAAATTAGAAAAGGACCCAGACACAATTGCTCATTTTAAAATTGCTTATCTCTGTATTTTGGTATATTTATGCATTTCAAAATAATTCAGCATATTACAAAGTAATTGCCAGTGGGTTTTATCAGGCATCAGTCTATAAATGACTGTTCACATGGTATTAGAAACTCGTTGTACAGTATTGCGCTGATAATTCTCACACAAATATGCCCATCTTACCGATTTGGGTTCCAGTTATGTATGTGAAGGCTTTCCCCTAGACATGAGTAATTTGTGGTTTTCCAGATATTGCTCAACTAAATTCTCCCCAGAACCATCCAGCACACCAATTATGAGAGATGTTCATCAGCATTTAAATCATGTAGGTTTCTTCTCCTTAAACAAACATTCCATTACATTCATGGAAAGCAGATTTTTCTCCCTCGCTCACATTCTTCCTCTTTGTCTCATACAGGATGCCATTGAGGCTATTGCAGAAAGTGCTTTTAAAACTTCTCCCTACCCAGTAATCCTGTCTTTTGAGAACCATGTGGATTTGTGAGTATTAGGATCTTACACTGCGGTAAAGGATTGAAAGTGTGTTTTGATAAACTAGAAGTGGGGAGGAATGTATTCAGTCAGGATAAATTAATTCTTGTTGCAATATTTACTGGCAACTTTCTAGCAAATCAAAATTAACAGTGGCCTACTCTTTAAAGTTTAAAGAAGGAACGCGGTAGCTAAGATGTTGAGCTTGTTGATCGAAAGGTCAGCAGTTCAGCGGTTCAAATCCCTAGTGAGTTCCCATTACTTGTCTCAGCTTCTGCCAACCTAGCAGTTCAAAAGCACGTAAAAAATGCAAGTAGAAAAATAGGGACCACCTTTGGTGGGAAGGTAACAATGTTCCGTGCATCTTTGGCGTTTAGTGATGCCAGCCACATAACCACGGAGACGTCTTTGGATAGCGCTGGCTCTTAGCTTTGAAATGGAGATGAGCACCGCCCCCTAGAGTCGGGAATGACTAGTACATATGTGCAAGGGGAACCTTTACCTTTACTCTTTAAAGTAAAACAAACGCCATGCAAAATCCCAGTCAATTACATGAGAAAGCCATTGTATACACATTTGCCATGCTAGTTTTCAGCCAAGAAACATCTTTGGGTTTTCTACTGAAGTTGTTCTTTAAGTTTGATGCTCAGACCGCTCTTGAAAAGCTAGGCAGGATTCATAATCGGGAGATGGTAAAAGTTGACACCTATGTTTTCTTTTTCAAAGCTTATTTATAAGTAAAAGGAAATTCTCATCCAATCTTCCCATCCATATGCATTGAAACAATTATTCCTAGATTTCCTAGAAAATGTATTGATTAAAATGGACCTGGGAATTGTATTCCATCCAAATAAATGTGGAACGCACCAGTGTAATAGTTAAATTATTTAATAATTAAGAAAGAGAGAGGAAAAAAATCTTAAATTAACTCTAAATAATTTCAAGGGAATTTTTAAAACAATTACTATGCAGTAGCAAGCATGGGATATGGTAGAGAAGAGATGCAGACCAAAGTTTAGAAAAAAATCGAACATTTTAGATCAGTCTTGCACATGCTAGCTAGAATATAAAGAGAGAGTAAAACAGGTGAAGCATTGATGATGCTAAAGTCAATTTTTTCTTAATTTATTATTTTCCTGTACTTTCTTTTAGGCCTAAGCAGCAGGCAAAGATGGCTGATTACTGCAGAACTATCTTTGGGGACATGTTGCTGACTGAACCCCTGGAAAAATATCTAGTAAGTGAATAGGAAAATTAAATTGTTAAGTAGTCATTGGATGCACTTGTTCTGACCATCTGCATTCTGCATTGATGTGAGGATTACATGAATATTAACGTGGTCCATTTCTTTCTTTGGTAGCTAAAACCTGGAGTTCCATTGCCAAGTCCTCAGGATCTCATGGGGAAGATCTTGATTAAGAATAAGAAGAACCAATTTATGCCTGGGGAGAACCAAGATGCTCTGAAGAAGAGGAAGAGTTTGGAGGATGAAGTCACAGACCAACCCATACCTATAGAAAAGGATAGCACAGGTATCCTATCGTACAGCAGCCTTTCCAAACTTAGCTTCCTCCAATTGTGTTAGGACTATAATTTCCACAAATTCAAGACACGTCTGACAAGTGAAGTTAATGCGGGAAGCCAGATTCACTTAATGACCACATGATTAACAACTGCAGAGATTTGCTTAACTATTGTGGCAAAAAAAGATAGTAAAATGAGGCAAAACTCGCTTAACAAGTGCTTTGCTTAGCAATGGAAATCTTGGCATCAACTGTAGTTGTAAGTGAAGGACTACATGTGGAGATTCAGTATTATCTAAATTGTATTAAAAAAACATCTTAGAGAACATATATAAAGGAGAATAGAGCTGCATAAAAGTCTGATTCTTTTTAACAGAATGAAAGACTAATGATAGATAAAGATGATGTAAAGCTTCAAAATGTACTTAACACTTTCTTCTCATTTCCCCCCACAATAATAATTTTGCTGGGTGAGTTGGACTGGGAGATAGTGACTGTCCCAAAGTCATCCAATGATCTTACTTTTCAAAGAGCAACATCTACTTTTGCATTTGTTGCTAAAGAAATAAAATCTGAATTCATGACCCCAAAAACTATGTAAATTAAAAACAATGATTGGGGCTCAATAACCACTGCTAATTATTTTCTTATATATTACAGATCCCTGTAAGATAAAGGAGCTATAGTGGTATATATCCAAACTAACCATCTTAAATTGCTTTGAGTTAACATTTTTTATGACCTGCCTCCATTGACTATTAGTATGTTGTAGTTCACACCAGTCAACAATCTGTGCCTGGGTGAGTGAGCTTCTAGAGCTCCAGAATAGATAGTTGGATGGAGAAAAGCAGAAAATGTCAGTCTGGAGGAATTAGATTAGATGAGAACTTTCGTAAGCATACTGATTTTTCTTTCAAATTGTCAGTCAAGCCAGTTGAGGAGGGTGAAAAAGTTCCTGAAGCAGAGAGAAATTTGGAAAACTTAAACGAGGAAGAGATTAAAAAGCTTCAGTCTGATGAGGTATGATTTATGATTTTGTGTATCTAGCCTAAGTATATGGTAATTATTCTAAGACTTTAGCTTAGCTTCCAAGGCCTTAGTTTAATGATCTCAGGTACAGTAATATCTATTCATAGGATATTGTCCTGCCCTTAACCAGATGAAATAGTTTGGACCTCATACTTTCCTTCATTTAATAGAAGATGATCAGAGGATCACCTCATAAAAAGTAAAAATACTTCTTATGAAATAATTAAGCATTGTGATTTTCTGCTAAGCTCGGTGGACCTTTGAACAGAATAACAGAGTTGGAAGAGACCTTGGAGGTCTTCAAGTCCAACCCCCTGTTCAAGCAAGAGACCCTATCCTATATCATTCCAGACAAGTGCAGGTCCAGACTCTTCTTAAAAGCCTCCAGTGATGGAGCACCCACAACTTCTGGAGGCAAGTCGTTCCTCTGGTTAATTGTTTTCACTGTTAGGAAATTTCTCCTTCGTTCTAGGTTGCTTCTCTTCTTGATCAATTTCTATCCATTGCTTCTTGTCTTGCTTTCTGGAGTTTTGGAAAATAGGTTGACTCCCTCTTCTGTGTGGCAGTCCCTCAAATAGTGGAGCACTGCTATCATGAACCCTTAATCCTTTTTTTCACTAGACTCATGATTTACATGTTTTTGTACACTTTATATGTTTATCATATATCATCCCTATGGTATTGGTATACTTTGCACAGATTATTTTATCTTGGTGTTGATGATGTTATTACTTTCCACCTTCATCTTTTGTATGATTCTCTCAAGAAATGTAACAGAATAATTCATTCTGCAGGATTGAAATGTCCCTTGGAGACATCTGCCCTATCATAAAAGATTAGCCCTTCAAATATTTTGTGTCTCCTCCTGAATTCTGACAGAGCATGACTTTTGGGATTATTTTAATAATGACAATGTAGACTAAACATTTTAATAAATAAATGAAGTTCCTTGGACATCTGGAAGGCATAACTCTGACACAGCCATGAGGGAAGCCTGTAAAGTTTGTATTGTCTTCAACTCAGTTGTTTAACCACACAGCTGCTAAATTCTGCCCTCTCTGATGTGTCAGTAATACCAATCAGCTGTTCTTGCCCAATTAGCTAGGAAAGGACAAGAGAAAACCAATTAACTCTCTAGACAGAATCATGAATAGGGCTATGCTGATCCTTCTTTTGAATATTCTAATCCTAATTTTACAAGAACCGCTTTGCCTAAACTGATGACGTTCCAGGTAGGTTGGAACTACAACTAGCAGAAGACTGAATGAAAGATATGTAAATAGATGCATATCTGTGCTTCCCCAGTTAACTGAAGAGCCCATTCTGAAAGATTCAGATCTACAGGGTATATCATATTCATTGGTTGTCCTTTATTGTTCTTTTGAATTCTATTTAGTACTTTCTGATGCTTATTTTGCACATCACTGGAGTTTGCATCACAACAATTTGCTCTGTCACACTCCAAATTCTGTTTAGGGAACTGCAGGTCTGGAAGTGACTGCCTATGAAGAAATGTCCAGTCTGGTGAATTACATTCAACCCGTCAAATTTGAGAGTTTTGAAATTTCAGCACGTAAGAATGATTTGTTTTCTCCTGTTTTCTCCTCCACATTTTCATATGGTTAAAGCAAGCCTCAGACATATTTGCACTGGAAATGGCATATTTATTAACTGTGTAACTGTCATTCTTTAACACTATTCTATGGGCTTTAGGACTTATATATGGTGGCTGATAATCTATTGGCTTTAGGACTTATATATGGTGACTTATAATCTATTGGCTGAGTTAGTAGTGGACAAAGCCCTACTTCTAGTGGCAATATGATACAGGGCAGTACCAATTAAGAGAAATTTATTGCATCCCTAGATGAATTGTATGTTTCAGTGATTCTCTAAGTGAGCAGAAGTTGACCCTGCTTCTACATGGTGCAAAATTAAATAACAAGATTTACCTGCATGTGGACTTTTTGTGCATCACTGATTCATTGAGAGCTAAGAGGGATAAAAATGTGTAACCATAGCCCTGTATCACTAGCTGCATTTACATTACTTTTGCCAAAGTTTATAAAAAATGTTCTCTAATTTGGGCCAAATATTGAATGAGAATTTATGAAAGTGATGAAAAGCCAAAGAAATTGCAGACTTTCTCCCTTCCATTTCTTTCATGCTAGAATAAAGGATAGATAATAAATAATAATGAAACTGAGATAAAGAATTCAAAAAAAAAATTTTTCTATAAAAGATATTCGTTTTGTGCAAATATTAGCAGTAGAAAAACTCAGATGATTCTACCTTCTAGTTGAAGGTTGAAAAATTTAAAAGAGTTAATTTTTTCTGACCCCCTTCCTGAATTTAGAGCAACTGGAGGGCTGTATTTTGATTTTCAAAATATTGTCAGCATTAACTCATGTTGTTGGAAATGCTGGGAGTTGAAGTTAAAGTATCTTGAGGATACCAGCTTTCAAAGTTAATCTATTGTTTGTACTCCATTTTCAAACATGTTCCTAGACACAACAAAAATAGCTTCACTGCACATAAATGGAAGCTTATTATACAATTATTTTGTGAAAGTTCTACAGCTTGCAGCAAGTAAAATTTGCAGCAACAGAAATGCTATCCTCCTGCCAAGAAACACAGTTTAATAGTAACTTTGATTAGGCAGTGATTGACTCCTTCCATATTATCTGCAGAGGTAATGTCTACAAATGTGTTTGTTGCCATAAGTGATTTCTTGGATATGCTTCCATGCTCGATGGAATCCTGAAATGAATTTCACCTGACCCCAACTCTTTCTGTGTCGTCTTTTATTTTTTTATAAGAAGAAGCATATGCAATCAGCATTTTTACTTAGAAATGATAACAAAGATTGGAAATTAAATGGAAAAGGGGATGGATTTGGAAACAAAAGATTGATTATGCTCTATGTTTTCTTCCTTATTATTCCAGAAAAAAACCACAGTTATGTTGTTTCCTCCTTCACTGAGTTGAAGGCTTATGAGTTGTTGACCAGGTCACCCATCCAGTTTGTTGAGTATCCTTTTTAAAGACATCTCCTTAGTGATTAGTTATGTTATATACCAGTATATAACTCTACCAGTATATAGATACTGGTAGAGAGCTCATTCCAATTTAGACATATATGCCCAAAGAGAATTTCTCTCTACAAATGAAGTTGGGAAAACAGTCGCACATTCCATGGTGTCGGACATAATGTGCAGTTACCTACAGAATATAGTAATTGCTGTTTTTATTATTGTAATAGAGATTATTATTAGCTAGCTGCAGTGTGTTAATAATATTAGATATTAAGAATTCATTTAAAAGCTGTTCACTATTAATCATTCTACCTGAAGGATATGATTCTTGCATCAATATCTATTGGGACTGCCCCAGAAAAACTCTTTCCACTATTTTATGTGTGCAGAACAATTATAAACAATACCAAAGATGGTTCATCTCTGATAATCTCTTGTCTTCATTGCCTCTATGTCCCTTAATTGCACTGTTCACAGAATATTCTTGGTTCTCTTTCAGTTGCACAATGATATGTTTCAGCATAATATGAATTCAATAGAATAGAATAGAATTCTTTATTGACAGGAATAGCATTTTGGTTAATGTGTACAACTGTTTATCCTATAAAATGAGAATAGTCATTCCATTCATTCAAATAATGATCTCCTATTAAATGAAATTCAGCTACAACAAAAGGCAGATGAGCCGAATTTATCCCAAAGGGACTCGGATGGATTCATCTAACTATATGCCACAGATGTTCTGGAATGTTGGGTGTCAAATGGTGGCATTAAACTTTCAGACAAATGGTAAGTGGAGTGCTTCTTTGACTTGGGTCCATGTGCTGTATTAAGTTTCTGGCTCTGATATTGTTTTGCATAAATGTATTTACAGTATTTATTTAACAAACCTATATAGCTGCCCATCTATCAGAAAAAACTCTGATGGTAAACAAAAACAGAATATATTAAAAGGACAATTTAAAAACAGTTCAGCAATAAATAATATTGAATCCCAATAAAGCTTGCATCCATCCATTAACCACTGCAGGACTGCCTACTACCACCAATAGCCTCCCACCGGCCAGTACGGTCTCATAGAGAGGGGCTCCTCCGGGTGCCGTCAGCCAAACAATGTCGGCTGGCGGCCCCCAGGGGGAGAGCTTTCTCTGTGGGGGCACCTACTATCTGGAACGAGCTCCAGAGATACGGAGGATCCCGGATCTGCCCACCTTCCGCCGCGCTCTTAAGACCTTTCTATTTCGCCAGGCGGGCCTAACCACTCTCCGTTTTTAGCGTTAAATTTTTAAAAATTTTAAATTATTTGGGGTGTTTTAATTCTGTCCGGGCCAAATTCATTTAATCTGTTTTTAGTTGGTTTTAAATTTTGTATTTATATATCTTTATTGTTGGCTGTACACCGCCCTGAGTCCTTCGGGAGTAGGGCGGTATATAAATCCAATAAAACTAAACTAAACTAAACTAAAACTCCATACGAAGACATCAGACTGTGTTAGGTCTGAATGGTTATGTGTCTCTTGACTTTAGTCATAATAGAAGGAAAGGTGCCCCATTCAGTGAAGTTTGCTAATTTGCTTTTTTTTTTTTTTTTTGTCCTGGGATGAAATAATCTCCTCTGCCACTTCCTTTCCCAGATGTCCCCATGCAGCAGAACATGGCTCTGTTTGAATTCAACGGGCAAAGTGGCTATCTTCTTAAACATGACTTCATGCGCCGTCCAGACAAGCACTTTGATCCTTTTTCAGTGGATCGGATTGATGTAGTTGTGGCAAGCACTTTGTCAGTTACCGTAAGTAACCACTGTGGGATTGATTGGGGGATTTACTGCCCAGGGGTGTGCTAAATATCCAATGCATTTACTACCCAGTAAAATCTGCATGGCAAAATAATTCTAGCGTGAATGTCTGCAGGACATTCTGATTATAGAAAAATATAGTTATTTCTGTGTTTGAATAAATGAATTCATCCCATGCAATTAACACTCACTTGGCCAGTTGTAGCAATAGAGAGATAGATAATGACACAAATGGACTAATTTGCAATTTTAGGCAAAATATCAGTGTATCTATTCTATTGCAATAGAGTATTGGACATGTACCACTTCATGTCCAAACAGAACAAACCTGTTTCATGTCTTCTCACTGAGTAAGCTACCATATGGCCATGGCTATATTTGACTGTGAATCTGGTGTTCTCCAGCAGCTGGAAATATTCCCAAATCAGTCTCTCAGTTCTTTGAATTCCTCATGTTCATGTAGCAGTTGGTGTGCACATCTAATCCTTTTTTAAAAGCATAATTCCTTTTCCTAGAAATACTAGAATCACCATGTTTAGGAATGTAACTGTGTCACTAGAACTAAAGAAAGCAGCTCAGAGAAGAATCCTTGTATTCAGGTAATACTACTTATACAGTCTAATTTCACTGTAAATACACAAATGTTACACAACTTTCGAATTTATGCTTCCAACTCAGAGGGGGAAACAAGCTGTTTTTGAAGGGAGTTATAATGTTCATTGATACTTTATGTTAACCTTCATGTCGAGAAGCTTTTGATTCAAAAAAAGCATTCAGTCATGCATTTCTATGAACAGCATTCCACAATAATATTTTCCCAATAGAATAGACAGATGAATTTGTGAGGTGAACAAATATACAGTCTAAGAAATAAAGTGTAATGTAAGACTAATGGGTCTTAAATAAGCTAATGGGAAATGAACCTGAAGGAATTAAGTAATAGCTTAAAACAAAGATGCAAGTACATTCAAAGGTTGTTACACATGTCACAAAAGCAGGAATTATTCAATATGTGACTGTACTTAATAGTAATTACATGAACGGAGTATTGGAAATGAAACAAAATGAAAGTTAGCTTTTGCCTCGGCTCCATCCACACTTTTTTGGAATATAGTTCTTGGTCTGATCACTCAAAGATTCAGATTCAGCCTGAGAAAAGTACCTCTGGCCAAAAGGAAAAAAAAAAAGGACTTAAGAGCTAATGCTGAATTTTTATGTAATAAAATAGTCTGCTGTTCTTGTTCCATGCACAGATTATTTCTGGCCAGTTCCTTTCAGAACGCAGCGTGAAGTCCTACGTAGAAGTAGAACTGTTTGGTCTACCAGGAGATCCAAAGCGTAGATACAGAACCAAAGTGACACCAAATGCCAACTCAATCAACCCTATATGGAATGAAGATCCTTTTGTGTTTGAAAAGGTAACAATCCTTAATATAACATTGTGTCACTTCTGATCTGTCCCCCCCTTCAGAAACCCACAAAAACACAGCCAGTCGAGGGTTAAGGAAGCACTTGGCACACTCCACAGTTCTTATCTCAAACTTGGCAGCGATATGCACACCGTCTGCCAAGGACTTTAATAGTATACAGAAAGAAAAGCACCACAAATATTCAGCAAAGTCTCTGATCAGCTTCAGCTTGTAAACTCCAATGCCTAACCAATATAGTATAATTTGTTCATCACAGAAATCAGGACCCACCCTCCTGGCTTATATAGGCTCTGAGTGTGGTCCAGTGACTCATTGATCCTGTGACTCCAGTCCCGTGACTCAGGTCTACTCCCTCATACGTCTCCGCAGCTGCAGTAATCGTTTCTCTCGCCTTCTTTGGCGTGCATCCAGGAATGATGTCTCTCCCTCACTCTCATCTGAGACACCTGTTTCCCCACTGCTTGGCTCTCTTTCAGCTGGCACCTGAGACTGTGCCGGGGGGGGGGGGGGGGCTGGGAGATCTGGCTGGCTCCTCTTCCTCCTGCTCAGAGCTTCCTTCCTCCAATGGGATAGGCTCAGAGGACGGGGCCACAACAACTTCCAAGGGTACTATGTCTGCTGTTTCCAGGTCCTAGGCATTTAAGGCAGGGGAGATTCCTCTATCGTTCTTGATATAGGAAGCAGTGTAAAAATGGAATTAAATAAGCAGCATCAGCAACACATTTTGAGAGTAAATATTAGAATCATCGCTTAGTGATAGGATTGGGGAAAATATTCAGGAACACATTTCATTGAGTAAAAGCTGTACTCCTCAAAAATTCCAAGCAACAGAGATTGTTATAATTTGTAGTTTCTAAGACGTGTCTTATGGGCAGAATACTTTGCAGACTTCATTTCCTTGTTTCTAGTGACCCTCTCAGGTATTCCTTAATATTTCAACACTGCAAATGGGAAATTTAAGAGAAAGTGAGGTATATTCAATTCAAAGCTTTTATTTGGGGGGGGGGGAAGCCCTCCTAAAATATGTCAGATCGAGAGTTACAAAAATGCTCAAGATCACAACATATGGAAATATATGCCCCTTTCATTATAATTTTCATTATTCTGCACATGAATTGCAAAGCATTTGTAATGCCTAGTATGAATATAAGAAAACCAATATAGAACTATCTTCTTAAAATTAGGAATGCAGAAAGCACCCATATACAGATCAGTAGTGGTGCTTATGTAGTTTGCATTGTCCACAATGACTTTAGGTGGATAGGTGGGTAGAGGAAGAAAGAGAGAGTGGGGAGGAGGGAGAGAACCAAAAGATATAAAGAAGGCTTCAGTACAGATATTTATATATTTCTAATAATATCATACTTTTAACCGGATCGTTTTTTGTTTATACCTCTTGGCTATCAGCTCAGAAAAGTTTATATTAGACAGGATCAACCCATATTATGTTAGGCAGGATCAAATGAACCTTCCCTGCATGTGGGTGGCTGACTTTGAAGCTGGCAGATTTCTTTTTTAAAAAGAGATATTATTCTTGAGCTAAGCTGAATCAGGAAGTGAGAAAGCAGCTAATGAAAAGGAATAGCTGGGGATGTGATGGGGAGAAAGGGAAACAGCTCAGCCACTTGCTTTTAAAATCAAAGTTAGCCATATCATCCACAAGAACAAAGAAGAGAACCCCTTGATAGATATGAAACGATAGAAGATAAGGAGACCTCCAAAGGGGATTAGCTGTAGAACTAGTTTTCTCCACCTTGGGTTTTTGAGGTTACAAAAACTGTCATACAATTTTTTCCCTGTCAGATTTTGATGCCAGAATTGGCTTCTCTCAGGATTGTAGCTTTGGAAGAAAGTGGGAAGTTTATTGGTCACCGCATTATCCCAGTTACTGCTGTGTGCTCTGGTAAGACACTTGACCATTTTTCTAACCATTGAACTTGACTGTTTCTCTCTTCTTCTTTTTTTACTACAACCTTGGGGTGGCTTCCCATAAATCTTGATGTCCTTCATAGAGCCAGAGGAGAAGTCTGGCTCAAAGCCATCTTTGTGCATTCCTCAAAAGCATAAAGTACTAAAGTAGGATCTCCTTGTGAGAACTAGAAAATCTGAAAACCTTTTATTCATGCCTAATTGATTACAATTAGAAGTACCTTCACGGTGCTTTAACCCTACTCAGGGCTAAAAGATCTGAAAGTGAGGGTAGGGAGAACTATAGGAAATGGAGTAATGTGTGCCACCAGACTTACACCTTATTTTTTTCTTCTTATATTTGAAGGAATGCACAAAGAGAGCTCATTCCTTAAGGAAACACATACAGACAAACACAGACACACAGACATGCAGACACACACAGACCACAGATACATACATACATACATACATACATACATACATACATACATACATATATATATATATATATATATATATATATATATATATATGTAGGTCTTTGGTTATTCAGGTCTTCTCCCGCGTAGAATTGGAAGTATCTTGGCGACGTTTCGATGAAGTCTCATTCGTCATCTTCAGGCTGGTGTTCTCGGCTTCGTTCTTCCAGGAGCAATTGCTCCTGGAAGAACGAAGCCGAGAACACCAGCCTGAAGATGACGAATGAGACTTCATCGAAACGTCGCCAAGATACTTCCAATTCTACGCGGGAGAAGACCCGAATAACCAAAGACCTACATACAAACACCCGCGAAAACCTCAGAAAACATATATATATATATATATATATATATATATATATATATATATATATATATGAAGGAACGCGGTGCCTCAATGGCTAAGACGCTGAGCTTGTCGATCGAAAGGTCGGCAGTTCAGCGGTTCGAATCCCTACTGCCGCGTAATGGGGTGAGCTCCTGTTACTTGTCCCAGCTCCTGCCAACCTTGCAGTTTGGAAGCACATAAAAAATGCAAGTAGAAAAATAGGGACCACCTTTGGTGGGAAGGTAACAGTGTTCCGTGCACCTTTGGCACTTTGTCATGCCAGCCACATGACCATGGAGACGTCTTCAGACAACACAGGCTCTTCAGCTTTGAAACGGAGATGAGCACTGCCCCCTAGAGTCAGGAATGACTAGCACCTATGTGCGAGGGGAACCTTTACCATACTTATATATGTACGTATAAATACCTATATTGCATTTTTTACTCTGGCATCCAAATTGCCACCGCTATATATTTTCCTACTGGATTCATCCACTTTCTTTTTTTAGGTTACCATCATGTTTGCCTTCGTAGTGAAAGCAACCGGCCTCTTACAATGCCCTCTCTATTTGTCTATGTGGAGATGAAAGATTATGTTCCTGATTCATGGGCAGGTACAGTATTCTGAGAATGAAAGAGCAGGACATCTATATTTCAGTTGCAGCATTTTAAAAAAGAAGAAAAGGTGGTTTTCACTCTTCATTGCTATTAGTTTTGATTTACTTCTAGATTTTTAAGTTGAGGCCTAGTGTACATTGGCCAATTAAACTTATTTACAATACCTTCTGGATGAGGGATGTTGAAAAGATTCTCTTAATTAAAATTGTGAAATAACTTGAATGAGGCATTGGATGAGGTGTTTTGTAGGTAGATATGAGGGTCTTAAGGCAGCCTTCAATAAAGATGTCAGTCTTATAATAACTGTTACCAAAATATAATCAGTGTAGAAGATTAGGGAATGGCCTTGAAGGACAAGAGAAAGAGCTGTCTTCCTCCTGTCAGGCTATAATCAAACAAACACAACTTAAGTCCAGTTCAAAAAAACTAAATTGAGAAAATGTCTCGGACAGGCCCTTCTCTCATTCACACAAGGAGAAAATGAGGGGGATGAAAGCATACTCAAAATTGCAATATTCTGTACTGTAGCTATTCCACGAAAAGTAATTTTAAACCTACATGGCATTGATTTCCTAGACTGGTCTAATTATGGAGGTACTGTCAATAAGAACTAGCCTTTATTGTCATACTTGTAGCAACCACAGGGTGCGTTTATCTTCTTTTCAGCTATTTATCAGTCTCCCAGGATAAGAGTAAGTAACATAATGATTGATCTTCAGATTGATCTTTGCTCCTGGATACATCCATGCAGCTTTCTTGCCACAAGTGATTAGCCATTGCCTTACTCTGAAGATTATTTATTTTCCAATTGAGCTCACAGACCTGGTGTTCTTCAGAGATTTCCTATCCAAACACAACCAGATCTGTTCTTATTTGATGTTTTTCTTTATTTCAGCTGTTGTTCTTAATTTGGTTTCTGATCCCAGACAAGGTCAGCCAAATAGGACAAAAAGGGGGAAGATGTAAACGTCTTTTGTGCTTCTTTTCCTAGCTGAAGGAGGGTATATAAGTCCTCCTTAAGAAAAACTGTAAATGAGGATGTAGGTCACTCAACATTGTTCTAAAAATACTACAATGTTTTGCAAGAAAAAGTACATTTTGTTGCTCATATAAATGATATATCTTTGAACTAAATACAAGCCCACTTCAGTTTTATCCCAATGCAGGCAAAATGCAGACGCTTAACAATCTATCACTGCAAGTTTTATGTCTTTAATTATTTTTATTAGTTGATTTAGAATAACAGAAAGCATATAAGAAAAGGGAAATATTACTATGTTCTTAGTAAAGGAAGTAGCAATCAATCAATAGGAGATAATGAGATGGTATTGTACATTTTGGTTTTTTTTTAAAATAGATCTCACCATGGCTTTATCCAATCCAATAAAGTTTTTTAATGCACATGATAAAAAGATGAAGAATGCAGATGCTAATAATGGGGTGAGTTCTCCAAATAATATTTTGTTTGTGTAAAATATCCGATTTTGTATTTAGCTCAAATTAGGCTGCTAGTGATAGAAGTTAAGTCAGCATATTCCATCTCAGAATCTGACATGCCTCTTAATAGCAATCAAGAAAAACAGAGATCAAATATTTTAAAGAGGCTTTTAATAAAATGGGCCAAATGTTGTTTTAGAATCATAAAATTAATACTTCTGAAAATACTTCAGTTAGGATCAAGAATGTTATTCATACATTCTGAATGTTAACAGAGTTATCTGAAAGACAAGAAAAATCTAAGAAATTGGGATAGCAAATAGTTTATAGATAGTCCTTGTTAATGACTGGTTGTTTAATGACCAAATTAATAATGGCTTCCAGAAAGGGTGGTTTATAGCCTGTAAAATACTTCCAACCATTACAAAACATTACACCAACACAACAATCTACAGTCACATGATTATGATCTGCGTGCTTGGCAACCAGTTCACTGATCATGTGATTGTCATTTGCAATGTACTTTGCTGGCTTTCCCAGAAGGACAGTGGGGAGAGCAGTAGGGAAGGTTGTAAGTAGAAGATAGGCTGAAATCCTTCATGGGGCTGGAGGAACAAAGTTGCAACCCTTGAATCCTGAAGATTTCAGCTCTGTTCAGCCCAAAATGACATAGAACAACCCAGCCAAAGTTCAGTTCTTTATTTGCTTACATACAACGGACAGAATCTGTCAGGATCTGCCCTTACTACTCTCATCCTAAAGGATATATCCTGGGAGATTCTAGGGAGTAGCCATCCTAACTCTCTTCCTCTGTCTCCTATCCAGCTGTGGGTTGTGTTGCCTCTTGTCTCACCCCTTTTCTTACCATGTGCTTCCTCCTTCCTGGGAAACTGCTCCTTTACTATTGTCCACCACACCACCTCCCTCTCCGTAGACACCACTCTTTGCCTCCAGGAACAAAATAAAAGCCTGGATGTATAACAGTATTAGGGAGCAGCTGAGGTGCTGGTTTCCAGACTTGCTTTTCTCCACTTCTTATTCTGATTTAGACAGTTATTCACAGAGTGATTGTCTCATCAAGTCTTCATCAGATTTCACATTTAATTATCAAGAAGCTGTAAAAGGAATTTTCTTGAAGCTAAAATAAGACAGTAATTGTTGTTGTTAGTTGCGAAGTTGTGTTCAACCCATCGCCGCCCCATGGACAACGTTCCTCCAGGCCTTCCTGTCCTTTACCATCCTCTGGAGTCCATTTAAGCTCACACCTACTGCTTCAGTCATTCCATCCAACCACCTCATTCTTTGTTGTATTTAGAAGGTAGTGTCATTAGTTAGAAGGCACATTTTACTGAGTTATCACAGTTCTGGGTGCTGCTGAGCAATTTATTTGGAGCGGTCAACATGAAAAGTATAGCAATGCATGTCTATTGAGGAAGTCATAGAATATTTGGGGCTGTCAGAGAACCAAACAACCTGAGGTCTTCAGTTTAAAGAAGTCAAGTGAATGGAAAAAGCAAATAACATTTTTCAGGTTGAGAAATTTTATTCACTGGCAGGACATTCACATGTGCTACCCTGAGGAATGATGATGGACTATCTCCACTTGTTACATATTTTATAGATGCACCTTATGATACTTCATCTTTCTTGCTGCTTTCATGCAGGAACATTAAAGTGCCAAACCAGAATAAAAAAGCAACCATATATGATTGGGTAGGAAGCAGACAATTTTTCCCCGGGATCTATTCTTGCACTGACACTAATTTTCTGCTGAACTTTATTTTATAGAAATCCATATTGGAAAAGGATCTTTCAATCAATGGGATACCTAACATCCTAGGAAGCTATTGCACTCCTTCAAATGGCCCTGCAGGTAATGCTATGGAAATGATAGGAGCTGAGAATGGGAGAACACATACAATTCACATATTGAAAAGAGATGGTATAGCTCCCTGTGACAAGAAGTAGGATCAACCCACATCACTGGGACCAGTTGATCATTCTGACCATAGTAAACATCTGTTATAAAGGAATAAAGTTTTAGTCCACTGTGATGCTGTTTTCATTCTCCAGGAACCTTGATTACACCAAAAGAAGGGACCATGAAAGAAGCTGCAAAATTAATTACAGGTAAGAAAGCCCTCTCTTTTTAGCAAGCTGACACAATGACACATGTAAACAGATTCTACACATATATCATTATTGCAAAATGTATGGTGATTCAGCCTGAATATGATACATTCATATCAACTGATGGGCTTTATCACATTACTTTTCAAAACCCACCCCACAAATTTATTCAGAGACTTCCTTGTGGAAAAAATTGCAATGGGAATTAAGAAACCCTCTCCTCATTACAGTAAGAGGAGACTTGAAACCTTTATCGAGGCCATTTAGGGTTTTTAGAGAATATATGATGTGGAAGGTATATGTTCCCAAACTGATTCTTTAGGACTTCAACAGTTTACTTATCAATACTTAAGAGACTATTTGCCTTGTCCTGGTTGCTCTTTTTCTGTCTTTCCTTTTACTTTCCCCAGTATCGTAGGCTTCTTAGAGAACTAGGATTTCCCGTAAATAGGGTGATTTGAATCTTATCGTTTGTGACTCAAATGTCTAAATGAATCTAAATGTCTTTTCCAAGGCTGTCATTGCTACTCTACTCCAAACGCTAATCTGTGGCATATTTCTTGGCTGCTGGTTCTTTTACTTGATATTCACTCTTAAAAGGCAGAAGCTACTTTGTACCTGTTGCCATTAGTTTGGCCTTCTTTATATGTTATCTTAGTCTCATTTTTTTCACTATGTTCTTTGACTTTTACTACTAGAGTTCCAGATCATTTGCATATCTGCATATCTGCTCTGATAGCTGCATTTTCAGCAATCAGAGCAATATCATCAGCAAAGTGTAATTATCCAGTATGCATCAGCAATGATATTCCTAATTCTTTCATAAAGCCAGCTTTGATTGCTAGCATCTCCCTTTCCATGCAGAGCTCTAATCTGTCTTGAGGCATTGTTTTGTTAGCATATGAAATTAAGGATGTTAGATTATAATTTGCTTTGCACATTCTTTTAAGTCTTCTTTCTTTAGTTTGGTATGTAGATTGACTTATTGCAATCTGCTGGCCACTCTGTCCTTCTCTGGTTCTAGCCAAGCTATGCTGGCATAGCTTGGCTAGAAAATTTAATGACTAATGGACCCAGATTCCAGAGGGAGTTTGGTGTTGTTTCTGCTGATTTATTGCACAATCCATTTGAAATGCTGATAACCATTTGGAAAAGGGGATGGTTGAAGCTTTGGATCAGATCTTACCCATGAAACTTCTCCCCTCTGGAGATCTTAGCACTCCTTGTGGTTTATGGAAGAGTTGAGGGAGATGAAGTGAGAAAAGACATGTCACAAGCATTGTTGGCATTCCATTCCCCAAGAGATAAACTGGGCTGAACATGGGTTAGTTCCATTATAAAGGCCTACCTAGTAACAGTAAGGCAGTGAAGCATCATTATGTCTCTGCTCTTATTGCATTTGTAGATAGTCACACTTTTTCAAGTGACATAAACCTTGGATGAGGGTAGTTTGGAGAATTTCTTGCAGGGGCATGCAGAGAAATTACTAAGCTAAAATTGGATAAAATTGTTTGGCTTCATTCTCAATTGGACACTGGCTTTATTGAGTTTAGTGGAGATGCATAGTCTTGGCTTTTTATCTGGGAAGAGTTTGAACCTGTTGGACCTGAGAAGCAGACATGGTTCTTAGAACTGTTTGCTCAATCACCTGCTCTTTAGATCCATATCCCTCCTGCTGTCTCCATCTAAGGAGCAGCTGTCCAGAGCAGATGTGGTCAATCTCCCATCCTCTCTTTATTCAGACAAGTTTCAAGGAACCGGTGTACTCCCTGGTTTCTTGGTCTTGGCTGCAATCATTAGCTGTCTTCAGTTTGTCATTCTTCCCCTGAAAGTAAAAATATACAAAAGTATGAAGGCTATTGCTTAACGCCTTGTAAGCCGCCCTGAGTCTCCGGAGAAGGGCGGCATATAAATCAAATAAATAAATAAAAATAAAGTAAAGTAAAACTTTTACCAGAAGTAAAAGTTAGATTTTTTTTAAAAAAAAAGGAGACGATAGATTATCCTCATCCACCAAGTTGTTTCCTTCATAGCGTAGAATACAGGATGGAGCACCAGATGTCCTGTTTTTCATCTCTATTCTGTTGTCATTATGAACATAAAACAATTAAGGCTGGAATAACCAAAGGTCACTCTCTTTGGGACTGCTCATGCTAATCATTCACTGTAATGGTTCTGTTTTCTGGGAAATTCTCGGCCTATTTGGAGGGGCGGTGTTGTAAATTCTTGCCTATTCATGCCTCTCTCCTGCTTTTACCTCCTTTTGGTCATGTTTTGTTAGTTATTTCTTTTTGTTGTTTGCTGGTCTTTAATAAATAAACATCAAGCTATATTTTTACTCACTATACTGGTATATTTGCTCACCTATGCATATTGACTATGCTGGGTGCAAACTGGAAATTGTGGTTATATTCCAGCAACAGAGAAGTTTCACTTCTACTTAGAGTACAGGTTGATGAAGTTGTCAATGCTTATTCTATCTGGGAATTATGGAAGTAGGTGCCCCACTATGTTGTGGAAAGGACCTAGTTGGGACAAATTTCTCTTGCATGATTATTGTTTTAAGAAAGTTTGAAAAGTTCACTCCAAGTAAGACAAAAATCCAGAAAAAAAGTGAAGCATTACCACTTTGCAGAACTTGGTTTACAATATAGGAGCATTATTTGCACATTGCCCCCAACAATCTGGTCCTCACTTTACTAACCTTGAAAAGTTGAGCCCTGGCAGGATCAAATTCCAGGTATGGGCAGAGTTTGCTTGCAATACTGCACTTTAACCACTGAACCACCAGAGCATAAGAAGAAATTAGTCAGTTATTCAGAATAATAGCTAGAATTCAAAATGGAGTCATGGAACCTAATTTATAAGTAGAGGAAGAAGTGCCACTAAACCAGTTTCCCATTAAGCCAGCTCCATGTCCAGCTGGAAAACCCAGCTAAATGGACCAACCTTTGAGCAAAGTATTGGGGATCCCCCATCAATATTATGAACAGTACTCATCAGGTGGCTTTGAAATTTTTACAGATTCACTCTAGAGCAGGGATCCCCAACCCCTGGGCCATTAGGAACTGGGACACACAAGCAGCGGGTGAGTGAGCGAAGCTTCATCTGTGCATGCATGGGATCTAGGTTGCGCTTGGAACCATTCCCCACCACCGCTCCGTAGAAGATCATTTTTTTTCTGAATCTGGTCCCTGGTGCCAGAAAGGTTGGGGACCACTGCTCTAGAACATTCCTTAGTGGGATCTGAATCGGTTTTTTTCTTATATTTGAGGTGCTGAAAAAGACAAAATATATTCATGCAACACAAGGTAATCTTGAGAGAAAATAGGCATAGTAAATTAGTTGTGGAAAAGAATCCTTCAAGAAAATGGCAGCCTAGCATCTTATTTCAACTGATGGATGTCTTTTTCATTCTGTGTTTCAGAGCCACAGACAGCCAGCATTGAAGAGATACAGCAGATGAAAAATTTTGGGAAGCTCTTGAAAAAGCAAGAAAAGGAACTAAAGGAGCTGGAGCGGAAGATGACAAAGCGCAAGGAAGAATTATTACAGAAATACACTGCTTTTTTCACAGAGGTGGTTAGCCAGCTTGGCAGAAAAGAAATGCCATGCCCATCAAGAACTCCACGAAGAAAAAGGTAGACTTTAGTTCAGAAATAATAAAGCAAAGAGTTTGTTATTTGCAATCAGAATAAAATGGTGTTTTGTTGCATTACAATTTTGTTTTTCTGACGTCTTGGTGACACAACATGGAGGTCCCTGGTGGTTCCCCATTTAGACCTAGACTAGATTTGGTTCTGCTTAACTTGTTAGCATGCTAAATGGATTATGACCAACTCATAATGGTAGGCTCAAGCAGAGGGTGTGCATTTACCTTCACTTTCACTGTACCTGCCTCTGGGTATATGTTAAGCCAAGCAAGAGAGCTGGAGGAATGGAATTCAGCTACTAGGCATGTGGTTGCTTGAAACAGAATTCTCTAGACATATTTTTCTTTCTATTTTCCTATGTTCCATCTTCCTCTTCCAACAATATAGTTCAGAATTTCTTGCTAGTATTGAAAAACTGGATCAGCTCCATCTATCTGTATCCTATCTGCAGCCTATATAATAGACTACAGTATAGGGCAGTGTTTCTCAGCAACTTTAAGATGTATTCTTAAAGATCGTAAAGTTGCTTAGATTGAAAAACTGAGCTAGGGAAAGGAAAAACATTGCTTCCACTCAGAAAAATAGACATAGATAAGAGTGTTTTCCTGTACATACATCAGTGGTGGGTTGCTTCCGGTTTGCCCCGGATTGGGCGAACCAGTAGCAGCGGCGGCGGGCGGCTCTGCCCACCCTCCCAGACACTTCTATGTATGTGCAGAAGTGTCTCACGCGTGCACAAGCTCACACACGTATGAGCGAACCGGTAGCAAGCTAAATTGAAACCCATTACTGACATAAATGCAATTTCTGGGTCCCCTAATTCCACAATCATTAAGTTTTTCCTTTTCCAATATTGGGGAGGGGGATATTTGAATGGCTCTTAAAAGACAAATGAATTTCTGCATTGCCAAAAGTAGGTACTGTTGTGTCCTCACAGTTACGGCTTCCCTCTACGGGGCTGTGTTGCCAGCCGGCGCTGATTGGTTCAGGCGCAGCACTAAAATAAGCGGGAGATTCCTAGCTCAGGGATTGGTTGATGCCTGACAGCTCTTGTTCTTAAGGAGCTGTCCCTGTTTTGTTGGTGTTCTTTAACTCTCCGCAGCTGTTTGAGCGGATAGTTGTTATGTTAATAAAGTTGGTGTTCCGCACCTATGCCTCAGCCTCTCTGTCAACAGCAGATTTAATATTGGCGACGAGGATGGGATGTTTCTGAGGCGGATTGCGGAATCGCTGACTGTGTGGAAGAAATGGCTGCAGGGCTGCCGGTATTCACCCCTTTCGAGCCTGCTGCTGAATCATGGGACGAATATCTCGAGCGTTTCGAATGTTTCCTGCAAGCTAATGATCTGGCTGAGTTGCCCAGCGCCAGGAAAAGGGGCTATTTCCTCAGCTCCTGTGGGCGTGAGGTATTCGGGACAGCTAGGGCTCTGGCGGCTCCCCAACCAGTATTTGCTGTACCATGGGAGACGTTGTTGCAGAAGTTAAAGAACCATTACTCTCCCATGCCCTCAAGAATTGCGAGGCGGCATGCTTTCCATTTGAGATCTCAGAGAGAGGGGGAGTCTGTGAATGATTACATAGCCTCCCTAAGATCGGCTGCGCTTTACTGCGAATTCACTGACTTAGATGATAGACTCCTGGACCGCCTGGTTACTGGGGTGCGGGACATGAGGCTCCAACGTCGTTTACTAGCTCGAGCTGACCTAACGCTAGCAACCGCCCTAGATGAGGCCAGGGCTGCTGAGATGTCAGCGAAGTCTTCCGCTGACATTCAACGTTCTCAGGCTGGAGTGTCCCTGGCCGCGAGCAACCCCCAGTCTGTTCATTATGAAGGGTCTGAACCAGAAGAGTTCTCCGAGGAGGAAGGTGAAGTGAGTCGACTTAAATTGGCTCCTCGGAAGAACCGTTCAGCCGCCCCCAAGCCAGCTCAGGGCACCTGCCTGGGATGCGGAGGCTCGCACAGTCGCACCGAATGCAGATTCCGGTCCGTCGTGTGTCGGCGTTGTGGAAAGAGAGGACACCTGGCCAGAGTTTGCCGCGCATCGCTGCCTGTTCGCGCTGAGGGGATCGAGCCAGCGTCCAGGAGACAACGGGCGAGGCGGAGCCGTGGCCGCGAAGATGTGTTCCTGACTGAAGGGGACGCTGAGGTGGCAGTTGTTGCAGTTAGCCATTCCTCTTCCTCGTTTTCCTCCAACAAACTATACCTGACTGTTAGCCTAGAGGGTGTCCCATGTAAGATGGAGCTCGACACGGGCTCCTCTAAGTCATTGATCGCCTGGTCAACCCTTAAAGGGTTGTTGCCAGCTTTCTCTAAGCGGTCGTTGCGGCCATGTCCTGTTAAACTTAAGGATTACCAAGGAAATGTAATCCCCACGTTAGGGTGTTGTGATATCCAGGTGTCCTTTAAGGAGTTTTCAGGCCGCCTCCCACTAGTTGTAGTAAGGGACAGTCTGCCTTGCCTTCTAGGGTTAGACTGGTTTATGGCCCTCCGTTTAGGTATATCGGGAATCCATTCTACTTGTTCTGATGTTGCTTCCCAACTTGAGCAGGAATTTGCCGATGTGTTCGATAGTCAATTGGGTAAATATACAGGGCAGCCAATTTCATTTAATTTAGACCCCCAAGTCGTGCCTAGGCGCCTGAAACCCAGGAGGGTGCCATTGGCACTGCGCCCTAAAGTAGATAGGGAATTAGACAAATTGATTGCCCAAGGAGTTCTCGTGCCAATTGACCACTCAAATTGGGAAACCCCTATTGTTATTCCCCTCAAACAGGACGGGTCTATTAGAATATGTGCCGATTATAAGGCGACAATAAATAGGGCATTGCAGGCAAATAACTACCCAGTTCCAGTAGTTCAGCATGTCCTCCACTCTTTGGGCCAAGGGCGGGTTTTCGCGAAGCTGGATTTGGCCCAAGCATATCAACAGCTTCCCGTGGACGAAGCCACGGCCTTGGCCCAAACCATCATTACCCATCGCGGGGCATTCAAATGCACCCGTCTGCAATTCGGGGTCAGTGTCGCCCCCGGGATCTTTCAAAGCCTCATGGAGCGGTTGCTCCATGGGCTACCTGGGGTAGCCCCTTATTTTGATGACGTCCTGATCGCGGCTGCGGATCAGGACGAGCTCATCAGCAGAATTAGGGCCGTCCTCACTTGTTTCCGACGGGCGGGGTTAAAGGTTAAGAAAGAGAAGTGTCGAATAGGGGTGACCCAGGTTGAGTTTTTGGGGTTTTTGATTGACTCCCGGGGCATTCGGCCGGCTCCCGCCAAGGTGGAAGCTATAAAACTCGCTCCCGCACCCACCAATAAGGCCGAACTCCAGGCTTTCCTCGGCCTCCTGAATTTTTATGCTATTTTTGTGCCACATAAGGCATCCCTAGCTGAGCCCCTCCACCGTTTGCTGGACGCTAGGAGGCCCTGGCACTGGGACCGCAAAGCGGCTGCCTCCTTCCAGGCAGTCAAAGATGTGTTGACTTCTGATGCTGTCCTGGTGCAGTATGATGAAGGTCTGCCATTGTCCTTGACATGCGACGCTTCCCCTTTTGGGGTGGGAGCTGTCCTCAGTCATACCTTACCCAATGGTTCCGAGGCCCCGATAGCGTACTATTCTCGCACGCTATCCACCGCAGAACGTAATTATAGCCAGCTAGATCGGGAAGCCCTAGCCGCCGTTGCTGGAATCAAGCGGTTCCATAATTACGTTTATGGCCGGTTTTTTTGCCTTGTCACTGACCATAAGCCCCTATTGGGTCTTTTGGCCGGGGACAGGCAAACTCCGCTGATTCTCTCTCCACGCATGTCGCGCTGGGTGGAGTTCTTGGCGGCATATGATTACAAACTGTTGTATCGGCCTGGGAAGGCTATAGGGCACGCCGATGCCCTTAGTCGCTGCCCAGTCCCTGTGAGTGTAGTGGACCCTGCCCCCGTGTCATCAATATTGCTCATTGACGAGGTCCCTGAGCTAGTCACTGCCGATGACATCCGCATGCACTCCACTACCGATGCTATCCTGTCCAGACTGCTGGACTGGGTGCGCAGGGGCTGGCCAGCCTTCGAGGGGTCCCCCGAATTGTTGCCCTATTATCGGAGGCAGCATGAATTATCCGTTCTAAAAGGTTGCCTTTTGTGGGGTCATAGGGTTATTGTGCCATCTAGCCTCAGGACCAGGGTTCTGACACGACTCCACGATGCCCACCCGGGTATCGTGCGCATGAAGTCTTTGGCCCGCAGCTACGTGTGGTGGCCTGGGATTGATCAGGATGTCGAGGAATGGGTAGCCCATTGCCAGACCTGCCAGCTGTCCCGACCAGCTCCTCCTTCGGCCCCCATCCGTGAGTGGGAAACACCTAGCACTCCATGGGCTAGGGTACACGTGGATTTGGCGGGCCCTTTCTTTGGGAAGATGTTCATGATCCTAGTGGATGCCCACTCCAAGTGGGTGGAATTGGCCGCTATGTCATCCACCACGACTGAAGCTGTAGTACGGGTCTTAGAGGGATGGTTCGCTTCCCATGGGTTACCTGATGTGTTAGTTACTGACAATGGCCCGCAGTTCACTTCGGCCCCCTTCCAGCTGTTTCTTTCGAAACTGGGCATCCGACATGCCCAAACGGCACCTTGCCATCCGGCCTCTAACGGCCTGGCGGAAAGAGCCGTCAGATCAGCTAAAGACGCATTACGTCGTTTGGGCCCCACAAATTGGCACCATAAGATTTGCCAGTACCTCTTAGCTCAGCACACTACCCCTTGCATGACCACTAAATTCAGTCCCGCCGAATTGCTTATGGGAAGGCGCCTGCGGACCACGCTGGACCGTTTGCACCCTAGTTATGTCCAGAGCCAGTGCGGGGGTTCTGCTCCCCGGTCACGAACCTTCGCAGTTGGCGATCCCGTCTATGCCATGAACTTCGGGTCCGAGGTTAAGTGGATTCCGGGACATATTGCTCAACTAACCGGACCCTATTCTTATAGGGTTGTGCTCAGTGATGGCCGAGAGTGGCGCCGACATATAGACCAGCTCCGGCGCAGGAGTCTCGATGGGAACCTTCCTTTCCCCGTGCCGGGAAATTCACAGTTTCCTGTTCTGCAACCAGTTGAAGCCCTTCCCAACCAGCCCGACATCAGTCTGCCAACTCGCACAGAACTGCCCCTACCGGAGGTCTTACCAGAGGATCCGGGCCGCGTACCAGAAACTGTCAGGCCGGATAGTGAAGCAGCTCCAGCTGGGACAGAAGCTCCGAGTTCGGTCCCTCCCCCTTCGCCAGTCGGGCTCGCATCTCGCAGATCAGGGCGGATTCGACGCCGGCCAGCATATTTACAAGATTACGCATGCGCGGTCCGGGTGGGGAGGAGTGTTGTGTCCTCACAGTTACGGCTTCCCTCTACGGGGCTGTGTTGCCAGCCGGCGCTGATTGGTTCAGGCGCAGCACTAAAATAAGCGGGAGATTCCTAGCTCAGGGATTGGTTGATGCCTGACAGCTCTTGTTCTTAAGGAGCTGTCCCTGTTTTGTTGGTGTTCTTTAACTCTCCGCAGCTGTTTGAGCGGATAGTTGTTATGTTAATAAAGTTGGTGTTCCGCACCTATGCCTCAGCCTCTCTGTCAACAGCAGATTTAATAGGTACTTTCCCCTATTTAAATGGCAGTTCTGGTGCATTTCTTGAAGTCTTTTTCTTGAAGTACCTGTATTTTCATGTCATAAACATTCAGTATATGAAAGGACACTATCCAAACAATATGAATGTTATGCTTTTCCAGTACAGAGATTTGGTAGAAATTGGAATATGGGGTTATATGTGTTAATATGGTAGTAGTGCCAGAAAAAGGTGTGGGAAGGAACCCTTTAACCAACTGGTTTATTCCCAGTGCTATTATATATATAATATCTTTACTTTCTGAAATGGCAAGATCAGAGCAAGAAATACCAAATTTCTCTGACATAAAAGTAAGAGTTTGAATGCCATCCTAGCTGCTGGATTGCAGCTGTTTTGCCCTTTTGTCAAATAGTGCCTGTCTATTGAGGAAGTAGATCAAAAAACTGTGGAGTATTACTGATGACTCTTTCATTTACTGATCTGCTCATGGAGTAGATATCATGACAATATGCCAGGGGAAAAGGGAAGTAGAGTCAGGGTTTGCCCATTTCTGCCTTAGATTGAGAATTGTTGCTGTCTCTGAAGTTGCAGGACAGTTTTGGATGAAAGCAGCACAAAGGGAAATGCTGCAGAGTTGACCGAGATTGCTGATAATAAAATTATGGAGCTAAAAGAGAAATTGGAGGAAGAATTACTCCACCTGGGAGAAGAACAGTATGATGCAATCTGGAAGAAGAAAGATCAGCATGCCATAGAGGTATAGTATCCATATTTTTATTAACATTATTTTATTTAATGACTTAATAAACAGCACTAATGAACCTGAATCATTTCATTAAGACTGCATTATTATACATGCTAAACTTGTCAGATGGCTTTAAACCCAACCCCAAATCTGCTATTTGAATTTGCATTATTGTTTTGGGAAAAAAGGTCATATTGTGTGCGAAAATGGCTTCCTTATATTACCAAAATGATATTTCATCATATTTCTGTGGCACTCAATTAAATTGATAAGTCAGAACTGATCATTCCTTGGCAATTCTCAAGAAAATTTATCATTTGAGCGTAACAGGTGGGAGATCTCATCAGTTCCTTCCTTCTGCAAATTTGTGTAAAATACAAGTTTGCTCACTCTCACACACCCTAATGTGCAACACGGCAGTATATTACAGACACAGCTTTGAAAACATCTGGAGACATTGAACTAATCACTTGCTGTGTAGTTCCTAAGGTAGGAAAGAGGCACATTCTTCTTTCCCATGTTTTCCCTATCAGTTTTTCCATTGTAGTTCTCGTAGACCCATAGCAAACCTGCTTCAAATGATTGGAATGATGTGGGAAGCTGTAGAAAACATTTCAAGGAGAAAAAAGGATCAATGCTCTCTTCCTTCTGTACGAGCCTCTATTAGATCTGAATTCTTTCTGTGGAAAAGATCCTCCTAGTTCCAACTCAGGATAATGTCTATGGAGATTGTCAGTCATCCAGGTCATGATGGTTGCCACAATGTAAAAAAGATGTTGAGATTCTAGAAAGAGTGCAGAGAAGAGCAACAAAGATGATTAGGGGAATGGAGGCTAAAACATGTAAGGAACAGTTGCTAGAATTGGGTATGATTAATTTAATGAAAAGAAGGACTGGGGGTGACATGATAGCCATTTTCCAATATCTAAGGTGTTGCCACAAAGACAAAGGTATCAACATATTCTCCAAAGTACAGCAGGACAGGAAGGGATGGAAACTAATCAAGGAGAGAACCATCCTAGAATGAAGGAGAAATTTCCTGACAGTTAAAACAATTAATCAGTGGAACAATTTGCCTCCAGAAGTTGTGGGTGCTCCAACTGTTGGATGTTTTTAAGAAGAGATTGGACAGCCATTTGTCTGAAATGGTTTCCTTCCTGCGCAGGAGATTGGACTAGCTCCAAGATCCCTTCCAACTGTGTTATTCTGTTATGATTGTCCCAAAGTTGTTTTTTCAAAAAACAAGTGGACTTTCTTAGTTTTCCTTGAAGACATCTTGTTTCTCATCCAAGTAGTTGCTTCAGTTCTTTGAAAAAGCACCTTTGGATCAACTTGGGATAATGTTTAAATAAATAAATAAAGAATAAAATAAAATATTTTCCTTGTGCTTTGTTTAAACAGAAAGTTGCTAAAATGTTACAGCTTGCAAGAGAGAAGCAAGCATCTGAGCTGAAGGCACTAAAGGAGTCTTGGGAAAGGTAATAATAAAATTAATGTCAGTGTGTGCAGAATCTTTCTATTCATTTTTGTAGGTTTTCTTCTCTCAGCCTTAGTGTGTTTGTCCATTGTCAAATCTGTGCTTTATAACCTTGAAACCTTCTGTGATCAGAGTAGAAACGGAGCGAGCATTTAATATTCACCACAATACACTGCTAAATTTGTAAACTCAAGCTGATTATCTTCCTTTACAGCGACACTAAAGAAATGAAAAAGAAATTAGAGGTGAAGAGACTGGACAAAATCCAAGCCGTGGCTAAGAATGCTGATAAGAGTGCTCAGGAAAGGTATTTTTGACCTCACATCCAAATGTAACTCATTTCTATTGGATTTGTGGTTTTTAATGAAAAGGGAAATTTTAAAATAAATGCATTGATTGCTGTTGTATGTACTGTATTGAATTGATGTTTGAACCTAATTTTAATATAGTCTTGCCCACTTTCTGCATACCAAGCTGGAAAATCAGGCATGACTCCCCACAAAACCAAGCATGACTCTCCAAGTGAAAAATGATTTGCACGCTCCTGATTTGGAGTCAAATACTTGCAGAACTTTTGAGCGCAAGAAAGAAGCCATTCTCCCCACTTGAGAACTTAAAACTTGAGCAACATAGGGAGGCTTAGTCATCAATTTAAAACACAGTTAATATGACCTATGTCATTCTTCAAGCTGCAATATAATTGGAAGCATTTGTTTCTAGTTTTGCTTAATTGAAATTTATTGTGCATGACAAGTAAGAGGGATATCTTCAGGTATGAGGGGTGTATGTGTAAAAACAATCAAGATTTTAGTCAGGCCTTCACATCTCCTCTCTAGCCTGTTTACAAATGAGGATGGCTTCCATGTTCCATCAGTCCTCGTTGAGGACGATTTTAACATAAGCAGTCTTGATAACCCATGACGAAGTTGGATCATTTGATGCAGGGGTGAAATCCAGCAGAATTCTAACAGGTTCTAGAGAACCGATAGCGGAAATTGTGAGTAGTTCGGAGAACTGGCAAATACCACTTCCAGCTGGCCCCAGAATGGGGTGGGAATAGAGATTTTGCAATATCCTTTCCCTGCTACGCCCACCAAGCCAAGCCCACAGAACCGGTAGGGGAAAATTTTGAATTTCACCCCTGATTTGATGAGATGAAGGAGAGAAGATGGGAAGGAATGCAAGCCCAATGTTTCTTACAGTAATTATACCTGGCAGATTCAAAGTATCTTCTTTCTTTCCTTGGTTTCTTAATATGCTGCTTCTTCACTTCAATCTCCTAATAACCAGTATTTTAGTCTGAGGACTTTATTGTGCAGAAAAAATAAGAATTACCCCATCTTATGGATGAACCTGCCATCTGTAAGTATTCAAGTAATTAGTATAATTTAGCCAGTCCTGGACTAGAGTTTGTAAGAGGCTTCTCTTTTGCAGACAAAAAATATTATTTTTTCTATATCATAATTCTTTCTGCTTTTAAGTGATTACATATGGTACAAAAACATCTTATCTTAGTGGATGCCTTAACAACAATCTAAGCTGTAAATTTTAAGTAATACATAAGGTTTGATTTCTTTTTTCCTAAAGGTTAAAAAGAGAAATCAATAATTCACATATTCAGGAAGTTGTAAAAGCAGTCAAGCATGTAAGTAGCTTTCTGGTTTCTTTCCGTAGCATCTAAAAGAACAATTATTAGTTTTGCCCTACTGATTTGGGCAAATGCTGTGTCTAGTGATTTACAAATGCTTCCTCCTTCCAAGACACTTGATTCTACTCCAGATATAGGGTCCAAATCCAAGGGGGCTCCCATAGCTTTACATGGATCCCTAGAAGAAGAATAAGAGCTTGAGCTGCGGTGGCACAGTGGTTAGAGTGCAGTACTGCAGGCTACTTTTGCTGACTGCCGGCTGACTGCAATTTGGCAGTTCAAATCTCCCCAGGCTCAAGGTTGACTCAGCCTTCCATCCTTCCGAGGTGGGTAAAATGAGGACCTAGATTGTTGGGGGCAATATGCTGACTCTGTAAACTGCTTAGAGCGGGATGTAAAGCACAGTGAAGTGATATATAAGTCTAAGTACTATTGCTATTGGGCTCTGACCCTCATTTAGTAGATCATGTGTCTTTCACTTCTGTCTTTTGGAATATTTTCAAAGCTATAATCCCACTGCAGTATTTTATGTGGTGCCTGGAGTAGCTTCAAACATACGTTACAGTGGCCTTGAGACCCATTTCATCTTTTTTTCTGTGATTTATGTGGGTGTTAAAACATACTGAAGTTTTCAAATGTTAGACAATTATCCATCTGGGGTCCAGAGTGACATGCAATGGAGATAAGTGTAATTATTCATTATAGGCAGAATAAACAAATTGAAAGTAGTTTAAAGTCATAACATGAAGAAACAAAAAATAAATAAGTATATTTATTTTAATTAAACATATTTCCATCTGATCAACTTATTATAACTAAATATGAAGGCCATTAAGGTCAGGTAGAAATGTAATCAATCAATTAATCAATCAAAATAAACTTTCATAGGGCAGAATTTTAAGTCATTGATTTTTTTCCACAACTTAATCTAATTCACAGAGTTATTATGAGTGAATAATTCCGCAAGTATAAGTGTAGGAGGAAAATCATTACCATTTTCAAATTGGAACCGAAGCACTTGACCGTTTGCCCCTCCCCTCAGCTTAGTCACATGATTGTAGAACTTTTCTCACCGCCTTAAGACATTCCAAATGATCACCTGAGCATGAGACAAACTGATGTCAGGTCAGCCGTCTAGGCATAATGTCCTATGCAGAGAAAACTAAAATTGGGATCAAAGTGTCATGAAACTAAGAAAAAAGACATTGAAGCATTCCTCTTATTGCCTGTGACTCAGAGTCCAAATCTTAGTAGTCGTTGGTTTCAGCATTGATGTATAGCAAAGTATTCTAGTACAGGTAGTACTTGAATGTTCTACCAGTTCATTTAGTAACCATTCGAAGTTACAATGGCACTGAAAAAAAGTGACTTATGACCTGTTTGCAGCAACCCTGATGCTTGACCAGTGATTCATATTTATGATGGTCACAATATCCCGGGATCATATGATCACCTTTTGTGAACTTCTGACAAGCAAAGTCGATGAGGAAGCCAGTTTCACTTAACAAGTGTTACTAATTTAACAACTGAACAATTAACAAACTAGGCAATAAAAGTTGTAAAATGGGGCAAAACTCACTTAACAAATTTCTCACTTAGCAGCATAAATTTTGGGCTCAATTGTGGTCATAAGGCGAGGATGGCTTGTAATATTTAATAGCAACACAGCAGTTGTCATATATCTGATATTTATAAAAATCATACTGGAATATGGGGCTTTGGGAGGATAAGGAGAGACTGGGAGCTAAAATACCCTGCAGACTTCATCACTGGTGTTGTTGTACCTACAGAACGATACTGCATTAAGATGTTGCATTTATATAATTGCATGGAAGGTTATTCCTTCTAACATAATTTTTTCTCTTGCTTCAAGATGAATGAGAAACAGTCAAGGCATCAGAAAGTTTTGGAAGCAAAGCAGTCAACCTGCCTAGGGAAAATCAAGGAAAAAGAAAACCAGGTATCACATGACTAATTTACAGCAAATGTCCTTTCAGGATTAGTAGTATAACAGGAGGTCTAGAATAAGTCCAAAGGCTTCACAAATTATTTCTCTTAAGAAATACTGGAATTGCAACTGCCAGCACAGCTCAATCAGCATGGCCAAAGCTGACATCTCAACACATATGGAAGATTGGGGAAGTCTGAGGCAGCCTGTTCCCTGCTCTCCAGTCCTCTACTTATTAAGCAGCCATCTATGCCAGGGATATCAAACTCAAGACTTGCGGGCCAGATCTGACCTGTAGGGTACTTAGATCTGGCCCATGGGGCCGCCCTGAAAATAATGTAGGACCGGCCCACAGTGCTCTGCCTGTGAAAACAGGCTCCTGAATGCTGTTTCGGCTGTGACGGCCTCCTGCAAACCCTCTGCCAGTAAAAACTGAGCTTGGCACATGGTCCTCCCGAGCTGTGTTTTCGCTGGCAGAGGGTTGCAGGTGGCTGTCGCAGCTGAAAACGGAGCTCGGGAGCCTGTTTTTGCTTGCAGAGCGCTTAGGCCACGACAGATGCTGACACAAATGATGTTAAGCTGGCCATGCCCACCCTAGCCATGCCCATCCTGGCCCCCCGAGATCAAACACAACCCTGATGCGGGCCTCAATGAAATCAAGTTTGACACCTCTGATCTATGCCATATAGATTGCATTCACCTCCTTGAAGATTCATTCATGAAATCCTATTTGTTCTGAGCCTCTACATGATAGCAAGAATAAACAAACTGCTTAGGCTTACTTGAATAGGATTTTTTTCTTTTTTTAAAAAAAATCAGAATGCAGTTTTCTTTGGGACTGCTGTACAGTGCATGAGGAAAAGAGGTTGAACCTTTCATTCCCTCCATGTTAGCAAGGTGGAGTTCCCTATAGGCCCCAGTGGGAATGATCTTCTCCCTCTCACATCTATAATTGCAGCAGAGGAATGGAAAAAGTAATTTACCACAGGGATCTTGTCCTCGGAGAGGAGTATTTTTTTTTAAGTTGGCATTGCTAAAAGACACATAACTGAATTTGTAAACATGCAACAAACAGGTTTCTCCACTGTGAACCTTTCCTGTCTCTTTCTGCAGCTCCAGCAAGAAGCATTTGCGGAGTATGAAAACAAGATGAAAACTATCAGTGCAGAAGTGCAAGATTCAGTGAAGAACTGCATGAAAGTCTGTTACCCTTTGGAAGCTGACACGGCAAAGAGAGAGGCCCCTGGAGCTGCCGGTGAGGGAGACCAAAGGCCATGTGGGAACCTCGTGACTCCTGAGACTCTAAGATATGCAACTGAGGTGATGAAGGAGGATGTTATCATGGATGAAGAATCCACTATTGGCCAGGACAGCAGATTGTAAGACTTAGCGGAAGTCTTATTTTAAAGTTCCTGTATTTTAAAAATAAATCTCATTTTGTTTCAGAGTTCCATTGAACATAATGGAATATCTGTTAGTTATCCAATGTTTTTGAATAGTAGGGCATTTTGATCTGGCAGACTTACATCAGAGGTTTTCCCTCTTTTTAGATTTACCACTAAAATCCAGCACCAAAAGATATTTCTTACTACCATTATCACAACATAGAATGAGCCTTATTGGGTGGATTTGAATAGCCAGCTAGTTAAGTTTCTCAACTCTCCATCTGGACAGGCAGGAAGGTAACAGCCCATTATCTCAAAATCCAATCTTGCTCTGAAGCAGTTTCAAATCCAAGCCAGAAACAATTAGCTCAGTTGTTAAATGGAAAATGTTGAAAGGGGGAGGGAAAATACAAAAGGACAAGGCATCAATTCTGGAGTGGAAGACACCACATACAGAGATGCCCATGCTGAAGTTTTGACAGTTATAACCCTTCCCTTCAGTAGATTTTCCAGCAATACTATGGAGTGCTGATAACATCCAGCTTATTTTATTTACCAAAGTCTCTACATAAAGAGGGATCACTTCCAAAGTCTCACACATATTAGCTGATTGCAGCAAACATTTAGCATGTAGTCAGTTCTTTATGGCAGGAGTCTCCAACCTTGGCAACTTTAAGACTTGTGGACTTCAACTCCCAGAGGAGTTGAAGGAACCGTGGGAATTGAAATCCACAAGTCTTAAAAGTTGCCAAGGTTGGAGACCCCTGCTTTATGGCATTCAATAGACAACTCTGAAGCATCTCAGGGGTCCTAGCACACAATGGAGATCAAACACAATGTAGAGGAAATGTGCACTGTTTCCATTTATCTAAATTAAGCCTGATCGAAAAACAAGATTTCTTCCCTGATTGGAGAGGACTCTTTTCTATGTTTGGCTGTTTTCTTAAACCACTTTTGTTGTGGGACATCAGCTGACACAACTTCTTAAAGGGGACAATCAGCAGAAAAGAGCAGAAATAGTTCTCTTAATCTGAACAGACACTGCCAATTAACCCAAGTTGCTCATCTTGGTCCCAATTTGTATATATATATATACAAATTGCCTCACAGATATCCTTGATCAAAGGATATCTGTGAGGCGATTGTGACAAAATGCAGCAAGTGAACGCTGCTTGCCATCCGATCATGTAATCACCCAGATACATATTCTCTCTGGCATTCTTATAAACCAGTTGGGAGAGATGAGTTTTACCTTTTCACAGAGCAATACTCAGGAGCTTATAGGATGACCTGGCTGCAGGAGAAGAGGTGGCTGACAAACCAGGTTAGACTCAGCAATTTTTAGCTGCTGCAAGTTTGCTTATCCCTGAATAGATCCAAGACCACTGAAATATTCCAGGATGAGCCAGAGAAGACTGCTGTTCTAGAAAGGTCCGATGGATCACTACAGATACTGTGACAAGATATTCATCACTAGGATATCTTTTTCTGGCTGCTCTTAATTGCATGTCCAGTTTAGGGCTGAGTGGGGGAAAAAATCAAACACTGAGATTTGTTAGAGGCAGTTTTTAGTCCTATCTAGCTTCTTTCAAGCTATGTGAGCAGGCCAGTCAGCTGTCTTTTTTTCTAATGCAGTTCTGTGGGCAGCAAAAGAGCTATCTCAGTATTGTTGTCCCAACTGTGAAAAAAACTAAAAAAAAAAAAACAGTCACATCTACCAATAGAAATATATTTTACAAACCTGGCCACTCTCAAGTCTATCAGGGGAATAATTTGCAATGTGTACCAATTTGTCATCTTTCACAAAACCAGAAGGCATCCAAGGAACTGCAACTGAAATTAGTCTAATAGATGTTTTGAGAAGATCTTGTTTTTCCAAAAGAAATATATGGCTATTTTCAGGCCATGGAATGGCAAAAGTAACCCTTAATTTTTTGGGGCAGGGGGAGGGAGTGTACATGCACATAGGTATCCAGCAAATATGAAAATTGTGCCATTTCGCAAACAGTAATATGAGATTGTTTTCACTTTAGGGATGACTTCTTGATTAAAATAATATATGCAAATTCATTCAAGATTAATTAGAGCAGCCATCAATCTAACTTCGGAACTATTAGTGCCACTAGATTGTGGCCTCTGTGCAAAAGAACAGGGAGTGATGTGTTTGGAGAAATTCAAACATCTGCAGAGAAAGGCTGCACCCTTATTTTTAAAAAGGAAGGAATTCAACTCTGCAGTGGTTATTATAGCTGCTGTTAAGACACTTTCTGACTTGATTTTATGGATCTCAGGTGAATCGAAACTTATGAGAGTTCAAGGGGTTAGAAAGCCATCTTACAACTGCTTTGCTAAGGAATAATCAAACACCAGATATCATCAGTAAGATTTCTTCATTTGTAACATTTAAGAAAATATTGTATCATGAGAAAGGAAGATTCTTAATTCTAGCAAGTCACTGGCCTTTCATAAAGTATGAAACTGTCCCACCACCAACATTCATGCAAGTATTTTTTTTTAAAGTGCTTAATTTTTTTTTAATGGGAAGAGGGCTTTTAAAGTACAGTTTGGAGATTGAAAAGAAGATAAATCTCTGGTAGAAAGTATAACCAGCCTCATAATAGGCCATATTTCTAATAAGTTGATCCATTCTCTGACCACAAAGAAGCTCAAATCTTGACGGGCTAAAATGAATTGATTGCAATACAGATGTTTCTAGACTGGCCATTTCTTCTAAAGTATTGTTTCTACAGTATCATCAGCTCTGGAAATATAAGGGATTAGATCTTCTGTACCCTCATGAGATTCAGAAATGATTGTTAAGATACTTGGAAATTCCATAATGTTGTAGCAATTTATTCAGTTTGTCAACAAAATGTGCCCTTTTTACAAATATATGCTCCCCCCCCCAGAATTAAACATTACAAATATTGGAATATTGCATCAAAGTGTGTTGGTATGCATGTATGCACAACTGTATCTCTCAAAAGCAATAATCAACAGTGCCAAATGAGGGAAAGTTGAATTTGATTAGCCAATCACTGTAAGATTGGAATGATTTATATTTTTCGGGAAGGGAGTATGTGTTATGAGAACCAAGCACCGCACAACAGGGTGAGCTCATGTAACTTGCTCCAGTAACAAGAACTTGTTCACCTTGCGTTCAACAGCATGTAAATGCAATTAGCAATAGCACTTAGACTCAAATACTGCTTCACAGTACTTTACAGCTCTCTCTAAGCAGTTTATAGAGTCAGCATCAGGGGTGGGTTCTATTTACCTTTACTATCAGTTCGCATTGCGCCCACACAGATAAAATTTGATGACATGTGGGTCAGTGGGCGGAGGCTCCCACCAGTTTTACTACTGGTTCTTGCGAACTGGTCCAAACCGGGGACAATCCACCACTAATCAACAATCTGGGTCTTCATTTTACCGACCTCGGAAGGATGGAAGGCTGTCAACCTAGAGCCGGTAAGATTTGAACTGCTGGCAGTTGGCAGAATTAGCCTGCAATACTGCATTCTAACCACTCTGCCACCACGACTCTTGTAGATTTATTTATTTATTTATTGGTTCAATTTATATGCCACCCTTCTCCGGAGACTCAGGGCGGCTTACAATGTGTTAAGCAACAGCCTTCATACTTTTGTATATACCTGCTTAGTAGGGCTTTCACATCCCTCCCCCAAGCGGTGTTCTTTTTTATACAAAGTCAGCTTATTGCCCCCACAATCCAGGTCCTCATTTTACCTACCTCGAAAGGATGGAAGGCTGAGTCAACCTTGAGCTGGGTGAGATTTGAACTTGCAGTAATTGCAGACAGCTGGTGTTACTTAATAGTACTTAATAGTACTTTAATCTGCTGTGCCACCAAGACTCTTCTAGATAAAAAGATAGCACTTTGGTGTATACATAACAGTATTCTGTGTGCCTTGGCGTATGACTATGGACATGTCTTCAGACAATTCTGGCTCCCTCAGCTAAGAAACTGTAATGAGTACCACCCCCTAGAGTTGGACATGACTGGAAAGGCGAAACCTTTACCGTTTATTAAATTATATATGTATGCATGTGTATGTGTGTGTGTGTGTGTGTGTGTGTGTGTGTGTGTGTATGCATGTATGTATAAGTATATCCTCGACATGACCACAATGGAGCCCAACAATTCTGTTGCTAATTGAGACAGTTATTAAGTTAATTTTGACAGTTATTAAATAACTTTGCCACAGTTATTAAGTGAATCACTGCAGTTGTAAAGTTAGTAACAAAGTTGTTAAGTGAATCTGGCTTCCCCGTTGATTTTGCTTGTCAGAAAGTCACAAAAAGTTATCGCATGGCCCCTACACTGCAACCATCATAAATATGAGCCAGTTGCCCAGCTTCTGAATTTTGATTACGTGACCATGGGGATGCTGCAATAGTCATAAGTGTCAAAAATGTCATAAGTCTCTTTTTTCAGTGAATGAACTACTGTACGTTGAGGGCTCTGTGTGTGTGTTTGTGTGTGTTATGGAATACATTTTTTATTTAAAGCAGGGGTTTTTTAGTGCTATATTAACTACTTCCTCTTTTTCCTCTGCCTGTTAAATACCTGGACAGGAATTTATACCTGGTTATAAGCCTCCTGGCGAAAGAAGAGCAATTCTCTGTTTTATGTATTACTGGCAAACTTTCTTTTCTTTCTATGTAATTCCTATCATTCATAACTTCAAATCTTATACAGAAGCAGCGGGTAACTAGGGTTCTTCAAATACTGCTGGATTAAGAGGTTTAAACAGTGAGCCAAACCATGGGGGCTATCGTTCAGCAACATGTTCCCCATCCCTTCAGTAATAGGTAGAAGGAAAAAAAATATTCCTTTCATGAGCCATAATTAGTACTCCATTGGGTTTTAAATGCTTTGAAGCAAAATAGAAACTTATTTAATCTTTTTGCATCTGGGGATTGCCAGATCACATGGAAAATCAAGAACAAGAAACTAACTTCATCCCAGGAGGATAACAATAACAACAACTAGAATAATCATCACAACATAGCAAATGGTGGGTTAATTCAACTCTATTGTTGAATTAATCAACTGTATTAGAATTTATTACAAAGGGCTGGTTACAATCAATATTATAGGTGTTATATACTCTTCAATAGTCAGTGAAGAAAGCAGACTGAAGGGATATGTCAGTATGAAAGACTTCCGAAAGATGGGTCATTAAATTGTTGATGTGAACTGCAAAGACACAGCTGGTGTCAGTCTGTTGTTTTATCACCACACTTAGGCATTTCGTCAGACTTATTGCAATACTCAAGATGAGAAAAATAATCATGCAAATAATCAGAGGATACACTATAAAGGCCACTGTTACCAATTTATATTTAGAACCATCTGAATGCTACCTGAAGTTGTGAAGCTATTATTTAATGGTGCCCTATAAAATATGAATAATTCCTACTGTGGATAATTAGAGGTCTGTAAAAGAGCATAGCCATTTATCCACAAAACATTCAGTAGATCCTTTACTTTTGCCATCCTTTCTCTACAGTGATTAGTAAATTCTCCCTTGAGTCTTGGGATTCCCGTGCAGTTATCTCCAGATGACTTATGGATAAAATCAGGCAACAATTGTTGGCAACAATAAAGAAGTAATTTGCCATTGGCTTCTTCTGGGATATATTTCAATGATTTAGTCTGTTCTACAGTCTTGGAATTCTGTGCTGTTCTCTCAGCTAACTATTAATTAAGACTGATCCTGTTTAGTCTCCTCATATAGACAAGGTCAGCCAAGTACTAACCACATTCAAGAGTTTTTCAATTTTTCTAAAAAAGATGGTGTGATGATACTTATTACAGTAATTACAAACAAGGCTAAAAGTACAGTATTCATCTTAAATTAATTAAGATACAAAGAACTGTTAAATTAGACCCAGAATAAGATGTGGGAGAATGTGACATTCAGTTCCCTATGAGATTCTGGTTAACAAACTATATGGATACAAGTTAGTAGTATAATAATTAATCTTCAAGTGGCTTTGTGGACAAATTATGCCAAGAACAGGCTATACAGAAGAATGAATGAATGAATGAATGAATGAATGTTTAAAAAGTGCCTCCCCCTCAGCTTGTTATCCAATTGGAGGGAGCTATCAAGCAAGGTGTCACAAGGTTTACAAGGTATTTTTCAACATTTTTATTAATGATTCAGATGATGATATGGAAGAAAGACTTATAAAAATTGGAGAAGACTCACAATTGAGAGAGAAACCTGATATTTTAGAAGACAGAAATGACATTCAAAGTTGTACTGCTAAGTCAATAAAGTGATCTGAAAATAGCAAATAAAATTTTGCACAGGCAAATGGAAAAAAAGTTTAAGAAAATACACAAGTACAAGATGAGACCACACTTAAAATGTAGCCAATAGCACATGAAAAACATCTTATAATTCTAGTTATCAGAGAATATGAATTTACAGTGTAATATGACTTCAAAAAGACAAATGCCGTTTTAAATGCCTCAATAGAAATATATTTTCCAAATCTTGAGAAATATTCTATTCTATCCTTCACCAGTTATATCCCATGTAAAAATTATCCTGTATGCTAAGAAGTATTTAAAGTGAAAAAGATGCAAAAATGTGCAAGAGGGTTTAACAAGATATTAGAAATAAATCTTATGAAGATGGACTAAAAGATTTTCCTCATCTGAACCTGGCGCAAACATGCTCTGGCAACAACTTCTCTTCATTCCCGTGTCCTCATCTTCACCTGATCTTTAGGCCATACATGAGGCAACCTTAAGCAATTTTCAACTTTCCGTAAGTTTTTCTCATGGATATAATCAGCTGAATTTCACTAATCCTTTTGTTGGTGTTGCAGTCAGAAGGCCTTTAGGGAGTGGCATAATCCCAGCTCTTGTTAGCCACTCTAGACTCTAGTTCCTAGACTCTATTGTTCAGAACCAATTTGGTTTGAGCAGTGAGGAGAGTATAGCTCTTTCAAACCAGATTTTCTCCTTATGGGAAAAGGAAGTGTGGTGGACCATAAGCTTTCCCACTTTGGAAAAGTGCAGTATGAAGCAGGAGGGAGCCATTGTCACCACACAGACTTTCCCTTTATACGTGCCTGCTCTTAGGTTGTTGTTAGTCCCTAGATATAGTTATAGCTAAGCCCATTTTCAAAAGGACGTAAGAGCCAACTTTAAAGGGGGCAGGATTGAATAGTGTAGTTAGAAAGCATCTCCCACTTCATTGTGAAGCCTTCTCTGGGGCTGTATATGGACTCCTCTTCAATACACTTGTGCAAAGATTGCACAAAGCTGGAGCAAGTTTTGACACAAGTCTAAACCTATCAATCTAACCATTGGGCAAAATTCACCTTCTCCCCAGCTCATCCCATTTGAGGAGAATGAGTCTTCCATCAGCTGGTCATCTCTGGATGGAGGGGAGAAAAACAAAATTGTGGCAATGCCCCAATCCGTTTCCTTAATTTGCTTTGAAGATACCCCCCTGACAATAACATCTGGCAGCAATGTAAAACAGGCAGGATAGAGAATGGCAGCAGGTAGCAAATGGTATGCTAGTAGTTTTTTGCTGATTCAAGCATTCATGAATACCACTTTTAAATCTGCAGCCGCTTAGAAGCCTAATGGAAATGAACTTCCATATAGTTTTGTTGGCAACCATATGGCTTTCCACTGCCTTCTTCCAAGATAGTTTTTCAGTTTCCCTATCTACACATAGCCCTCAACTTACTACCAGAATTGGGACCAAAATCTCTGTTGCTAAGCAAGATGGTTGTTAAATGATTTTTGCTCAAATGTATGGCCTTTTTTTTAAAATTGTTAAATTAATCTGCTTCCTCCATTGAGATTGCTTGCCAGAAACTGGCTGGGAAGGTCACAATTGGTGATCACATCACCTCCTAGGACGCTCTAAACCATCGTAAGTACATGCTGGTTGCTAAGCACTTCAACTTTGATCAGATGACTGTGGGGATGCTACAAAGTCATACGTGTGAGGGCCAATTTGTAAGTCATTTTTTTCATTCCTGTTGTATTTATTTATTTATTTATTGGTTCGATTTATATGCCGCCTTTCTCCGGAGACTCAGGGCGGCTTACAATGTGTTAAGCAATAGCCTTCATTCTTTTGTATATACCTGCTTAGTAGGGCTTTCGCCCCACCCCCCAAAGCGGTGTTCTTCTTCTTCTTTTTTTTTTTTATATACAAAGTCAGCTTATTGCCACCACAATCCGGGTCCTCATTTTACCTACCTCAGAAGGATGGAAGGCTGAGTCAACCTTGAGCCTGGTGAGATTTGAACTCACAGTAATTGCAGGCAGCTGGCAGCTAAGTGCCATTTAACAACTCTTTAGCCCGCTGCTCCACCAAGGCTCCTTTGGTATCTCCAAATGGTTACTAAACAAATGGTTGTAGGTCAAGGATTACCTGTATCAACACACAGCCAAAAACAATTAGGGAGGAAAAATTACTGCTATGATTTCAAAGTTTTAATAATTATATTATTATATAATTATTATGATTATGATTAATTAGATTTATATACCGCCCTTCTCCTTACGGACGACACCCTGAGGAGGCCCTCTCTGTGGGAGCGAACCGGCCGGTGGGAGGCAATTGGCGGCAGAAGGCGGTTCCGTATTATAATTAATACATTTTAATAATTCTTGGCACTGATTCTACTAAAAATCAAAGGTAAGTGCCAAAAAATTGTGGAATTCTATGTGGAGTTGCCTCATTTGTGCTCACAATTAGGCCAACCTGTCCCTTTAGAGCCCTTTAGAAGAAATTCAGGGACCAAGATGTTGGCTAGTGTGCTGATTTTGTTGCCAACAGCTAGAAGACTTTCAGCACATCCTGGTATATCTTGAAAAGATTGTCATTGATATGAATTTCTCACTTTCTGCACCAGGGGTCTCCAAACTTGGCAACTTGAAGACTTGTGGACCTCACCCTCCAAAATTCTCCAACCCGCCATGCTGGGGAATTCTGGGAGTTGAAATCCACATCTTAAAGCTGCTAAGTTTGGAGACTCCTGTTCTATACCATCCTGTATCTGGTTTCAGTACCTGTAAAGAATTAAGCACAAACTGATGGGAAATATACAAGGTCCTGTCTGCAGAATCATTGACACTAGATATCCTGGCAGAGCAAAAGGAGGTGCAATGCACCCACCAGGACAGGGGTCTGCAACCTTAAACACTCAAAGAGCCATTTGGACTTGTTTCCCACAGGAAAAAAAAAACACTGGGAGCCACAAAACCCTTCCTGTGCCTGAGTATTTCTTGAGCGGCCATAAAATTAGCATATATAGTTGAACTAAACATTCCGTTTTTTTCTGAAACTTTTCTTTTCTTGGATTTATCCATAGTTGGCCTACCCGGGGTTGAAAAGCTCAATAAATTGCATGCCGGCAGGTGTTGCACATTGGTGGTTGTGACATATATTTTGAGTGACAAGGAGCCGCAGCACAGAGGTGAAAGAGCCACATGTGGCTCCAGGTTGCTGTCCCCCGCACTAGGATGATCTCAAGCCATGAAAATGGTGCTTGTTCCACTTACCGGTCCTGTTACCATCTGTCACTGTGAAAAGCAGAAATCAAAAATCAAGACTGGTTTCTGGGTCCTGAGGACCGTACATGAGTACTACATGTATATACAGCTTATCCTCCAACACAACCATGCAATAAAAAAGCTGAATGCATAAATGCATATCCAATAAGTGACAATTTGTGTCTGCATCAAATATCCCAGATAGTTTTTTCACATTAAAAAAGCTTTCTCCAGGGTATTGCCCTCCAGATATGCTGGATTTCAATGCCCAAAACTCCAAAATAGCAAGGCCATTGCAGAGAGAGAATTAAAGGGGGGAAAATGCACTTCTGGTAAATCCCAGATTCCAAGTAAGTAAATACAGTATAAGACTACCAGATCTGATCTGCAAAAATTCAAACAACCATTAGAGGGAAGCAATGAGAAAAACATCTGCTACCATGCAATGATCCTGCCAATTTCTTCAGGTAACCCTATAGATACAGCTGTCTTCCAATCACTGAGTCATGTTGCCTACTCAATACAGGTGGTCCTCAACTTACGACCACAATTGAGCCCAAAATTTATGTTGCTAAGCGGGACATTTATTAAGTGAGTTTTGTCCCACTTTACAACCTTTCCTACCACATCTGTTAAGTGAATCATTGCAGTCGTTACACAGTTAGTGTAACACTGTTACACTAGTTACACAGTTAGTTAGTTACACAGCAGTTAAGAGAATCTGGTTTACCCATTGACTTTACTTGTCAGAAGGTCGCAAAGGGCGATCACATGATCCTGGGACATGCAACTGTCATAAATGTGAGTCAGTTGCCAAGTGTCTGAACGGTCACTAAATGAACCCTTGTAAATCGAGGACTACTTGTACTGTATACCTGAGCTTTGAAAGGAAACTATCCCACCATTCAAGAAAGTCTATTTCTTCTTACTTAGAGGGTTTCCCAATTACACAGAGGTCGTCCGGGACTCCGTTGCCAAAGAGGCCGGGGAATTAATCTTTTGGATTTGCCTTAAGCTTCCCGCCCAACCTGACGGGCGAAAGCAGGTGGGCGGGGAGCTCCTGCAGTCCGTGACTATCTCGGAGTTTGGACGACATCCCTCCGCAGCCCGCCAACCCGAGCGCTTAACGGATCTGTCTCTCTCGGAGCGGAAAGGCGGCGATCGCCATGGAGACTTGAGGGGAGGTTATAAAGCCGATCTGGAGAGCCGCCGCCTCGAGTCACCAGCAGGCACATGAACCGGGGGGATCAGGAGCAGCGGGTGGCCATGCTGAAGCCGCGGGACCTGGGCCCCGGGGCGTCCACGCAGACTTTCCTGGAGGCCATGAGGGCTGGCCGGATGCATCTGGCGCGCTTTGTCCTGGATGCCGTCGATGGGACTATTGTGGATTTCCGATCGGACCGAGGACGTTCGCCTCTCATGTACGCCGTGCTGCTGAAGGACCCGGCGTGGCGACTGGCCTTTGCGCGACTGCTGCTGGAACATCAGGCCGCCGTCAACATGAGCGACGACGCCGGTCGCAGCGCCCTTAGTTTGGCCTGCGAGCGCGGCTATTTGGAGGTCATCAAGCTGCTGGTTCAGTTCGGCGCCGACCCAGACACGGTAGACGCGCGGGGCTGGAGCCCCCTCATGTACGCCTCCTCGGAAGGGCGGACGGCGGTGGTCGAGTGGCTCTTGCATGCTTTCCGCCGCTTCGGGCAGCTCCGCCTCGAGCGCGCCGACCGCGCCGGCCACACGGCGCTCCAGTTGGCCGCCAGCGGGGGCCACCACCAGTGCGTGAAGGCCCTGCGCTCGGCCGGCGCCTTGCTCCTCATCTTCCCGGAGTCGTCGTCGTCGTCGCAGGCCGGAGACGACGACGACGGGGCCGCGTCGGCTGCTTCTCCCCCGCTTCGCGCGGCCAGCGAGCGGCAGCTCCCACAACACCAGCGGTGCGCGCAGGAGCAGAGATTCCAAGGGGAAGAAGACGAAGAAACAGCAGCAGAAGAAGCAGATGGCCCAGAAGCGAACAAGGAGCCTTCGGCGACGAGGGGCCGCCAGCTGATTCGCAGGTCCACGGCGCCTGACTGTCAGAGTCTTCTCAGCCACTGATCGTGAGCGCGGGCGGGCGAGGCGGCTGGCAGTGACCCGCTTTTCCTGAAGAGCCGCGGCTCGTCGCTGACGCCTGTCGGGTCCTCGGTTTGTCCCGAAGACGCCGCCGTTAGGAGTGCATCCGATCCAGCTTTGCTTGACAAATTTCTGGGGTTACCCACTCCGTTAAATCGTGCTGTTGACTTCAGCTCGTTAGTATTTTACAATTCTGCGTCGCTAGCGGGTGGACTGGGACGTGGCTTCTCGGGAAGGTTTCCTTGAACAAGCATATTAGAAGTTTATTTTTCTTTGCTTATTAAATGCGGCGGAATACTTTCGGTCCCTTTATGTGTGTATTTTTATGTCTTTTCGTACCAAAGCTATGCAATAGTTTGTTAATGCTGCCCCCTTCGTCTCCCCCCAAAAAGCCCCTCACCTTTTCCTCTGAAATAAAAGTGCTCAAAGTGCTTAGCTCGAAATCTGCTCTCATGGTGGTTTTCTGATGAGGAAAAATTTTATTTCTCATGTTCATCAATCACTTTTCAGCCAAAGAGCAAGAAAGCCTGAAAGACCATTAATATGTGTTCATGGCAGTTTCTATGATGATAGTGAGGATTGTGTTTGTTTGTTTGTTTGTTTGTTTATGTTATAGGTCCTAATATGAACTTAGAATCAAGTACTATAAAGATAAAAGTTACAGGCTTTGAGGTACTAAAGGTACTAAATACACAGCTTCTAACACAAAACAGAAGAGGCATAGAAACAATAAAAACAATACAATAACATTTCAGAAGGGTATTAAAGTTAAGACTTAATTTTAAAAAGAGCTTATATGGTCAATTTTATCTTGTAAATTACATTGTTAGCAATCATACTAATGGAAGTGATATTTTAAATGCACATATAAACCTGCCTCGAAAAGAATATGAGTTCGTGTAGAAGTTATTACTCTCTAAACTAGTCTATTTTGCCTGCTTCTTTTCATTGGTATTTCCCCCCACATAATTTACAAGATGGTTTCTGGTATGCGGCTGATCTCTCTAAGAGAGTCTTTTTACTTGCAGGACTGGCTGCTAGGAATTAGAGTTCTTTCCATTTTTTATACTATTTTATGTGACATCTCTGGGAAGGGGGGGGAATTAAAAGTAATTGTGAGTTAAAAATGAGATTGAGACACTGGAAATTGGAAGGTGGGATGAGAGCTTTCCTTTTCCTCCTGCCACTATTTACCTGACATGAGTTCCCACTGTGGCACTTGGGCACAGTATGGTATTCATGTACAGTTCCCTTGGTACTTGCCTGGCTCTCTCCCTCACATAACTACATTGAAGAAAAGTGGAGGAGAGTTGATATGTAGCAAAGCAAAAGTCAGCATATTTATTATTTCCAAAAATGCTTCTGGAACCCAAATGAATCTCATAAACTCTGAGGAAAGGAGAAATGACAGATAATTGGTGCCATCAAGTTCATGTTCTCATCTACAACATAGAGAGACCTTCTTCAGGATGATCTGTCTCCAGCCTGTCTCTACAAGTCGTCCAGTGATGCACCCATTGCATCTTGTCTCTCTACTGTGCTGCTCTCTACTCTCTTCTTTCCTTCCATCTTTCCCAGGTTTGTGTATTTCTCAAGAGAACTGAGTCTTTGTGTAATGTGTCCGAAGTATGATAATTTCAGTCTGGTTGTATTTACTTATTTATATCCCACCTTTATTACATATGCAAATAACTCAAGACAGCAAACATATTCAACACACCTTCCTCTTCCCATTTCCTCCCAACAACAACCCTATGAGATGGGTTGGACTGAGTGAGATAATGATTGGCCCAAAGTTACCCAACTAGCTTTCATGGCTAAATCGGAACTAGAACTCATCCCAGTGTCTAGCCTGCTGCCTTAACCAAGTGAGAACGCTTGATTTCTTTAATTAAAAATGGTAGATGTTCATTTGAAAGTCTGCCACTCTATGAAGAAAAGGGACAAAAACAGAGGCAAAAGGAGAATCTTCTGCGAGAAGGGGAAAAAGGGGAAGTAGATAACTTTCTGATAAAGCTCTGCTTTGTATTTGGCCAAATCATGTCTTTTTTTGTAATAGGGCCAGTCCTCTCAGCCAGTCTCAGCCAATGTACCTAGCAGCCTACCACATAACATAAGGAGTCCTGATTTAGCCACCTTTTATGCAGCCATCCTTTAAATTTAGTTGGAACCTGGAGTTGGAGGAAGACAGTATTTGTATTACTATATATCCTTTTCCCCTTCCCATGGCTAATGCTAGATTCAGTGGAATGATTTCATTCAGGCCTGTAGCACTAGGGGAAAAAAAGTTAACTGAACCCTCCTAGGGCTGCACTTCAAAACTAAATTGTCTGCTAAATGGATTCCTTTAATCAAAGAAACATGCTGTGTCTCCTGACCCTAGGTTTCCTCTGAGATGTCTTTGTTTGCTCTGAAGGATACAGATGCACACATTCTCATGGACTAAAAATATCTATTTTTTCCAGTTGTAGTATTTCCACTTGGAAAATGAAACTTGTTTATTTAGTATTTAGTGTATGGTAAATATACGGACTTGTAGTGGTTCAAATGTTAATGTCCACTGCCCAGCAATTCAAGGACAGGGTGGTCTATGTTGAAAAAAATCAGACATTGGGCCGGTGTAAGCTCTTGATGGACATTCGGACACAATGTGATGGATATTTTGTCAAGGAGCACCACAGTCACACTGAGCGGTAGAGACAAGACCCCACTTAAACAATGAGTCCTGGCAGACACCATGTTGGGTACAGATCCTGTTCAGAGTTGACCAATGCTGGCATGGAAGGTCAAAACCTGGCATCTTTTGTGTAGGGTCATCTATGTAATTGCCTGTATCTAGGCATTCAGCAGCTCATTTGGCTTTCCACTGTGTGTTGAGCGAAGTTGTTGTTAAACAGCTGTTGAGCGAGTACCAGAGAGGGCTTCCTGGATTTAAGCCTCCCAATTGATAGATGAGGAAGATCAGCGTGCACAGGAAGAAGTGCATTTCTCATAATTTTGTTGTACTCCTTCACTAAAGCTTCCTGCCTTCATAGAGCTGGTGGTGCAATGTGTCTCAAGATGGGGAGTCAGCAAGTAGGTATCAAAGATGAAACTGATAGTGGTTGTGTAAGTCTGGAGCTGATCAAACTCCAGATTCCCATCGGCTAGCATTGGCTAATTGACTGATTGTGATATCAAGTTAATAATGACCCTTAGTGACTAGATAGATAGATTTTCACCAGGATGATCTGCCTGGTCCTTTAGGTCTTTGTAGGCTAGCCCTGCATAAAAAGACAGCATTGAGACTTTGAAATGTATTGTACCATTCTACATCTTTAAAATTCTTGCTATGAAGATACATTATGCAGTAAAAATGCAATTTCAAATCCCTGCTCGTCTCAATTATTACAGAGCTTCCCTCACTGAAAAGTATTTTTCTGTTTTCATTGACATTCTAAGATAGTGAGTTTTCTTTTTTTTTCTTTCAGTTCCTGCGGCAGTGGACTATTTTGCTTTCAAAATTTACTTCAAAATCCATTGAAACCTAGTTCTCTTAATTATGAAGTGAATTGAACTGAATACTATTATTTGGTCACTTTATTTGGTGTCTAATCACACCAATACTTTATTAAGAGCCACAGTGGTGCGTTGGTTGCATTGGTTAGAATGCAGTATTGCAGGCTAACTCTACTGACTGCCAGTTCAATTCTCATTGGCTCAAGGTTGACTCAGCCTTCCATCAGTAAGGTCAGTAAAATGAGGACCCAGATTGTTGGGGGCAATATGCTGACTCTGTAAACCGCTTGGAGAGGGTTGTAAAGCATTATGAAGCGGTATATAAATATAAGTGCTATTGCTATTGCTAGACACACAGGGAATCTGGTTGCTTCCAGTAGCATGAGATGTCCCAGTGGAGGCATTGTCTTATATAGATGTGTCCCACATACTATTCCACCCCAACACTTTTTCATCCCAGGGAAAAATAGTGCTAATCTATTGTCCTTCTGAAGATGGTATTCAGTGTTTTATTTCTTATACTGGGGAGATTCAGTCTTGAGATTGTTGATCCATGGACCATTGGATTCCTCAGCTTTTCCCTCTGAGGATAGAGAGAGGATTCACATCTTGGTAGTCAAGAAATAAGGCCAAACTCTTTCTTCTGCCAGCCTCCATGGCTAATGATGAACCTTCATTTTGTCACAAACCGCATCCCCAAAGAGGACATGCTGGAGATTGGTTTGAATGGGCCCCTAACCAGAGATGGACTTAGCACATGTTTAGATGGACAAAATCTTTTATTTTTCTTCAATTCTAAGCAAGAAGGAGGAAAGAGATTTTTTTTTTCAACATAAGCAGGGCAAGGAAAGAGAGAAAGGCAAATGTCTACATATTCATTATTGTTCTGCCTTGCTGGAGCCATCCCAAAGGCAGTAACATGAAGATATTCCATCCTTAAGCACTCCAAACAAGATCCAAAATTGTAGTGTGAGATAACAATACAAGACTCCCTGGAAGGAAGGCTTAGAGTCTGTGGAAAGGGAACATTTACCTTTTCAGGTAACTAATGGACAAATTTATCATCCCCCAGAAAAGGAAACTCTATCTGTGCAGCTGTTCTTAAAATTGGTGATTGAAGGCTTTTTGCTGCTCTGGAAGCAATGGGGCTGGACAATATTATTTTGGACATACGATTGTTCAACTGCTTAGATTCTGCGTAGTGCTGTTTGTTATGACCACCACTTTACTAGGCTGTACTTTATGCATTTTAATTATACATGTGTCCATAGAGAACTTTCTAGGTAACTGGAACATTTTAATTTAAACAGAGGTTGTATTGTTTTCACAGCAGGCTCTAATTAAAAGAGGAAAGAATCATAGGAGATTGTAGCAGTATGAAATACTCCAGGACTTTGTCCTCCTGACTTTTAGAATATCGTTTGAAGTGGACAATTCTGTAAGACTTATAATTGAAGTTACCACTTGGAATACAACAGAATATAAACTGTCTTTCCTCACGATCATAAATTTATTTATTTATTTATTGAAAAAATCTTAGGTACTGTAATGGTAGATGGCATACACTACAACAATAAAAACATAAAAACCACAACAGAAACTCCTGGCATCCTAAAAACAACATACAACAACATCACCCATCCACTTTCAAGTGTACAGAATTCCAGACTCACCTTTTCCAAATGCTTACAGGAAAAAAGCCAGCTCTTCAAGGCCTTCCAGAAGACTAGGAGGAAAGGGTTGGATCTCAGGGAGAAGGGATTTCCACCGAAAAGGGACTGCTATGGAGAAAACCCACTTCCTAGGTCCCACAGGATAGATCATGGCTTGAACATTCTTGAGGCTAACAAACTACAGCCTCAGCTGGAGCAGCATTATCAGAACTGGAGTGAGAGTCTGAATCTGAATCTGAATCCTGACCCATGATACACCAGGTGGGGTAGGTGAAAGGAAAGATCTCGTTATGGGTGCTGGAGAGGTGTGCAAAGGACAATTTGTGTGCCTGCTCAGGTAGAAGCACTAAGTGGACTACAGAAGGACCAGAAGGACTAAACTATCTAGATTCTAGACAGACTCTGCTTGTCTAGAATCTAGATAGTTTAGTTGGAAGTAGATGACTCTCAGTCCCTTGGGGATGGAAAGCTGAGGGGAAGGGAAGGTAGATAGGAAGAGAAAGGAGATAAGGAAGGGAATTGCAGTGGCGAGTATTGCCATGGCAATGCATTGCAATGGCTTGGGAAAGTATGGTGGGAGACAGGTGGGTGCTCTCAGGGAAGGAGGTCCCAGGATTTAATACCAGTACCGCATTTTGGCTTCATGTTTGACCCCAGATCCTGGTTTCCAGAGCATTGATAGCTTTAGTCTCAATCTGATTGTGGATGGAAGAGTCATCTGGCTTGTATCACTGAGACTTGATAGGGCAATGAAGTGGGGAGGGGTTCCATCTGAAATTTGTCTTCTTAGGTTTTGAGTATGGTATCAGCTGTGACTCCAGGACAGAGGGCAGTTGCTACTGGTGAGTATCTGGTGGCCTTCAGGGACCCTGCCTCAGACATCAGTAGAGATGAGATACTGTTTGTGAGACTGGGGATTACTGCTTCCTTTCTTCCTCCCTGGTAGCTGCATCCCTAACTGTGCTCCTGGACTCTGCGTCTGGGCTGACTTATGGTTCTGGGAGGTTTTCAGTTTGCTGCTTCTGGGCCTGGAATCGGAGCAGAGTTCATGGCGCCCATGGCAACCTTGGACCCACTTCAACTTATTCGTCATCTGCTTCACATGGGAGGCCACATATTGGCTCTGGTGTTTGCTTCGGGGCACCTGTTTCATGATCTGGATTGGGAGAGTATTAACACAGGTCCCCTATCATGGATAGAAAATTGGCCTGAGAGTGCTTAGGAGGTGCCCCTCACCACATGGAGATGGGACCTATTACATTGGCCTGCCCCAGGTGCCTGATGAACCAGTGTGGTTTCAGAGAAAACCTGAGTTTTTTTCTAAAGCTCTTATGCGTAGTTGGCTGATGCCCTTGTCACTGCTTGGAATAAATAGGCAACTAGGGAATTAGCCTGTGGATTTTCTGTGCATATGGAAATCATAAGAAGCCATGATTTACCAAGCAACTTCTCAAGATGAAGCAACAGAAGTCTCCTAGAATGCTGCTGGAGGAAGACAAAGAGTGAAGCTGACTGAGATAGTTGAACCTGAGTTCAGTCTTACCTTGTGGCAATAAGGGTGGCAACATGTTACTTCTCTGCCCTTATTGCATTTGCAGATAGCCAGACAACATCTCCAGGTCCCTTCTGGGTAAGGAGGACCTGTTGAGCTTCTAGTGAGGAATATTCTCAACATCTGCTCAACTTTGTCAGAGTTGGCCTCTGGTTGAGCAGATCTTTTGGAAGTGAGTCCTGTTTTCTGGGATGAGCTTACCAGTTGATCTCAAGGAAGTGGACAGGTTCCTTGAGGATGTGAGCTCGTCTATTGCATGAGCTCCACTGAATCCCAGTTTTCTTATGGGTGCAATTCAAGAAGCTGATTATCATGCTTCTTGACTTCTTGGAGTCATGCTGGTGCAGTGGTTAGAATTCTGTCGACTGTCAGCCGACTACCAGCAGTTTGATCATCACTGTCTCTAGGTTGACTCAGCCTTTTATCCTTCTAAGACCAGTAAAATGAGGACCCAAATTGTTGGGGGCAATATGCTGATTCTGTAAACCGCTTAGAGAGGGCTGTAAAAGCACTGTGAAGCATTATAGAAGTCTAAGTGCTATTACTATTGTAATTATCATTGTAATTATCATGGCACATGATGTTGTTAATTGTCGGGCTACCTCTCCTGAAAATATGTGCCTCTCCCAATAGATTGGATGGGGCATGCTCTAGATCCCTTCTCTGAAATTCTGCCATCTAGTTGGACCTTAGAAGTGTGCCTTTTTCATGGCTGTCCCTATGTTGTGGAATACACTCCTCTTCAACGATTCAAGACCCTCCTCCCTTTAGCCTTTTGAAAGGCCATCAAAACCTGGCTTTTTACCAAGGGGTAGAATAAAAAGAATGAGATGAAGGTAATTGAGGCTTGATGTGGGCAATACTAAGGGGATGATTAAGGTCAGGGATTTTGTTCTTGTTTTACTGTTTTATTATTGTATGGTTATGCTTTATAATTCCTTGTTTTACTGCTGTTGTTTAAAATAAGCTGTTTTAAAGTTGTTTAAAATGAGCAGCCATACTAACTAACTAACTAACTAACTAACTAACTAACTAACTAACTAACTAACTATCAATGATGTCTCTGTGTACTCTATGTTTAGACAATGTCTAAAAGACGTTAATGAAGGAATTATGGACTTGGAACACATTTTATCTGTCAAGAGAAAGTACCAAATGTGCAACTACAAATGACAGGCCAAGATAATGGTTTCAAATGGATGCTTTACCAGATATATAAAAGAAACTGGATGAAATTTTAAAAATTAAAAGGGAAATACAAATGACAAATCAATAGAATGACTTGGAAAATAATCCTTTTTGGATCTACAGAAGAAGCTTGTTAAAACCTGAACAAATCTATGCAATGGGATAAAGAAGAACTGAAATCAAATTCTATGAAAATATTGAATAAAAGATTCAGACTGTTAGAAGGAAAAGAAAGAAACATATAGTTGATTAATCAAAACTAAAATAACCCTATTTCTTTTTTTCTGCAATGTTCTGACAACTGTTTGACTTTTTGCTGATACCAGGATTGGAAACTTGATGTTTTATGAATTTGCTTATAGATAAGGGATGGGATATGGAATGAAGGATGTCTATTTAGCCTTTTAGGGGGTAAAGAGTTATTACATTTGTTTGTAGAGTTATTACATTTGTTTGATGAAAGTTAGAAATAACTTTTTTATATATTTCTAATTTTTGTTATTATATTTTCTTTCTTTTCTCTTTTCTTGCACTTTATATTCTTTCTTTCTATTCTCTTGTCTTCCTCCAGGTTTAGTTTGTATTAGCATTTATTGTTGTATTTAAAAATGTTAATATTTAAAAAATTAATAACTAGTGGACTCTATATGAGCCTTATTGCCCAAATAGTTATTAATAATGTAGTCTTGGACCCTACTATAACCTTTTGGGTTATTTTCTGAACTATGTTGGCTCTTCTCCTACTTACACTTAAGAGCAATTCTCCATTGGAAGTTTTACTACAAAATAACAACTGCATGTTTAAACTATATCAAAACTGTAACATATTTATGAATAATCAAAAATCTTTTAATTTAAAACAAAAGCAAACAACTTACACACACAAAAGAAATATTTGTTTAAGATAATTAGGCAATTCTTTAAAAAAGGAATTTGCTTTGCACAGATCCTGAAACATACAGAAATATTTTACAGCAAAAATGTCTCTAGTATTTCAAGTTTATATTTTTACACAAATCTACACTTGAATCAGATGGGTAATCTATCATGTGAGGGCAAACTTTGAGGCAGTAGAAATAAAATTTAACCCTCTTCAAACTCCCACCTATTTTTTTTTAAACAATCCTTGCAGTCCACAAATACAAAACATCTGTTTCACAAGACTGAACTCCAATATATTGTAATTAACACTCCATACAGTAATGCACATAATACCACTTAAGTGTCAAATGACCTTGTTCTTACACTGGTAAAATTCCCCATACAAAATTGCTGCATTGACATTAGAAAAGAATACTAAAAATGATCAGTCTACATCCAGGATGAGCATACATTTAAAAATCTGTTCCATGCTATCCCCTGTCTAAAAAACATGGGAGGTAGAGGGTAAATATTCTCACCTGCAAAACAGACATTTTCAGGGGAATTAACAGAATTGCTTCCACACTTTATTTACCTTGCTACAGAATTCAAAATTGGTATAAAATACAACCCAGCAGTTGCCTCAATCTGCAACCACTGAGGAGTCCAATGTATTTAGAGGGGTCCAGGATGAGTCCAGTGTACTTAGAGCAAACTTGCTTCCTTATTTAGATAACCCCTGTGCTGCCTTCTGTTTCAGACACTGCTAGGGAAGGCACTATGTTTATATGCTTCAGAATTTCAAGAATAAGGTTCTAGGGGAAGTGTCTGCCTTACAGCGCTGCTCCCCAAAGATATTGTGTTAAGGTTGTGAAATGACAGACCATTCTAAACATTTGCAAAGCTGTAGGCTCAATATTATTCATTCTTGGAAAAAGAAAGAAAAGTGCTGGAGGAACGATTTGAAAATAAATAAGGGGCAAAGTCATTTTATAGCAAGTTTAAGACAGACATGATGCCATTTAGCGTTAAGTGAATGAGAATGCCTATCCTTTAGTCACTATGAAAGAACAAAAATCAGACTTCATTCTTTCAGAAAGTTCCAGTTTAGTCACTATCTAATGCCTCTGGACGTTGCAGATACATATGACCCAAGTTGACAGAACCATCTTACATATGTTTCTAGAAATAAGAATCCAGACACTTTACAATATTCATAATATAGTAAGAATTTGTAGGAATCCAGCTTTTGATTGTCTTCAGCCACAAAATGAAAGGTAAACATTAAAAAGCAGCTAAAAGATGATGAAAATTTCTCTGACATTCACATCTTGGGAAAGAACCCTGTCCGATTTCAAGCAGTGTGCGCAGGGCAATGTTGCCCTTCATCCTTTCCTAATCAAGTAAGAATTACTAGGAAAAAGGTTGCACTTAAATACTAGATTCAGGTTCAGAATCAGCAGGTAGAGGTGCGTTTCCTGTATCGCTGGATAAGGGGCACGAGGCATTCTGGAAGTCCAGTCTGAAGCAAAAAAGGGTGATCCAGGAGTTCTTGTGCTGTTGCTCGTTCTAAAGGATCTCGTGTTAACATTCGCTCCAAGAAATCCCTTAAAACCGGAGAAGTCTGTGGAAACAAAAGTTGATAGTTTTAAGACATTTCAGGTACATAGTTTCAACAATACAAAGTTCTACTAAAATTTTAAATTAAAGTTACAATTGCTCCTAGAAGTAATCCAAAATTCTTTTTCAAAAACTTCCAAGGTTCAAACCAAACAACGAAGCATTGAAGGGCAACAATAAGATTGTAATTATAGTTTCTTTTGCCTTTTTTCCCGAATTCTAAAGTTCTGTGCAATGGCAATTGTACTTGGAATATACATGCTCCAAGTTACAGAATGTTGTACTTGGAACTGAGGAAACTGAGGCTGAAGTCTTACTTTGATTACGCTGTCATCATACACATATAGGTATCCCTTTCAGATTTTACACTTTGCTCTGAGGCCTAGGAACATGAGAGGGTCTAGTTACATAACACTGTCATATAAATATTTTTCCCAAATAATTCAAATCCTATCTTGGTCACGAGGTGTCATGAAAGGCTTAGAAAAGCACTCTTTCCAAAATGACTTTACGTAAATAAAAATGCTATAGAAGTACCGTGTTTCCCTGAGAATAAAATCTACCTCAAAAGTAAGTCCTAGCTTAATTTTTACATGTGCACCCAATATAAGCCCTACCCCACAAATAAACCCTAATTAAGACCCCGTACACTCCGGGTTGCAGGGAGTGGGGCGAGGTAAGGTAAAAATTAAGCTAGGATGGGGATGGGGGAGGGGTAAAACTGCCCTACTTACTAGGCCTCGCACACCTCAACACCTGCCTTGCTGGCCCACTTCTTCTGCACTTGCTTGCTGCCACTTGCGTGCCTTGCCCCTGGCCTCCGTTTCACTGTCAAAGGCCTTCAGGAAAGACCTCTGCAGCTGAGAAACAGACTCCAGATTGACACACATATCGCCCCTGGCCTCGATTCAGAGCTCTGTTATCGGCTTTCTGAAGGCCTCTGATGGTGAAACAGAGGCCCGGAGTGACGCACGCAAGTGGTGGCAAACAGCCACAGAAGAAGTGGGCCGGCAGTTGGCTTCTGTTGGTGGGGCTGTCAGTGCCATCGCTGCAAGGTGAGCGATTGGAAGATCCCCCTCCCCGCAAAATAAGACCTGGTGCCTTTTTTGTGGAAAAAATATATAAGACTGGGTCTTATTTTGGGGGAAACACAGTATTATGATATACAAACGAGATAAAGATACATGTTTTCCTCTTGGTCTTTGGCAAAGAATGACAAACACACCCAACTATTCGATAGTAAGACTAATCCATTAAACCCCACCAGTCATTTTTAAATAATATTGTGGGGATGTTTTAATGGCAGGGTTCAAGGAACCTGGAAATTTCACCGATAATATTAGTCATTACATACAACAAGACAGATTTAAGCAATGTCTGAAAGGATTTATGTCTGATGTTACTATAAATAATAGAAAGGAAAGGATAAAACACAGAATGTTGGAGCTTTCCAAACAAATACACACACACACACACACACACACACACACACACACACACACACACACACATATCCTTCTATATATTAGTAGTGGGATTTATTTATATGACAATATCCTTTTAGAAAAGCAGTTTTAAAACAGAAATGGCATCAAATCTGATATGTCATATAAATTTTATTTCATATTTCCAAATAACTCAAATCCATGCCACAGTATATATGTTAATCTTTAAGGTGACACAAAACTATCATTTGAGACTAAAGTGCCAAAGGCATTATGTCTTTGCAATAAATTATAGAAAGAACATTACACTCTTTCTTTGAGGCCCATCTATAATGGCTGCTTTCTGAAGGAAGGACCCTAGTGCTAGAAGAATTTTCTGGCTCTTCCATTTTTCTCTTTTTAACAGAACTTTATACAAAGAACAGGGAAAATAGAAAAAGTTAGAGATAAAACATGGAGAGGTTACAATGTGACTGCTTTTAAAATTGTGACATACCCTCTCAGAATTATAGCTGTGATAGTTACATGGTTGTAATTGTAATATACAGAAATTCTATGGAGAATATTTGGCAAAGAATAACAAGTTAGAGCTCTCTGGAGAATATAAGAAGTTCTTGTATTCTTCTTTGGTTATACTCTATGCTTCTCTTTTCATTTCCTGTACATGTCTCTTTCTTTACAGCATTTTAGAAAGCTCATGTAAAAAGAGTCATGTACAGGAAATGGAAGGAGCAGCATAAACCAAAGAAGAATACAAGAATGAACTGAAGGAATTGTGCCAGAAAAGCTAAAAATGCAATCGGCTGAAAGGCTTGTGGGAAATGATTAAAATAACAAAAGAGGCTGTAGGAATATTTCAGAACATTAAAACCTGTATTTTATATCTGTCTTCCCTATGAAGAAAAAGAAACCCCTTGCTGGCCATCATTTGCCACCGACAGAAAGACAAGTAGACAAGCAAAGCTAATGACAGAACTGCTAAGTATAATATTTGAAAATCTTGGAGAAATGGGAATGTCCCAAAAGATTGAGGAGGGCAAATACTGTTCTTATCTTCAAAAAAGGAAAGAAGAGTATCCAAGAATTTAGACTTGTCATTTGGTGCCTCAAATGAATAGTGTTGTAAAGTACATTTTTAAACAACATATTTATGAGCACTTGGCTAGGAATGCAACACTTAATGAAAGTCAACATTTTCCACAAACAAATCATACCAGTTAAGTGGTATATATCTGACAGAATTTCTAACTTAATTATCAGGGGGATAGACAAAATAAACCAGTAAAGGATTCATCTATGGTTCTCACGAGATCTTCATTAATGAAATGGCAAAATGAAGGCTAGACGATACAGCTGCTTGAAGGATTCATAATAGGTTGAATGGCTGAGAATATCTATTCATGTCCCCACATCAGCTTTGAGAATATTTTCAATTGGAATACCACAAGTACCTGCTTGGATTTTGATTAATGATTTAGATGAAAGTCATGATGTTGCATGTACCCTTTAACTTAAGGTCTCTAGACAAAGGCTGAACAGCCATCTGTTCTCATACTCAAGCACAACCTGCACCATAGATCTATAAAATCCAGGATTTGATTTATTTTTACAGGTTTCTTTGTTAGAAAAAAAATGTATCTTGTATTCACCACTAGATGTCAGCAACAGTCTGCAGGAGTGACGGTTAAGCTAAATTCTGCCATCTCTAGCATCTGAACATACCTTAGATCTATGTGATTTTTCTTATAGGCAGAAGAAGATTACCATATGTACCATCTCATTGTATCTGATGTGCAACTATATTTTAGCTCAGAAGAACTTGCAGATGAGATAAAGCTGGAGAGAATTGCTAACACTTTGGAAGACAGTCTCAAGATTCAGGAAATAATAATAATAATTATTATTATCAGGGCGGTGTACAGCCTGATTAAAAGCACAAAGACAGACAAAATTTTAAAATTATTAAAATTATTAAATAGTTTGGCTCAATTATAAAACCCCCAAATTTAAAATCCCACATTTAAAACCAATTAAAATCTTTACATTGATAGCCCGGCCTGGCATCAATATGATGCAGTTTAGTGATGAGAAAAATAAGGCCCTGCATTTCGATAGGAAAAAACAGATGGTCAGGTACAGGATAGGAAGTACCTGGCTCAACAGTAGCATCTATGAAAGAGATCTAGCTGTAGGTGTTCTAGACCTACACCTGGGTAGGTCTGCGTGGACCTACTGCTTAAGCTGCCAAAAAAAGCCAATGCAGTCCTAAACTGCATCGACAGAGGAATAATAACAAAATCATAGAAGGAGGTGATAGTACTACCCTATACCACTCTAGTGAGGTCACATTTGGAATACAGTATCTAGTTTTGGTCACCACTATACAGAAAAAATGCCAAGGTCTTAGAAAAAGTACAGAGAACAACAAAGATAAGGGGTCTGGAGACTAAATCATATGATGAATGGCTAAGGCCGTGGAAGTGATGTCCCGATGCCTGGAGGCCGTGCGGATCTGGATGGGGAGCAACAGGCTCCAACTCAACCTCTCCAAGACCGAGTGGCTGTGGCTTCCAGCGTCCCGATATGGCCAGTTGACTCCATCACTGACCATTGGGGGCGAGTCATTGGCCCCCACGGATAGGGCTCACAACTTGGGCGTCCTCCTGGATGCATGGCTGTCTTTGGAGGAGCATGTGATGGCCGTGGCCAGGGGGGCTTTTTATCAGGCTCGCCTGATACACCAGTTGCGTCCCTATCTAGATCAGGACTCCTTACGCACAGTCACTCAGGCACTCGTCATTTCCCGCCTGGACTACTGCAATGCTCTCTACATGGGGCTCCCCTTGAGGTGCACCCGGAGGCTCCAACTGGTGCAGAATGCGGCCGCGCGGGGGATTGGGAGCAAGGGGGCGCTCCCATGTGACACCTCTCCTGCGTGAGCTGCATTGGCTTCCGGTGGTCTTCCGGGTGCGCTTCAAGGTGTTGGTGACCACCTTTAAAGCGCTCCATGGCATAGGGCCTGGGTACTTGCGGGACTGCCTTCTGCCACCGATAGCCTCCCACCAGCCAGTTCGCTCCCACAGAGAGGGACTCCTCAGGGTGCCGTCAGCCAGACAATGTCGGCTGGCGACACCCAGAGGGAGAGCCTTCTCTGTGGCAGCACCAGCCCTCTGGAACGATTTGCCCCCGGAGATCCGTACGATACCTGATCTCCGGGCTTTCCGCCGTGCCCTAAAAACTTTTTTATTTTGTCAAGCTGGGCTGGCGTAACCCCCCCCCCCCTCTTTTTTAAGCTTAAAGTTTTATGGGTTTTAAATTTTAATTGCCTATTGGGTTTTTTAAATTTATTGGGCCAAAATTATTTAATTCTTTTATTAATATTTTAAATTTTGTATTGGAGTGCTTTTTATTCTTGGCTGTACACCGCCCTGAGTCCACTAGGAGAAGGGCGGTATATAAATTTAATAAATATAATATAATATAATATATATAATATAAGGGAACTAAGTATGTTTAACCTAACAAAGAGAAGGCTCAGGAGAGACTGATAGCAGTCTTCCAATATTTGAAAGGGGCTTATTCTCCATAGCATAGCACCTGAGGGCAAAAGAAGAAGCAATTTGGTAGAAGCTTGTCAGAGGGAGATCCAACCAGGAAAAAGGAGGAATTTTCTGATAGTGAGAATGACTAATGAGAGTTTGCCTGAGTTGTGGGTACTCCATTGCTGGATGCTTTTAAGAAAAGATTGAATAACTATTTGTTCAGAATGGTATAAGGATTCCTGCCATGGACAGAGAGTTGTTCTAAAAAACCTCCAAGGTCCCTTTCAGTCCTATGATTCTATGGTTAGTCTATGAGCTAGTCTAGTGAAGAGAAAGATCAGGGGAGACATGATAGCAGTGTTCCAATATATGAGGGGCTACCACAGAGACAAGGAGGTCAAACTATTTTCCAAGACAACCGAAGGCCAGACAAGGAATAATGGATGGAAACTGATCAAGGAAAGATTCATCCTAGAAATAAGGAGAATTTTTCTGACAGTGAGAACAATCAACCAATAGAACAGTTTTCCTTCAGAAGTTGTGGGAGCTTCATCACTGGAGGTTTTCAAGAAGTGACTGGACTGCCATTTGTCAGAAATGGTGTAGGGTCTCCTGCTTGGGTGGGGAGTTGGACTAGATGACCTACAAGGTCCCTTCCAACTGTTAATCTGTTCAATCTGATTGCCAGAGTTACTTCAAACATCTTTAAGCACAGAAATAGAAAGGCTGTATTATATGCTATCTTATGTGTTAACTACATGAATATTTGCTTCATTGCAAGTATTCATACAATTTAAAGAGTGTGGATTTATGGTCAAACTTGGTTTGCCCAATAATGCACATTTGTACAACAGCAAGAGGTAAGAACAGCAAGAGGAATCCCCTGCAAACATTGCTCATACTATTTCTAAATAGTTTTGTGTATAATATTTAGAAGTCTATTCAGCTGCTACAACATACATAGTTGGAAGTTTTTATAAATATATTCACCTTATGAGAGTTTTTCAATTTGGGAGGAGGGCTGTCACGGAGCCGCTTCATTGCTTGGACTGGAGAATCACTGAAATAGGGAGGTTCTCCATCAATCATTTCAATTACCATGATTCCCAGAGACCAGATGTCTACCTGCCAAAACAGAAGATTGCATGAGGGGATGATGTGCAGAAATATGCTTTACTTTCTTCAGAACCTGAAAGATTATAAATTAGCCTTTTTTCTAGCATTGCATCACGAAGGCGTTTTTATCTTGCTTTCACTGTTGTGCCACTGCTTCTGTTATTTATTTTTACTGTACATTCACTGTAACAAATTCTTCAAAAAGTAATGAATGTAACATTTTTACTGTAACAGTCTTATGGTGATGCCAACTCTGCGTTGATGTACAGCTGTAAGTTGCTGAAATAGATAAGATAGCCACATCAGCCAACTTCTTGCATTCTGTCTGAACATGGTTTACAGCATACTGAATTATATGCATCAGAAATAATAATACAGAGGGCACGAGGAGACATCGAGTCATACTTTGTCATACTCTTAAAGGGTAGGTGCTATAAGGGAGTTGGTAAAAATATTTCAAACTGCCATCCCTTTCAGGTTCTGGAGCTATAATTACCTCAGTGGTATATGGAGACCTTGAAATAACTTCTGGAGCCATCCAATATGGTGTTCCTACTAAGGATTTCCGTTTTGGTACATCCTTGCTAATTTGTGCACAAAAGCCAAAATCAGAGAGTTTTACCTACACAAAAGAAAGCAAGGTAACATTAGATATCCTACATTGAAAAGTAGAGGGAGGAAATGGGCAAGTAAAGAGATTGTAGAAGAAGACAAACAAAAGCTGTAATATAGAGATAAGCAGCCAGACATATCCAATTCAACATTGCATATTTTGAACTACAATGCTTTTGCAAACTGTCCAGCAAACAATTTCTCTCTTAAATGTAACAGTAGAGTACTGTTCTTTTCTCAAAGTAAATGTATTAATTCATTTAAATATCACTTCAACCATATATATAATCACAAATCTAGGCCCAGAGTTAAAAAAAAAACACAGCAGAACAATTAAAATAGAAAAAATATAAAAATATAAACTAATTTATTAAGTCAAGAGAGCCCACCCCACTATTCTCTGAAAGCTCTCCAGAAAACTATTATAGTTATATCACCTGGTTTTAGGAAGAAGATATTCCTTAGGGAAGTGGCAATCACCAAGCAGTGATTGTCACTTCTTCTGGATCCCTGCCCACTATACCTTCCCAAGTGAGGGCCCACTGTTAGTATGAGAAACATATTATGTAGGTTAATTCCATTTATAAGAGGTGAAACTGAAGGTACTGGTAAATGAGTCACACAGGATTTACAAGTTAAAGTCAGACTTTGAAATGAATCTTCTTCCAACAGTTTGATGCAAGTATTAAAAAAAAATCTCAGAGAAGCCCGCTGGTATTCCACAAAGGGACACTTGTCAAACTGATGTCTTCTCCCCCTGCAACATATTGGAACCATTTGCTTTGAAAGGAATGGAACCACTGCTGATAGTGTCTCCAGCTCCAGCTCCAGACAGATAATCCAAAAGAATGTGTGATTGAAGGAGCCCAGAAAATCAGCTTCCTCTAGGAGATCTCTGTAACTGAAGCTCCACCACCATCTCAAAAACATTCTCCAAAGGGAAAGCTGAAGACAGGATAATAATTGTGAAATATAGGTGAGTTTTAAGATGATTTCTATCTCCCACTCTCCTCAAGGGGCACTGATCACCTCCCAGACCAAACCAATTATTGCCTCCATACTCACATAAGTTCTCAAAAGAGGCTAGCAAGCTATGACTGCAAATCCCATCCGGTTATAGGATTAAATGTATCTCTGGCAAGTGAGCAGTCCAGCTGGAACAAAAAAATGCAGAAGGGGGCAATGCCTGAGAATTCCAATTGAATTCTCTGAATTGGCAGAACTGGCAGCTTATTTATCTTTTAAAAGCAATTCACACAATTGCTAACTGTGTATTTGGCCCCTAATCTGCTTATTTTAAAGTATAGATGCTGGGGACTGAACCTTGGACTTCCTATATACAAAAGCACACTTAGCTCCTGAGTTATGGCAAAGAGAAGCCAAAGAAAAAATGCAGGAAACAAAAAAGATGAAAGAAACAAATTAAGAATTACCCTTCCATCAAGAGTCAAGAGAATGGAGTCACTCTTAATGTCTCTGTGAATCACACCTTGGGAATGCAGGTAGGCGAGTGCCTGCAAGACTGACTCACATACTGTAGCAATTTGCTCTTCATTCAGTCTGAAATACAGCAGCCAAAATTGTACGTGGGAGTAACTTAATTTCATACAGCAACAATTAATTAAATGTTCACATATAGCATGCATGATATTTATGACACTTCCTGCTCCATTAAGAGTAAGAATTATGAGCAGCCATTCTTAAAAAGTAGAGAAAGTCAAAAAATTCAAAACGAGTGATTTGGAATTCCAAAATCAAGTTTTACACACATAAAAGACAATACTCTGGTGACAAAACAAAATTTATCATCCTCTTTCCCTGCTCAAGTGGAAAATTGCTAAATTAATTTCATTGCCAAATTTGAATCTGTGAGAATAGTTCTCAGGACACCCCCCCAGGAGCTAATTCTTTCTCATGACTAGGCATTATTGGTATTCTTATTCTCCAAGAATTAAATTGATAGGAATCATCAGTACGTCAACAAATGTGATACTTTAAGTGCTATTTGAAGAAGCACTTCCTTTCTTTCGTCTACTCAGCACTCCTGTCACAGAGTTTTCCTGGGTATTCCTTATGATAAGAGCAGACTGAAATTACATTCTTTGGCTGTTCTATAATATGGTGCTGCAAATTGTGCAAAACAAAGCCTGGAGCTATGTGCAATTTATAAGCCACAGGTTCGCTTCACAGAATTTCAATGGTCTTTGACAGAGACAGAGATTTTCTAAATAAACCAGCCCAAGATAGATGTGTTGAATCAGAAGACAGCAATTCATATATTCTTGCTTTTTTCCTACCTGATTTGAGAGAGAATGTCTGTAAGAGCTCCTCCTTGGAGAAATTCCATCAGCACCCAAAGCTCATCACCTACAAGATAGCTTTTATACATCTCTACCACATTGTCATGCTGATAATCTCTCATTATCACGACCTGAGAAAGATGACAAAAGACAAATGACTGATAATTCACACTATCCTTTTTGCTGATGTGATATATCTCCAATTAGAAGAGTCTCTTTTTGCCTTCCCAGGTTGGTGACTTTTATTCTATGGTTAAGGGTCACAACCCATGATTTCAACATGCACTTCTTCATGTTAGCATCCTTCTATAATTCAAGAACTGACAAGACATACTACTGGAACAAAAAGTTATTCCACATTGCAATATTTTTCTTTTCTTGGAAATTCTGAGCAATTTGGACCTGAAGGGCAACACTCAAGGTTGGGATAGAGACTATTATATCCTTGACTAAATCATAATGATTTTCAGGCACTTCCACACTATAGTACCACCATTTTCATGCCTGAAACTCTCAGTAGATTCTTCCATTTCTGCTTCTGCCAATTCAAAATGCTGAGAACAGGGAATGAAATTCACTTTTCTGCCCAGGTTCCTACAAAATTTACTAAAATAAATTTACTAAAAACAGAAAACAAAACCCAACACCATAGTCCTTTCAGAGGAAAACTGTTTGTCAATTTCACACTTGCTTTTACTGTAGGTTCTGGAGGCCAGATTGCCAGCATTTTCCTGAAGCTCAGGAATTTGGAGAGAGAGGGGAGAAAGAAGTCTTTCAAATAAAATAGAAGTACATCATTTTTAAAAAGTAAAACACTTCCCTCCAGCTTTGCAACAATTTCAACTACCTCACAGATGATCTGGAAATAAATCAATTCAGTGCTACAGCGTTTCTAACATGATAGGAACGCAGAAGTTCAAAACTGCTTTTAAACCGGTGCAGTATCCTTGATGAAAGTGCAGTACAAGAGTTATTAAATGATATGAATATATGGCACTAAAAGCAATCTCTAAAAGCCAAATGAATAATCTTTCTTCTGCCTCTTTTCTAGATGCAGTACTACATCTCACTGACATTATTCACTATCTACTTTTGGGCAAATAAGGTTACATTTAATATCTGTTAATTTAGTCACCTCGTTAAAAAGGAGTTCTCGTCGCTGCTGCTTTCGTAAATCCATCATCTTCACTGCTACCTGCCTTCCAGTATGCTTCTCACGAGCAATACAGACAATACCCGTAGATCCTTCACCGATCTTGACATAGCTTTCTAGCATTGTCCTAGGATCTCCTTGGTCCACCACCATCCTCAAGGCAGCTTTGAACTGCTCATGAGTTACCACTGCTGGATCCTCACTGGTTGGCTGTGCTTTAGCATCCAGGGGAAGATGAAGGTTGCTGGAGCTGGTTTGGGTGTGTCTGTTCCGTGGGGACCCTGCTGGCGATGGCCTACCTTGAGGCAAGCCAATTCTATGTTCAATGGTTGGGGACTTGTGAGGGGAACCACCAGCTTCTGAAATCCTAGCATAATCAGGCACAGGCTGGTCAGAGGGAAGAGACTGGGATTTGGCAGTAGGACTGTGCGGTGAACTCCAGTGCTGGGGTGGCCTGAAGAAGGGATTCGGCTTGTAAAGAATAGAAGAAAATATATCATTAGCAGAACTGTCAATTCACATAAAGACATAAATGTATTTGAATCAATACATTGCTGTTGCAATCTACATAAATGGAATTATTGAAACAATTGTTTTGAATGGAGATTAAAGTATTCTTTGTATTTTGAAACAGCACACATATAGATTGCAGAGGATGCCACCTTGGGGAAAAATTGCCCAATAGAAACACACACACTGTAATGAGCCACTTCAATATCTAAGTCCAAATTAAAGCATACTTGATACATGATTGTCTAGTCTTCACTTGAAAACATTCAGTAGAGGGAAGTCACAATCTCTCAGAATAACTGATTCCATTCTTCAACTACTATTTTTGTTAGGAAATTTCTTCTAACATTCAACAAGAATTTGCCTGTATTTCCTGTCCTGCACTCTCAAATGGCGGAGAATTTCTTGAGCAATTTCTATTCTTCTATTTGAAGGACACCTTCATATGCTGCCACAATTTTCTTGGCTTAAGTATGTATGCATATGTATGATAGGTATTGTAAAATCATCACCTTGTGCAATTTCGTATTTATGACTAGAGCAGGGATGAGAAACAAAATTCTTATTATTTTTAAAGTCATATAAAGTGAGGTAAAGAACCACTCACATGCAGTCAACAAGCAAAGTGCTTATTATCTTTAGCTGAGTTTCAAAGAGGTAAGTATCTTGTGTGGCATCACAATCCTTCTCCCAACTGTTTTAAGGGTACTTAAAGTTCAATAGAGAAAAAGTTTATACTATTGTATATTCTCTAAAAAAATATGTCACCTGAATAAGGCACTTTTCTTTCTTGTTAGAACACCTTTAATACATCACAAGACCACTAGTTTAACTTGGTCATTGCCCAGGTGTTATTTCAAAATATATATACCACAAAGTTACACAATTAGATTTCATGCTACAGAACAGTCTACATATCTATTATCTACATAACAAATATTAAATCGTGTATCTTATTCACCAAAAGAACCATTCTAATGATAAACTTTAAAAGCTAAAAAAGAGATTAAAAACAAAAATGTATTTGTAACAATGGCACTCCAATAAAAATAGGTGATAAACTCTTCTATATGCACAACTATTGAATAAGCAAATTTAGAATATATTAAAATATGATGTTTAACAACATTATTATAGAGAAAGGGGACCTGCTACAGATGATTGTGTGAAATTATGTTATTTAAAATTAATTCTCCATTCTTTTTATTCTTACTCTCTCTTCACAATCTCCACCAGTTCAATCAGGCAACTCTTTAAAATGTGGTTTTTTTTATATGTCCCCAGCACGTTTGGTCTCAATTTGCAGCTTATTTCTTATTTTGTTTTTTTATCCTTTCAGGCTTTTTTTATACTTCTAGAACTTCAAAGTCTGCTAAAGTACCCCTTTTGTGCATGAATGATGCCAGCTGAGCAGCTATAAGGATTCAAATTTCAAATGAAACTTTTATCAGATCAATATAAAGATGATCTGCAACAGAAGGAAGTAGTGTTATCTTCCTCCAGTTATATAGAGTCCAGAAGGCTCAATCAGTAGGTTATATTCTGAACACCCAATCACTCAGCTACTACCTATATTCCATATTATTATTGTTGAAGGGACTTTATGCTTTTATTCCCTTCTGTTCTCCCACTCTGTAAAATAGAATATAAATATTTTGGTCCATTTATTTTATAGAATGCATACAGGTAGTCCTTGACTTATGATCATAATTGAGCCCAAAATTTCTGTTGTTAAGCAAGGCATTTGTTAAATGAGTGGTGCCTTACTTTACGACCTCTTTTGTAACAGTTGTTAAGCAAATCACTGCAGTTGTTATGTGAATCATGTGGTTTAGTGAATCTGGCTTTCCCTACTGACTTTGCTGGGATGGTAACAAATGGTGATCACATCATGCCAATCTTCCAAATTTTGAACAGGTGACCGTGGGGATCCTGCAACAGTTGTAAGTGTAAAAAATGGTTATAAGTCACCTTTTTTCCAGGGCTGTTGTAACTTCGAACAGACATTAAACGAAAGGTTGTAAGTCAAGGACTACCTGTATAACTACCTCTCTCAATCAGAAAGTAATAAAATAGTATCATAGGAAAGCCAACCCTCCTAAAACAATACTCAACTGAACTATACATATCAGACTCTGCTAAGAACCGGAGTATAAAGGCAGGTGTTCAGGACTTTCTGGAAGGCTAGGAGAATCTCAAGGAAGATTCTGTTCCATAGGGCAGGTGCCATGACATAGAAGGCATATTTCCTAGGTCCCGCTCGTTGGTGCTGTTTCAAAGGAGGACTCAGACCATGCCTACTTTGACAATTCTTGCGGAATGAGCAAATACATAATTGGGAATTAGTGGTCCTGAAAAGAACTTGGCCCCATCCTTTATAGAGCTTTATAGCTGACCACTACCACCTTAAATTGCATTCAGAAACCTGTTGGGAGCTAGTGGGAATTTCAATGCCCATGTCTTACATGAGCATACCACTGCATTTTGGATTAACTGCTGCTTCCAAATATTCTTCAAGGACAGGCAGATGTAAAGCATTTTGAAATAATTTAGGTAGGAATGACTTGAAAATAATCCTCCTGTTCCAGGAAGAGGCATAATTAGTGCAAAAGATGGAGTTTTGCACAGGAGCACCTGACCACAACTGTTGTGCACAGGTGCACCTGACCACAACTTCTCCCTGCTCATTGACTGGGAGCTAGAATCTAGAAGGACTTTTATGCCAACTCTGGGTGTGGGAGTGCTACTCTATCCAGAATAAAAGAGGGAAAATCTCCTGAACCGGAGGGCCCTAAAGCCCAAATCCATTAAGTCTTTGTATGGTTGAGTAAAAGCCAGTTCCTTCCAATCCAGATTTCCACAACTTCCAAACCCTGGAAAGAACCTGGGAACTAATACTTGGGTGGTATACTAGGGTGCAAATCAGTGGTGAGATTCAGCCGGCTCTATCCGGATCGCGTGATCTGGTAGTGCCGGTGGCAGGAGGCTCCACCCACCTGCCCGGACATCATCACATCCCATTTTTGACCCTCTGTGTGCCTGCATGGAGGATGAGGTGTGTGCGAGCGTAGCAAGCATGCTCACATTTATGAACCAGTAGCAAAGGTAAGTGAATACCACCCCTGGTACATAGCCTTGTGATGTTGAATGACCTCACCTAACAATTTCATGTAAATGTTAAATAAGAATGGGAAGAGCTGTGGGGCCCTTTACATTGCAGGGACCTAGAGCTGAACTTCTCCCAACATCAACTGGATCCAGCCCTGGAAGTTGTTGTCTCCCACTCTGAATCTTCCAAGACAGTCCAGAAGGATATTGTGATATCACAAAGTGAAAACATTCATTACATATATATTAATATATTAAAGATGCCATTCATATACAGAATTAAGCAAGATGAATTGAAAATGCTTTGCTAGAAATCTAACTAATAAAAGATTGATGTGAGAGAAAATATAACTACCTGGATATGTTCATTTGTCATTATAGCAGTGCTATTCTGAGAAAATACTCAGTGCAAGTCATGTTATAGAATCGGTGTTGGCACAGGCTTAATTCAAAAGTAATCTGATTTCTTTTTTGAAGAATTTAGAACAGATTATGTCCAACCCATGCAGCACTGGACAGCTAGTAATGTGGCCCCAGAAGACCAAAATAAAAATATTGAAAAATAAAATTTGTTATTTATATGTTTTATTATATATTTTATATGCAGCCCAAGACAATTCTTCTTCACTCAATGCAGCTTAGGGAAACCGAACATTTGGACATGCCTGATTTAGAAAATATCTAGTTATGCACATTGGAATATAAATACATGATGAATATAGAAACTGATAGAATTGTAGAAAAGTTTTAAGAAACAGTTTTATTCTTTTAAATGAATTTATGGTATCTAAAAGATTATCATATCACCATGGAATAACTATTGAGATTTATTATTAGCCACTGGTAATCATTGCTACCTTATAGTATGCAAATCCCTATCAGATTTTTCTCCCCAAAGAATGCAATGAGTGAGAATTACTTGTTTTCATCATCATAGCAAGTCAAGTTTAATAAACAAGGTATTTGATGATCTATTTGAAGATCACCCAATTAATTTAATGACTATGGTGAGTAGAAAAAGGATTCAACAAGGCCTGCTACGTAGTGGATTCTTATATTGTCAGAGATGTGGACTAAATTATCTTTAAGAACCTTTCCACCTGTACAGAGTACAGAAGACAATCTTGAAGAAAATATGTAAGGACTGTTACCTAGGCAAAAGAGCTGACACATTTTTTAAATCCAGAAGAAAATGACATTTGGAAACAGTTCAGATAGATACCTCCCTAATTCACTGAACTATAAGAAGAAGGTACAGCATAATCAGACTTGCAAGATTCTGTTATTACAGCCGTTATCAGTAAAACTAGTTTCAGTTTTCCTGTTGAGTTGATTTCCTGATTTTGTCTAATAAGATTGATATCAATCTTAATATTTTATGGTATATCTCTGAGCTGGGTTAAAAGTTCTTATCACAATACAATATTAATTTTCCTGTAATATTTAGCCTTACTTATGGCACAGCCATGCAATACTGACAGTAATTCTTACATATCTATGTCAGAAAGCAGATCTTAGGTGACCAATGATGGAACCAGTAGATACTGGTTTAAGGAGGCCAGGTCATGTTTTCTACAATTCTGTATTAATTAGATGAAAAACAATGATGTGTATTTAAGTATATAGGGTGGTAGAAGAGATTCTCCTTATTTGGGCCTGGTAATATTTATACTGCAAGCAAATATAGTTAATTATCTTGCATAGCATCCCTTATATGCATTTTTTTGTTTTGACACCTGTGGGTATACATATATGAAAGTATATATTGCAATCATTGTACATTATGAGTGAATGCAGAAAGAGAGAACTGTCAGCACGCAAAATTACTAGTACTACTTGATGAAATGGACTGTCCTCATTTCTGTCTACAATACCTTTTCAGTCCAGCTGAGACATGTTCCCGATAATAAGAAGTGTTCAAATCACCAGCTTTGTTTTATGTATTCTAGGGTACCTGAAAAGGCTCAGAGTCTATTTCTGTAACTTGTACACTCTAATTTTATATGCCATTTTTAAAAAAAGCAACATAAACATACCCATATTTTCATTTATTTCTACATCATTTAACCTAAAGTAGCTATGCTATCTTTTCATTTTAAATATGTTTATAGCACAACATGAGATTGCAATGATATGAAATCATGGGAAAATAGGTCTAGATCACAAATGAAAGTGACTCGTATCAAAATGACAGATGCAAAATGAACTGTCAGCAAAGACCAGATTAAAAAAACCACACTAGTAGGCATTCTAGATTCAGCAGATGATCTGTAGCCTCTCTTGCTCATAGTTCATAATGTTGCTGTTACTGGGCTCTCCCACCACATCATTCTTTTATTTATGACTATGTTGTGAGTCAGCAGGGATCTGTACATATTCTCTTCAGTTTCCTTCTCACAGATGGATAAGGTATGTCCAAGGCCAAGTATGTTTGTGTGTGTGAGCGCGCGTATATTTATATGTATATATATGCATATGTATGTATATGTATGATTGGTAAATATTAAAACCGGAGATATTAGAAGATACTACCAAAAATATAACAGTGCTAATAAAATCAGAAAATAATGTTAATATAAAACTAACTCAATCCTTTAACACATTATTAAATCTAGCTATATAGACCATTTATTATTCCATTTTCTCAGTTTGGTATGTTATTTTGCTACCTATTTATTTTGGTATATTGGGAGAAAAAAATTCTGCAAGCATTTTTCTCTTTCCATGTCTGGCGGAGGGTGGGAGGGGGAAGGTAGCTAGAAGTTAAACACTTAACAATTGCTAACCTTGAATGACATCCAAAATTTTCTTTCTGCCAAACAGTAGATCTTGTCCTGCCAGGTTCAGAGCTATTTTCTGAAAAGGTGCCACTTTCAAGGCAAAAGAAATCATTCAAGTCTGACGAGCACCAAAGGGAGTTCCCTCATGATGCAAATAGCAATGCCAGACCACATTTTCATTTGGAATTTAGCACTGGTGAAAAGACTTAATCTTTCCCTTTTTGCTCTGTAGTACTAGTCTCAACAAGCTTCCAGTGCTCATTATTTCTGCTTCAAACACACTAAAGGGACACAACTCAACAGATTGGATAGTTTGGTCCTGGACACTATAATTATGCAATCAATAGTTACTAAATTGCCAGTTTAAAAATGAATCTGGTATCAATGATGTCAATAAAAATAGCTATTGAAATATTTTGTAAAACAAATGGGCTTAAGCTGGACTCAGGCTGATTTAATCAAAAGAAGAAACAAAATTATTATTAGAGGATTTAATTTTTTTGGAAGGCAGTTTGGCAAAAATAAAAACACTTAGCAGAGAAGAAGGAAGTAATGTGAGACACAAGAAAGTCCAAGAAACAATATACGTAGAAATTTGTATTTTTCCAGCCAGCATCATCTTCAGAGGGTTATGAGTTTGCATGAAGGAATAAAATGGCTGATGTGGAAATTGCATTATTTTTTTTCCTTTCTGGCCATTTCTCTGTCCCTGCTAATGCCTCTCCCCAACTTTCTAGAGTAATGCTTTAGATTATGTTTCATTTAATTCTTATATAAAGGAAAGAAATGTATGTTCAAATAAACAATGACATTGACAGGCAAAGTTTTTGTGAGAGCAGAAATGGGTTTCTAAGGCAGCTTGCAATTGAAAGAAATACATATACATACACTATGCATGTGGTAATATGTGTTGAAACTTTAACATTAGCATATATTTAAGACTATCTTCATCATATAAGTATAACCTCCTGAAATGATTTGCAAGTTGTAAGAAGATGAGTTGTAAGAAGATTCTCAAAGCAATATTTGCTTTGAGAACTGGAACTTCGAAGCTCTCAGGCTAGAAAGGTACTAATGTAATACCTTCTAGGGAACTAAGCACACATACCTTTATCTGTGGGTTGTTTCCAATCTTATTTGAAGGGTTGGATGACGGGAACACAGTTCGCAACAGCCTCCGCTTCAAACTGTTTTCCCTTGATTTAGAGCCAGGACTACCTTCTCCAGGTGGCCTCAAATTAGCTTGGCTCCCATGGCAGGGCTGACCATAGTTCTCTTCAGAGTTTCTTCTTGCTACAGCATTTTCTCTGTTTACTTCAGGAACAGGTATGTATTGCTGGTGCTGAAAACCTGATGAGAGTGGGGCAAAGTGGCTATTTGCCCCTTGGAACTCTGAAGGGTCAAGAGATTGAGCTTTCATGACTAGGCTATTGGAATGAGCCTGCCCGTCCAACATGGGCTTGTAATCAGGCCATAAGGTCTGCCTTCTAGACGATTTATTTCCACCATTACAGTTGAGGTAGTTTCCATATTTGTCTGCCCAGTCTGGTTCAGCGCAGTGTAGATATATATCAGTTGGTTCATCTTCTCCTAGAAGTCCTAGCGACTGGGCTCTTCTCCTGCTAGTAGGGCTCTTACCCCTCAGGGTGTTAGAACTGATGAGGGAGAGCTTCTGGATGTCATTGAGTATTCCAGAGATATATCCTTCCACTTCAAATGTGCTGGCTCGCACAACCGTCTACCACAAAACAATTAATTAATTGATTAATTGAGGAAAGTTAATGTTATCTGCTCATTCATTAAGAAAGGGAATATCTAAATCTGGGACAAATTTACATATATTTCTACATACTGTACGTAATTAGTGAACTATCCCTAGTTCACTCTGAAAATGCAGATCCAAGGAAAGAATCACACTTGTATTTACTGCACAGTGCTCAACAACTTAAAAATGGTTTGGTGCTACTAACAAATTAGGTGTTACAGAGTCTATCCAAAAGTGAGACTAAACTTTGGCTAAACCTCCAAATACAGATGATCTACAATACATTTGTGTTGCCTGCCATTGTTTTTAATTTCTAGTTTGAAGCAATTACTAAGATCCAGTTCACACAACCACATGCAAGAAAAGAAAAATATGTGTTTAGTCAATAGCAAACATGTTCACTATGAACCAGTTATATAATTTGATACACAATCTCTTTTTTATTGCCTACTGCTGTTTTACTGAATAATATGTTGAAAGGTAAAGGCAAATAAATGTTCTTTTTTATATCTAATATAATGATAACTCAAATTTTAAAGTCACAATCCATCAGACTTATTGGTGTGAATAAACACAAAGATATACACATTCAGTAATAAATAAAAAGGAATTAATTTTCACAGGAAACTAGTTATAAGCTTATAAAATTATTTTAACTATGCAAAGATATTGACTTGGAACACAATAGCTGCACTTTCCTGCCCAGACACCTACCTCTACCTGTCTTACAACTCAGCTAACTCATTTACATAGGAAATCAGAAGCTTAAGAATCTATTATTATTATTTTTCCAAAGGGAGGTTCAGTATAACAATGGTGTCCACTCCATCACTTCAAAACAGCAAAAAATGTGGCAAACTGCAGTCAAATGATTGTGAGACACTGCAACAGTTGTAAATGCGAACTAATTGCCAAGTGCCTGTAATTCAGTCATATGTCTTTGGCAGGGGTGAAATCTACTTACCTTCCCAACCGATTCAGAAGTGTGTGCGTATCACATGCACGCTTGGACCCTTTGCGCATACGCAAACCCTTCTGCGCATGTGCAGAGGGTAAAAAACAGGTTACTTCCTGGTTAAAACCAGGAAGTAATGACGACCGGGCGGAGCCTTACGCTGCCATCACTACCGGTTCTCCAAACCATCGGTTGCCATCGCTATCGGTTCAGTTGAACCAGTCTGAACCGGGAGCATTTCACCCCTGGTCTTTGGCCTTGGAGAGTGGTACAGCACATCATTTTACAACATCTGGAAGTGCTTTACAGGCCATAAAATAACTTCTCTAAGGCTGTTGTAACTTTGAACGCTTGTTAAGTGAGGACTATCTGTATGCTTTTATTGTACACTGCTAGCCATATATATTAGAATCTTGTGATAGGGTGGTATACCAACCTTTGCAAGGAGTCTGAAAAGCTGCTGTTAATCACAGTCCATCTTAGAAGATAGTATCTTTCATGACTTAAATAGAACAAATACTTCATCTTCTAAAAAGTGTTCTGTTCTTATTTTCATCTCCAGAACATTTACCATGCATTACTGAATGTATGAATATGTTGCATTTTAGGTGCTGGATTCACTATACCCATATACGGATAATTTGAAATGCAAATAGTCATTTAGCAACAATTGGAACCAGCAATTTGGTCATTAAGCAAAGCAGTCACTAAGTAAAACTGTGACTGTGCTTATAATCTTACTTCAGCTTTCCTTTGCTTTGAAAGTTGAAAATGTGAGGGTTGGTGTAGTTACTTTTCATCATGGTCATAATGACTAAAGGTTGCTAAATGAGGACTATCTGTAAGGGATAATTTTCATTTAATTTTTTAAATGGTTTTGCTAATTTATTTCCCAAAAATCAAAGTAACTTTGAATTAGAACTTTGAAGGTGACTGTATAGACTTTTGCCTACTCAGATCTGTCTCAGCTATGTGTTGCTTGCTAATGCTTAATTATATAGTTCGGGATTTTTTCTGTACGCACTAGATTTCATTAGTTACTTAAGAATAATGTCTTCCAGTTTATTCTCTCACAAGAAATATAGAGACATGGGCTCTAGTCTTTCTGCGGAATGAATGACTGGATGAAAATCATTCTTTCTCAGCCCTATTGACCTCACTGTAATTGTGGGAAAAACAGGAAATGTGAACATTTTGTATACCATCTGGAATTGTACAAAAATATTTATATTATTATTTATAATCATATGTAAAAATGGGGTAAAAATCAAATTAATAACTAAATAAGGTCTTTCAACAAAGCTCTCAGTGCCTGGATTTACGTATCATGCTAATTTGAACACACAATAGTAACTTTGTTCAGCATAAAATTAATCAAAATCAAAATAGCTGAAGTCACATATTACACTAACGCACACAAAACATACCACATTATGACTTAACACAGTATTTGAATCCAATCAGTTTCTTAAGAGCCTTGGTGGCACAGTGGTTAGAATGCAGTACTACAGGATACTTCTGCTGACTGCCGGCTGACTGCAATTTGGCAGTTCAAATCTCACCAGGCTCAAGGTTGACTCAGCCTTCCTTTCTTCTGAAGTGGGTAAAATAAGGACCCAGATTGTTGGGGGCAATATGCTGACTCTGTAAACCACATAGAGAGGGCTATGAAGGGATATATAAGTCTAACTGCTAGTGCTATTACTTAATAATGCTCATTTAAGCATATGAAATACTTTGATTAGGAAGCATAGAAAGATAGCCTGCTGATTGGAAACTTCTTAACACAATGTCTGATATTTGATAGCACATTCGCACATTCTCTTAATGCTACATTAACTAATCCAATATCAGAACTGTGCCATGTATAACTCATCTACATTTTCACAATCCACCAGTAAATTACGGCATCCTAGCAAAAAAACCCAAATACCCTGATCTATATTGCTACCCTGGGTTAAAAACAAACAAAAACACCACCACCCAATTTTCAAGAATGGTAGAAATGGTGGTCTAAATTTCAACTAGGCGTTATCATGGAAAATTACCAGCTCTCCATGCTCAATTTACATAAATATTAGAAAATAGAAATCTAGCTATTGTCAAATTCATTTTTGTATATATAAAAAGTGGTTCATGCATTCTCCATAGAGAGGGATCTTTGGAAATTGTGATTATTAATGGACGACATTTACTCCCGCAGATTAATTTATTACAGTCTTTTCCAAAATGCCAGAGAGAAGGAACTGTCAGTCATTAAACAATCTTCTAAATACCAGCATCTAGCTTACTCTGTTTTGAAATAATTTGGAGGTACTGCTGCTTCAAAGATGTCCTATTCTGTTACCCATGTTTCCCCGAAAATAAGACTCTGTCTTATATTTTTTTGAACCCCAAAATAAGTGCTTGGCCTTATTTTCAGGGAGGTCATATTATTTTGGGGCACGTGGAGCAAGATGGGGGTCCTCTTGCTGTCTTACCTGATTTCCAGCTCTGCATTTAAATATTTTCAGAGAGGGCTTATTTTCGGGGGAGCTTATTTTAGTGCATCAAAACCCCGATTGGGCTTATTATCAGGGGATATCTTATTTTTGGGAAAACAGGGTATGTATAACATTTCTGAAACAAGTCAAACTTAAAATCTCTCTCTCTCTTTCTCTCTATATATTTATCGTATTTTTCGGAGTATAAGACACACTTTTTCCCCCCTAAAAGGGGGTGAAAATTTAGGTGCGTCTTATACACTGAATGTAGCCCTGCCCACCTACTGGCCCCCACCCTTTGGCCTCTGCCTCACAGCAGTTACCTCCTTGCAAGCAAACAGCAAGAAAAAACAGCTACTTTCAGCTTCAGCAAAGCCTAATTAGCACAAGTTGATTGGCTCGGCCTCCTGACTCTCAGCTGATTTGCTCTCAACTGTTTTGTGCAGGACTCTGCAGCTTGCTGCAAAGAGGTAAATTGCTGGAGCAGATTTTTTTTTCCTTGTGCTAATCAAGCTATGCTGAAAACGAAACTGAAAGTAAAGCAGGCTGCTGTTTGCTGCAATGAGACAAAATTGCTCAGAGGCAGAGGGAGATTTCTTTTTCTTCTTTTTGTCACCAAAAAAGGTAGGTGCATCTTATACTCTGAAAAATATGGTACATGTTGCATATCTTCTGGATAACTTGAAAACAGGCAGCAAATAATTACAAGCAAGTCTTAGTAACAAAATATTATGACTTCTCTCTTCGGTCTGATGGTAATGGCATCATCACAGTCTGTGTGTAAACATACATTTATGTTTGGCTATTTTTTTTTATTGGCAACCGTTTAATTTGGTCTGTCAACCATTTTATGGTTTACAAAACTGATACAAGCAAAAGGATTAGGCTTCTCACTGTGAAAAGAAGAATGGATGAACAATCCCTTTTTCAGGATTACTTTATCCCTTCCGTTTCATTCAAAGTCATAATCTTTCCTAGTGACAATGTTTACATTAACAAAGAACAAATCTGAATATACCGTATTTTTCAGAGTATAAGACGCATATTAATTTTTGGGGAGGAAAACAAGAAAGAAAGAATTCTGCCTCTGCCTACCAGCATCAGGATCAGCCGCAATTCGCAGAGCTACGTATCAGGCGGCTGCCAGTTCCCCTGCAATATTCTCACTTCCACTCGATTTTGATAATGAATAACATAGATCTTTTTATCTGTTTAAAACAAACCCTATCGCTCTACGTGCATTTAACTGGAGTGAGTGTGGTGGGGGATGATTTTCAGAGGGGCAGAAGAGGGACTTGGCACTGAAGGATCTGCTCCTGAGACACCCCCATCTTCCTACCTATAGCCATAGGCATTGAAAGCCTGGCTTTCTTCCTTCTTTGGCCTGGATTGTGGTATCCTTCTATTTTGTAGGAAGCGCAGATTTACACCGCCCTCCACTCCTCCTGCAAGTGAGAGGTGCCTCAAAGACTCGGCTGGGAAAGAGTATTACCGATACTGAGAAGTTCTTTTCCAGAAAACTTATTGGGGTGCTCCTAAGATCCACAGGGACTACTCGCTTTCTCCGAAGAGACCCCTCGCATGTAGCCTAGGGAACGAACCTCTTCGGGACGGTCTGGGAGAAGAATCTGCCTGGTGGCTTCGGCGAACAAGGCGGGCCCCATGGTTTATGGTTGGTCCCCCCTCTGGCCGCCCAGCAGGCAGCTCAGGGCAGACAATGGCTACCATGACTTCACTCCCCAGCAATGTGAGGACCCGCTGCTGCAACCACCTAAGCCCTCTCTGCGACCGGGAGCCGAGTCGTATGGGAGCCCCTAAAGCGAATTATCCCTCCTTTCCAGCCACTGCCTCCCATTGGTCCGATTCCTTCGCAGAGCCACATTTCAGGCAGCAGTCAGTTCCCCTGTAATGTGCATTGGGGAACTGAGAACCGTTTTGGATTCGGGGATTGAATCGCAGTGCTGCCGCCTAAAAATGCTTTCCTCCCCGTTGCACATTGCAGAGCCGTGCGTCCTCCTCCTCCTTCTCAGCAAACTCACCTTCTCTTTCCTCCTGATCCACCATCTGAAACATGATGCACTTTTTTTACCTCCGCACGCCCCATTTTTGGAATCGTGAAGTGGATCATGGATCTGCCGCCCGAAAACGTTTTTCTTTGGAATCGGGAAGGAAAGGTGGTGCCCTGACCCAGATTTCCACCACCTGGAACTGCCCAAAAATGTCTGAAGGATGGGGGCCAGAGGGTGGGCGGGGCTACATTCGGACTATAAAACACACCCAGATTTTTGGGGGTAAAAAAGTGTGTCTTATACTTCAAAAAATATGGTACATCTTAGATTGCTTTATACATTTCTTTCCTCCATGGACTGAGAAAATGGATAGGTTTACTATCCATATCCTGAGGTAAACTATGACCAAGCAAACTACATAATAATTTAGGATTTGTGTAAAACTCACTGTACTGATTTGTAAACTCATGGCTTGAATCTGATTAACTGTGACTTAAGTCAATGAAGTATGATTAAAAACAACGTATAAACCAGATCAATATCTAAATAGTCAAGATGTAACAGACTGCATTAGAATGGAAATCATTCTGAAAAAATCTTACGAATTTAGAAAGTAAACTTCTACAAAAATTTTGGGAATGCAACTAAAGGGCATTTTTAGATGGCTTAAGCTTAAGATGGCAGGGACTTTCCAATGTCAACATCCAGGTCATGAAATCCCCTTCAAAAGAAGGGAAGAGTAGCCCTATTCCTGATGGTTATTACATATTCAATGAATATAATCATTGTATATAGCCTGCCTGCACGTTTACTTTCCTTCACAAATATATGTTGCCGTCCTAATCATAGACTCTAAATGGTTTGCAATCATGGAAAAAACCCCATAAAATCATAGAAACATATAAAATCAGTCTAAAAGTACAACATAATACAAAATTATACATGCTGGATAAAATATAGCAACCAGGCAAGATACAGGTAGTCCTCAACTTACAACAGTTCACTTAGTGACTTTTTGAAGTTACAATGGCACTGAAAAAAGTGACATGGCCATTTTTCACACTTATGGTCATGTGATTTACATTTGGATGCTTGACAATTGACTCACATTTATGATGGTTGTAGTGTCCCAGGGTCATGTGATCACCTTCTGACAAGCAAAGTCAATGACGAAACCAGATTCACGTAACAACCATGTTACTAATTTAACAACTGCAATGATTCACTTAACAAATAACACAAGAAAAGTCATAAAATGGGACAAAATTCAGTTAATAAATTTCTTACTTAGCAACATAAATTTTGGGATCAGTTATGGTTGTAAATTGAGGACTACCTGTACAATGGAAAGGGTAATCTCAAGTATTTCAGCAAAAAAATAGAGTGAAGGCCAGGACAGCCATCAATATTTATTCCTCATACACATAGAATCATAGTGCTGGAAGGGACCTTGGAGGTCTTCTAGTCCAATCTCCTGTCCAAGACAAGAATCCTTATAACTTTCTGGACAAATGTATGCCCAATCTTTTCTTGAAAACTTCCAGCAACAACAAAGGCAGGCTGCTTCATTGATTAATCATTCTCACTGTCGTGAAATTTTGTTCCAGGTAGGATTGCCCTTTAACGAGCTTCCGCCCATTGTTTCTTGTTCTGCACTCAGTTGCTTTGGAGAATAAGTCAACTCCCTCATCTCTGTGATTGCCCTCAGAACTGGAAGATAGTATCATGTCACTCCTAATCCTTCTCTTCATTAGACTAGATGTACCTAATTCCCCTAATCATTCATTGTATGGTTTAATCTCCAGACCTCTTATCATCATTTTTGTTCTTCACTGTACTCTTTCTAGGTAGGATCTCGGCATCCTTTTTAGTGGAGACCAGAACTGCACTTTTCTTGATCTTAATGCTATCCCTCTATTGATGCATTTTAGGACTGTGCTGACTTTTTTCGCAGCTGCAGTACATTGCTGTTTCATACTTAAGTAATAGTGGACTTGGATATCGAGATCCCTCTCACACTTACTATTGTTGAACCAGGTACTGCCTATTCTATACCTGTGCATTTGGTTTTTCCTGTAAAATAAGGACCTTACATTTTGCAGCACTGAACTGCATTTTATAGGATAGGGCCATTTCTCTAATCTCTCAAGATTCTTCTGAATCTTGAGTCTGCCTTCCAAAATATTAGCAACTGATGTTGTCTGCAAATTTGATCAGCTCTCCTTCTATCCCCTCATCTAGATCATATATGAAAATGTTGAAGAACACTGAAACAGAATCTTGAGGAACCACACTGCACGTTTCTCTCCATGTAGATGTAGCTTTGCTGAAGGTTACATTCTGAGTGCAATTGGTCAGCCAATTGTGAATCCATCTGGTGGTTGTACTGTTTATACCACATTATTCTAGTCTACCAAGTAGTAGGCTGTGGTCTACTGTGTCAAAGGCATTATTGAAGTCCACATATACTATATCCACAACATTGGATGCTTGATCTACCATCCACTATCATATCCTTGATCCACTAAGTGAATCACTTTATCAAAGAAAGCAATAAGGTTTATTTAGCACAATTTGTTTTTAACAAACCCATACTGGCTTCTATTAATTGCCTTGTTCGTTTTTAGGTGCTTACAAATCCGTTGCTTGCTTATCTTTTCTAGGATTTTCCCAGGTATTGATGGCACACATTGTTCTGCAGTTTCCTGGTTCCATTTTATTCCTTTTTTTTTGGAAAACTTGGAATCACATCAGCTCTTTTCCAGTCCTCTGGCACTTCCCCCACCCTCCAGGTGTTCTGAAAGATTTTGTTCAGTGGTTCCAAGATCACATCTACCAGCTCCTTCAGATTCCTGGGATACAAACCATCTGGTCCTGACAATTTTGCTTTTTTGATCTGTTTTCCTGATCTGACTCCCATGGTGGTACTTTTGATAGGTTGGACATTTTTTTCCTTTTGTACGAAGACAGAAATTAAGCAGTTCTGCTTTTCCCCTGCTGCCTGTCACAGTTTTGCCATCTTCTCCTACCAGTGGGCCTATCATTTCCTTGACTTTCTTCTTATTCCTTACGTATCAAAAGAAACTTTTTTCATTATTTTTGCATTTGCTGCAAGTCTTACCGCATTCTGAGCCTTAGCTTTCCTTAAATCATTGCAGATTTGGGCTATTTTTTGATATTGTGCTCTAGTTTTGAACCTCTCTTTCCATTTTTTTACATTTATCCCTTTTGTCCCTCAGTTTGTCAGAGACTTCTTTATTCAATAATGCTGGTTTCATCTTGGATTCCTTTTTCCCTTTTTCTGTGGTATTGTGTTTGATTAGGCTTTAAAATCTGATTTTTCAGTTTCCCAAGTATCTTGGGTTGTTTTTCCCTTTAAGTTTTCTGTGCATGGAAAACTTCCTGTTTCTTACTTTGTTGAAATCAGCTGTCTTAAAATCTAAAACACTAGTCTGGCTTTGTTCAATTATCTGTGCCTGCATTATGATGAATTCTAGTATGATTTGGTCACTCTACCTGAAAATTCCTATACCTTCCACTCCTTCTATCATTTTATCCCTATTAGTAAGGATTAAGTCCAGTGTAGCTGACCCTGGAACCTGTTGATCTCCAACTGCTTCAGAGTTTGTCTTCCAGTTTATGTCAGGGTAGTTAAGGTACCCCATTATTACAGTGGTGTGCTTCCTGCACATTTTATTTTACTGAATAGCAAAATGTTTATCTTTTTCCTCTGCCTGGCTGGGTGACCTGTGGTATTTACCCCTTTCCCAATATCTTGAGAAGAAGAAATTAGAAGAAGCATATCCACCCATACTGAATGCACAGAATGTGTAGATTCTACTGTTCTTTCTACACAGCAAAAGAAAATGAGTTAAGCCTTTTTAAATACGTCCAGTAAAGGCATAATATACTATGTGAATAAATCCACGCTAAAACTAGATTGCTCCTTTGACATGAGATGAAGTGAATTCTAGTCAATGCCATAATTCAACCTGCTGATGTACTGAAACTACAGCTCTTAAGATTCCCACTATTTAGCTAAGAGTACCAATTCTGGGGAGTTGCGGCCCCAACATACCCGAAAGATGCGACATGGAAAAACGAAAATAATCAACATGTTAGCTTACAGGCAATAAACAGCTCTTTCCAGGTTTGCTGTAACAGACTGAGGCAGAGATCTACCACTGGAAAATATTTGTCAGAAACCTCCCCAAACAATATACTTAATAAATCATATTGAAGATTGATGAAGTTCTGATTTGCCTCTCCAGCAATTTTTTTCCAAATCTTCAACTCTTATTCATGCCTGCACTTTTTTTATCATGAATACTAACATATTAAGCTCCATGGAATACGACTGTAGGCAAAGAAAGATAGGTATGTGAACTAGATGATTAGAAAGTGTTCTGGGGAGTGCTAATATTTTCTTCTTACCTTCATAGGCTGAAGCTGTACCCGTGTAATCCTTGAAGGGTCTACAACAGGTTTGGGACGTTTCAGAGTGTCCAAGATATTTTGCCATTGAGGTGGCAAGCCAATAAACTTCCCTTCCTTTGGATCGAATGATGTGTGTACACGATGCTCAAAATTCTGAGGAGCAGAGATTTCAGGTCGCTTCTTTTTCTTCTTGCGAAACATTGTGCCTGAATGAGAAAGAACAAATGCACTGGACTGTTTATCAGACTTTACTCAGCATCAGTTGCAAGTAATTTACACCATGTGGCATTTACTAACCCCATCTGAGAACCACATCCATTAAAAGTTGTTCGTCTAGTTCAGCAGAAAGCAGAACAGCATCACAGATGCCACCCTGCATCCATGGTTCCTCCTTGCCAAAATAGACGGAAAGCTTTTAACTTAGTGGTTTTAATGGCTGTGAATATGACAAGGTTTAACTGAGACTAATACAATTGCTTTCCAGATGACTTTCTCTTTCTACATTGTAATTTGGATTCTTTTTACCAATTTTTTTCTAAGCAAAGTTTATTCTCCAATATAGCGCCCACAGCAGTCAGGCATGGGAGTGGCAGGTCTGTCATCCTATGTGACCGAGCCAACTGAACTTTAGTTCCACCCCCTTTGCTCTCTATCCAGTTTGTCGGCTCGGTCTGCTCATGACCAGACGTGTCTGTGTTAGTTCCTCTCTGTGGCTATTTCCTAGGACCTTTTTTTTTTTTTTTTGTTTGTTTGCTGGATTTACATCCTATCTAGCTTCTTACCGGCGAGAATAGCACTGCTAGACTCCGCTGAAGGCCGTTAAACGGCGAGGGCTGCCTCCTGGCAGTTTTTCCTCTTCCTGATTGCGCACGAGTCAGGGTGGCTTGGCTCCGTCGCCTTTCGTTACTGGCTTGCCTCAAATTCCATCAGCTGAGAAGCGCGAAGCTCATTCCGCGCTAAACCGACCGTTTGCCGCTCCGGGGCTGTCAAACGCCCTCCGACGCCCAGCTGAGAGGCGCGCGGCGTTTTACATCCATTACGAGCCTTCTCGGAGCCGGTCTCGTCAAACGGACTTCTGTAAGTTGCTTGAGGGGAGCGAGGGCGATTCTGCCGCTAATTCGCCCTATCTGCCAACGAAGCCTAGAGTTAGTGGCGAAAAGGCGCGAAGCTTGTTTCCGCGCCATTTTCGCTTCCTCCCCTCAGCGCGCCTCTAAGCGCCGGCCTGCTAGGCCCTCACTAGCCTTTTTCGGCGCGAGGCCTTAATTGAAGTCGCGCCTACCTCGCCCTTACACCACACGGTCAGCGAGGCTTGAGGGACCCCTGCCTGCAGAAACATCACCTTCTGCACGTACTTGAAGGCTTCTAGGGGCTTTGGGTCGTAAATACCCCAATCGCCGCCCCCCCCCCCTCGCCATTTGCTGCTCCTGCCTCAGTTATTCAACATGGCGGATCGCCCTGCTCCAGATTCCCGTTCACGCTCTAAGGGGAAGAGGGCCAGGCAGGAGGACCCTGGGGAAGGATCATCTTCTTCCCAGAGATCAAAGGGCCCCAAAACTTCCGCAGCTTCCAGAGATGAGGATCGTCGTCACAAGGCCATGGAGAAGGCCTTTCGCATAGCCCAATCCAAGACGCTTCAGCCTTCCTCATCTGCCATGTCCTCATCAGAGTCTCGTTCTCTTCCTCGGCCTTCCACGGCCTCCCTTTCTCCGGATAGATCTCTGTCGGGGGAAACTGTTCCTCCTGAGGACGTGGCCTCAGTTTTTCCGGCTAGTTCGCAAGATCCTCAACCTATCAGTCATCCACCTAACCAAGAACCTCTGGTTCAGCCGGTTACTTCCTTTGTTCCTCAGAGGGATCTTCAAGTGTCCCAATTACCTCCAGAAATGCAGCGCCCCTTGGCTGATCTCATTTCAGAAGCTATCAAACATGGCATTGCGCAGGGCCTGCAACAACGCCCTCATTCTTCTACTGCCCTTCCACCTGCCCAGCAGGTTCATCGGGAGCGTATTTCCGGGGAGTTCATCCATGAAGACACTTATGACCATGACTCCGCCAGCGGGGGTTCCCTATCAGAAGGCGAAATTCCTCCTGACGATCTATCGGAGGACGAAGGGCTCGAGCCAGACCAACCCGCCTTTGTGGGCTTATTCAAACCCCATATGTTTCGTTCTCTTCTCCACAAAGCACGTATTACCACCAAACTCGGCTGTCCGGTTCCGGGTTCCGATTCCGTTTCTGGAACTTCTGACCCTGCCTCGGCTCTCTTTCAAGAACCCTCTGTCCAGGCTGATTTGGTGCCTGCACCTAAGTTGTTCACGGAAGTTCTTAAGCGACAATGGTCATCTCCAAGTTCAGGCCCTATACCAAATAATCTGGACAGGAGATTTTACGCTATGACTCAGGATTACTCCAATCTCCTTCAGGTCCCGTCAGTGGACTCCCCTGTGGTCTCCTTACTTTCCAACACACCTCCTACGGGTCCATCGGAGGAGTACCTGAAGCCAGAGGACAGGAAGGCTGAAAGAACCTTGATTAAAGGCCACCAGGCTTCGGCCTGGGCAGTCCAAGCATCATCGGCCGCGTCGTTCTTCAACAGGGCTACCATTTTGTGGCTGCGCCAGCTCCAAGACAGACTTCCCTCTTCTGACCTGCGTTCACATCAGGACATTAACAAGATCCTGGGGGCTCTAGAATACTCCGCTGACGCCACTCTAAACGCGGCTCGTTTTTCTGCCAAAGCCATTGGCGCTTCCATCACCTCGAGACGACTTCTATGGCTGCGGAATTGGCAAGCTGACGCCAGAAATAAATGGCGTCTCGCTTCCTCACCCTATGCCGGGACCAAGTTATTTGGGGAGCCATTGGATCCACTCCTTATTGAAACCAGGGACCGCCGCAAAATCCTTCCTTCCATCTCCAGAAGGTCCGAGTATCGGCGGCAGGGCTCCTTTCGATCTTCTTCCTTTCGGGCCTCCGATCTTGCTTCCTCACAGCATCGCCCTCCACGAGCGTTCTCCTCCAGGCCTCAGCGAGACAACCAGGTCAGACAGGGCCCCTATTTCCCTCCTAGGCGGGCCACGAGGGGCGGGAGGGGTCGTTCATTTAGGAGAGGCCATTAGTAGCCCTCCTGAGTCCCTTATCGGTGGTCGTCTAGCCCTTTTTGCAGATATTTGGGATTCTTCTGTTTCGGACCTCTGGGTCAAGAACACCGTCAGATTCGGCCTTTCCCTCGAGTTCAATGCCCTCCCTCCTTATCACTATCTCCCTTGCCCCGTCTCGCTCGACCCCGTTAAACGGGCTCGGGTTTCTGACGCCATTCAACATCTGTTGGCAATCAAGGCCATCGAGCCTGTTCCCTTTAACAGCAGGGGACGTGGATTTTACTCCCGTTTATTTTTGGTTCCCAAGGCCTCGGGGGGTTGGAGGGCGATTCTTGACTTAAAATCCCTCAATAAGTATATCGTTTATCATCGTTTTAAGATGCAGTCTTTGCATACTATTTTGCTCTGCATTCGAAAAGGAGACCTTATGTCTTCAATAGACCTTACTGAAGCTTATCTTCACATTTCTATCCTTCCCTCTCACCGAAAATTTTTGCGTTTTTCCTACGATGGTAAACATTTTCAGTACGCTGCCCTACCCTTTGGCCTCTCTTCCGCTCCACGTGTATTTACCAAGGTCATGGCTGCCCTTATGGCCCATATAGCGGCCATTCCAATTCGTTGTTTGTTTTATCTAGACGATATTCTTATACTCTCCCAATCCCAGCCCCAGGCCCATCAGGATCTATCGTCCGTCATTAATATCCTACGAAGACACGGTTTTTCAATCAACTGGCGTAAGAGCCATTTGTCTCCTTCTACGTGTCTTCAACACCTTGGGACGATTATCGATTCAACCTCTCTCCAGGTTTCCCTTTCTCCTGAACGCCAGGTTAGTCTGACCAATTTAGTAGTCACAGTTACAAGCAGGGGCTCTGCCTCCTTAATGGAACTTTCCACCCTCCTGGGCAAGATGGTTTCCGCGTACGATATTGTACCCTGGTCTCGCCTCCACAGCAGGGATCTGCAGTGGCTCTTACTCCCTTTCCAACGAGCCAGGCGAGCCACCTCGTCAGCACGGATTCCCTTGCCCTCCTCACTCCTAAAATCTCTCAGTTGGTGGACTCCCTCTGCCGTGTCCCGGGGCTCCTTCTTCGGCACGATCAACAGACTTGTACTCACCACGGATGCCAGCCTTTCGGGCTGGGGGGCGCATCTGGAGGAACGCACGGCTCAGGGCCTTTGGTCTCCCACGGAACAACATCTAAACATAAACATCTTGGAGCTTCGCGCCATCTACCTTGCGCTTCTGGAACTGGAGCCTTATGTTCTGGGTCAGGACATTCTGGTACTAACAGACAATGTTACGGCCAAGGCGCATGTGAACAGGCAGGGCGGAACCCACTCCCGAGCTCTACAGCAGGAAGCACTCCGTTTATGCCTCTGGGCGGAGAAGCATCTTTCATCTCTGAAGGCGGAGCACATCTCGGGGGAGAACAACGTGCGGGCGGACTTCCTCAGCCGACACCGGGCCGATCCATCAGAGTGGAGCTTGCATCCCCGGTTGTTCAAGAGGTTGACCGACCTGTTCGGGACTCCCTCGGTGGACCTCTTCGCCTCGGCCTCCAATCACCAACTGCCCCGTTTCTTTAGCCTGAAATTTTTGTCTTTCAAAGTTTCATTTCTTGTCGCAATTACATCTGCCCGCAGGATTTCGGAACTCGCCGCTTTGTCAGTTAGGGCCGACCTCTGCGTTTTCCATTCGGACAGAGTGGTCCTTAGGTTGGATCCAGTCTTCATCCCAAAAGTTAATTCATTATTTCATAGAACTCAGGAGCTCATTCTCCCAAATTTCTGTTCTTCTCCTCGTTGTCATCAAGAATCGGTGTGGCATAAACTGGATGTCCGCAGAGCTCTGCGAATTTATCTGTCAAGGACTTCTGCTTTCCGAAGGTCGGAAGCTCTTTTCGTCGCTTTTCAGCCTTCCTCGATGGGGTCTCGAGTCTCCTCAACGACGATAGGGCGTTGGCTCAGAGCGACTATCGCCACTGCCTATGAGTCACTGTCTTTGCCTAAGCCTCACAACATCACTGCACATTCCACCAGGAGTGCTTCCACCTCTGCTGCTTGGTCAACTCAGGCTCCATTGGAGGATATCTGCCGGGCGGCTACGTGGTCGTCAGTGACTCCGTTTATCAGGCATTACCGCCTCGATGCATACGCTTCCGCTGACGCAGCCTTCGGAAGGAGGGTCCTTCAGCAAGTCCGGCCTCTCCCACCCTTGGAGACACCAAGCTTTGGTATGTCCCATGCCTGACTGCTGTGGGCGCTATATTGGAGAATGGGCGTTGGTCTTACCTGATACGCCCCTTCTCGATGACGCGCCCACAGCAGTCAGCCCCACCCTTTCGGCCGTCCTTGGGTTCAGGTGGGGTGGGAGGACCTTTTACCTTGTCTCTTTCTCTCCACAGACACGTCAGCCGACTGAACGATCTCGCCTCCAAACTGGATAGAGAGCAAAGGGGGTGGAACTAAAGTTCAGTTGGCTCGGTCACATAGGATGACAGACCTGCCACTCCCATGCCTGACTGCTGTGGGCGCGTCATCGAGAAGGGGCGTATCAGGTAAGACCAACGCCCATTCTAATTAAAATAATAGGCATAAAGAACTCTGTTCCTCATTTCACAGTCTTTCTTGGAACAGTAAACCATTGGAAACCCAAGCAAAAAAACACAGCCCTGTGAAGGACTTTTAAAGAACTGAAGAGTAGGAGAAATAAATATTAAAAAATCTGAAAAAAAGCCTTAATTTTTTTCTGAAAAAAAAAAGAGAGAGAGAGAGAGAGAAAGCAATGTTTAAGAAGTCTACATCAGCCATAATAATTATTAACCTTATTTGGGCCTAGAATCAGACTCAAGAAAATGCCCATGTAATAAAATATTTTCTTATTTGGACTACTGATACTTATTATTAGATTTTGATCCCTTAAATTTCTGACCTTGCAGACAATGAATCACAATAATAATCTCACTATGGCTGCCAGTGTAGAAAAACAAAAGAGTAAGGTACTCTAAGCAATTATGTTACTTGATATTTATGTTTTCACATTCAGGATTATGAATCTTGCAAAACAGAGCATCCAGCAGTCTTCTGGTTGCGTTCTTCTGCAGATTAGAATTTAACATCAGTCTTATGGATTAGTAAATTCTGTCTTTTGCTATTAGAGTGCAAATAAAGTGACTGTCTGAATATGTTATATAGTATTAAACAGGGTGGATTTGATTTAAATCAAACTGATTTAAATCACAATTTAAATCATTAGTAAGGCTTGATTTAAATCATAGTTTTCTACATAAAGACTAATTCTTGGTGGTATAACTTTAATATGCAAGTAGATGAAGATTTTTAGAATAACAACTTTTCATATTAGTTTTTTTATCCCCCGTTTAATAGGTTAATCATTCATATTTGGACAACTTTTCTATTGTACTTAGGAAGGAGAAAAATAATCATTACCTTAATAATAACAATTTAAATAGATATATTCAACTGAAACGATAACATTACAGCATATGTTATTTGCTTATACAAACATCCATGTTTGTTAACTAATTTGGCTAAACAAAATATATATATTATAAGAAACTTAGACTGTTAGCCCAGCCTACACATGAAAAACTTAAATACTGTCCTCTGTAGCTCACTCGTCATCTTCATCTTCTTCTTTGTTCATAATCTGGAAAAGAAAAACAAGCTTTCCTGCTTTATCGGGTCCCAAACGATTTCTCAATTTAGAATGAATGAGTCCAAAGGAAGAGAATATTCTTTCAACGCCTGCAGAAGAAGCTACTGCTGTTAAAAGTGAAATCATTACTTGAACAGTCTCTAAATCCAAGTGCTTAAGTGACTTCCACCAGTTCACTGGTGTGACTTTCTTTAAAATATCTTCAGCAAACATATATTTCTTGAATGGTTCCCCCTTAGCTTTGAAGTTTATTATAGTTGGCATTACAGATGGATGATTGCTGGATACCCATGTCATAGCTAACTCCTCTTCCTCAGCACTTAAGTTTTGACCCTGATACTGGATATTGACAATATTTGCCAAAAAATGAGCTGGAGACAGTACTTGTCCCATTCGTTTTTTTAATGCTTGTAATTTAATTCTGTCCATGTGTAGTTCTGTTTTTAAGTGTTCACTCAGTTCCTTCCAAATTTCAACAGCATCAGCAATAAAACAGCTATTTTTCTGTATTTTGTTTAAAGCTTCAGAGATGGGTTTCAGGATGCTCAGCATATGTTCAACATTTCTCTTAAGCCCAATGTTGAGGATTTTGGCCATGACAGTGCCATCTATTTTATCTCGATTTTCTTCACAAATTGTTATCAGAATAGGCCAGTTCTTGATATACTGCTCAAAACAGTCCACCACAGAGTTCCATCTAACATCTTGTGGGAGCGTTAACTTGGTTCCACCCATCCTTTTCAGAGCTGCTGCAGCAAAATGATTGTTACAGAAGTATTTAGCAATTTCAACAACATTAGTCTTTATTTCTGGAACACTTAAGTCTTTGGCTAAGAGGTGCAGCAAATGAGCACTGCAACCATATGTTATTAACTTTGTATTCCCTTCCTGCTCTTCTAAATTTCTTCTCATCTTGGATACATTTGCAGCATTGTCTGTGACCAAACTGCGTACTAGACATTTGAATTTTTGTTCACATGTTATTATAGCTTTTACTGACACTTCTTGTAAGTATTCTGCTGTGTGTGCATTTCCTGACGTATCGTTTGTGCAAGGAAGACTTTCCCTTCTTCTGTTGTTATACAAGCACATACAATAGGATTATTGTGGACATTATTCCACCCATCAATACTTAGGTTAACAATTCTACCCTCCAAAGCTGTTGCACATTGCTCCATTTCTCTGTCATACACTTTATCCAGCAGTTTCCCTACAATATCTGCTTTGCTGGGTGGACTGTATCCTGGTCTCAGTAACTGAACCATATTAATGAAATGTGGGTTCTCATTCAGAGGGAAAGAAGAGTTTGTTGCATAAACAAACTGGGCAATTTTTTCATCAATTAACTCTTTTTCTAATCTTCTAGTTTTTATCACAAACTTATCTATGATGGTTCCAGGAGGGAAGGGTTTTTTCTTTCTTTTAAGTGATAGTGATATGTGGCTGTGGGTGTCTGATGATGATGATGCTAATGACGCACTATCCTGGATGGATAACTCTGAAACTGTAGAACAGGAGGATGGTGATCTTGAAGGTGGATAGTTTCCAGAATCCATGAATTCCCCTAAACAAAAAAGTCAATGCTGTTATTTTATTGTTTATACAATTTCTGCTTATTGTACACAGCACTGCCCCAAAAGGAATATTTGCTTTTCTTCATAACTGTACCAAATGACAGTAACATGCAGTAATAAGAAATATAATTTTGCTCAAACATGACAGTTCAAGGCAGTCTTTAGAAATATGATTCAATAAAAATGTTTACCATTTTTATTGAATCCTGCCTGTTCAAATGTGTTTCTTCGGTCATCTTCATCAGAGCAGTTCTCATGATGTTGCCTCATTTGGACCACCAGGCCTTGCATTTCTCTGTTGCAGTGTTTGCAGTTTGCACGCATGCCTGCCTCACCGATAGGTAAAGGAACTTCATTAAAATATTGCCAAACTGGGTCCCTTTTATGGCCTGCTACCATTATAAGTTTTTTCCTCCAAGGAAAGAATGTGATAAACCTCAGGTCATACACACAAAAAGATCCAAAGACTTGTCTGTCTGTGGCTGTGCAGTATTGTACTCAGAAAGTTTCACTTCCATTTTGTACTACTTGTCTGCTTGCCCCTTCCTCCTCACACTTAGTTTCACTTTCTTCTTGTGCAGATCTGTTCCACTCCAAACAATCAGAAAAATATTGTTTCTATTCTATTCACTGAACTTCTTGAAACTTAGCACTGAAGGGGTTGATTCTGTATTCATAGGTTTGTAGAACAATGGGATTAAGGTCTTTTTCTCAACTCTGTTCATGTTATAACATTTTTGCTGTGAAGAAGAGGCATGTGATCTCTGCTGAGTCAAATTCAGTTTTGAGAACTGCAAAAGTAAACCAAGCATCTGTGATAATATCTTGTAGGCAGAGAAACTGCCCAATAATCTTACAAAACCTCTGGAAGAGCATGACATTGTGAATGGATTAATGGAATTTATTTACCAAAAAAATTAAACATATACAGCCTTATTCTACAAAATTAAAAAACTAATCTTTATTTCATGATGGAATAACCTTTGGATGGTAATATATTTTCCTCAAAAAGCATTTTATTTAAAAAAATCTGATTTAAATTTAAAAAAATCTGATTTTTATTTTTTTTAAAAAATCATTGATTTTTATCTACCCTGGTATTAAATGAGTCACTCACTGTTTATTGCATATCTAGAAATGCATGGTGTTTTCCTTGAACCACACTATCTTCAAGTATTCAATGCTATGTGAGTGAGTGAGAAAGGATTTATCCTGCTATGATTTTGGTTATTTCTATAACCAATCAAAGAAATAACTTCCCCCATCCATCCTTTAGGGGAAAAAAAATCCTTTGTTTTGTTAAGTGCAAATGAACAAAGGCCTGGAGAGGAATAAATCCACTTGTTAATAATTACTACATCGTTGCTATTATTATCATTATCATTATTTATGCATGTTATAATATTAATTCCTCTTCTACCATTCTCTCAGGGTAATAAGCCAATCCATTTGTTTTTACTCAAAGACAGCTGTAAATTGCAGAACTGCAATAATCCAGAAAAATTTTCTGATATTCTTGTATCTTTCCCTATACCACAATGCTAAGAGCTTTGCCTCACCTAGCAAAGAATGCGATTTCCCTGGTAGAAATGTACTGCATTTGGCTATATTGCAAGATGAATAATTCCATTTTTTCTTGCCCAGTATATTATTTGAAAAGGCCCCAAATCTAATTTTCTGTTAATACTTGGATTGGAATATGAGTAAGAGACACAGTGCCCATGGTACCTGTATGCCAACAGGTACTTGGTGCCTATAGGTCTCATCCCTACCTGAAATGTAATTATAAACTTAATAAATGTGATGCTGATTGGAGAAAAGCAACGTGCCACATTCTAGCAATAGTATATAAAAGTAGGCCTTTGTTTTGCCTAGGGCTCCATACAGGATTCTTACAAAATGAAAATGCTTTCCTCAAAACAGCTATAACATTTTAATTTCATTGCACTTTCACTGTAATTGACTGGCTGTGGACATCCCACTCCTTCGTATGCATGTCTTATGTTGTTCTAATGTGTTTGTGTTATGCCTGCTTTGTTCTACACTGCCTAGGATCTCACAATTCTGGCAATCTACAAGTATGGTAAGTTAATATTAAGAAAGAGAAGGAGGAAGAAGAAAGGCTACAGCTCTGATCTTTGAAAGGACTTTTTTTCACTTGTACTGGGAAAAAGAAAAATTGGGGAGATAAAGAAATGCTCAAAGTTTGACCACAACAGCCATTTTGTAACTGGGTAAACCTCACTGTGGCAGCCATCTTTTAATTACAGAACATCTTTTCAAAATTTAGATAAGCTGAATTTTGAAGGCTGCCTAAATTTGGGCTTCAGTATAGCTGTTTATATACAACAAAGCCTTAGGTTAACACTGTGCTATAAAAACATTTGATGATTTATCCTCTAACCAAACAACCAGCAGCTTCTTGCAGAGCTTTTCCCCATTTAGCAGATTTTAGCTTCCTGCCCAGCTTTTCAACTTCACAAGAAGCTCTCTTGAGCCTGCGCACTACTAGAGTATAGATATTCTTGCTCTAAATTTGGGTCAGAGGTATAGCTGAATTTAGTAGGAATAATTTGTACTGCAGCAGTTACAGGCTTGTTTTAGCAATATTAACAATATCTCCTCTCACACTTCAGTGTCATACTTACTAGCAGAACTACATTCTGTATCATAATCAAAAGGAGTGCATTCAAGTAAAATATTCTACGCTGCCCTATTTTCTGAGGCCAGAAACATCTAAAATAACTGAGTAAATTACCTGTTCACAAAAGATCTCAAATGTAATAACTAGGCTATTAAAGAGACACACACAATTTAATTTTTTAGGATAAAGTAGAATTATCCTTTTTAAAAATAAATCCTACATCTGAGGAAATCTGACAAAGAAATATCCGAATGGTAGAGTTTATTGAAGGAAAACCCTGACAGAAAGAACCACCAAATCCTGTCCAATATTCTTAAAAGGAAACTGCTGAAGTAACAAAGCAGTTGTGAGTAGAGAGCTCTTATTTGACTGGCAAAACTACAAGCTCATCTGGATAATACTACTTCATTTGGTAGTTGTTTTGCATGATCCAACTTCTGCCAGATGCACAAGATTACAGCTGCTAAAATTCTCAGCCAGCTAAGATTTCTAAGAATCGTAATCCAAAATATCTGGAAGGTGTTAGGTTGGAGAAGGCTGAGCTATATAGCATATTAAAATTACTTTAGTGAAGTCCAAGGCACATTAATTGTTATGCTCCTCTTCAAACAGCATATCTTGTTATCATATATAGTGGGGCAAAAAAGCATTTAGTCAGCCACCAATTGTGTAAGTTCTCCCACTTAAAAAGATGAGAGAGCCCTGTAATTGACACCATAGGTAGACCTCAACTATGAGAGACAAAATGAGAAAACAAATCCAGACAATCACATTGTTTGATCTGGAAAGAATTTATTTGCAAATTATGGTGGAAAATAAGTATTTGGTCAATATCAAAAGTTCATCTCAATACTTTGTTATATAATCCTTTGTTGGTCAAACCTCAGATAGATAGCCTCAGATAGCTCAACAGGCTAGATAGCCTGTTATTAACATTCAGCTGTCTGTAATTATTGCAAGTTCGAGGCTCAAGGTTGATTCAGCCTTCCATCCTTTCTAAGGTAGGTAAATTGAGGACCCAGTTTGTGGGGGCAATAAGCTGACTTTGTATAAAAATATACAGAAGTATGAAGGCTATTGCTTAACGCATTGTAAGCCGCCCTGAGTCTCCGGAGAAGGGCGGCATATAAATCTAATTTTAAAAAAAAGTTGTCTGTAAGTCTTCACAAGGTTGCTGGTATGTTGGCCCATTCCTCCATGCAGATCTCCTCTAAAGCAGTGATGTTTTGGAGCTGTCACTGGGCAACACGGACTTTCAACTCCCTCCAAAGGTTTTCTATGGGGTTGAGATCTGTAGACTGGCTAGGCCACTCCAGGACTTTGAAATGCTTCTTACGAAGCCACTCCTTCGTTGCCCAGGCGGTGTGTTTGGAATCACTGTCATGCTGAAAGACCCAGCCACCTTTCATCTTCAATGCCCTTGCTGATGGAAGGAGGTTTGCACTCAAAATCTCACAATACATGGCCCCATTCATTCTTTCCTGTACACAGATCAGTCGTCCTGGTCCCTTTGTAGAGAAACAGCCCCAAAGCATGATGTTGCCACCCCCATTCTTCACAGTAGGTATGGTGTTCTTTAGATGCAACTCAGCATTCTCTCTCCTCCAAACACAACAAGTTGTGTTTCTACCAAACAGTTCTACTTTGATTTCATCTGACCATATAACATTCTCCCAATCCTCTTCTGGATCATCCAAATGCTAGCAAACTTCAGATGGGCCTGGCCATGTACTGGCTTAAGCAGGGGGACACGTCTGGCACTGCAGGATCTGAGTCCCTGGCATGTTGTGTGTTACTGATGGTAGCCTTTGTTACGTTGGTCCCAGCTCTCTGCAGGTCATTCACTAGGTCCCCCCGTGTGGTTCTGGGATTTTTGCTCACCGTTCTTGTGATCATTTTGATCCCATGAGGTGAGATCTTATGTGGAGCCCCAGATCGAGGGAGATTATCAGTGGTCTTGTATGTCTTCCATTTTCTAATTATTACTCACACAGTTGATTTCTTCACACCAAGCTGCTTGCCTATTGCAGATTCAGTCTTCCCAGCCTGGTGCAGGTCTACAATTTTGTTTCTGGTGTCGTTCGACAGCTCTTTGGTCTTCACCATAGTGGAGTTTGGAGTGTGACTGTTTGAGGTTGTGGACAGGTGTCTTTTATACTGATAACAAGTTCAAACAGGTGTCATTAATACAGGTAATGAGTAGAGGACAGAGGAGCCTCTTAAAGAAGAAGTTACAAGTCTGTGAGAGCCAGAAATCTTGCTTGTTTGTAGGTGACCAAATACTTATTTTCCACCATAATTTGCAAATAAATTCTTTCCAAATCAGACAATGTGATTATCTGGATTTGTTTTCTCATTTTGTCTCTCATAGTTGAGGTCTACCTATGATGTCAATTACAGGCCTCTCTCATCTTTTTAAGTGGGAGAACTTGAACAATTGGTGGCTGACTAAATACTTTTTTGCCCCACTGTAACTCAATCCAATATCCTAGAGTTACAACCAAGGGTTGTACTAAGACAATCCTGAATTCCTAATAATAAAACAGCCAGTACTATATAACTCTTACCAGCTGACTGAGTTTTAGCAACTGTGAGCTAAATAAATATTGGCTTCTGGAGGAAAGGCAGGATATAAATTTAGTAAATAATTATCAACATGTTAAATCTTCCCTGTCTCGTCATATTGTCTATGTGACATATCACCTTGTTAATGAAATACAGTCAAGGATATGAAGGCATTCTAACATGTATGAAGTAGTCAGACCATCCAGATCTTGCCTGCAGAAGCTTAGTAAAAGAAATTCTGGCAAGTGATTTGTTCAAATGGAAAAGGCTAAAGGTTATACCTTTTTATTAGTGTTCATAAATAAAAGATGGGTTCACACTACAATACCATGATGTAGAGAACTACTTTGTCTAGAGCAGTGATGGCGAACCTATGGTACGCATGTCAAAGGTGATATGCCACAAGTTTTAGGAGATAGGCTAACATTCACCAACACCTCAAAACAACTATTCTTGAAAGAATATCCTATTCTAGCATGGTTTTTGGAGACTATCATGTTTTCCCCAAAATAAGACCCTGTCTTATATTTTTTGAACCCCAAAATAAGTGCTTGGCCTTATTTTTGGGGAGGTCTTATTATTTTGGGGCAGGTGCAGCAAGATGGGGATCCTCTTACCGTCTTATCTGATTTCTAGCTCTGTCTCCCTAATTCTAACCAGAGGAAATGACAGGGACCGGTTGCATATGCATTTAAATATATATATGCATATATTTATGGGGAAGGCTTATTTTCGGGGCAGGGTTTATTTTCGAGGAAACACGGTATGTGAGAATGGGTTATGCCAGTGATGGCTAACCTTTTTGCCGTTGCATGCCAAAAGCGGAGAGAGCATGGGGAGGGTTGCTTGCGCACGTACCCACAACCATAATGTAATGCTCCCCACCTCCATGCATGCGCACGGAAACCCCTGCAGCCTGCTTTGGGCCTGGCAGGCCTCCCTAAGACTCTTGAGACCAGCTCCCCCGCACTCCCCCTGCCCCCACGCATTCGCCCATGACCCCTCCACCCCTGTGCATGCAAACCCCCCTCATGCTCCCTACATACCCCACGCATTTGCATGCGACCCCCGTGATCCATTTTGGGCCTGGTAGGCCTCCCTGAAGCCTCCTGGGACCAGCTTCCCCCGCGTTCCCCTGCCCCCATGCATGGTCTCATGATCCCCTGCCTCCACACGTGACCCCTCGCAGGTATGCATGACCCCCCCGTGCATGCACACACATCTCCCACATGCGCTCTGCACCAGAGACCCAAAAATCAGCTAGCTGGCGGGAGGCACGCGCGCATGCACGGTGGAGCTGAGCTGGGCAATGGCTCCTGTGTCCACAGAGAGGGCTCCACATGTCACCTGTGGCACACATGCCATAGGTTCTCTATCACGAGTTATGCTCTCGTGTAGCCTCTGAAAAAATGTGAGAGAGCGGAAAATGCTTTTGCACTATTTTCAGGTGCTGTAGAAGCCATGGAAGAGCATTCTTGGAAGCTGCTTCAAGAACGAAAAACTTGTGTGACCCAGATCTACCTCGGATAGGCCACAGGGGCCCGTCAATGGAAAAAGAACACTACCTGAAGGTAATTGGTGCGCAGCAGCTCCTGGGGATCACACACGATTGGACTGTATTTTAAAAAATTAATATGTAAAGAAATGGTTCTCTTTTGTTTGATTGTGTGTCTGTGTGTGTGCGTGTGTGTGTTGTGAGAGAGAGAGAGAGAGACAGACAGACAGACAGATAGCAGCAGCAGAGTCAAGTCAGCCTAACTATGGACTTCTCTAGTAACAGTAAGAACAAAATGACAATAGCAGTATTTTTACTTAATTTACATGACTAAATTGTTGAAAGTGACAAAGAATTCACAACAAAACATCAGGAAATATATGCACATATAAAATGCATGGATTAATCATTTAACAGTATCAGTGTAAATAACAAAGCCCAGATTAAAATAGTGTTCTCTAACTACACTGCAACATTTTTTTCCAAATTTACTAACTTCCAGATGTGTTGAAGTTCCAATTCCCATAATATCTGGTCGAATTTAACGTATTTCAGGGCATCTGAAAGAAGCAGGCCAATTTGCAAAACAATATGCAAGCTTTCATGATAAATTGAATTTAATTGATTAATAAAGGGAGAGATTTTTGCTGAGAAGGGGGGAAAAAAACAGCTTTCCCAACCAAAAAATAGCCATGGCACAGCAACAGCACTGACCACGAGAACAGCCAGAAAGCAAGAGAATAGCAGTAAGAGGCCTTTCATTTCAGGAGAGAAAGGGAACTCCCACGCATTTGGAGACAGAAAGGAGAAGACAGTTCCCACCAGTGGGAAGCTACCCACCAGACAGCAAATTTGTTTCCACTGTGTTTTCTGTGATTGAATCTTAAGTCTATATAGCCTTTGTCTATATAGAAGAATTATCAGACCCACTGACTTTGGAATAAGACTAATTGAGTAATTTGTACTACTGTTAAAAAAAACTTTTGGTTTTTAACAGCTCACTATTATGGTTTTGAGAATCTAAAAAAAAAAATCTTTTACACATAGTCCTCAACTTAAGACCACAATTGAGCCCAAAATTTCTGTTGTTAAGTGACACATATGTTAAGTGAGTTTTGACCCATTTTACCACCTTTCTTCCCACAGTTGTTAAATGAATCATTGCAGTTATTAGTAACACAGTTGTTAAGTGAATTTGGCTTCTCCATTGACTTTGCTTGTCAGAAGGTCGCACAGTTACATGACCTTGGGAGAGTGAAATTGTCATAAATGACTCAGTTGCCAAGCAACTGAATTTTGATCATATGAACATGGGGATGTTGCAATAGTTGTATGTATGGAAAATGGTCACAAGTCACTTTTTTCAGTGCCATTGTAACTTTGAAAGATCATTAAACAAACTGTTGTAAGTCAAGGACTACCTGTAATATGTGGAAGAATTTAGGCATGGTGGTATGCATACTTTTTTAAAATTTACAATTTCATTGAATTCAAGTAGTTTATTTTTGGATCCTGGCCCATTTGTTTTATCTTGCTTTCCCTTCCACCAACAAGAGCATTTCTTAATTTTGGATTCTTTGAAGATGAATTAATGAAGAATTTAGTGGTTGTAATTAGCAGTGATGTTCCCTCTGACTCAAATCTAACTGATTTATGGACTAAGGATTAGGAATTCATTTGTGGGTTAATATTAGCCGACTTTCAAGTATGCATCCAAAAAAGCTTACCAGAAAGAAATAATACATTCAGTGAATTCTCAAATAAGACAATTGCACCTGTAGATACAGCACCTACTTGATTTGGAAAGATACACACACTTCAAATGTGTTCATAGATTTATCAGTACCATCTTCAAGAGCCATGCATTTGACAAAATACGATCAATGACAGTTGCTTTGCACCTCCCAAAATTAGGTAATGCCAGATAATTGAGCATAATTTTAAATAATAAAATATAAGGTTTCATAAAGATGCAGAAAATATAAATTTTAAAACCTTTCCAATTTAATAAGCAGACAGGTTGCATTTCAAGATCCCTGAGCAATTGCATTGAACCAGACACTTACAGCTTTTGTTTCTCATACATTAAGAACTAGGTTTCAATATTGGTAGAATATATTTGCATCTCTCCCTTTCTTAGAAAAAAACATAAACAAGCACTTTTAAGCAATGAGTTAATACATGATATGATTTTAATTTCTATAATATGGAATTATATGTATATGGACCTACTAAGTAAATGGAAAAATGCATACCTGAAGCTTAAGCAATCAGATAAGATCCTATTTTGTCAAATGGCTTGCATCCCAAGATGCTGATGCTTGAAGAATCTTACTAGCCTGTAGTCTTTCCAGTTCTGCATTTACATTTGCACTGAAATGCCACAAGCATAAATAATCAGTCACTGCCATGAAGTAAAAGCCGCTGGAGACTGAAATTCTCTCCATGATCAATCCCTGCTGCCAGGGAGCCACATCCTATTTTTCAACTCCAAATCTAGCCTTTTCATAGATAATGTAATTCCAAAGGCTGTCACATCTCCCAATAAGTATGAGGGTCTCCCCCCACCCCCCAAGCTGGCAGATTCAGAGCAGAGGGAGGGATTAACCGATAGGAGGAGTGAGACAAGAAAAAGGGTCAGGCAAAGACAAGGGGAAAAGAGACTGATTTTTTTTCTCATAAGGAAGAGGAGCTGCCAGGTAGGAAATTTCCAAAATGGCAAACGTGGCAGAAAGGGGTAGTATGGAGATGGCAACAAAGAACTATTGTTTATTTTTGTACTTCCTTTCAAGGGGAAAAAAATGTCTCTGCTTCGGAACAGAGAGATTTAGAAATGTAAAGCAATCCTATTAAAGAATTGTCTTTGTCAGCCAAAATAGGCAGAAACTGCATAGGGGACTCAGAATCCATGATGTCTTGACAATCATATAAGCAGCAATTCATCCGACATGCATCATTCATTTTTAAATCACATATTTTTCAACAAGATTAAGGAGGCATGGGTGAAAAACCCTTCAAATTAAATACAATTCCACAAATACTTGACTGCAGGTTTGATCTAGTTACTCCATGTGATTTATTTCACTGGTCCTTTGTTTGATCCCAGGTCCTCATCTCCACTTGGAATATAGAAAGCCCTAAAAAGTTGCAACTGCTCATACTCCTACTACTTTTCCCTTTTTCTTCTTCCTTACCTTCTATTGTCATTTTTGATATTTAGATTTTAATCAAGAGTTCCACAGAACAGAATAATGCTTTTCCCTCCTTATTTTATCCTAGAATCTTATTTGAACTGTGTGGTTCTATGCTAGTGCTACTACTATTCACCTTTTGACCATACTTGAAATGTGTAGTTTCATTTTTGTGTGTGGGTTTTGTTGCAGAAAAGCAAACAAACAGATGATGTGAAAAATTAGGGTGTTATTGGGGAAAACAAAACATATTCACTTTGAATTTTTTCCAATGGTGTTCTGAATGGCTCCATGCACTTCATTGCTTTTTGCTCAGGAGCAAACAAACTGATTATGCCAAGTACTTGAACCATGTCTAATGCGGAAAATGGATCAGGGATTTAACAAAAGCACAAGTAATACCAGCAGAGAAAAAAATATTCAGAATCCATCAGCTATAGTCAGCATATCCTACAAGCAGCTCCCATTACCCTTGCAAAGTAAGAGAGTTGTGGTTAAAACTAAACAGGAAAACCTGATCCTAACAAGGGATAACTAAAAAGTTGCTGCTAAAAGTTTTTTGCCTCCAGTCAGTACTGTAAAGAAAACCAAACTCTACTATACATCTTACCATAAGTGTTGAGTCAGAGAGGCATTGGAAAAACTCATGGCAGAATGAAATTCTGCTGTACCGGAGCCAGAGGCCTCAATAATCATGTCCACAATGATCATTGGGGAAACATAGTGGAGTCTGAGACCACTTATATCAGCTCCCAAGGGATACTACTGAATATATACACTAGAAGAATGTTCAACTGCTGCTATATTTGCCAAATGCATACAGAATATTTCTGATACTCTTAATAATTTCTACAAGATGATCTAACATAAATGAAAAAAAGTCCAAATAAGGGAGTTTTCCCTTCCCCAATACTGTATTTGGGTTTTTTTTATTTGTTTATTAAATGTGTAAGTTACTCAATATCTAATGACTCTAGTCTGAACAGGAATAATCCAATTTGCTTCCACTGAAAGTTAAATAAAAGTGTCTACTTGATCTGGAATTGTTCTTTTTCAGGTTTCATGGTCAATGAAAAGACAGTAGTTCTTGTCCAATGACTGGTTGCTTAGTGGCCATTTGAAGTTACGATGGACCTTCCTGGGGCTGTGATCCAGATTTGAAGTTCTGATGATTCCCTCTCCCCGAAGTTATATTACCACAACTCAGGCACTTGGCAACCTGGTTGCATTTATGACTGTTTGCAGTGTCTTGTGGTTATATAACCATGTTTTATAACTGTTTTTGGCCCATAGCAGACGATTGGCATTAGCTTAAGGACTGCCACAAAAAAGATCAGAAACCTGGATCAATCATACAAGTTATGACTGTGATGGGCAAGCTCAATTATGGCTGTAATTTGAGGACTACCTATGTTCACACTGGCTTGAATATAAAAAGTGCAAATTTCCTCACCCAAAACGGGAAAGTAAAGGATGTTGCAGCCAAACCACACATATACAGCATACAGACTGCAAAAACTGATAGCTGAAAATCTGGGAAACTATTAAATTTCAATTACACCATGTTTTTTTTTACAACATTGACTTATAACTATCGTGGACTGCAGTTATCATGTGGATTACAATATCACATAGAAATCCTGTTTAAGTTTTAAAATATCTAAACACACATGTTCATGGCATTTTAAAAATGCAAAACTTATATCTCATTTCTCAGATCAATTTAATCAACTCAACTGAATTTTGCCCAGTACAAAAATCTAGCAATAAGAAGAGGTATTGATATTAGTCATGGTGTCTGCCAAGCTGACCACTCTTCCCCAACTTGACATCTACAAATGTTTTGATTCTTGCATTTCCAAATCAGAAAAGACCTAGTAGGTATCTTATACCATTAAGGAACTTTGGCATTATGACTTTTGTTCTGCTTCCTTTTCCCAATTCTTTTCTGCAGACATTTTTATATGTCAGATTCTTCTTGATTTTCTTAGAAACAAAGCCCTGCTACTTTCCTAGGACCAGCTTGCCTGAATGAAGTGACACTCTAAATCCTTTTGTGAATACCAGTTTTATTCTATTAGAAACAAGTGTCAGAGAGCTAAATATTATATTACCACGTATATCTAGGTACAAATGAGAAATAAACTACAAGAACTCAATTATTTTATCTAAAGTTATTTCAAGGAATGGAAATGGAAACATAAAATGAAGCCCTCAATTTTTATTTGCTTTTTGTTTCTTTCTCGTTTAAAAATAATTTCTAATCCATAACAAACACACTGGCCTTTACATCTCTGAGAACATGAATTATAGATGCCATCAGGAAGTAAACATGGTTATAAGATTGGTTCCCTCCTAGCATACTGACCTGGTCCATGTAATGCCCCATGCAATATTGTGGTTTCTTTAATTTCGGCTATTGAATGTGTTGCTACGTTGTTTGCAAACAAAGGTTTATCTATTGCAATTGTGTCTTTCCAATGATTATGTAAATCAAAGCTTCAGGCAACATATGAATCAGCATACTGTATTACAATGAGTAAATCTTCCCAATCTTATATCCTCCAGATCTATTGGGCTACACTTCCTTTCATTTCTATGTAGAATTAATGGCCATGCTGCTAGAAAATGATGGAAGTTATAATCCAACACCTATAGAGGATCTGAATTAAGTAATGAGGTATATAACATTTCTCCATGAATATTCACAATTCAGTTACTGTAACAGCAAGTGATAACTTCCGTCTATTAAACAGTTCTCAATGATGAAACAGTAAACCAACATTCTCTATGATATATGGAAACTGTTCTCAGGCATCATGGGAGGTTGGTTGAATTTCTAGGAATGGAGCCCTAATCTACCTGCAAGGGCACAAGGCTGGGAAAGTTGCACTATAGCATGTCACTTCCAATCTGATAAAACACACTCTGTTTTGCTTAATTTATCTTGTGAAGCCAACAATTCCAACTATATTTATTCTTGGCAAAATATGAGTTTTAGAAACGTAACACTGAATAAAATCATGGGAAAGAGGTCATATGATTACCACACACAAGGTAGGACCACACACAGCTTCCCAATATATATTCACATCAAGGTAGCAACATATTTTACCATTCTGAATAGTGATGGAATTAGACTTGGTGAGTCCCTAAGCTATATAAAGTTTTGGGGCCTCCTGTTAAAAGTTACACCAGAAAGTTTCAGAAAGGTATGTACCAAAACAGGACTTTGGGTCACCACAGGAAAAAATGAAAACATATAAATGCTTTGTAATTTATATATAAAACCATTTTAAAATCATGCCTAAAAATTTGCTACAAAGGAGTTTTAAAAACTACAATACACATTAAAACTGCAAAATTCTAAAACCAAAACAATCAGAATGTTTGTTAGGCCCTACAAATTGTGGGACTCTAAATTGTAGTTTGTTTACCTTATGCTTAAATATTGCATTGATTCTGACTTGTAGCTTCTATGAAACTGTACATTAAAGCCGACTCATATGGTGATTCCTTCAGATTGCTCCAAGCAGAGGAACTGTCTGTATTAGTGTATAAACTGAACTGATGGTTCATCTTAACAAAAATATACCAAAGTGCTTCTAAATATAACTTGTTGATGGGGGAAACGCATTGTGATTGAACCATTACAGGATCTCTTTGGCATACCACAAAATATCCAGTCTTATTTACTGTTAAATAGTCTTAGCTGTACTAGACACAAAAGGCTTTGAGACCCGAATGCAGCGTGATTATTTACCCCAGCTCCTGCCCACCTAGCAGTTTGAAAACATGCAAATGAGAGTAGATAAATAGGTACAATTTCAGTGGGAAGATAAGAATGGAATGGAATAGAATACAGAACAGGACAGAACAGAACAGAATTCTTTATTGGTCAAGTGTGATTGGACACACAAGGACTTTGTCTCTGGTTCATAAGCTCTTTGTATGTACAAGCAACAAGTGATAATTCATGATCATAATAGTGTTCTGTGCACCTCAGCATATAGGCATGCTAATCATATGACAATGGAAGGGTCTTTGGACAATGCTGGTTCCCTCAACTAAGAAATGGAGATGAGCACCACTGCCTAAAATTGGACATTACTGGACAAGGGAAAGCTTTACCTTTACCTATACACATTAGCAGTATCTGGAAATTGGTGCCATTAGATACAATGGAACTTGTTTCAGAATAGACAAAGTAGTATGTTATCAATGTAATAAGCATTTCACAAATTCAAGCAACCCTTCAAATGAAATGTGATGAGCAATGAGTACACTGCAGAACAGCCACTTAATCCTTGTGCATGGTTACAGACCATGTTTTTTCCCATAAAATCTAAAAAGTCTAAAAGGTTCAATAGATGAACAGATGCTTAACAATTATCTTAAATGCAATGGGGATTCATCAGTAATTTTATACCCAGGTTTTGTCACAAGTATTAGTTCATTACAAATTTCATTAGATATATTATTAATAATTTGTGTTAACATAGGGAGTGTTATATTTTTATGGATTAGTGCTTAGAGTATTAACTCCCTTTTTGGGCAGTTCCACAAACACTGATTCATTATATTGTTAAAGGAAATAACCTTCGAGTCTTAATGAACCTTAACGAATATGAGGTATGTTTAAAATGTGATTAAGTCTAAGGATAATAGCTCTGGATGGCATACAACATGAAACAGTTTAAAATAAACTAATAGAAAATGATAGAAAAATCAACACCTGGAAAAATAACACAAATTCTACCAGATGAATTATCACAAAAGGTCCATCGCCCACTCTAGCTCAAGGCCTGGAGAAACAGCCAGGTTTTAAAGGCTCACTTAAATAAGGGAAGGCATATGAATCTCATGGGGGCTGAGGGACATTATTCCAGAAAGCAGGTTTACATTTCAAGGGCATATGACAAAGTAAAATAGGGCTACAATTACACCAGCAACCTTGCAGAAATATTCATAGATTAAATATTTTAAGTGGAAACATCTTCAATTTAGCACAACTTTCCAAAAGCTATTCCTATGAATACTAAGACTCACAAAAACTTGTAGAATGTTTAAATAGGAAAGAGAAGACAATCCTTGCCAAGACAGATTTATACAACTAAACACCTTCTTTAGCAAAATCAAGCGGGATTTTAAGGCACACTTTCTACCTGTAAATCATAGAAATTGAACCAAACATAGACTGATAATTGCAATCATACACATATGCTTTGAACTCATTCCCAAATTCTGAAGCATTCAGGAATAACAAATGGGAGATGGTTGGAGTTATAGTATATTTATGGTCAGATTTCTACTCTAAAGTGGACTATAGATCATTTCTGCACTGTTTATCTGCTGCCCTTTCTGTCATACCTATTAAGTAATACCTGTTACACCACATTCATAATCCATCTAAAAAGAGTTGGGAAAAGGCTTGGGTGATCTACGCCAATTCTCTACTCACATAAGAATCTAGCTCACAGATGGCCATCCAGCCTCAGCTACATACATAAAACAAAACAACTCCAAAGACTTCATGCAGCAATCTGCTCTGCTGTAAAGTAGCTATTAACCTTTAAAATCTAGGCTAAAGTCCACCCCAAATCTTCTCCTGGCCATTTGAACCTGATAAGATCTAGCCATGTCCTTATACGCAATAAACAACAAATCTGCAGGGACAGAGAAATGTACATCACCATTTATAACGTTTCCCCTTCTTTTTCTCATTAGACTGACCTCCAACATTTTATGTATTTAATATAACATTTTCCAACACACAAATACTATCTGTAAATCAAGTAGTTACTCAAATAGCTTTCCATTACACTTATTACATGGCTGGGAATTTGATTATAGGTTAAGGGCCATACGCATGTCATAGACATACTCATTTTACCAATTTCCAGGCCCACCCAGAGACCTGCTCAGGAGCACTGCTCCCCTGCTGTTGCAAGCAGCAGCCAACCAGTGGAGAACAAGGAAAACAAGAAGGCCGCCTGGAGAAGCAACCACATTTAGTTTTCCTTCCCTCTAACCAATGAACCTGCTTAAGAATGCAGTTGCTTGCTGCTATTGGACTACTAGGAAAGGTGGGAAACCTCATCCCCTTTCCATTTTGGTGAGGTCCACCTCAGAACAGCTGATTCTCAAATATCATTAGCAGTAATCTGTTCCTTAACACCTAATCAATGGTTGATCAGTTGGATGTCAAAGGAAAACAGGCAGAACTTCCCAAAGCTCCAGCCTCAGGGCGTAGAGGGACAGTAGGACCACCTGTGGATCTGCAGGTTGCCAGTCTTTCTTGGTTCTCTTCAATGCTCACAGTACATTTTGAAGTTCTCACCAGTTTACAGTCTGCTGCAGTCTCTTCAGTGTTCAGTCTCACAGCACACTACTGTAGGTCCTTAATAGCCTGGCAAACAAGAATACACAGCAGTCAACAAACATTAGTTAAGAATTCCCACAGAGGACAAGGAACTAAACACACCCACACCCACAATTACCTTTCCTAGTAGAGGAAATAAGAGTTTATCTTTCCATTATATCACTAGAAAAACATTTGCAATTGCTTGGTATAAAACTGGCTTCCCCCCTCCCCCAAACCCCACCAATCTAATCATCTCGACAATGCTTTATTAATACTGTAAATCTGAAATAGGTGTGGTCAGGGATTTCTCCAAAGATTCAAAGGTTCTTGCTGGCAAATGGTAATAATACCTTGCACATATCCAGCAGACATGTTGCCTACATGCAGCCTGCTTTCTGAAGCATCAGTTGGGCCATCTTTTAACTCCTTCCAGTCTGCAGTGACAGTTCCAGCTGTCCCCCCCCCCCTTTTTTTTTTCATTCCACACACTGCACAATTTGACAGTATTCAAAGACAGCCACTCCCTCAAAGAGATGCCACATTGCCTCCTCCCAGGTCTGGGTTTGTTTGTTATTTTCCAGGTTCTCTGCCTCTTAGAAGAGTTGAAGCTGGCAGGCGGAGAGAGGAGATCCCGGCACCCCCCACCCCACCCCCAAAAAAGATGCTAGGGAAGGCAGTTCCAGGGGAGAAGGAAGAAAGGATTGCGAACAAATTGCACTCCTGCCATTGAGCAAAGCTGATTGGAGGACGGGTTGTTGCTGGGTTACAAGAATGAAGATGGAATGAAGGCCTCCCCCAAGGAAAGAGAAGCTTTCCCTTCCCCTTCCAACCCCCCACCCCCCAAATAAGCCCTTAAGGGGGGGGAAACAAAAACGAGGTACCCTGGCAAATGGCTCCCTTTCTCCCTGCGAGCCCATTCAATGCCCGGCTTTAGCCATCCAGTGCCAGAAAGGTGGTTTATTGTCTGGGCGTGTGCGCTTTTAAAGTGCAGCTCCGCAGAAAAAGAGTTAAATCCTCGGGAGCGGAGACGTTAGTTGGAAGCGGACAAATCCAGCGCTCGGAGAAGGGCGAAGAAGACGGCTTCCCTCATAAATAAAACCGACGAGTCCGCTGGGGCTCAGGCTCCAGCTTACCGGCGGTCCTTATCGAGCAGCCCTCTCCCCCCCCCTTTTTTTTGGGGGGGGGAAGGAAGCGGGAGTTAGCGCGTGCCGAGCCGCCGGCCTCCGCCAGCACGAGAGCTCAGGGGAGCGCGGGAAAGGGGGCGGAGGCCGACCTGACATGTCCGTGCAAGGAGCTCCGTTCACCTGACCCTGGGAGTTTTGACTTCAGGGCGTGGTGCCGCGGCAGACCTTACAGCAACACCCGCCCGGGATTGCGACAGACCGCAGGAGAAAGCTGGCGCTGGGGCTTCAAACAGCCTGGGGTCGCCCCCCTCTGCCCTGAAGCACAAGGCGGCTTGGTGGGGTGGGGTGGGGTGGGGTAGTAGGAATCTCAAACTTGCGGGGCAGCGGTAAGCCCGTCCCCGTCCCACCCAGCCCTGTTCACGAACTAACCTACGGAAAGAACCGCCTCCTTTCAGACCTGGTGCCTTCCAGAAAGCGTTGGACCCAGAAGGCTCGTCACTCCTGGCCGAAACAGCCAGCCCATGTGGCTGGAGGAGACGAAGTTTAGGCGAGGCAGAGCAAAGCTGATCTCCGAGCCTCAAGGCCAAAAGCTCTTGATAACCCTTCACCTAATTGAGAAGCAACGCTGACTTCCTAGTTATGTCTGGCAGAAGCAGTTTGTTCACTTTGTCTAGACAGGCACAGGCATACCAAAGAAGAATGTCTGTGGAGAGGCTCATGGTTGTCCCAAAGGTGCTTTTTTTACACCACTACCCGAAAGGCAACTGAACTTTCTTGGCTTATTTTCCTTCGAAAACGTTTCACTTCTCATCCAAGAAGCTTCTTTAGTTCAACGTCAACTAAAGAAGCTTTCTTGGATGAGAGAAGCGAAAACGTTTTTAAAGAGAAAAAAAAAGCCCAGTTGCCTTTTGGAAAAAGCACTTTTGGGACTGCAGAAGAGAGTGTTCTCATTAATAAGTGTGAGTTGTTACAAATATGCAGATAAAATCTACATGAGCCAATCAAATCAATAGTACTGTATTCCTACATTGTCCCGTAGCTACAAGTATGCTAAAGCTCACAGCAAACTGACTTCTAAAAATGCATCTTTTTTTTGGTATGCCAGTCAACTGGAGAGAGCTGGAAATATCTAGAAGATTCTGCTACTGAGGACATTTATAGTTTAATGGCTTGCTAAGCTGTTCATAAATAAAAATAGGTTGGGTTTATTTAGAAAGATCAGAAGCAAACAATGAATGTTAAACATCAAGACTCTATATCCAAACAGCTAAGATAAAAGTGTCATTGTGTCATTTTGCCTGAGTTGCTGAGAAGCAAAACATTCCATTTTATTTAAATCAGTCTTTCCCTAGCTTGGTGTTCTTCAGATGTGTGAAAATTACAATTCTCAGCCAGAACATTTTTGAGAATTGTAACTTTCATGCACCTGAGGAGCACCACATATGGAAAACTACATTAAGTCCTCCATTAAAAAACAACCACAAAAAACAAAATCTCAATTTTTATCCTTTTTATTTCTCCACAAGTATTGTTCTTTATCAAATGATCTTGTGAATGCCACCAAAGTCCACCACAAGCCATCCAGGATAGAAGGACTAAGAGTTTATGAAGAATTTAAAAAATGAAAAATTCCAAAGATCAAAATAAATTTAAAGAGGCTTTGTACTTTAAATATTTCCCATAATCTGTACAGGGTTACTAGGAAAACTTACTTTGTTATAGTATGATTTGCTAAAGTGTGTTTGGTCAAACAAGGTACTTACTAATAGCTCTAGGTATTTATCTTCAATAGTTACTGGAATATGAATATAGATTCACATTATTTTTGTTTAGAAAAAGGGAAAGAATGAGATGTGGTGTGGTAGAGGCTAGATCAGTGATGGTTAACCTTTTTGGTGCCGAGTACCCAAAGCGCGGACATGTGCCCAGACCCCCAAAATGCAATGTGAGCGCTCCACGCACATATTCTGCCCCCACGTCCTGTTTTGTCTTCCAGGTTGGTGCAGGAGGTCTTCCAGGCCCAAAATGGGGCATGGGGGGGGTGCGAGCATGTGAACCCCCAAAATACAATGCGAGCGCTCTGTGGATGCACTCAGTGCCCTGCGTGTGTGCGTGCACCCCCCACATGTGCCCTGTTCCCCATTCATGCACGACAGAGACCCGAAGAGCAGCTGGCTGCGGGAGGCGCACACGTATGTGCAGTGGACCTGGGCTGGGGCAACGGTTGGCATGCCAGGTGACGTAGCTCCACATGCCACTTTGGGCACGCATGCCATAGGTTCACCATCACGGGGCTAGATGATTCATTGTTGGTGGAGAAATCCTTTTAATCCATAAGGTTGGAATGTGTATCGTGGGAACACCTTGCTCCCCCTTCCCAAGTTGAAATCTGTTCCTTCCAAGAAGTACAAAAGAGGGAAGCTATTTATGTTAAAGAACTATATGCTGATTTATAAGTATAAATGTCATTTAAATATTACTAATTATTAAATGTCAACAACTCTCATATGATTTCAGATGATGAATAGATTGATGCTTAACAATCTGACTGGTTTCCAGTAATCTCCTTGATCCTGTCTAGGCACTTTATTCATTATCACTCCCTTCGATTTCCCTTAACCTTGCCAAGCAGAGATTTTTTTTTTTCTAATCCCTCAGCTGTTTGTATCACATGATCAATTCAAATCAGTTATTGCTTACTGAGTATTTCCTTGAGCCCTTAATCTTTTTTTGAGCCTGGATTGATTGGTTCTTGCAGTCCATGGTATTTTTAGGAATCATCTCCAGATCCATTATTTAAAAGTGTCTATTGTCTTGTTCTCAGGATCCAACTTCACTGGCTGTATATATCTTGGAAATATCCAAGATATATACAGCCTCAGATAGCTCAAAAGGCTAGATAGCCTGTTATTAACACCCTGCTGTCTGCAATTGTGCAAGTTCGAGGCTCAAGGTTGACTTAGCCTTCCAGCCTTTCTAAGGTAGGTAAATTGAGGATCCAGTTTGTGGGGGTAATAAGCTGACTTTGTATAAAAATATACAAAAGTATGAAGGCTATTGCTTAACGCATTGAGATTTATATGCCGCCCTGAGTCTCCGGAGAAGGGCAGCATATAAATCTAATTTAAAAAAAAATATCCATATGCCCCACAATCTTTTTTAAATTGTCATTGCTTTCTTCCTTAGGATTCATTTCTAATTTTCATTCTGGAATTCATCTCTTCCAATTCTGCTATTGTTATAATTTATTTGTTATATCAGTCAAATAAATATAGAGGCAACTTGCAGAAATAGGCACATTCTCGTGTTGTCTTCAGTATAGATATATTGTTCAATATTTTCCAGTCTCTAGGGCATTCAGTCTTGTTCCTCATTTGTTAACACAGAGCTCTTATACTTTAACTGCTGTTTCTCCTTCATCTTGAAACAGTTCAATAGGTCATTTGTGCTTTCCTAATTGCCAGCTAGTCATTCCTGACTATTTGATGTCTCTTTCTAAAAAGAATTCTATAATTTTGTTTACAAAGGGTTTTCACTATAAGCTTTCTAACTTCCTTAACCATATTTTCCTCTGTTCTGTTGTATACTACATTTGAATATTCTTATGTCCTCCTGTGATTTCTCTGTTCTTCCTAAAACCATTTATTTTTTTCCTTGTTCTTTCCCTTTTATTTTGCTGGCTTTCTTGATTGAGATCCCTTGTTTTTGTTTTTGTTTATTTTGCTTGGCATTTACAATGTCTACTTTCTCTTCCTATAGCATCTCAGGATAAGTATATGGAATCTGTTCCTTACTGCATGTCCTCTTGGTTAAATCCTGCTGAATTTAATGTGTTGCAATCCTTAAATTTGTATTTTCCAGGACCCAATACTGCTATTTAGGGGGAAAAGTGCAATTCTTTTAAGATCAGCTGATAGTTATAGATACATAAATGTCATATGAAGCACCCTTGCCTCCTTCCAATTCAAATACTGGGTATGTCAACTATTAATGCATCTTGCATTATTTCATTTCCCAAGCCTTCTTGTAATTCTAAATTCCCTCTTTTTACTGGTGTCTGCATTCCAATTGCCCATTAGTAGCATTGCATCCTTCCTTGACAGCTCTGAAGTAGGTAGCTATCCTTGTAGGACTCTGACGTTTGGTAGATATCCATTCTAAGAATATGTTCACATAGGTTTGCTGGCTATAGTCAATGAAAAACCTGGCTATAGACAAAATGTCCTTCTTGATAATCCTTGCTATTTCATTCCCTTGTATGGAAACATGGTCTGAGATAGACAGAAATCCATCCATTTATCTCATTCATTCTGAATAGACATCATGTCAAGGCAGCTTGATGGGGACATCTTTTTATTTTATCTCACAATAATAACCTGATACCGTAGGTTGGACTGAGAGTGAGTGAGTGACTGACCAAAAGTTAATCAGTAAATTTTCCCAGCCCTATTTGTTTATTAACCACTATATCACACTTATCTGATTTAAACTGACCATTTCATCCACTTTTTTTCTTCCTAACTTGCTCTTTTTGCGAGAGCAAGTTCTAAGTGTTGATCCATTGGTTGTGACAGCTTGTTACCCAAATAGCTTGTTACCCAAGCCTGATGTTAAGGGGCTGAGAGTAAGTGGTCAGGCTCTCAAGGCAGCATTAAAATTCAGAGTCTTCTATGGTGCTATAATCACTAGATCAAACTGATTCTCAAAGCAGCGGATGGCTCTTTCATCCACTCACATTTGCTTATTCCTAAAACATTCAATATAGTATCTTCTATTTCCTCTTCAACATTTCAACTTTTCCTTGTTTCATGCTTCTTGTGTTCCCTGCTCCAATGTTTTTGGACTCTATTCACCTTCTGCCTTGCCAATCAACTAGCTGAACAAACATTGCACTGATCCTCACAGCAACACATGGTATGGTAAGGTGGGAGCAGTGATTTCTAGTGCAGATAGAAACCACAGATTCTCAAAATTTATTACACAGTAGGCATACCTTAGGAAAATTAAATGATTATTCTGAATGATGAGCCGGCCATAGGTTGGGTCTTAACTCCTAAGCAAAACTATGCTGATTGACCATTCAGAGCATTTGCTATTCTCCCTCCTTGTGGTAGAGTTTTCTTGGGTTTTTTTTTTTCGTAGAAACATTACAGTGTAAAACTTCAGTGACTTCCTTCTACAGAAATGGGCTCTGGAGAAAAATGTCAAAACTTATAAGTGAGGTGTAAGAACAGAACACTCCTTCAGAAAAAAATGTTGAAAAAGTTTCTATTAGAAAAGTTTGCAAGAAAACCACAGAATGCCATATACTTTTTTTCTGTGTCCTAATTTAAGTGAAGCAGAGGAGGGGCAAAAAACAATTCCAAGACTTGCAAAGTTATCCAAATATTTCGCAATGTTTTCTGTTACTAATATTGTCCCATCTTGGTCAAAAGCCAGTTCTATGTCATCTTTCAATGTGTTGCTAAAATAAATAGGCAATTGGGTGTTGAATTAGCACAAAAACAAGTCATTTACTGAATTGTTCCAACTTGTATAATCCATCTCTTAGAATGCTGGTGTCAACAATTTCTTCTTTTTTCCTTAGACTTTCTTCACAAATGGAGACTGCAAGGAATATTCCAAAATATGACTAGCCTTTTTTCATAGTGCCATGCTCTTATAGCGCCGATTTTCAGATGCAGAAAAACCTCAGTTTAATTGTGGAGGGAAAGGTTATCCTCTAAATCCAATTGTCTACTAAATCTGGACTTACGTTATTGAAGTATTTATGTCAGTTATATAATTTTATTTATTACATACTTACGTTAATTATATATATATATAGGTGTGAGTGTGGATCAAAAATTCAGTCTATATAACTCATGCAAATCATATAAATTCCATCAACTGTCTGGATTGCTTTGGAAGCCACAAACATTGTGCACTGTCTTGGTGTGAAGTCTGAAATAAAATGCTGTGTATTCCATCAAAGTTAAAAATATGGGGACTTGGGAAAGAAATGTTGGATTGAAAAGGAAATCTGCTGCGAAAAGTGAGATGAATAGTCCAGCTCTTTGATAATTCTTCTCTAGACAAGAAGAGAACTTGACATCACCACAAGTGCTCCAGATAGTTGCTCCTTAAAAGGAGACTGCAAGAGAGAAGTTTTCAGTGGGTTTAGAGCAGGGGTGAAATGCTTCCCTTTTGGACCAGATTGCCCGATCCGGTAGCGATCGCGGCAGGTGGTTCAGAGAACCGGTAGCAAAAATCCCTGTGCGCCCCCCCATGCCTAGCTGAGCCGCAGGATCATCAGAGGCTTCTTTTTTTTACTTTTAAAAGCATTTTTTCTACAACCTCTTCCAACCAAAAAATGCTTTTAAAAGTTAAAAAAAAGCCTCTGATGATCGCGCGGCTCAGCTGGGATAGTCAGAGCTTTTCAAAGCATTTTTTTCTGCAACCTCCTGGCCGAAGAGGTGGTAAAAAATGCTTTGAAAAGTCTCTGAGGATCCCAGCTGAGTTTCCTGGTCGGCAGAGAGGTATTTTTTAAAAAGCCTCTCTGACAATCCCAGCTGAGTTGCCTGATCAGCAGAGAGATATTTTTTAAAAAATACCTCTCTGATGATCCCAGCTGAGTTCCTTGAACGGCAGAGGCTTTTCAAAGCATTAAAAAAAAAAAAGTTGGCCATGCCCACCCAGTCACATTACTCCCCCCTCCGCCACGCCCACAGAACCTGTAGTAACAAATTTTACATTTCACCCCTGGTTTAGAGCTCTGAGAGATGGGGGAAATAGCACCTTGCTCAAATTGCACTCAAGCACCTTTCAAAGGACATTAGGTTTGCATATTTCTTTCTCACTCACTTTTGGAAATTGCTTGTTAACTGCTTTTCCACTATTAGGAACTTTTGGATCAAGGTATTCTACAACACTAGTGAGTTTTCATCAAACTTTAGTGAAAGATGTTTTAAATATAGGTTTAAGGACTTAAAAACATTTTAATAAACAGCAAAAATTTATTCTAAAACTTGGGTTTTAGAAAGTTACAAACAGACTAAGAATCCAAATAAATTTTGGAATTATTTTTTAAAAATCCTTCCCATGGGAAAATAGCAATAGCACTTAGACTTATATGTCACTTCAGATACTCTCTGAATGGTTTACATTATCAGCATGTTACCCCCAACAATCTGGCTCCTCATTTTACCGATCTTGGAAAAGATGAAAAGCTGAGGCAACCTTCGGTCAGGATCAAACTCCAGGCTTTGGGCATTCTAACTACTGCGCCACTATGGCTCCTTATTTTGAATTGTTTAAAAAATAACATTAAGACTTTAAAAATTGGACAGTAGAGGTAACTAAAAGAATCTAATGGAGAAGAATGTTCAAACTTGACTTACAAATATAAAATGAAGCAAAATATTTAAACATTAGACACATTGAAGGATATTTTTGAACAATGACCCAGGAATTAATTTTAAGCCTCTATAGATATTGTGTTTAAAAGATGTTATGGAAGAAGAACTTATTTCACTTGACAAGATTGAAACTGATTTGAAAGTAATTTAAAAAGTACATGCTACAAGAAATAATGAAAAATATTTTACACTAAGCGTACAAAAGAAACGAGCTGACATTTTAATAATTAAAAGGATGATACAAATAGCAAACCAAAATGTACCTGAATAATTTTTTCCAAATTGAATTTACAAAAAAGACTTAGTAAACTTTTGAAGAATTGTATTTATTATTTAATCAAGGTTAAAACAATTTTTTTGTTATCTCTGGTAACCCTTTGTGGATTTCTGCTGACAAAAGGACTGAAATTTTAAGGATTTGTTTATAGATGGGATATGGGAAGAAGAGATATTTGTTGTATTTTAAGTGAAAGTTATATTACTAAAGTTGTTTATACTTATTGTGATAAATGGGGAGTTATTTCTTTTTATATTCTTTTTCTCTACAATACTTTTGCTTTTTCTCTCTTTTCTGTTTTTCTTTTTTCTTTTCTACATGTTCTACATGTTTTTCTCTCTTTTCTGTTTTTTTTTTTGTTTTTTTGTTCTTTTAAGTTTGCATTTGTTTCTACTGTTCTATTTACAGAGTCAGCAACTTGCCCCCAACAATCTGGGTCCTCATTTTACCAGCCTTGAAAAGGCTGAGTCAAACTTGAGCCAGTCAGAATCAAATTGCTGGCAGATGGCAGAGTTAGTCTGCAATACTGCATTCTAACCACTGTGTTATACCCAAGGCTTATTATTAAAGAAATACATTTTAAATTGGAATTTGGCCTTTGAGTTCATATACAATATAAAGTGTTAGAATATTAAAGGGACCAGCTGATTAAATTCCCTCTTCCATTTGTATCTCGCTTGTGTGTTTGGATCTGTTAAGAGAGAGGAGGGGCTAGTCATTCTTGGGGCCCCATCATCACTTGCACATAATAATGGCTCAAGCATGCTTTTTTTTTGGGTCTGTCTTCTGGCCCCATCGTGTTGCCTTTGTCTCACCCACAGCCTTTGGATCAGAGAAACAGCCTTAAGTGATTCATAACTGTGTTATTGTTAAGGTGGTATTTCCCCCTTTTCCAATGGTCTCCAAGGGCAGCTTCAATATCTATGAAGACTGATAGGATTTGTCTTCCATTGCCTTGGAGGGAAGTCTGACAATGCTGTGATAGAGACAATAGAACCAGGATAAGGATGGGCAATGTGGAAAGCAGATGTCCTGCTGTAATAGTTTTTTGTTGACTCAAGGATGGGTGGATAGCATGTCAGTTCAGCAGTGGGGAACTGCTAGTGTGCACTGGTGTGTACTGGGGAACCAGCTGATTAAAAGGTGGGAAAGGGAAACTCCACAGGCCTAAGCAAAAGTTCTGTCACAAAATGCTGGATTTAGTAGATTACGTGGTGCTTTTTTGCATGCTTTATTTATGAAAATATATAATTACAAACAAATGTACAGCCTTAATTTGAGAAAAGGAGAGTAGCCATACAAGTCATAAAGAGAGTTTGGGAGCTCGTATACATCCTTCCTTAACACTGGAAACAATTCACTAATCCAATATTATCACTTGCTGATATCCATGTTAGAGAAACTGTACAGAACTGGCTTTGCATATTATGAGAGAAGAGCCTGTTATGACTGACCTTAAATGAATGCAAACTTTAAACGTTTTTTTTTCTTACACATACAGTATAGATCCTAGAATTATCAAAGTAACCATGTATTCAAATTACATCTTTGAATTATTCTAAATCTTTTAATTAATCCATAACTCCATACTCTATATCCCAGTGATGATTATTGCATAGATAAATTACACTGTTTTTGTTATTTCTCACCTTTAAAAAGTAAAAAATCAAAATAAGAATATGGCTGTTATAAAGCATTCCTAAGAAATTAATTCCTACTTAATAAGATAGAGTCTCTAGGGGAAAACTTACTTAGCTCAGAGCAATTAAAATGCCATGCATAACTTATTAAATACTGCCTCTGGTTTAATCTTAAAATATGCATCACAATTTCATCCAATTTTTAACAAGGGATTATATCATAAGCAAAATTTCTTGAATATTTTGCCCATGATATAATCACTTGTTAAAAATTGGATGAAAAAAGAAATATAAAACACCTTATTAAAATTGTAATTAAGTTGCTAATTTAAAGGCTAAGAAAATATGTGCTTATCTCACCTAATCGTTTTGTAAATTATACTTAGATTTGGGGCATAGTTCATCACGGGTTGTCATGTACAGTTGTTAACTAAAATGTGCAAAATAGCCATTTACAGATTACCAACCTTTCTCATCACTTAATGTCAGATCGAAAATAAATTGCTAAATGGTGACAGCTTGTACCTTCATGTGAGAGAAACCAAATAACAAATGCTGAAATGAGAGCAAGTAAAAGTAAAATTGTTCCTCAGACTCTTCCAGTTTTTCAAAGGGAGTTGATATTTGCACATGTGCTGACAATTATTGGGAACTGATTTCTATTTTTTCTTGTAGTATTATTATAATACAGTACTGTTGACCTCAGATACCGGTCAGTTTTATCACAGGCAAAATGAAGAAACAACCTGCTGCAGCAGATTTGTATGTCATAAAAAGACATCACAACATTGTGGATTAGATCCAGATTCATTCATAGACTTAATGTAACCTTTGCACTGAAAGTTACATTTAATTTAAGTCCATTAATTCCTGCTTCAATCTCTAAGCAAGGACTTACATTTTTACTTAGAAGGAAGGAAAGAGTCGCTTGTGGAATTCTGCACCTTAGGTCCTTAAAAAGCATACTTAGTCTTGAATATTTGGCACCTTAACTGTGGGTGTGTTTGCATTACATATGACAAGAAAACTGCTGCAGTGATTTTCTACTTCTGTTCCTCCCCAACAGGTATTTCAGCTCAGTGTACAGGTAATCTTCAATTTAAAACCATAATGGAATCCAACATTTCTGTTGCTAAGCGAGACATTTATTGAATTTTGCCCCATTTTGCCCCATTTTACTTTTCTTGCCACAAGTGAAGTTGTTAAGTTAGTAACATGGTTGTTAAGTGAATCTGGCTTTCCCATTGACTTTGCCTGTCAGAAGGTCACAAAAAGAGATCACATGCAACCATCATTTTTTTTAAATTTGATTTATATGCTGCCCTTTTCCAAAGACTCAGGGCGGCTTACAATGCGTTAAGCAATAGCCTTCATACTTTTGTATATTTATACAAAGTCAGCTTATTGCCCCCACAAACTGGGTCCTCAATTTACCTACCTTAGAAAGGATGAAAGGCTGAGTCAACCTTGAGCCTGGGGATTCAAACTAGCAGTAATTGCAGACAGCTGGGTTTTAATTACAATGCTTAGTCTGCTGAGCTATCCAGGCTCCTGACTCATCAATATGAGTCAGTTATCAAGTGTCCAAATTTTGATCATGTAACCATGGGAATGCTGCAATGCTATAAGTATGCAAAATGGTCAGATTTTTCAGGGCCATTCTAATGCAACTTCAAATGGTCACTAAATAAACTGTTGTAAATCAAGGACTACATGTAGATAGTAGAGCAGAGCAGAGCAGAGCAGAGCAGAGCAGAGCAGAGCAGAGCAGAGTAGAATAGAATAGAATAGAATAGAATCTGATTTTTTTATTGGCGAAGTGCACTGTTATTAGATGCGCTGTTGCCTGATTTTATATCCATATCTAGAAAGAGGGAACACTAATTAACCTTACTGCACTGGTGTGAATTTGTATGCCATGGTTCCAGGAAGCTAACCTAAAAAAAAAAAAAAGTAATGAGTTTGGCTGGTGGCTACAGTTTGGTGTAGTGGTTAAAGCACCAGGTTAAAAATAGGGAGACTTTGTGTTCTAGTCCTGCCTTCGACATGAAAACAGCTTGGTGACTTTGGTCAGTCACTTTCTCTCATGCCTAGAAAGGAAGCAGTGGCAAACCAGTTATGAAATTGTGCCAAGAAAACTGCAAGGATTTGTCCCTAGGAGTAAATGTTGACTTGAAGACACACACTGGCTGATGGCTGAAGTTCTAACTCATTCAACAAATTCATGGACCATTAGGTCAGCAATATATCCCGTTTTATAGTGTACACTCCAGTGGTGGGTTCTACTTACCTTTACTACTGGTTCGCAACGGGAAGCTTCTGCACATGCGCAGATAGTCAATTATGACGTCCAGGCAGGTGGGCAGAGCCTCCTGCCACTTTTACTACCGGTTCTAAAGAACTGGACAGAACTGGGAGCAACCCACCACTGGTACACTCAGAATAAAGTGACACATACTGTTATTCCATTTAAATCCTATACTTCAATGCAAACTTTAAACTCAAGAAGTTCAGGATATAAAAGGGCTGAGAGATTCCCTATGGTCCCTATGAAGAGAGACAGCCTCTATTTAGGGTCCAAGTCATTTACTGCTTAAAGGCAAGTACTTACAAAGAAGAAATCTAGTGTGAGTGATAAAATAAACAATGATTAACCTAGTGTGGGTAATGCCAAAAATGACTAAGCACAAAGCTTCTAACAACAAAAATTATTTAATAGTTTCTGGGTATAAACAAAACCCAGTTTTGTGCTTTTCTTACTTAGAGTTACCTGTAATATAATTAATGCTTCCAAAGATTTACCCATAAACGTTGTTATTAAGGAGAATAGGGATTACCTTCTGAACTAATGGTTCCCAAGACATTTGTAACAGAAGAGGCCTGTTGTTAACTTTGTAGGAGTAGAAATTTACAGCAGGGGGTGGGAGGAGGTAAAATCTGATAACTGCACAGAGAATAAAAATTGTGCTTGCTAGGAGCTACTAGTAGAAAATTAAATCATTTTCAACCATGTCTTATTTCAGTATACATATCCTGACACTTACGCTATGGCTGGTGCATACATTTAATATCACCAAGGCAAGAGCTTATCTCAGAATATCTGCTATTGAAAAACATATAAGCACTTTGACTCACAATTCTAAAGTTTTCTCCAACCAGATTATTCCTGTTGCTTTAAATATCCTATAATCATGAGACTTGATTATTCTTTTCCCACGCTTTCCTCCACTACAATAATTTCTCGTCCCATCTGTTAAGCAGTCAAAAACTATAATTCTGTTTGCTGCATGAGTTGGTTTTGTGTTTTAAGGAATTTGTAAAGATATTCTTTGCTTTTGGATAAAATTCTGGCAAGCGACTTTATTTGGGCACTTTCAAAATATATTTCATGGGTATTATATAACAAGATTATGATATATCCTACACTGGCATCCTTGATGATCAGGAATAAATTGCTAGCCTGTCACTGGATGAGCCATTCCAGAGCAGATAATAAAGTTGGGCAGAGTACCCTGAACAGTGAAAAACACTTGGCTGTCTTAATTTTACATCATCACAAAACACAAGAAGACTGGGAAGGGCAAGTTAGTGTAGGAGGATTTTGATTCTAGCAATGGAATTGCCTTATGGTCTCCCTGGAACCAGATTACAGATAGTCCTCGATTTACAACCACAACTGAGATCAGAAATTCTATTGCTAAGCAAGACAGTTGTTATGTGAGTCATACCCGATTTTACAACTTTTTTGCCTTGGTTGCTTTAATGCAGTTAAGTGAATCATTTTGTCATTAAACCAATGCGGCTTCCTCCCTTGCTTTGCTTGTCAGAAGCTGGCTGGAAAGGTCACAAATGGTGATCATGTGGCCCTGGGATGCTGCAACCAACCTAAATACACGCTGGATGCCAAGTACCTGAATTTTGAGGACCTGACCATGGGGCCTGAAAGTTTGAGGACCAGTTGTATGCCACTTTTTTCAATGCCATTGTAACTTTGAATGTCATTAAATGAATGTTTGTAAGTCAAGGACTACCTGTATCGGAATAGTTCCCTCATGTTTGACAGTTTATGACAACAATCCTAGTCTTGTAGCTTTTGTGGAAGCCCTCTAACAAAATTAATAGTTCCATGGAAAAACAAACCACCAATGAACATTTGTCATGTTTTAACAAAATTCAAGAATTTCTATTCCCTGAATTGCATTTAAACTTTAAACTTTCTTGCTGTTTCTGTCAGTTACAAACTCACCTTATTGTTAAATTCATGTGTGTACCTGTTTTTCACACCTTCTCCTGAGTGTTATTATTCATGGCTCCTTCAGGAGACGTTGCTCTTACTCATTCCTTGATATGAAGGGCTTTTAATAATCCATGCTCTAATTTCCTGTATTTCACCAGTACTGGTAACTTCCTGTAACCTCTAATTTCCTGTATTTCACCAGTACCTAATATTGATAGTGCCGGTAACTGACAAGCAATATCAGTATTAATTAAAACATACCTGCATTTTGTTTATCAAATGTTTGTGTCCATGAAGAATATTAACACTTAATTGGCCAGCTCTCCTTAATTTAAGGAAAGAGATATAAACAGAGAAAGTGCTGAAATACAGAAAAGAACTATAAAAACTGTTTAATATATATGTTAGACACGTTCAGCTATTTAGTATTTTGAGTTACTTTTTTGATTTCCAGCTGCAAAACCAGTGATGGAGATTCTATATTCATGTAATAGTTATGCCATGAGAATTTCAAGAATATCTTTTGATTTTATGAATAAGAAGCTGTACCACCAAAGTTTCCTATTCTGTATATTTATTTTTTAAAATATAGGAGCTAGCTAGCCATTCCGATTCTGCTTGTCTTCTCAGGTACTTTGAGCTTTTGAGATCCCTCGGCTTCATTGGATCACAGATCTTACAATATATGAGGTAACCCAACAAATTGGGAACTGCTGCTCATGAAATTTCACCATACAAAACTCATTTGTAGCCCAATGCAATTTATTTAGAATTTACCCTAAACAAAACACAACTGAAAACCAATGGAAAATAATGATTAGGGGCAACATGTTAACAGTGTTCCAATATTTGAGAGGCTGCTAAAACGAAGAGTGGGGCCACCTATTTCCAAAGCACCAGAAGGCAAGGCAAGAAGCAATGTATGGAAACTAATCAAGGGAAGAAGCAATCTAGAACTAAAGAGAAATTTCCTGACAATGAAAACAATTAACCAGTGGAACAACTTGCCTCCAGAAGTTATGAGTGCTCCACCATTAAAGAGCTATTTGTCTGAAATGGTATACTGTAGATAGGATCCCCTGCTTGAATAGGGGGTTGGACTAGATAGAAAACTTCCAAGGTCTTTTTCAACTCTGTTAGTCTGACTTCTGGAATGTTTTGCTACATGGATATGTTTATAGTACAAAAAGACACAAATTAGATATTTGCCTCATTTTCCTTTGTCCTGATGATTTGAAAAATATTCTTAACATCTGAAATGATATGCAGCACAACTAAAATTGGAGGGAATTTCTATTTCTAATTATTCCTAAGGCCGTAAAGAGATATTGTATTAAAATAAGAGATCTTAATGTCCACGTGATTAGGAAAATTATTCATACTATCTATAGAAACATCATACAGGACTATGATATATATATATATATAGTTTTCACAATTAACCACCAATATTTTTTTACAATATCATAGTTTTATACATATAAGGCAAACCACACAGGCTTTTCTCATTGAGGAAGGTCTAATTTTGCAAGATATTTTATATAAATATACATTTCAGAACAGTTCAAACTGAGCAGCATATTCACAGAAGATGGCAATGTAGCTCTCAACTTTTCATTTTTCAAATATTAACACTATTAGATTTTAGAATTCAGTGCACAAATTAGTAAAGATGTTAGTTCATGCTCTAAATAAATTCCTTCTCAAATTCCCAAAATCAATATCTGTCAAATGTATATAGGATACAATACTACAATACTATATAGGAAACAAGAACTAAATAATTATATGAAGCTACTTGTATTCAGGACATACATTCTTTTGGATCTGTTCCCTTTGAACACCTACCTGCAACTAAACAGACTACTTTTTTTCTGTCAAGAACTTAAGAAATCTAAGAACTAAGAGAGGGAGAGTTTGGAATAGATACTGAGATTTCAGCATATTTACTAATAGCTGAAGGTATGTCAGTAATACCCCCCCCCCATATTTCAATAAAATAATTATTCAGAAATACATGTTTAAATATTTAATCAAAGCATAATAGTAAAGCTTCAGAAACTGCTAAATTCGCAGTTACAACCACTCACCATTTACGGTACTTCTCTGATGTACAAATCAAGAGGCTCCAAGTGTTTTTTTCCAAACTTGGGTACTTAAAGATGCCAACTCCAATTCCCAGTATCCAGCCATGGAATTCTGTTAATGGAAACCTACACATCTTCAAGTTGCCAAGTTTGAAAAACGCTGCTCTATTTGCACCCTCGTTTGTGATTCCCTATATTATCTAGGTACATCACAATTCTTATCTAAAGTTCCCATCCACGGCTTGGGGTTAGGGTGTTTCTTCAGGAAACTATTCCTATTCCGTTTGGTTAAAGTTACGGCAGGTTTCCTGGCATTAAAAGCCTTACCTTTTCCCTCCGCTCGTTGGAAGTTATAAACTGGAGGGGAAAAAATGCGGCTCCTATTGGCTAATTCAAACGCTTAATTTGAAGAGGAAGTGTGAGAGCACCGTCCTTATGCACCTTCTGGAATGCTCACAGGTTAGATGATTTCAACCCTTATTCTGTCTTTCTCTGTCTCACACACAAACGCACGCACGCACAGCACGGTCCCTAATGAAATTAAAAGCCGAAATAACAATGCTACTCAGAGAGAGAGAGAGAGAGAGAGAGAGAGAGAGAGAGAGAGAGAGAGAGACTAAACCGCAATAGGAGCAATCAAATTGCCCTGTTTCCCGCAACTCTCTTCATTAGCTGAAGTAACACGGCTTGTATAACATGAGGGGGGAGGACCATCACGCAGGAATTTGGGGCAGAAGCCCATCCCACTTCGAAGCAGCCAAAGCAGGAGCTTCCCAAAGGTAACAGAAGTGCTTTACCACAGGTCGAAGAAGCACACAGGTCGAGGTATATTCAGGTCTAGGTATAGACAGGTGAGGGGATGGGTCTACCGGTAAGTCCAGAAATCAGTTAAGCTCATTGTGGAGAAAACCAGGATCTTACCTTAGAAACAAGATGAGCTGCTTCTGAGCTGATCTGCTGGGTTCCTCCTCCCGGGATTGCAGGCTGCTGCTTGTTTTAGGAGGAGGGAAACATCCTTTGCTTCAGGCAAAAATTCTCCAGGATTTCATCTCTTGAGCTTCGGAAACACTCTGGTTCAGCTTTATCCGCAGCTCACGCATCCCTGAGCATCCTTCTTGCTGCAGCTGCTTCCTACCAGCATTCCCTTGTGCCAACCAGCCAGCTGCTGTGTGGGAGGCATTATGAAAATGCCAGACGCCCCCTCTCCTAGGCAAGTGGTGAAAAGGGAAAAAGGAAGGGGGAAAAGAAACAAAACACAAAAGTTTCCTTTGGGAAGGATGGGCCAGAGTGATACATCAGGTGTTCTTGTTTACGCCGACTAAGCCCTTTTCCTCCCTGTGTCATTCAATTGTCTCTGTGCCCATTTAACAGATATGAAAACAGGTGGTATGTTCAAATAGCGGTGACTGAGTTGCTCCAAGTCACCAGTCAGGAAACAGCTAGCCTTCCTTGTAAATGTACACTTTGCCTAGATTTTACGCATAGCCATCCTGGTTAAATTTTCTTACTACTTCCCAAAGAAACCCTAATTGATTTTCATGGGCAAAATAGAAGAATAAGCAGGATTCCTTTTAATCAGTTTTCTACAAGTTAGAACATCGTCACATGGTTTGGAGCCTTTTCCCACTATTGAGCTCAAATGCTTTCCACCAGTCCTTGAGTAAGCAAAAATAAAAATGATTTGATTTGATTTTGTACTACCAAATTGTTTTTGACTCCTAGAAACCTCACGTTTCCTCCATAGCCTTCTGTCCCTAACCTGATTCTTCAGGTCTTCCAACACTGCACTCATCACCACTGTAATTGAGTCTATTCATCTCAGTACTGGTCATCCTCTTTTCTTTCTTTTCGCCTTTTCCAGCCTTAGAGGTTTTCTCACTTTTTTTTCTTTTTAAATTAGATTTATATGCCGCCCTTCTCCGGAGACTCAGGGCGGCTTACAATGCATTAAGGGCGGCTTACAATGCATTAAGCAATAGCCTTCATACTTTTGTATATTATACAAAGTCAGCTTATTGCCCCCACAAACTGGGTCCTCAATTTACCTACCTTAGAAAGGATGGAAGGCTGAGTCAACCTTGAGCCTCAAACTTGCACAATTGCAAACAGCTGGGTGTTAATAACAGGCTATCTAGCCTGTTGAGCTATCTGAGGCTCTTGAAAAGTTTTGTCCCATTGCAGAGTCTTATCCTATATCTATTGTCTCTGTTGTAGTTCTCATAGCCAGCTGGACTTCCCTCTATGGTTACAGGTGCAAAACCTAATAGTTTTCATGCACTTTGAGGGTACTTTTGGACGTATGGATTAAGGATGAAATATGCTGGTATAATTAAAATTACCCTAAGGATGGAGATTAAATGGGAGGGAGTGCATAATACTTGCAAGAGGAGGAATGGCCATATTGGGTTTGTTAATTATAAATTATTATTGAGAACAAGCCTAGATTTCCTTGCGTATTTCCTATTATTTATTTGATGTTTTGTATCCATACTGGAGAAAGACTTCCCTGCAACCTCCCTAAGGCACCTTCATTTATTGTGGGATAATACTGTAGAGAAAATAGAGCAAGGGAATGAAAGGAAGAATGGAAGAATAAATCCTTCTTGCTGATCTTCTCCAGATGATTTAAATTACAACTTTCATCATCTCCATCAGATCTAATGACTAAGTCAACTTATCTCATATTTTCACAATGTGAACATAGACTTCCATTATTAACTATGATGACAAAAATATTACAAGATGTGCAAGACAAACTCCACCCTTTATTGCCTGCATCCTGACTTTGAACACAAATACTTAAGTGTTTGCATGTTTGCATGATTATGCTACATTGTATGTGTTATCACTTGCAGCTCTTTGGCCCCCTTCTGGTGCCTATGATATCAAACGAATGCAGCAGCATCCGTTTATAAACTGCAAAGATTAACACTCTTTGTAAAACGCTATTGTAGTAGCCACAAACATTTTTTATGTGTTTCAAGATAAGAATATTTCTTTTGTCATGAAAACATTGTCTTGTACTGTCATACTGAATAAACAGAATGTACAGGCATAGTGGGGTAAGTGCATATGTATGTAGGGGATAATTTTCCTTGTGTGGAAGAACCATGCCACCTCTACATGACATTTCTCATTGATTACCTATGCATTGGTGGAAACCATAAAGGCAATATCCCCCACAAGATAAACTTTTATGGCCTCAGAAGCAAAGCACCCTTGGACTAGTTAGTTTTAAGACAGCAGGCTACCAGGGAATGCCATGGTTTTAGTCTAAACTAGAAAGTCATATCCAAGGAAAAAAGCTTTGATATTTACGTACCTAGAAACAAAGTCTCATGTAGCAATTTCCCCACCTCCTTCTAGGGTACATAAAGATTGACAATAGAAGTTGGAAAATAACATTGTCACAGCCATTCCAAAACCTATAAATTTGGAATCCCTTGCCTGAAGCAACTATTGGGATACTTCATGGAAAAGCCTGTCCTATGATTTTTAGATTGACAAATGACCTTTTGCAAAAAAATATGTTATCTCTGTCATTCCAGTAATTACTCACTATTATTCTGTTCCCCTGGCTTACAAACCTAAAGTAGAAATGGGGAGAGGGGCACATTAATTACATACTAAAATTAGAACTAATGTAGTGCTGCAAGAAAAAAAAACGAAACATCTGATTCATGATATGGACTGAACCAGGAGGCTTAGCGGTATGTTCATATGTGGAATGTAAGTACACTCACATATATGTAGCATTATTCCAAATAATTGGTTCCTCGTGTCAAGTCAAACTCAGTAAATATGCCAGGAAACAATTATTTTCTATTCATACACAAAAATATTTACAACAAGAATACCAGTTTTTGTGTGGGATACTTCCACATAAAGACTTCATCACTTCAGAATCCCTCTGAACCCCTATAATCTCATGACATGAATGTTATCTTATTTCTGGTTTAACTTTAATATATTTGAAACCACAGTTAAACTAGTATTTGAAACAATGTTAGAGTGTGGAACTTCTTCCCGGTCTGCTGAAACTCTTGTCTTGTCCCATCTTCTGTTCCAGGACTTCAACCATCCTAGCATGTCTTTCAAAGAAATTTTATGACTTTGCTGTTTCCTCTCAGAGGCAGAGCTCTCTCTGTGTGTGTGTGTGTATATATATATATATATATACTGTTAGTGAGACAAATGGATACTGCACATAGTAAGAATAATTATGGCAAACTGCTAAGTAACTCTACTTCTCTAGAGTGGGAATAAGCCAGGGTCCACAAATTCTTCAGTTCATTGACCCCTTTGTAAAAGTTTCAGATAGTTAATTAACCCCTAAACACTCATCATATGAAAATAATTTAATAACTACCACTTTATCTAATAGTACTATGAATCATCATATAATAATGATCTCTTGAATAGACCCATCAAATCTTGGAGGTCAATACTGACCTCTTCGGAGAACCCTGGAATATGCTCCTAGTTATCTACTTTATAAAATCAGTTGAAGAGAATATGATCACAAGAAGTCTTTAATCTCCTTTCAGGAATAAAGAAGTGGAAATGGTGACAAATGTGGAAGTATTTTCAGATTTCTTATGTTTTGTTGAAAGAAATGCATCAGCAAATATTTGATCCAGAGAAGGCATCAGCTTCAAAAAATAAAATAAAATAAAACTTCTGTTTCCACTGTTTTTTGTTTAATATAATTTCTTAATTTCCATTTCTATAAACGCACATTTTCGCACCTATAATGATGCTTTATAATGATCAGAATCTGAGGGTAAAAGATGACAAAGAAAGAAATAACATTGCAGAAAAAGAAAGAGAAGTGAAGGCAATAAATTAGTGAGGGAGAATTTAAGAATAAGTCATTCTCAAGCCTTCTGCTTAGTCACCTGTGCATATTTTCTTCAAACTCATGGAAGTTAGTACAGATGCCCACTTAATCCGTCATTTTGACAAAGATAGTTATTAAAGAACAACCAGAAGGACAAAAAAGGTTCCTAAAAACTGTAATAACAGAATCATCCTTTTCAAATTTGACAGTTGTTCATTGCCAGGACTCCTCCTACACCTTAGCCCTCATTGTTTAATTTCTCAGTTAATCACAAATCGATAAAGCATTCCATTTTCTAAATGTTGCCTGGTAATTTTGACCTCGTGGGAAGTTGCTATGGGAAAGAAGTTGATGTCATTAGCACGAAAAGCACTGAATTTACACATACAACAGGAACAGGGCTATTTATACAGAGAGCATTTTACCCTAGCCTCCCTCTTTCAGTTCTGTCATAGAGGGAAGAGCAGCGATTTTCCTCACTCCTGTCTGAGATGGATTTTGTCAAGAAGTGCTCTGAATTCATCCAGAGCAAAGGACAGAAGGTTGGGAGGTCATTTAGCAGATTATTCAGGCATATTTATCTACTTAAGTCTATGTTTTTCTAACCTTGAAAGATTCCAGAACCTTTTTTTAAAGTGTGTAAGGCAGTGTTGTATTATCCAGTTCTATTGACCATTCACAAATAATTGAACTTCACACACCCACTACTTGTAGCTGTTTTCTTATGTCCTTACGCATCTTGTGTTGCGAACAAGTGTTAGGATGCAAGGGGGGGGGGGGGAACATGGGATTAAATCCCATGCTTGAAAAGCAAGATCACAAATTATTTTTTAAATAAAGGAGATTCCCAGTAGGGACCTTACAGTGTCTGAAATTCAAACTTTGGGGATAAATCTAATTCAGTCATTAGGACCTTTGCACATAGTGATATTCTTTCCTCCAATATTCTTCTTGAGTTGTAGGCTGGCACCAAGATGAAGATCCTGTCGTGAGGACGTCTTCAATGCCATCTCATATTGAGACCAGAAGACAAAAAGACTACCCAATTTTACTTCCATTGTTGTTTTTTGAACTTTGCACATTGCTCAGAATTATATCCAGTGCTGAAAAGCTAAGAACTGCTTACTTTTTCTATATGTTCTATATGTTGTTGATCATATTCCAAGATGGTGTCAGTTTTAAATGTGCAAACGCATTTTGAAAAGTCAGTGAGTAACCATTTGTTTCTTTCTCCAAGACGTTCCTGGAAAAGGTCTAGGTGCAACCTGAAATCATCTCAGTACCTGACAGATCCTAATTTGTATGTCTGCAGTCTACTCCCATATTTCATCATATTCTACTGTAAGTAAACACAGATTGTAGCTTGAATATTAGGCACTTTCCCCTTCCCATTCCTTTCCTTATGCTTTTCCCTCTGTTCTTGAGAATTTGAAAATTTACACAGTATTTTGCAAGCTAAAAGACAACTTGAACAATATTTGCAAAATATTCTGCCACTAATTAATTACCTTTAAAATTTTAAGTTGGTATAGAGATGTAGATCCCCCTTTAGTAGTTGCTGCCTTCAGATCTGAATCTGCCTTCAGTCAGTCTTATTACACTTTTGTTTAGCATTTGGCCCGGCAGCAGAACATGAATGGAATGGCATTTTTGTAACCTAGATAGATTTCATCCATGATCTGGTCTCTGACTTCCTGATATCTGTCAATAAACTATTAGCTATAGTTGCAAGTTTCTGTGGTGGTTAAGGCAGCGGACTAGAAATTGGGAGACCGTGACTTCTAGTCCCGCCTTAGGCATGAAGCCAACTGAATGACCTTGAACCAGTCACTCCCTCTCAGCCCTAGAAAGGTAGCAACGGCAAGCCACTTATGAAATCTTGCCAAGGAATCTGCAGTTAATGATTATAATGATTAATGATTAATCATAATAATGATTGAAACTAATTAACCGCAGTTCCAAAATTATTGAAATTTTCAAAACCGGTTTCATGTAGTGGTTAAGGCGTCAGGCTAGAAAGTGGTGGGCTGTGATTCTGATCCCACCTCAGGCACAAAGTCAGCTGAGTGACCTTGGGCTAGTCACTTTCCCTCAGCTCTAGGAAGGAAGCAATGGCAAACTACTTCTGAAAAACCTTACCAGGAAAACAATAGGGACTTGTCCAGGCAGTCCAAGATTCAGACATGATTGAATGAAAGGGGGGAAAAAAAGAAATAGCTGATCGGCACCATCCAATATTAGCACCGCTAGAAAGACATCAGCATATAACATGAGAAACTAAAGGAAAAGAGTGAAATCATCTGAGTTGGTAATTTGAGAATCCTTCCACAGTATAGTAGAGTGTTTCCTAAATAATCTTATCTAGGAGTCAGTAGATACTTGGTATTTTGCTGTTCTCCAGTGCTCACTGCCTACAGCTAAATGATAATTTTAACCTTCAGAAAGGAACAGTCTAGATAACTGGCCAAAAATATAACTGTCTTAAATCAGATAGTCAAGTATTAGTCCATGCAGGAGGCTCAGGGAGTTTCTCCTATGTTTTAGTAAACTGTAGTGCACATCAGACATAACAACTTAGTCAAAGGCTACTTTTGAATATTTATTAATAGGGGAATGAATATTAAGACCGGAGACAGCTACATACGGTAAATATTTTTAAACACAAACAGAACTTTTGTAGGTGTCTAACGTTTTTTAAAAATATGATTCATCTTTTAAGGCAAATACAGAGAATTTTTTTAAAAATTCCATCGTTAGATAATGATTGGGTCGTAGGGATGGAAAAAAACTTGGCGTGGAGGCCTTCTAGTCTAACCCTCTGATATGGGGAGGGCAGGAGTCTTCATATCAACTCTAACAAATGATTATCCAATAGTTACTTGAAAATCTTGTGATGGAGCACTGGCCTCAAGAGGCAAGATGTTCCACAGCTTAATAGTTCTGTGAGAAAATATTTCCAGGTTGCATCTCCCTTTGATGAACTTTCATCCATTGCTTCTTGTGCAACCATTAGGTACTATGGAGAATAAAATGATGCCCTCTTCCCTGGCAGACCTTCAAGTATTGGAAGACTGCTATCATGTCTCCCTCCAGTCTTCTTTTCATAAATACTGTATATCAAGCTCCTTTAATCATTCTTTACAGAATTTAGACTATATCCCCTTATCATGTTTTTAAAACATAAAGTAGATTTTAATCATTGTTTGAGGCAAATGGTACAAGTATCTGGTTGTTACATGCCTGAATACAGTAAATGAATCTGTAGTACTTAAAATAATTATGCATAACACTACAGCAATTGGTTGAACGCCAGCAATAAATTAAATTTATGTTTAGGTTATATTGTGGTTCATCAGCTATCCTCCACAACTACTTATGAAGATGAATACTTAGCAATCCATAAAAGGACAGGTCTTTGTCAAATATTTTGAAAGACCAAGTATACAATATTGAACACATTCTTCTGCATCCACCTGTCTATGTGGACACTCTACCAAGTTTGATGAGAGCTGTGCTAAAACAAAAAAATACTTTAAAAAACAAGAATCAGAAAATGCAAAGATAATTTTAAAAAGATTGTCGAGTTCTTCACTCTTGACCAACTTTGCAAGTATTCTTATAGCAAGAAAATAATCTGCACCACTGGGAAGTATTATAATATGCACTGGGACCAGTCATTACCATAGGGTCATTTACTACTATGAAAGGGAAAACTGGGCCTCTGCCATCAATGTAGTTTATTGTTATTAACTAAATTTCAGTGAAAAATATCCAGGGATAAGATCCAATCTTCTAGAGCAATCACCACAGGAGAGATTAAGCTGCTGCAGAATAAGTGTTGGCAGTATTGCTACATAAGATTGGCATGTTCTCTGCTAGCAGATTGCAGCTTCCATCTATGGTCAAATGTAGAAATATATCCTATCATTTTATACATACAGAATGACCTGTACAAATATACACAATTTAGAATGCCAAATGAATTTATTAATACTTGAGGAAAATATCCACGGCAATCAATGATCTAATGCTGCTACTGACGTAAACACTACCGCCCAAAGTAGATTTTTTTTCATGATCCAAATAGCAGCCATAGGCGGCAGAAGTGGGGGCAGTAGTAATGCAGACGCAAAGGAATAATTTCGCCTTCCCCTTCCACTAAAAGTAGGGAAATGCCAATTATGTAACTAACATCACATCAGAGCTGGCATTTTGCCTCTTGCAGGATTTTTTTGCTACACAGTTTCCGAACATCTTCAGATACCAAGCTTTGTTTAAAGAATCTAGCAATCCAAATAGCTGCAAAAACTAGAAATAGTGTCAACATTTTTATTCATCCAATAATTCTTGAAATTTTCATGGTGGAAACAAAACAGTTTTACTGAACAGTAGTTACACAGAAAGAAGACAAACAAGTAAGGGATTTACAACAGTTTAAGGATGAAAAAGTTAAGATACTATGAAACAGTCAATTCTGGACATTTATAGAGAAGCAAGCATAGAATATTGCCAATGGATAGCAATTGTACAGATTCTTAAGGCATCAGCTAAACTTCATTTGACAACCTATGAGTAAATAATAAAAATGTTCCCATTGTTTACACCTCTAGCAGGACTAAGATCAAGCTTCAGCTTTCATTTGCCTTAGGTAGTACAGAGGGAAGTAGAAAAGTAGGGAAATATTAAGAGGGGCATTTTCTCTATGTCAGAATCATGTTTCCAACATGAGTGAAGCCTTCCAGCTTTGTATGAAATCACAAAGGTGTTTGGGGAAAGAACTATCAAAGGAACTGCTCAGCTCTTCTCTGAGATCTTGCAGAAGCAGCACAGTAGATTTCCCATTTGCATTCAGAATTTTGTCAAAGAATGTATTCCACAAATCACCATCGGTGGACCTAAACAAGAAGAAAAAAGCACTTGAGAATATTCTGCATACTGCCACTTCCAGATTCTTGTATAAATTTGTACTTTCTCAGTTGTCCTCGAATGCAGCCATAAAGTTCTCACCTAGATGTAAATGCTTTATTAATTTCATAAACATTGTAAGACCTGTGTGGTTGCTAAATACGATGAAATATAAAGGATCTTTGAAAGCACTGAAATCATTATATTTATGATTTTATGCTTTCTGCTCATTAAGAAAGAAAAATTAAAAGCTGGCACAAGAAGTACAGTATTTTTTGGACTATAAGATGCACCACTGTATAAGACGCATCAAGATTTCGAAGAGGTAAGCAAGAAAAGAAGGTTTTTACCGTCCCCGGCCCCCTGGAGAACTCTGTAGGGCTCCCAAACTCTTTGTGCGACCTATTTTTCACAAAAACGGGGTGCGGCAGAGGGTTTGGGAGGCCTGCAGAGTGCCCCTGGTGGCCGGGGAGTGCAAAAACGCTGTTTTTATGAAAAATGAGTGAAAAACGGGCCTTTGCATGTCCCATTTTCCCCAAAAACGGTGTATGCAGAGGGTTTAGGAGGCTTGCAGTGTGCCTGGAGGCTAGGTGGGCAAAAACATGACGCATGGAGGGTTTGGGAAGCCAAAAACGGGCCTGTTTTTCACAAAAAAGGGGGCATTTTTGCCCTCCCCAGCCCATAGGAGCAATCTGCAGGCCTCCCAAAGCCTCTGCATGCCCTGTTTTTGTGAAAAACGGCCTCATTTCCCACACTCTCTTTTGGGGAGGGGGGGGGGGAGAAAGGAAGGTGCGTCTTATACTCCGAAAAGTATGGTATATTTCTAAGAATGAATTGGATTCAGAGCACAAAATTAAGACTTAATATAATATAATTGTTATACACCTGTAGAATTTCATGATTTCCAAAAAGTTTGTTCATTTCAAAATGAAATATAAAATTTCAAATATTAGATAAACATATCTCAATTCAGAAACACAGTAAAAGCTCTACAGATATTTCATAACAAATGGTCTGATTGTCTAAAACTACAATACTATAACTAGACTTTAAAAAAAATCTACTTTTGCCATTTATTTCAGTTTTATATTATTTCACTGTATGTGTTTATTCAAACGGCAGGTTTTGATGCAGATAAACAGCTTCAAGAATGAATACTGATGCAGTGCACCTTCCTAAAATAAACCATTTTTTCCCCTAAAATGAAGATTGTGTACTGTATTTTGTTACTACTGACTAGTTTTGGAAAGGGGGGTGAGTAATACAAAATCACAATTACATACATTAAACATTGCCTCAAAAATGCCATGTTGCATGTCTGTGCCTGCTGAAAGTAAGAGCAGTTCTCTTCTATTTGGTCAGCATGGAGATTCCATAAATCATATAATAAAAAACATATTTTTATTATAAATAACTTTTTGAAGTTATTTTCTGCAAACAGGTTGCTAGTAAGGAATTGAATAAAAACCTGTTTCTTTCTCACCAACCTGTTCTTTGCTTCCCAAAATTCTTGATTTAAACTATCAAACAGATTGTTAACCTCAAGAGATTATGGAGCATTCAGGAGGATGAACTGTAAAATAGCAAAACTATTTCTCAATTTAAACACAGTTGGGATTTGAATTTTTCCCTTCCATCAGGTCAAAGAACCCTTTTCACTGAAGGACCAGAATAATTCATGTTGAAACAAAAAGCATGGTAATTCAAACCGTAAACCCACATGTAATGTAACGTAATGCAAATAAGTTTATTATTTGAATTTTAGTGAACTAATGTGCCTACACAGGAAAGAGGGCATCACTGGGAACACTTTAGTTAAATTTATCTAGCTGAAAATTTTCCATCTGTGCAATATAAGCATCAATTTAGGGACAGGAATAAGGAGTTCCTGCACACATGCAAATATTTCAGCAGATATTCTGAACAGTCTGATCACTACAAGTATCTTGCTTATATCTGCTTGAAAACTCATCATATGCATTTCATTAGCCAGTTCAATGAAGCTGTTGATGCACATTCATCTATTTAAAGCTCATTCCTAAAAGGAAATGCTATAAAAAGGCAATCTTTTTTTAAGAATGCAACAGATAAATCTATCTACATTAAAACTGGGTAACTTAATTTATCAAATATGAATTGTTATGATGACATATAGCTCTAAGAAAGAAACCTATAGGAAATAAGAGTTTATACCTTCCCTTGATTGTATAGGTGATAAAAATAAGTACTCTAAAGGCAAATAAATATATAAATGGGCAATTTAATACGCTGCAGATCAGAAAGAGTTCAGTAGCAGAGCTCTTGGTACATCTCAGAGTGGTTTAAATCAACCAAGAAAGAGCTATATAATATACAGATACCCCAGATTTCATGAGACTATTCTGAATCCCAATGTGTGATAAAAAGGCAAGTAGAATTCAGACCAATTGTAATGATTAAATCAGTCAGTCAATCAATACCTTTTCTAAGTAATATACTTTTTTTTTTTTTTAAAAAAATTGATTTATATGTCGCTCTTCTCCGGAGACTCAGGGCAGCTTACAATGCGTTAAGCAATAGCCTTCATACTTTTGTATATTTTATACAAAGTCAGCTTATTGCCCCCACAACTGGGTCCTCAATTTACCCACCTTAGAAAGGATGGAAGGCTGAGTCGACCTTGAGCCTGGGGAATTTCGAACTGGTGTAATTGTAGGCAGCTGGATGTTAAATCTTGCCTTTAGCAGGAGGCATTAGCCTCCTACTCTACTCAGGCTCCTTACATTACTCCATAAACTGTGTTAGATCAGAGTTCCACAACCTCTCCAGCTTTGTGGACCAGAGGTGTGTGTGTGTGTGCACGTGTGTGTAAGGGGATGGTTTTGTGTGAGCAGTGGACAAGTGTGTGCATGTGCAGCTCCATTTGAGTGGAGAGGACACACACCTGCTGCTTGAGCAAATGGAGAATGTGTGCATATGCTTGCCTGATGTTCATGCAAGTGGGGATGCACGTGTGTGCTTGCCCGTCACTTCTGCGGCCCAGTTCCAAATGGCTCAAGGCCTGTAGTGGGCCCTGGCCCAGGAGTTGGGGTCCCCTGTGTTAGATAACAGCAAATTGCTCAAAAATAGTCTGGCCACTTTACAATTAAATCCAATGATTTCCATTACCATAAGCTCTTCTATTTATCCACCATAAACCTCAAGATCAAATCTGTTTGCAATCCACCTTTCTAAATCATCTGTACTATTTTTGTTGCTCTCCATCCTCATTCAATTGTTATGTTCATTTTTGTCTCCAGAGATAAAGTGTCCTGGAAAGATACATATTCACACTCATTGTCCTCAAGGTTAAGAGCCTCAGCAGGACATTTGTAAGTGGGAAAAGCAGCTGCTTCAAATTACAGTTCTCACAGACATCATTTAAAAAATAGCCCATATATTATTGGTTCTGTGAACATTTTTTTAAAAATTAGTTTTTTTAAAAAAAGTTAACATTTTCTCTCAGTTATAAAATGATACTAAATGTCAACACAAATATGTTACACATATGTTGGTAACTAAGTGCTGTAAAAATGAATCAATTGTTTTACATGCTTGCACATTAAATTACTTACTGAGTAGCACGGGCTTTCATCTGTTTTTCTTCTCATTAAACTTACCCATGCTATTACTAGCTCTAGTTTCTTGAATGATCTAGGCATTCATTTTCCCCAATTAAAGCCATACTGTATAGATAAACTCACAGATTAGATATAAAAAATATGTGTGTATTGAATTGATAAGGGATCTGGCCCAAGTTATATATGGAAGGGAAGATAGCATAATTTAAGAAAAGCAGTTGGAAATATAGTAGAAAAAGACTGTGGGATAGTAGCCACTAATCTACATCTACACTTGGAAACAGCATCAAATATTAATTACTTATATTAACAAAGATCAAGTGACCGAAGAATAAACAAAACTCTATATTGTAAAATGCTGAATTCTCATTTCATACCTTTTAATTATTGCATGTGCTAAAGAAAGAAGTGATATAGCAAATTTAATTTCAAGCCTTCAAATGAGGGTGTCGAGCCAAGCAACATGCTCGACAACTTTACCTGCACGGTGTGTGTGTGTGTGTGTGCGTGTGTGCACTGGTGATGGGGAGCACTCAGGAATAGGCGGACATGTGCGGAGTGGGGAAGGCGGGGCGACGGTATTAGGGCTTCAACACACCGACTGCTGTATTCGCTGACACCCTCACTGCAGAGACGCCAGCACGAGGAGAGGCTGGAAAAACGCTGAGACGTCGAGCCCAGCATCCGGAAAGAGGGAGGGAGGGTGTGGCTTTAAATACAGGGCGGGGCAGCACAGTAACGAGCTCTTTGCTATAAAACAGCTGCACGCCTATGGAATGTAGCGCTAATTTCAAATCGTTTAACGAGTGCAGTACGTTCCTGGAGCCAGCCGGATAATAAACCAGCATAGCACCGACCTGTGCGCGTGTGTTTCTTGGTGTTGCCATGCTTAGCCTAGGACGGCTGAGAGGGGGAGCATTCTTTGTAATTTAAGAGAATTTATCTTGCAAGTCACTCCATGAGCTCTGTGGTTGTATGGTGGGCATGAACTTTGTTTCAAATTTAACACTTTTAACTAGTAAACTATACTGGCTAAACAATAGAATGCATTGATTTTAAATAGAGATAAGAAGCAGTCTGCATCAATTGATTTACTCAGCTTTTGAGCAACTGAGGCTGTACTACCTTAATGGTCTGGGCAGCACTACTACTTGAGGTGAGGTTATCCCAGATATGCCTTATCCTAAACTTCTCAACACTGGAGAAAACTTTTCCATAGTCTCCATATGGAACAGGGGATCACAAATCAATAAGAGATGTTTAGAAGCTACTTAAATTGTATTTTTACCCCATCATTTGTCCAAATAGCTTAAAACAGTTTACAAAAGGCTTTTCTTTTAGCCCCACAACTGCTGTCCAAAAGAAATTAAACCGACAATGCAAAGACATGAATTTGTAAAAGCCACATGAAGTTTGTGTGGTTAATCAGGGATCTGCACTACCCACCTGACAACTACAATATCTTGAAAGAATCTGTGAGCAACAGTGCAAAGTGAAGAGTCACCCATGTCACTTCTAGCTAACCTGGCCCGCCCTCAAGAGCAAAGGAGCATAATTCAAGAACCTCATTAAGTTATCCAAAGATTTCAGTGTGGTTATGCATATAGTGACTAATGACAGTGGTGGCTCGAGTTATTACTTTTCCAAGTGTACCACCTTGGTATGCTACTCAAAACCTATGGATAAACTAACCCTGCTTTAGAGTATTGAAAAAGTTTCTGGAACTGAAGGCATCTATTCATCCTCAACTTGGGAGGATAGGCAGGCATTGGTTTTTCAAAGACAAAGTGAAGAGTCAAAGAGACAAATATTGTTTTTAAATGTCTGACTGCCATATTCTTAGTATTAAAATTTATTATAAATGTTTCTGGCACAAATATTTAGCAACAAAATGTTTGTATTTTCCAGGTACCAGATCATTCTTTGGCTAAATGCAAAGCATTGGAAGACATAAGAAGCCATAATATTGTGATGCATAGCCTCTAGTTTCTACTTCTGGAATGGGGAAGAGCCAATCCATCCATCCTTTTGGTTAAAGGGATTAACTGTTTTTGCTGTAGGAGGCAATTGTAGTAATCCTGTCAGTCAGTGACTAGATTCATATGTTAAGCTAAGACATAATGTGGTTGTCTTGGTTTTGGCTTGGCATGTGAGTATAACCTCTAAGCTTACTCAACAAACAATGGCTATAGGTACAACAGGATTATATCACAAAGTGTCCCTGAGCATTTTTTTCCACATTGCAATTCTACATTAAAGTTGATACCACATTTAATATTTCTACTAAAAACATGAAATAAGTTTTATGTTCTCACTTCATTGTTTAAAAGACATTTAAAAGATTTGACATTTTAACAGAATTTACTTAATCAAAATTCTGGGCCATCCAACTCCAAACTAATCTCGACAGCTTTATAAAGTGAGAAAAAAAACACACCTCAATGTGATAACATCCCCCCGCCCCCGGCAAAACAATACCTATACAAGGTAATAAAGTCATTCTTCCACATCTTCTCTACCTTAAGCAGCTCAAAATTAGACAAGATGATCACTACACTATACAGACGAGACCTACTAGGAACCTTGGCTGGTGTAATCCAGGAGAAGGGCCTTTTTTGCCAGAGCCCCTGCCCTTTGGAATATTTTGCTATAGGAGGTGAGATGTGCCCTCCTCTCATTTACCTTCAGGAAAAGCCTCAAAACTTGGCTATGCTGATTGGGTTGGACTCCTGAAGGAGAAGCTGTTGGCTGGAGTTAATTGGTGCAGTATTAGAGAAAGAACCACCATCTCTTGGCTCCAAACACATGGTTTTTAGTTTGGATTTTTTGTTTTTAATCTTTTTTTACTCTTTATAATTATTGGGATATTTGTTTATATTATCACCTCGAGCCACAAGATGGGTGGCAAATAAATGTAATAACGTACTAGGTGCCTTGAGTGCAGTCCCAAAACAACTGGAACACCACTTGAATACTGTTGGCATTGGCAAAATCACGATCAGTCAATTGCAAAAGGCAGCTTTACTTAAAACAGCCTGTGATGATACCATTAACACTATCAAATTTCAACATCGGCCTATCCCAGGTCCTTAGGAAAGACTTGATAGGCGGACAAAAATGCCAAACCCTGTCTAAACATCTGGCTGACTGTGACAAACCATAACTGATTCAGCAACAGAAAAAAACTTCCTCTGTTCCACTAAATGACATGCTTAATCAATGGGACCCAAAGCAAGCTGGGTCTTTCAAACAGCCCCATGTAAATCATATCGCATTAGCCCACCTTCAAAGTGTAGAAGATGCCTATTTGTTGATATTAAGATTAAAAAAATAGTGTTAAACTGCAGTTGTGTATAGTAACACCCTGAAACACAAAATGCAAAATTGGGTCACATATATGTCTGTGGAGATTCTCTACCTTAAGCAGCTCAAAATTAGGCAAGATGATCACTACACTATACAGACTCTGAGTCATCCAGGTCATGATTGTCCTAAAGATGCTTTTTCAGGAGGCAACTAGACTTTCTTGGGGTTTGTTTGTTTTTGAAGATGTTTTGCTTCTTAACCAAGTATCTTCTTCAGCTCTGACTGAATGGTGTAGAATGGAAGGATTTATAATCCTTGCAGTCATAATGACAAGCTGTCTGCAAGAAATATAAATCCAACAAAACAAAACAAAACAAAACAAAACAAAACAAAACAAAACAAAACAAAACAAAACAAAACAAAACAAGAAAGTCTGGTTGCCTCCTGAAAAAGCACCTTTGGGTCACATATACTTAAGTCCCAGGACCACTTGTGGTTGTCACAATTACTTAACTATTTAACATGTTATTCTGATTTAATATGTCATTCCTCTCGATTAATGGTATCATTTGTCATGGTGAATCTAGAATGGGAAACAAAAGGCACAGTCTTTGAAATGTTAAAAACTTACTGAGATAAATCTTTATTAGTTTTCCATCTGTCTTCTTCCCAATGAACTTGCAGGTATTCCCCAAACAAAATCAAATGGGCAGTGTTTGCAATGCCAAGCATGTCCACCTGGAACAATTGAACGATTTCTGTGTTAATAATAATGATTTTTAATTCCATAATCTTTAATCATTCATATAATGAAAGAAGTAATCTCTTTAGAAGCAGTTTACTCCAGAAATATTACATCAACTTCAAATGTATTTTAAGATATCAAAATTTTAAAAATATTTTTAAAATAAGAGTTAAAATGGGATTTTACCTGATGTACTGAGGTGTTTTCATTAAAGATCTGCTGTCCAATCTGGGTCCGAGTTATTGGGAAGCTTTTCAGTGAATTCTCAGTTGGCTGTCTTTTTAAATCTAGGCTGTGAGAGAAATCTACAATCTTCAGAATTTTGTTAGTCTTCTCCATGGCAAATGGAGTGTAAATTCTGAAAGAGAAGAGATTTGCAGTTTAATTGAATGGTTATAGTATTTGCACATGCCCGTATTACTGCTTCCCTCTAGTGTTTGCACCAAGAATTTGATTTAATCTTAGCAGTGTACTTGATATAAAGGAAAAGCAAGGTTTTCCCTTCATCAGTTCTGTGGATGATGATGTGTGTGTGTGTGTATGCGCATGTGCACATACGTGTGTAGAGGTACTTTGTAAACACTGCCATGGGAAAATATGACTGAAAAAAATCAACGGAAGGCAGGTGAGGATAATAAAAGCAAATGGTTGGAAGGAACATGGGTATGTGTGCATGTGAAACCATACTGGCTGTTTTGAAGCAAAAAAAAGGGCAATCACATCAGTCTTGTTTCTCTTTTTGTTGCTTGTAAAAGATAAGAGGATAATTGTCTCCAATGGAGACTGCCCTCCATTCATGAAAGCTAGCTATGTGACCGAAGTCGCATGAAAATCAGATCCTTAGTTAGCAAAGAATATTTATAGGTTAAGGGGTTTTTTTGACTGAAGATTTTATCTTCTAAAATGAAAGGTAAAGAAGAGACTAAGACTACCATACTGGCCAGGAGTAAGGGCCACTGAACTCCATAGGGCATTGCAGAATAATTTCTTTGCCACCCTTAGATGTCCACTGCATTTATGTAGGTGCACAAAAGACTAGTTTAAATAGAAAATGTTTTGTATGTATATATATACACATAATTTTACCTCAACTTTATTTTACAATAGGGAGTTAATTTTACTCAGTCAATCCTGATTTTTTGCCCTGGTCTTCCTTTTTCTGGAATGAGGCCTCTGGGGACTAAAACATTTATACATTTGTTGGGATCTTCAGGATTAATTGCAATAGGAGTTAGGAACAATACTCAACAAAACATGTAACTATTCTTACATGTAATCTTTATGTAGGAATTTGTTTGTTTGGGAAGAGGGAAAGTATGTTAAATTCAGGTTTATCTTGCTTTCCAATAAATACAGTTCTGCTAGTTCTTCACTCAGCCCAAAGTTTTCATAGTGCTTGTTCTACTACTAGAAACAGATAATATATAGAACAGATGGCAGTTCCTTTAAAATGGTCATAAGATCGCTATATTTGTAGCATAAAAATATAAAGGCAATATGTATGTGAGCGATCACTTTTGGAATGCTATTAAAAATATTTAAAATAAAATGGCAAAATAGATCCTTTTGTAGCAAGCTATATCAGCACCAAAATTAATGTGACGTTTGAAAGTTTTTATCGTTCATTATAGTCCACCCACAGATTAAATAAAATAGTTTACTGTTTTGTTTTAATATCTTCAATTACAGAGGTCTGCAAATTATCCTTGAAGACTTTAGCACAAATTGGGATCATCAGAAAAAAAGTTGAGTATATGGGAGGATATCTATTACAGGACACACTGGACCAGAAACTTCAACAGCTATCTATCTGTCTATTCTCATCCTTAAAACTATCCTTAAAAACAGAACAACAATGCCAAATTTAAATGGAGAAATAATATATGCAAATAATGGTCTGAAAACTGAATAGCATGTAATACAGTATATATTTCTACTATGCCAGACTTCCTTTTAGTTACATTAATCCAGCTCCCACTGTGCACTACCTCTTTTGGTGTAACAATACAACCCATAAAAATAGTATTACAATCAAAATCTGGGTTCAAAATCTGGGGCTGGATTCATATTGTACTAATCATGGAATAAATTATATTAAACAAAATCACAATATGACTTATTCCTGATGTGTGTATTGTGATCTATAAGTTGTAGCTTATGGCAATTTATGGAATTTATTCAATTGTGTTTTTTCTGTAAACAATAATTAAGCAAATCATGTTTTACCACAATGTGTAAAGTAAGTTCTTTTCCTAATACAAGTTTTTTCCTCTGTACAATTGTTATATGACACTCAGTTGTCAATAAACTAGAATATTAATGATTACACTTATATGTTTTTCATCAATAACACTGAAGGTCACAGATGGCTCCAAATGGATTGGTGAGCTTCTTATAAATCTTAGGTACAAGTTAGGAGAGAATACAATCAAACTTGAATTTACTGACTCAAGAGTCCATAGTTTTTATTACATCATCAATTTAGGATTAATTATTGTAATGATCTTATTTTTTTCCTGTGACATATATTGCCCAAAATCAAGCTTGCATCTACTTGGAATATTATTTTGAATAGCATCAGTCTAAAAACATAAAACTTAAGGTCAATAAACAAAGGTAGCCAACCTGTCTCCCAAGAACAATGTTTCCGGATTCAGATTCCCATGGATTATTTCTGCTTTATGCAATTTTTCCACCACTTCTAGGAGGTTGTCAACTATCAGCAGTACCACTTCTTGAGGGATAACTTTATCATGCTGGATCATATCCTGTGGGACAGGGGAATAAAAACTAGGCATAAGCAAATTTTCTACCATTCTGATCCCAACTAAGTTAATTAAATCTTGAACTATCATGCCTATATTCCAAGCTTGCTTTTCTTAATCATATACATTTATTTTTATTTTGCGTCATCTACTTCTGTTCCGATTCTTCATATAGCTGTTTTACTTACACATGAAGATAAGTGTGCATAAATTGTTCAATTCCTACGCATTCAATAATGTACATACTGACCTGTAGAGTGAGAGAGCGTATTGTCTCATGTAGAGTCACACAGCCATTGTGATACAAGAAACAAGTGCAGTATTGACTAAAGTTCTGGTCAAATTCAGCACCTAGGCGCTCTTGAAGTACCAATAATATGTAGAAGTCCCATGGCACAGGATCAGAATGTACCTGCATAAAGAATATTTACAACTATGACTTCCTAATATTCAAACCTCAACAGCTATGCTTATCCAAATTTAAGGGATTATTTTTTTATCTGATAATGTACAATTATAGCTAATGTACAAAGCCCAGTTGCTTGTTTGTGAGATAGCCGATTATATAAATTAGATAAACAAGTAAATAAATGGTGTGTTTATGTAGCAGATAAATTTGAGCCAATATGGCAGATCTCATTACAGCAATTGAAATACCATGCTTATATCGCAATTTCACCATGGAAAGGTATTCTATGATGACCATTGGGCTTCACTGCCTGTACAAAATCTGAAAACATTGCCTAATTCCACCCCAGTAATAGGGATGGGATGAGCAATCAAAATTGGATTAGAGTGGCCCACATAATGCAGGGAAACTTCACACAGATTGAATTAAAAAGAACTGGTTATATCTAACAGTATTATTCTCCTAGTAAAACATTCTTTGCAACTATATGTCTTTCGGAATACAGGATAATGCTCCCTAGAAAAAATCTGGGACACATTTCAGCAGAACAAATATAAGTTTCATTCTGACCTGAACTCTTTCTCTTATGCTTCAGAATTAAAATACAACTTTATTTTGCCTTACTTTTCATTGAATGATTGATTTTTTTTTTTAAAAAAATAACATTACTATTCAGCTTAAGGCAGTAGTAAAAATTAAATCTTTTGCTGCCTTTCTACATTTTTATGGTGACAATCTTTCTGTATTTTTAACTGTTGTTTGAATAGAGTACATTTTTGTTTTTAATTACAAAACAATCTTAGGAGTTTGAGCAACATGTCATTTTAGAACAGAAGCAAGAGAACTGCATTGCAAATTAAAGGGACAGGTTGAAGGGCTGTGTAAGTATTTAATGAACATATGGGAGTATGAAAGAGTTAAAGGATGATCAAAATAAAATAATTATACCTTTATTAAAAATGCTGAATCTTTATTTGTTATGTTAGCGGATACAGCAGAGAATATCTTGTCTTGTTCACTTATCAAATACTCATGAGTAACATGATAAGTAGCATTTCCTGTTGAAACAGAATTGTTTGCAAAAACAAATCATTACTAGAACATTTCGTGTTCTTAACATCTTTACACATTTAGAAATAATATTTAGGCATATGAATATTTAATTCTAAAAAGTCCCTACATCTCTACACACCTCTAGAGTTGATATGATTGTTTCTTTATTAATCTGGAATTTTTGGGAGGATAGTACAATGGATCACATGTGGAGGATTGCATCATAATCAACATCACTACTTGCATATTTATTTGTACTGTGCAATGTTTCAGAAATGCTTTGAAACCTCACATGAGCACAATACCTACCTGCTATTAATTAAAGCAATGGACTTTTTCCAGACATCTGCCTGAGCACAAAGCTGTCCTTGCTTTGAAAGCTGCATTAAAGAGGCAGCTTCTTACAGTAGCATTTTTTTCTTCAGGCTCACGAGACAATTTGAAAAAAGCTAGAATCCTTTAAAGCCGTGATGCTGAACCTATGTCACGTGTGCCAAAAGTGGCATGCAAGCTGTCGTTCAGCTCTGGCGCGCATGTGCACACGCCTCCTGCAGTCCAGCTGGTTTTGGGGTCTCTGCCATGTGTGCGCAGGATGCACGTGCATGCATGGGCAGGCCGCATGTGCGGGCCCAGGATGCATTTGTGGGGCTATGTGTGCATTGCATTTTGGAGGTTTGGGTGCATGCTTTCGGTCCGGAAAAGGTTAGCTATCATTGCTTTAAAGAATAGTAGGAAAGCACTATGTTTGCCCAAGATTAGAAGCCTAAATTATTTAAATTATTGTCCTAAATTATCCTAAATTATTTTCAATCACACACAACCCTTACTTGGACACTGTTGCCTGCTGTAAATGTAACCTTTTAATGGCACTAATGATATTTTCGACAGTAGTTTAATAGGATAAATGTTTTAAATGTGACAAGACGAATAGCTGAATTCCTTGGCCAACTTTCTGTGATTCCCTGTATCACTCAGGATTAACTCAAGAGAAAAAGAAGCAACTGAAATTTAAGGCATCATCAATTAGATTAAGATAAACCATTCAGGGTTCACAAAATACACTTCATCAGGTTTGTTAAAGATCAGCATCGACATGGTAACATGGGAAGTTAAAACTGAGATAAAATAAAATACAAAAAACCTAATACAATTCTAGCCTTAAGTAGCAGACTACACCTGGGTTCTACACTTCAATCCAAGGTCCAACTACTTATCTGAAATTGAAAACATTTAAGAACAAATCACTTTTCAATCTTACCTGAAGTAACTAAACCATGCTTTAGAAACCCAACATGAAAAAATAAAATTGACCTAGTGGAACGAGACTTAAGCAGGGAGCATTTTAGCAAGGTTCAAGTCACCCCTTTTGATCTCTAATTTCCCCAAGTTACCAAAAGATTAAACAATTCCATTTCATACATTCTAAGGGGACTGCAAATGGGATGTGAAGTTACATGCTGGCCACGGCTTTTCCACTCTCCAAACTTTCTTATTAAAACAGATTATACCATAACAAGACTATAATAATCCTCACCTAAATTAACTTCTTTTTCCAATTCTATCCAAGGCATAATCTGATCCTCCTGTTTAAAGTTAAACGCCTGGGTCAAGAAATCTGGAAGAGGCTGCAAGAACTGTTTGCGTTGTTCAGCATTCTGCAAACCCTCAGAAGAGTCATCTAAAAAAAATCCAAGACCATAATTTGTCAGATAACAATTCCAGAACGCATAGTAATTTTCCTCTATAACAACTAAACAGAAATTGAAAATTGTTGTTCGAGTAAGCTTTGTTTCCCACTCAGGATGTGTTTTATATTACCAATGTGTATTTTCTTGCCTTACACATGGCAGCATTGTCCAGCCTGACCTGGTATTGTCACCATTAACAATATATAATACAGCTTTGCACAAATCAAGAATCCAGTTAATTTTTAGACAGTGTCCCAGCACCCCTCACCCCTCCAAGGACATGAAAGAATTAGGGGCAGCAAAGTCGATTTGCTCTGCTCTAAAACTCAGGGATTGTAGTCACACCATTTGCTAACTCCTGTATGGCTCACAGACCACTAATGCTAAGAAGCCTTGCAAAAACTTCCTCAAACTGTTCCTGGTATATTGGTCATACCATCTTCAATTATTAATTGAATCAATTAGAATGGAATGGAATGAATTAGAATAGAATAACTTTGTCACTTTGTATGAACACTAATCAGCATACATTAAAATGAAATTTCGTTGCATACAGCTTTCAAAGGGTCAACCATATTCAATATACACTACATAAACATGACAGAATAAATACAAAATTATGTAAATACCCACATATATTATATGACACAGAGAAACAACAGTCTAGTTTGGATGTATACATGTATGGCGAGAAAAACGAATCTTGCAAGTTTACCAGATGGATAGCAAAAGGAACAAAGCTGTTACAGAATCTGGTAGTCCTGCTAGAAATACTTGGAAACCTTCTCCCAGAGGGGATTAACAGAAACAGACCGTAAAGTGGGTGTGTGGGGGCTCTAACAATGCTTTGAGCTCTAAGCATGTAGCACTTATAAGCAGTATCCTGAATAATAAGAAGCAAGCTTCCTATCATCTCAGCTGCCCTCATCACTCTCTGTATGGACTTTCTATTTGAGGTACTGCTGCCACCAAACCAAACAGTGATGCAGTTTGTTAAAATGCTCTCAATCATGCCTCTGTAAAAAGTGGCCAGCACAGATTGCCTTATTAATGAATTATATGTAGCAACTGTTCATAAAAAATGAAGTCTGGAGACTGAGGAAACACCAGGAGATTACTGAGAGGCTATACCACTCTTTCCAAGGCCAGTATCACAATACCCTCCCTTGAAAAAATGCTAACTACTTTTGCTAAATAGTTTGTAGAACATAGTTACACATTTATATTTATCCAGCATATGTTTTGAGCCTGGAATAAGAAAGTAAATTGTCAGTTGCAGACTCACCAGAAGCATTTTCAACATCATTGGTGATTTCATCAGTAGTATGAATCAATTCCAGTTTCTCCGGAATTTGTTCCAATTTAACAGTAGAGATTTGTGTTGGGGAACTTGATGATGCTGAAGATCTGGTATCTTCCTGGCTTGCCTCCAAAATTGGACTGCATATAATTGGAAAACAACTATCAGATTTACATCCTGCAAATTTATTCAAGCTGCCAAAAACTCCAAAGAGCACACATTTAAAGTGATTTTTTTTCCTGAACCTCCTTGCAGTTAGAAGGTAAGTGGTAGTAGAGCTGAATATCATTAATGTACTGATGCCACTTTACTCCAGAGCTGCATATAATCTTTCCCAGCAGTTTCACACGTAGATATTAAAAAGCATGGGAGAAAAGTGTTCAATGCATTATTTTTAACACAATCCATGAATTACTATTAGTAGCAGCATTCAAATATAATTTTGTCCTGAAATTCTACATATGAGGGGAGCAAGGTATAGGACTCAAGTTTACATAGAATTTTATATGAAGAAATTCCTTGGATGCAGTGATAATATATAATTCTCTTGATATTCTCATCAACAAGTAGAATTTATTTCTAATTTTATAGCAGAATAGCAGGTAAGCAATCTGGGGAACATCGTGAAATTCTGTAAATTATATAACCACAATATATGCAACCAAAACAGCTGTATGTTCAATCCTATATAAACATTCAAAAAGTGTTGAAATCCCAATTGAGTTACCTCAGTTTTTTCACATAGATGGACTCCTCATACTGTTCTTCACAAACAACTGTTTGTTGATTCAGAGGTATAGTCTTAGACTCCAGACATTCTTGCTCTAGTTTGTCATCCGGCTGATTTCTCTGTTCCGTTATTCCATGGAAAGGTGTTGACACTAGATGGGCAGCCCTAACAAAATCACATGTGTCTTCAGGATTAGGACAAAGAGTTTTGTTTTTATATAAGCCTGTGACAATTGCATCTTCACTCAAGGGTTCAATTCCTTGAAATTCATCCTACAGAAAAATGCAGAAGAGATCACAGCATGACTATCTCTCAGAAGATTGATTCTATGATTCAGATAGGCTTTGCAACACAAAATAATTGGTTTGGAATTCTATTAAAATAGATTTATCTCCTAAACTATTTCAGAAGTAACTGAAACTTTTACATAATTGTAAATGTATAATTTTTCCAAAATTCAATCCCAAACACATACAGTAGATTTTGTTAGTTATTTTGAACAATTCTAAATAACCAAAAACAAATAAGTTGTTAAAGAAAAGTGAGTTTTGGCTCTTTAAAACGACCTATTATGATAGCTGGCAAACTTCTTTTCCTGTTAATTAGACTATATCTAGAATTATGCTTCTTACCTTTTATTTCGTGCCTTGCTATTTTCTGAAATATACTGATGCATAGGGTAAACTGAACAGCAATTCATATTTTATTCATATAGACAGACAGATATCAATATATACAGATATAGATATACGGATTGCTCATTCAGAGTCAATTAAATGAAAATGCTATAAATTTGCTAACATTTGCATATACATATGTGTAGATACACAAAGACATCACCTATTAATAAAAAACTTTATCTTGGGATTGTGCAGAAAACATATAAAAATAATTTGCACTTGGCTTAATCTCAAGCAGCCTGTGAAATTTGAACTAATGAATCATATTTCCGGTAAAAGTGATCTATCCCTGAAAGATGCAAAATAGGGTGGGTGGGGAAAAGGTCATAGTAAGCATCCCATTGTGCACTACATTTGACAAGTTGCCAGTATATAATTTCTGGTTAATTATAAGTGGAATGTAGCCTTAATCAAAAACATATATTTTTCAAGCTTGAAATGAAGCTTTTATATGTAGATGAAACTTAAACTGAAGCTCATCAGTTGTTAAGAAACAGGTTTACAAATCAAGCTCAGACAGCTGACCCTAGACCTATCTATGTATTTTTAAATATGTATATTCACAGATATAAGGTGGTAGAACCCTAAATTTGTTGGCTTGCAGTCTGCTATACATGCAAATATATTTTTGATAAAAGTAGTATTTTTAAAGGCAGGAATATATAATGGGTTTTTAGAGCAAAATAGACTCATAATATGCATCATACAAACTAGGAACACTTACAGAATTTCCAGGAGGTATGTTTTCCTTAGCGGTGACACTTTCTGAAAGTTTGCGGACTCCGAGGGGATATCTACCATGTACCAGTGAAAAACTAAAAGATATAACAAATGCATATTTTGATGACACTGAACATTCACCGAATTCTAGAATCTTATTTAAAATACTGGACTTGTAACGTGCTGAAATATACCATTTATTAATATTTTAAAAGTTTATATTTACCTGGCAGTCTTACTTTCTAGATCAGATGACTCATCAAAAATAGAGAAAGGCATAGAATTCACAGCCGGACAGATCTCAGCATCTGAAAGATAAGTTATTGAATTTTATGGTGGCCAGCTTAATATTTTCCAGAGGTTGAGTACAGTAATAGTATAATTATCAAGAGCACTTTAATATCCTATCTCTATATTCATTGACTTTATAATTTTTTTCTGAAACTGGCATCTGCTCACAAGCAAATTGCATTATTGTAGTGAAGAGAATTACATGTCACTTAAAAAAAATTCTACACAACTTTTGTCAGTTATAATTGTTAGCAACAGTCAGTCTTCCAGCAGAACAAATACATACAGGGATCCAGGAGTTTATATCTGAATTGGCTCAAATCCCCACTCATACTCCAGTTGCTGTACTTAAACCCCTCTAACAATCTCAGTCTAACTTCTTTAATTGCTATGAAGAAACCATATCGGAAGTAAGGCACTATAGGTAATCCTCACTTAGCAATCACAATTGTGACTGGAAGTTTGATTACTAAGCAGAAAATCACACAACTACAACAGACTTCACCTTACTTCCCCTTCTATTGTTAAATGAAGCAGTGCAGTTGCAATGCAAGCAATCATGTGACTCCAACATATTCTATTTTCATTCGTCCATATTCTCCAATGACATTGCTTGGCACAAATGAGCGTAAAACACACAAATGGTGATCAAATGACAAGGAGCACTGCAATAGGCATAAATATATGCAGGTCACAAAGCATGCAAATCAGTTATGAAATTATAGGATGCTGTGATGGCTATAAATGCAATAATTGGTTATAAACACTGTTTTAATTTCAAATGGTTGCTGCATGAGAATTGCCTGTATGTAAATTTCTCTCCTAGGCAGAGTGAGATATAATTACAATAGTCATTCCTAATCTCAATTTCTTCCTCCAAAATGGAAATAGAAATTTTGGAAGAACACAGCATTTCCCACTATTTTATTTTTAGAAAATAAAAAATATCATACCAACAAACTGTTATCTGGCTTTTCCACTAAAAGTCCTTAACAATATCATTATGTGTTAGGTGAGTTTTTCTGCCATTTTCTCAATCTCATTGGCTTTAAAGAAACCTTTCAGCAGCTGCCAACTGCTGCTGTTTGTAGTTTGTTCTAGTCTTTTGTGTCCATTTTCCTCAAAGATACATTCAGATAAATGTACAATAGCAGTTTTCAAGCAGATTAGATATACAAAGATGGCCAAATCCCTTTTCAGACAATCAAAGCATCTACCCAAGTTTTCCAGATTCAGCCTCTTTATAAAGGAACATAGGAAGAGGGGAAAAAGGGAACAGAATGGTCCATAAAATGGTCAAATGCTTTCCCATCAACACCATAACATTATATATTTGTATAAACTTACAAATATAATCTGAGATGCTGCATAATTAAATTTGGTTTACATAATGGTGAACTAGGTGAATGGCTATATAATGGCTAGGATGGAAGCAATATGTCCATCATTAGAACTGAAGAATTTCTCTCCCTGCAAAGCAAGCTAATGAAGGAAGTTTGATTATTTTCATGCTCTCAAAAAAGAAAAAAACTAACTCACTTTACCAATGGTTAGAAGATTCATATAAAAAATACTTCCCATCTTCCCTTTGGTTGGACTCATGATTTATTTTTAAAAAATCTATAAATATAACTTACCATTGGAGTTTGAATTCTTGCACTGATTACTTTCAGCCAGCTCAAAATTGCTTTAAGGTGAAAGGATGTAAAACAGAAAAGAGGTTAATTTATAGATCTTCTAATACTTATTTAAATGTATGTGTACAAGTAATTGCTTGTTTCAGCATAAAATTTTGAATTATTGGCTTTTTTAAAAAAAGAAGATTTCTTTCTTCCTTCTTCCCTTTAGCAAAGTAATCTTTCCATTACCTTTTCATAGAAAAACACTCTGGAAGAAACCCTTCAACAACTGCTTCAGTATCTAAAACACATTGCTGTTCAGTTGGGGAAAATTTCAAATCCTTTGATGCGGCAGAAAATACGGCTGCATTCTCTTGTTCTACTTGTTGCTGTAATCATTGGATAAACAACAAAAATTTGACAACAAGTATAATGCAATTGCACAGAAGTTAAATAATAAGCGTATGGTAAAGCCAAAATAGAATATTACCTGAGTGTCTGATTTCTGCTTATTTGCTTGCTGTTCTCTCACCACTTTTTCCATTTCTTCAATCTTTCTCTGCAACTCAGCTTTTTTCTGTGCTAAAGCCTGCAGTTCTTTTATATGAAAGAAAAACAAGATATAAACGTCAAAGCAAAAAGCTGTAGCAAAATGCTAGAGATTTCATAAAAAAAACCCCTGCTTTAACTCCTATGTAATATATAACTCCAGCTATTCAGCATTGTAACACTAACAACATTCTCTAGTTCTTTAAAAGAGAAACTTAGAACCAGGCTGCCATTTATAATAGCAGTGCTGTGTGTACCCCATTCTAAAGCATAATTAAAATAAACATATGACTCCTATGCCACAAAATTGTTGTGTAGAATCAATACAGAAAAGGATTTGCAAACAAGCACAAATATTCTGGAATAAAAGAAAATAGTTTTTGTGTATTTTTTAAAATCTTCCTTTACTTCTTTTGTTTAGAAAAAGATGACTTGGGCAGATTAAGGCATGTCTTGCCACTTATATTTAAGGGTTCATTAGAAAATTAAAATTGTAGCATTCTTATCCCAGTTTAAGAAAAATCTCTACTGTGGGGTAGAGGAAGAGTACCTTTAAAAAAAAATACAGGTCATATTACAATGGCTGGACAGAGATGGTTTCAGATGTAGAATAACCCAAAGGTGCTTTTCAAACCTCTTTCAACCATATGATGCTAAATATAGCAACCTTTGGAAATTATCAATGCATTCCCCTCAAAACTCTTAAAATACCGACATTTAGCAATTCTGGACGTTTCTTTGTAGTTTTTGGATCAAATACCTTCCCTTCTCTTTTTTCTGTAGATTTCATCTCTAATCTCTTCAAAGGAGAACTCCTCTACTCCAGCATAGACTCTCTCTTTACAATACATGGGCTGTTCTTTCTTTTCCTGACCCTCTTGATTATGGCTTTGCACACGATGTAGTGGATCCTCCTCTTTTCCAGGTTTTCGGGCACTTAATACACAGTTAATGCTGGACTCTATTTTATGAGGAGTCCTGAAAGAAATATGGAACAAAGAGAGGATGGACCAAGTACAAATAATCAAGGAATTAGGAAGACTAATTTGTCATAAAAGAAAAGGTACATAAAAAAGCCTTCAGTCTCTAATGAAAAACAATTGTTACAAAAATGTAAGATAAATTACATGTTATTTTTTCCCAGAAAAATAAAAGTAACAACAAGCAGATTTGGAGGAGATGGTGGAGGGAACGTAGGTGTAATTTACAAACTGGCTTCCACTTTGAAAACCTATGCTCCAAATCTGAGCAAACTTAACTTCACCATAATTCCAGTTATCATTACATTTGGAGTTTTTAAAAAATCTCTCCCATTTATTCCAAAGGTAAAGAAAACACATGTGAAAAAAAATGGAGTTGACATAAACTGATGCTTCACAAGAAAACAGGGAAGGCCTTGATTTTAAAAAGGCCTGCTTTTGCATGTCCTCTGAAATTATGATTTTTGTCCCCATAAAGCTGCCACTAATTGTAGTTTGTATGGAGGGAAATTTCTGCAACTATATACCAATATCTTCCACAGAAGAGGTGTTCAAACTTTTTAGGACTGCATTTCCCCCACACCTATTCCTCAGCTTGTAACAAGGAAGAGTTATTGATGTTCTATACTATTGCCCATATTTGCCAATAAAAATATTCAGAGCACCCAACTGATTTTATATTATGGGTACAACTATAGGCCAAATTTTCCAATAGGAAATTTGTTTTGCTATTTATAACTACTGATTTTTCAAGCAATTAAAACTTCAAACAGTATTATTCATATAGAATTTTAACACAATCATACTGATTCTTTCCCAGATGAGTACTACTTTATTCAGCAAATAATATATCCAGATAAACATACAACAGTAATTCTCAGCAGTACAAATAATCAGAAAGATTATTAATGCAGTAGAATAGCTAGGAACAAAACTAACCCACTAAAATGTTTTTTAAACTGTCTATCATTCCTTATAAGCAGTTCCACAAAAGACACATACAAATGGTAACAGCTCACTACTGAAGGAGTCAGTTACATCTCATAAGATAAGTAAATATTTATTGCAAATTGCTCTATTCCTAACTGTTTCAGGGCAAAATTACATTCACTGGTTTTTTAGTTTCATTCATGGAGGCTGGAAGAAAAAGTATTAAAATATCTAGGCAATTTATTCTTTGACGTAGAACTTGGAAGACGATTTTTGTTCTTTGGAATTACACAAAATAAAATAGTCTTCTCAAAGGAAGACAGTTCCCATATGGATTACTTTATTCTCATATTTCTTGAGTAAAATGACCGAATAGCAGAACCCATTAGAGCAGATTTATAAGAGTACTTTTTCCCCTTACTCAGTTATTTAACAGTCTATGGCTGAAATCTTACATGGCCTGCTGCTGTGCAGTCTCTTCAACATATGGAGTAAAGCTGGGGGTTGCAGCAGAAACCATGACACTGGAATCCGTATTGGTTCGAGGACGCTAAAACAAAAGAAAACAATTTTTATTTTAATACATCAAATGATGGTCCATGTTTGATTTGTAGATACTTTATCTACAGTCTGATTAATAGACAGTTGCTGTAAGCAAAGCAAAAATGTACTTATGTCACATCTGAAAAGTAATACAAATAAGCAGAAAACATTCATAATACCTTGAAAATTTGTGAAGCCTAAATCTAGTTAAGGGGAGAAGGTTTAGAAGAAACCTTTATAAAGTCAGTGCCAAGATCACAATGAATCCTTAATAATAGGTTGCTTTTTCCCCCTGAAAAATACATCAAGTTGTTTATATTGACACACTATGTATTTCAACAGCATTAAGCAGATTTCCTACTTCTTACCCTGCCTGTGGTCCAAGGACCTGCTTTCAATTCATTCTCCTTTGATTTTGCTGGTGGAGGAGCAACCCAAGGCTGTGGTGTAAGTACTGGAAAATCAGGTGTAGAATCTGCAACTTTGTTTTCATCAAACACAGAAAAAGCGGGACGAACTGATGCTTGCTGAGATGGTGGGTATTGTAATCTCTGTCCTTGGCTTGGGACTGCAACACATCATTGCATAATTAAGTATCAATGTTTCATAAAAATTTGGCAAATGATAATAGCATAATAACAACTTACCTTTTACAGCATTTCCTACACGGCTAATTGGGGCTTTTATGATTTTCTTTCCTCTCCCCTTCAGTTCTGCCAGTGTGGTTCTCTGTGGTTCAGAAACAGTACTGTCCAACTGCTCCTCAACATCACAATTATTTTCTAGCTCTTCCAAAACCTGTCGAGACACACGGGCTTGGAACTCCCTACAAACAGAAATAGCAAGACTTCAGCTATCATTCCTGCCTTTTTGCTTCCTAATGAAGCAGAGTGTCTGAATCCAAAATAATCCGTGTAAGGAGATTTTTTTTTTTTTTGCAATGAAGTACCTCCACTAAATTCTTCCCAGTGCAGCCATGTAATTATCATTCCTATCCAAAGTCTGGTAGCATTTTGGTGAACTAATTAAAATGCATAAACTTTGTGAGCTGCAGCTCACTGCATCAGGGGCATATTGTGTGATTAAATTGGGTCGAAATTTTGGAGGGGAGGAAGAGAGGTTGATTCTGTAGTAGCAGGTGACACGTAAAACAGATTACAAATACTTTACCAATTAACTATTTCAATGGGCTAAGAGAAATTGTATTCAATTAATTTTCTGTAAAGTGAAGCAATCATCTCTCAATTTTCATCAATTACCTGTGGTGGGACAATAATTTATCCAAAGGCTCTGCTTTACAAAGGATCCCTTCCTGGAATATCATATCAGCTTTCTTGTAATTCTCTCTTGTCTCCAGTTCTTCTGCCCAAGTAATGTAAAGCTGTGCTAGTGAAGTGCCTATCGCCTGGCTATGCAGGTAGCTGTAAAGATCCAAAGGTTCACTGCAACAGTGCCCCTAAAAAATCGACAAGAAAAAAATGTTCATATTATAAACTATTTTTCAAAGAGGAACTCAGAATTCAGTAACTTGCAACTCCATATAGCTCTACATCAAGTCCTTATACCTGCAGAAAAAACAGACATTACAATAATTCAGAAAACTATTCAGAAAGATGTTTTCTAATAGATGCAGACCAAAACATTTTTACTCTGAGAAGTGGTTTCAGGTGATAATGGGGCAGGAGCATGAAACAAAGCTAAGAGGTTTATTTGGCTATGGAACATGCAAAAAGAAAAGAAGGACTGGGAAAATCAGAGATCAGAGTTGATGGAAGATGCCTTGCTGAGACATTGATGGCTGAGGTAAAGAACAGTGGAGGGGCACACAAGATATACAGAGGATGGAATTGGGGAGTGACATGTCACCACGTTGCTCTACTCAGGTCATACACATCCTCCAATCTTGTTTTGGCTCAAACCCAGTACACCAAAATTCTGAATTTTGATTCTATTGAATCATGCCTGATCTGAAATGGTTTGGCACAATTTTCTGAACATGAAGGTTTCATACTTAAAATATATTTCTCGTTTGAACATATTCTCACTGAAGTGAAACGGAATCCCTGTCTTAATGAATAGCCAAAAATTAAGTTTTCCTTCTGTAAAATCTTTAAATTTGAGTTTTCTGCCCCCTAGATTTGTCTTTATTTTGGGGCTTGGATTCCAGGATAATAGATGCATTACCATGCATTTCTGCATCCTGCTTGTGTTTTCTCAGTTTACAAGGATTGAAACAGATGAACAAATGAATTACTAAGTAGTAGATACAGACATGGGGTCCATTTTAGTTGCCTTGAAATATTATCTAGCAAAGGTATTTCTGTTCTTTAGAAACACTCCTTACTATTCAGGCCAAGTAATCATTTTTTTCTTACTTCATTTTAACTACTTGTCTAACCATGTTATCTATTTTATGTCGTTCTAAACTAATATCATGACACTGAGAATTAAGTATGTGGTCAAGTTAATTAGGGAATGTGGTTGATTACCTTTCCTTTTGTGCTTATTACATCTAATAAGGATGGAATTTCTGACTACACCCGGACTTATAAATTTATTGTCTATTTTAGTCTTAAAAGTTTAACATTGTAATCCACTTTAATACATCTCCTCTCTGGCTAAACTCCTTCAGTAGATTGTTAACCAATTTCAGATACGTTTGAATACAACTCATACAGCTAAATCAATTCTAGTCAGGCATCAGGCTTATTTTGGGACAAAACAATATTGTGTTGGTGATTTACTGAGAAATGGTCAGGGAAAGCACTGATCCAATGGTTTGTGATCTTTTGATTAAAAAGAAAATCTGTTAACATATGTATACATATGCTCAGTTTAGATTTAATCTGATCTTTTAAAACGTTTGTTGTAATGCTGTGATTTTGTTAAGGGGAGAAGATTAAAAAATAAATAAATAAAGTTTGCCAATGAACTGGGCACAAAATAATATAGTATTACTCACAAATTTAAGCCAAAGGCTAAGATAACGGGGATCTTGGTAATATCTCTGCTGTTCATTCAACGCTTGAATAGCTCTCTCCAAAACAGCAGAAAGATTGCCCTCTTTACCTCCTTGAGGAAACGTCTGTTCTGTCCATTTGATGTACCTAGTGATATTAAAAATAATTATTAACACAAGGGAAAAAAGAGTAACTAGATTTGAAAATTATGTTTTTTCATATTTCATTTACAAAAGTTAAGCATACCTGTCCCAGACGTCCAATGGATCATCCCCACAGTAAAAGCGAATTTCAGATTCAAATGCCCTGAAATTATAATCAAATGTATACCTTTTACATTATCTATTTTTTTACATTACATATTATTTTAATTGTTGATTTTTCTAATAATGCTGTGTTGATTTATTGTAACCTGCTGTCTAGATATTGTAAATAGATGTCTAAAGAGCTAGAAAAATTATTTTCAAATTAAAATAGCATGCAAATTTCAGATTTTCAGGAAACAGGGTGTATATTTGATATGCTATAAACTGGAAAATTCCTACCAAGAATACAGTAATGGTAAATGAGAAGTATAGTTGTACATGCTTAAAAATTATTATTAATTAAAATTATTAATTATTATTAATTAATTATTATTGAAATTACACCCAATTTAAACTTTAAATACAGAGAAAAACAAACCTACTAGACACCATATATATGTCCAGAATTGTTTAATCATGAAATATATATTCAGAGCAGGAACCATATTAAACACCCAGCTATTCTATTTGTATGTAAAATAAAACCATGTCTTATTTTAAAGCAAGAATTGTAAATGGGATGCATACAGGAATGAGAGAAATGACTGTCCCGCTCACCTCTTTTGCTGCTGAATAACTGTGTGAGTAGAAACATCTTGCTGAGCCAAAACTCCTTGCAAAGTAGTCATTATTCGCCCCTGCCTCAGAGGCTGCACATTTTCTTTGCTCAATTCCCATTCATTCCCATCCGAAGCCATGGTAATTTGTATTGGCCTATTATTAGACAGATCCAAAGGTAAGTGCTGAAAGATGGGCAATCATAACATATGTAAAAACAAACGGGGGGTGGGGGGAGTGAAAGATAGCCTGTTCAGAGTTTTATAACTATTATTACACCAGAAATCCTGACATCGCTTTTACAAATGACTCCTCTTTGGGAGAAAACTCCATTTCTTAAAAAAAATAACTTTACATAAATTGTATATATGTATGTATGCACGTTGTAACTTTACTCAAGGATTAAAAGAGCGCTGGTATAAGGGTCTAAATGGTTTTAGATTCTCCGGTTTCACGTGTTCCTGTGAACTATTGCTGCAATTAATTCAGTATTTCTTTCCAAGAAGCTAACTTCGTAATGAAAGCAGCGCAAATGCTGCACGAAGCGGAGAGAGATCATTTTAATTCTCTTCCTCCCCCCGCGGAAACCCCACCATTATAACACACAGGCAAACACGCGCATCTCTCCTTCACCTGTTTTGGCTCAACACAACCCAGGACAGAGCCTCCAAACGTTCATTCGCCACAGCCGGAACGCATTGACCAAATTCCCCAAGCCTGCTCGGTCCCTTCCTCCACCGTCGGCGTTCAAATAATAACCGCCACCAACAGCAGCAACTCCTTCGGTCTCATTGGCTCCTTCCTTAACGTTGTCGTCTCTGATTGGACAGGACATGAAAATAGACAGGCTTCCGCCGGCTGGCGTAGAACGTGGTGGACTTAACTCTCCGTGGGCGGGGCGGCGCTTTCTTAAGGCTCGGACCGCTGTAATTAATTCACGTCCCGCTAGGCGGCGATAAGACTATGATGGAATAAATGGAGATTTTATTTGTAGACGCACTTTTTCCCAGGTGGCCAAGGAATCGCAGATTTCGGCCATACAAATAAACGGCTCTCCTATATTTATCCTCCCTTGTCTAAATTGTGGGGTTCCGTCAGTTTGCTAGGAGGAGGTAAATAGATAGACGCTATTACTACACTATGGCTCAGTCAGACCCTGCAACGCATGGTCGCCCAGCTTTAATCCAGTGATGAAATCCAATTTTTTTTTACTACCGGTTCGGTGGGCGTGGCAGGGGAAGGATACTGCAAAATCTTCATTCCCACCCGCTCTGGGGCCAGCCAGAGGTGGTATTTGCTGATTCTCCAAATTACTCAAAATTTCCGCTACAGGTTCTCAGAACCTGCTGAATTTAACCCCTGATTCTATGCGTATCTTTAAAAAAATGCAAAGGAGAATATTAATCATTTGCAAAAACTTTGGAATTAAAAGTTATATATTGAAGAAAGTTAGCACTCATCCCTCTTAGAAGAATGAAATAATCTAGGAAATATTAAAAAGGCAGAATATTATAGTTCCCTAGATGAGGAAAGGAGAAACATTGGAGAGAAATATTTATATTATATGTGTTTTAATTTGGTTGTTCACCGCCCTGAGTCCCCCCGGGGAGAAGGGCGGTACATAAATTGAAATAATAAATAAAAAGACAAATCAGCTTCCTGCAGGTCCCTGTCCCCCACGTCAGCTCCAGGGTGATGGGATTAAGACATGGCCCTCAAGACATGATAGTAATGTGGGTCAGGATAGATGATCTTTGGATACCTTTATATATTCTTTATAAAATATATTCTAAAAGCAACTATATTCTGAAGACGAGAAATATGTGCAGCTGCAGAGAATACAAAAGCCAAGATACAATTTCCTTTGATGCTCTAACGAGGCCCCCATGGCCTGTCAGAAGAAAGGAGCATCCCTAACTTGTCAGAAGACAGATGGCTAAAGGTGGTTAGGTCATGGGCATCCACATGGGCTAAAACTTGTCCTTCAACAAGAAGAAATTTGTACTTCAGCCAAAATACAAGAAGAATTATGAAAACTTTAATAATTAGGAAAATGACAATTAAAAATGACAAATGTATGTTAACCATATATGGAAAAGTTGCTGTGTTAGCAGAATCCTTTGTTTAGAAAAGTATATAATGTGTCATACAAGCATGGAGACTTTACTCTAAGCCAAGATTGGAACCTGGCTTACGAGTCTTTGCGCAAATAAACTCTCTCTCTGATTGACCCAGGAATGTTGCTTGGTCACTTCATTCCATAACAATTCTGGCACCGCAGAGGCGACTACAGTGACGGCTGCCCTAGTGGGATCGGCTCCTTCCCAAACGGAACATCCATTAAGCCGGCTACAAGGACTCAATTGCAGTCTCAGGAATCTTCCGGTGAGGAGGTGCCGTAAACCCACCAGCGAAACAGACCAGTCAAGGACCCACAAAGGTCAATCAGACAGAGACCCCAACAGAAAAAATTTCAAAAAGAAAAGCAAGCCTGCAGGTAAGTATAAATCAGGGAATTTTAGTTTCTTTTAACAAGGGTGCCCACTATTAACTAGTGGATGAGGGGGTTTGATCAACTTCCTGGAAGACAAGGAGTGGCCTAAGTCTTCAAGTCATGAGTTCGAGTCTCATGTTAGGACTGTGTAGTAGAGAACTTGAAAAAGTTAAAGTACACAGAATGAAAAGGAACTAAGAAACGAAAGGAAATTGTTTTATTGTTCTTCCCACAAGGGTTTAGCAGGTAATAAAAAAGTAAAGCCTGTCTAAAAGGGAAAACAAGTTGAATTGATTGCTTTGATGTGATTTCTGTTGAAAATTATTTTGTTTTGTTGATGTGCATTTATAATGATAGTGTGTAGAATTGAATAAGAATTGAATTAATTATGACATGTCTATTAATTGAACATCTTGACTTGGAGATGTGGGAAACAGAGAGTAGTTTGGGCCCACAATCATAATTATGATTTAACTGCTCTCTGAGTTCCCCCACTCCTTTAAGAATAAACTATAGGCTAGCCAAGGAAGTAAAATTAAAACAAACAACTTCCCTCCACAGATCTGGAAATGTTTAATGGTATGTTTGTGTATGTGTATGTATGTAGGCATTTCCAAACAAATATTTAGAAAAATGGAGCTCCTTTAACACATTTTAATGATTGGTTTAAGTGAGATTTCTGCATGAAGAGATTTGATTGCAGCATAAATGTGAGTGTGTATGTGAGGTGTCCTAAAAGCTCATAAGGAATGAATGATTCTGTGCCCTGTGAATGTCTGTGTGTTGTTGAACGGATGCTGAAGAGGCGAAAGGAGATGAGAATCCTATGCAGTTTAACCATTTTTTTTCCTCTCCCTGTATTCCGGACCCCCCCCCCCCCCCGCTTCCTTTGCAAAAAGCAGAAAAGGGTGGGCTGCGGGCTTTTGTTCTTTTCACCATTTTTTTCTCTCTGCTGAACCAGCCTGAGAAAGGCGGGGTAAGACTATCTGATACCTGCCTTTGTAGCTTCACTGTTTTTGACTCGGAATACAGTTTCTTTAAGGGAGTATGGCTTCTCCGCTTGCTTTTAAAAACTTTTTCCTTTTCTCTTAATCTGTCTGAGAAGGGAGGGCTAGTGGGGGATCGGCTGCAGCCTCTCACTCTCTCTCCCCCCACCCCTCTCTCTCACTGTTTCATTTGCATATAAAAGCTTTTCTTTTCTGCTCTGAAAACAATTTTGATTTTATTTTTCTGCTAATTCTTGAGGTTTCAAATATTTAATTAAACCTATATAAAAGAAATGACTTTAAAAAAATTTTCTGAATCTGACTTGCATTTTATTAAAAAGCAGAGACTGACCCTAAAGTTTGATACAAATATGCTTCAGAGCATTGATCTAAAATACTTCATTTAAATTGTTTTACTTTTGCAGCTATTCTCCTTACAATATAGGAAGTTAAGAAAGTTGGGAAGGGAGGCAAAGCCTTTCCTTTCTGAGGTTCAAAAGCTCCCGGCTAGGAAATTGCTTCAACGTGGTTGGGAAGCAGAAGTAGTTTTATTGTTTATAGGAAGGCAACATGACAAATGCAAGCACAGCTTTCTGAAGCTAGCCTGTTTGGACTGCAAGAGTAACCTTTTTATATCCTAAAATGTCTTTTGATTTTCTCTGTGACTCTTTAAAGTCTTTTGAAATTCCTTTGATTTGTGTGTGATTGTTTTGAAAATTCTAATTACTTTGATTTGTTTTCTTTTCCTTGTTGGGTATTTTTTTCTTTAAGGTGGGGGCTGGATCTCTGCCTGCGTTTTTTGCTTATTTCTTTTTGAGGAATTTCACTGCTCTTTTGTGTTTCCTATATTTTCCAACAAAGAGAGAAAGGAGGTTTTAGTGTAATCCAGAAAAGTTGTCTTTAAAGTTGGTTTGCATAGACTTGTGCGGACTTGGAAGCTAGAAATGGGAATTAGAGGGTGGAACCGATAAACAGAAAGATTTGGGATTTGTTTTTGGGATCATGTGGGACCTTCGGAAGGCAAAGAAAGGGTGCCCGATCCAAAGAAAGGAAGCGTAAGTGTACAATTTGATGGCAGAAGATGAAAGTCAGTACTAGTGGCGATGGGTGACTCCTTTTTGGATTACACAGAGAGCTCTTGATAAATTTAATACTAGGACCAACAGAAGAAAGTAGTATTTTTTTAAATTAACTGAAATCAAAATGAGTGAACAAAGCATTAGAATACACTTAATTAAGTGAAGGAAATAGAACATCATTCCTGATAGAATAGAAGAGGTGGCATTACAACCTCTACCTGAAATCAAGCAAGAACTAAGGAAATACTGAGGTTTGGGTTGATGGGAATACTGATCTTACCAAACCCCTGTATGCAAAATTAATTGAATCTGGACTTTGGAATTTGAAATGGGAGGGGCACAAAAAGAGGAAGCTTTGAAAATTTGAAACAAGCTTTAACCAAGGCTTCTATATTAAGTTTACCAAATTTGGAAAAGCCCTTCCATCTCTTTTAAACACAGTATATGGATTTGCACAAAAAGGTGTTGGCTTAGGACTGGACAGGACAAAAGAAACCCATGGCATTCCTGTCAAACATAATGGACCCAGTAATAAGGGGATGGCCAGTATGTATTCAAGCAATTGCTGCTACTGGTCCAATAAAGTGGGAAATTGACCTTTGGGGAAGCCCTTGTTGTGAGCACCCCATCTAATATATGAAGCAATTTTAATGCAGCAGCCTGACTTAATTTTAATTAGAGATCACAATTTGAATCCAGCACAGTTCTTAGCCAACACTAGATTAATGGATCAGTTTGGATTAAAACATTATTGTGCTAAAGTAATTGATTTACAAAAAAAGATAATAAAATAAAATAAATAAATAAAAATAAAACCAGATTTGGAGGTACACTCCCTGGAACAAGACAAAGCAATTTTTATTATAAATGGACACACTTTAGAGATCCTGGAAGCAAGGGGTTTGCCTCAAAATTGGTCTGCTCAAACTTGTGAAATGTATACACTAAATCAATCTCTATGCATCTTGGGAGGAAACATAAACAGATTCCAAGCATGCATTTGGGATAATGCATACATTTACCAAACTTTGGGTGAAATCATTGGGGATTCAAACTATTGTAAATGAACTTTTAAAAAATGTTATAATAATATTGGAATATACCTTTTAGCAAATTATAGACAAATGTTTAATTTGTGAAGAAAAGCGGCGAATAAACAAGCTGTCAGAAAACATCAAATGGGTGATCAGATGGGTGGAGATCACCAGCTTTAAAATCATTTCAATGTACTCAAATGGATTTTATAAAATTACCAAGAAGGGGGAGAGTACAATATTTATTGGTCATAGTGGACTGCCTCATAAGGGGGGTTAACGCCTTCCCTGCAGTAATGCTACAACAACAGAAGTGTCAAGAGTTTACTTAGATCCAACCTAGAAAGAAGATGTATTGTTGTTTGGTATAGCTTTCATGTCAGGAAGCATATGCATTGATTACCTGGAAACCAGAGACATAGTATTGAAACAACATGTATATAAACTGTCCAGATATTTTGAAGTTCTTAGGAAACAAGGACTCTTAGCCCAGATGCCACTTTTGGAGTTTCCAGACCACAACTTCCACCACGATGATTGAGTGTTGAGCCGGAGCTGGAAGGAAGTTAAACTCCAAGTGAACGGGCCCGTGCCAGCCCCACAGGAGTGGAAGGTGGAATATCACCAAGGAAATCTATTGACATTGCGAATCCAAAGGAACCAACTGACTGGCAAGCAGTAACCAGTGGCAATAGCGTTCTTCATCACCTGGACTATGTTTGTATTTTTCTTTTTAGGACTAAGTAGTTGCCTATGCTGTTTCCCAACTGCAGAGGACTGCAACTGATTAGATTCCATTGCAAATTCTCCCAGATGTGTTGGATTTTGTAATAGTGCCTTTTAAGACTTTAGAAAAAAGATCTTGGATCCATTGGACGAGATTGACACTTGCAGACCAGAGTGATCCGGTCACATACCAGGTAACAAACACTGACAAACCATTGGCACTAACATTCAAGAATACACCTTGCTAAGTCCTACCGGCAATGGACTCTCTACGCACGGTGGTGAACGTCTGCCTTGCTGAACCACTCCGGAAGCTGGTTCCCAGCGCACGGCTGAAGATCAGTAAGGATGAAGACAACCTTCACACTGTAGATATATCTTATTCATTGTAATGTAATGCATTCTTACACATGCTAATGTTAGAAATAGGTTGGGTGTGGGTGTGGATTGTATGGGTAGCTGCTCTCCTAGCCCTACTTTTACTCTTGTTTTACATATATAAGGATAGGTTTTGTGGTACACCTAGGATTTCCCTTTCTCCTGTTACTTCTCAATCATCACGTACCACTGACTCTATTCCTGACTAGTGAGTTTTACACCATAGGTGATCATGCTTTGTTTATGGCTTTGGACATTGTTTGCAATAGGACTCTCACATGACCATATCATGAACACTACTCCCCTAAGTAGTCACACTTTAGGTCAAGTACGCTCCCGTCAAAAACGCATTGTCTATGCACGGGGTCGTTACTTTAGACCTAAGGTGACTCCACAACCTAAGGTTCCGATATTAACATACCCTGCTCAGGGGGGGATAGATAAGGAAAATGGGCCTCTACAACAATTGCATAAAGCAGACTACATATCCAGAATCCTGGAATTAAGTCAAGAACTTGTTAATCAATATAATCCTACCCTAGATCAAAGATGTTGGTTATGTTTATCTGCTGGCCCTGCATCTTATCATGCTATGCCTGTTAAATCACAACTCTGGGTTAGAACAAAGGCTACAATTATCCTTGAAGGGGATAGCAGAGATAAGTACCTGTCTCACCGATACAAGGAGATTTTTATGAGGCATTCAAAAGACTGGGTAAAAGCCATTTTCCTATTGCAGGCCTAATAGCTACTTCATAGGAACACCTTTTCTATGTATAAAGAGAAGGCCAACCAGAAACTTGGTAGGCCTGTAGGATCCCTGACAAAAGAACAATGTCAGTCAAAAAAAAATATATACTTGGCCCTAAGATATATTTGATGGATATGAAATTAACAAAGGATATGTTTCCCTCTGCCCACCACCTATTTCGACAAAAGGTTACTGGTTTAACACCATCAGAAATGAGCTTTAAGAAAGGAAAGTGGGGAAGATGGAATATAACCTTTGAAAACTGTCCAAAACGATTTCAGCCTCCACGGTTTCCACTTTGGCTAAACTTTAAGATCAAATCAGGTTTATGTATCCTTTTTGAAGGACCAATTCTCAGATAAACAAAAGAACCCTTCATTAGAAATCCCATTGCAACCACTGGCAGGTGGCAGGGACTCTAGGGGTCTGGACTAATGAAGACCATCCTAAGAGTCATGCTTTCTCTATGAACATAGGAGTATGCATAGAAGAAAATGGAGTGTTCTTTTTGTGTGGAAAAGTGCACATTTATGTTTGCCAACAAACTGAACAAGAACATGTACATTTTCTTAAAATAGGTGTTGTCACTGGAGAACATACTATCCCTGTTCCCCTTATGGGACATGTTCAGAAGAGGGACTCAATATTGATCCCACTATTAGCAATCATGGGAATTGGAACTACACTTGGAACAGGTGTAGGTGGTCTGACACACTCTGTAATACAGTTTCAGCAATTGTCGGAAGAGCTTCAAGAGAGCTTGAACCAGATTGTTGGAACCTTGGTCAAAGTCCAAGATCAGACAGATTCCTTGGCAACAGTAATTTTACAAAACTGATGTGCCTTAGACCTCCTGACAGCTGAGAAAGGAAATCAGGTGTGGTCAAGGAAGGTGCTAATGAACTGCAGGATAGGGCTTCCAAAATAAGCCACAGAATACAGACAGCAGATATGTGGTTTTCTTGGTTGCCTGGATCCGGCAGGATAAAACAAATGTTATTTTTGTTAATATGTGCTGAAGCAGGTCTAGATTTTTATTTTCTTGTATAAATCCTTTAGAGGGTAAAGAACTGCAATCTGAAAAGAAGTTAGTTTTAATGAAAACTCTCATCGATCATCAGTTTAGCTCTAATGCCTTCGAAGAACATAAAGATTCTGAAACAGACCCATATGAGAACATGGGGCCTATAGAAAGGTGGAGAAAATCTCCCCAAGAATCAAGAGAGTAATAACAATCAAGTACTACTTATCCTTTACTTTTATTATTATATTTTGTTAGATTCTATATAAGGTAGATTTGTTTATTGGAACTTAGTATACAAATAATGGAAGTTTATATATTAAAAATATTAATAAACAAACTTCCACAGGGGGGGATAATGTGGGTCAGGATAGATGATCTTTGGATACCTTTATATATTCTTTATAAAATATATTCTAAAAGCAACTATATTCTGAAGACGAGAAATATGTGCAGCTGCAGAGAATACAAAAGCCAAGATACAATTTCCTTTGATGCTCTAACGAGGCCCCCATGGCCTGTCAGAAGAAAGGAGCATCCCTAACTTGTCAGAAGACAGATGGCTAAAGGTGGTTAGGTCATGGGCATCCACATGGGCTAAAACTTGTCCTTCAACAAGAAGAAATTTGTACTTCAGCCAAAATACAAGAAGAATTATGAAAACTTTAATAATTAGGAAAATGACAATTAAAAATGACAAATGTATGTTAACCATATATGGAAAAGTTGCTGTGTTAGCAGAATCCTTTGTTTAGAAAAGTATATAATGTGTCATACAAGCATGGAGACTTTACTCTAAGCCAAGATTGGAACCTGGCTTACGAGTCTTTGCGCAAATAAACTCTCTCTCTGATTGACCCAGGAATGTTGCTTGGTCACTTCATTCCATAACAATAGGATTAGCCCTCTACCCATCTAACAGCAGGGTTCACTGCACTGCGAAATCACCTAGGGACATTAGATCAGCCCACAGTTCAACCAGACATATCTCAGACAAACTCCTAGGATTTGCACATGACCGCTACAGCAACCAATGGGATACCTGCCCTTACACAGGAACAGGAAGCTCCAAGGCGGGGCCCATGAGAGGGTACAAAACTCTCCTTCTCTCTCTCTCTCCCTCCCTCCCACTCCCCTCCCCCTCTCCCCTGCCTTCCTCCCCCTTCCCCCCTGTGCTCAACTGCCCAGGACCTCAAACCATGTGGTCCTGTTCACCATTAAATCATCTTTCCCAGTGGTGGGTTGCCCTGGTTCGGACCAGTTCTATAGAATCGGTAGTAAAACCTGCGGGAGGCTCCGCCCACTGACCTGGACGTCATCAGAAGTGAACTGCGCATGCGGAATAGCGTGTGCAAGCAAAGCCCGCGCATGTGCGGGCACGATGCAGACTGGTAGTAAAGGTAAGTAGAACCCACCCCTGATCTTTCAGCCTCCATTTCCAGTGTCTTCCTCCCCACTTGGAACTGAACCCAGATGGACATTTCTTCCAACAATATGAACAAATGAATAAGGTCCTTAATATGTTTATGAAATTAAGATGAAACTATTTCTTTTACAAGAATGGGAAAATTGCTTGAAATGAAAAGTAAGATATTATTTTAATAAATATCTTGCTTCTTACCCTCAACCTTTGCAGGCAATCCAGAAGAATACCGAAAGCCGCTAAGAGATACAGATACAATTCGATTGAACAAAACATGACTTTATATGTTGTGCAATGCGTCCATAGAGACGTAATACTGAAATGTATATTAATATCTCATCAATAACATCACCAGTGTACTGGTTGTGCATGAATAAAATGCATAAGAAATGCTGAAGCTGGTGGATCAGGTAATGGAGCAAACATCTTTATTCTATTTTCTTTTATATTTTATAATTTGGCCAGTAGGGGCTGCTGTTAAGATATGGAACTTTTTAAAAAACCAGCTCTGTTCTGCAACTGAGGTACTGCAAGATCTTTTCTTGCTAAATAGTTGAATCCTGGTTTTAAAACTACAGTGCTTGTGTTACTTGGTATTTCTTACTGATATACTTATATACTTTCGTGAACACGTACCCTTACCACCATAGCTGATGTAAGTAGTATCAAAATGCAAATTTTTAAACTGAAATGCAATCATAGTAGCTTTTTATACATTGACCAAGAATGATTACCTCTCCATTTTATCTTTTTAACCATGGCTCCTGTTAAGTGATACATCTCTGGGAAGCTTTCCCATTCTGCAAATAGTTACTGTTACTTCTGTTACTGTACATTTGTTTAATTAATTGCTCATTTTGTTTCCAGACTGTAGAATTAGCCCAATGTGCTTAAGGTATGCATGAGTGCTTAAAAGGTGACAAGCCTCTGAAGGATGATTCTGTCAGTTTAATTTATTTATATGACTTAGGTACATGATCCCCTATTAATTGCAGCTATTGCTATCTAAGTGTGACTTAATGTAATGTTGTTTCCAGGCCTCTTTAACTGTGCCAATACTAGACTGTTACTGTAATTTAGATCTTAGCCTGTATCATCCTTCAATAATAAAATAGTAACATGAAGTCTTAAAAGATGAGTATTTATCTTAGACACAAAGAAACTGAAGTCTGGTCTTTCAGTTAGTCTGAAAGTCATCTGCAAGAAAACATTAAAAACTGTAGAATTTACAGTTAGTGAAGAACAAGATATATATGCCATCAAAACCTGAAACAAACAAAAAATAAAAACCCAATAAAGAAGAATTTGTTCATAGAGGATATTTGGAATGACACACCCACAAGTACCCCAAACCCACGTACATTACAACATTAATAATATTCCTTGTTACTTGGGGAGGAATTCTAATTTAACAGTAGCTAAGCAAGCATTTGGCTGATAAAATGATTGGGCAATCTGTGATACCTGAACTCCTTTTTGTAGTTCTGCAAAAAAATAATAATAATTAATCTAATAATCCATTGTTGGAACTTGTCTTTTTTTGCTACCTCAGCTTCATTTCATATTAAAGAGAGTGAAGAGTGGGTAGGATTTCCCCCACCCCACCCCCCACCCCATGAGATGGTGATATTCTGTAGGAAGAAAAGATAACACCCTGGTTCTTAAGATGCTTTGTACCTAGGATAGCATGTATATTGACAGTGTTTACCCATTGCACTAAATCATGATTTGTTAATATAGTTTGCATAATAACAATTGGCTTAGTTCTCATAATATGCTATTATAAAAGCCACAGCTAAACAATGGTAAGTATGTTCATATAGCAATCAAAGCCATAAGCAAATAAACTATATTATGACATAAATGTGTGAATCTTCTCTATCAAAAGGTTGGAAAGTATGTTCTAAGAAAGTAATCCTGTTTTCGAATGTATGTTTATATCTTTGGTTTCCACTCCATATCACGTTGAGTGTCAAGCTGCACAGTTTTATAAGTACAGTATTTTTCAGAGTATTAGACACACCTACCTTTTTTGGGGAGGAAAACAAGAAAAAAAAAATCTGCCTCTACCTCTGCATCCCAGCAATTTGCCTCATTGCAGCAAACAGACTGCTTTAGTTTCATTTTTGTTTTCAGCACAGCCTGATTAGCACAAGAAAAAAAAATCTGCCTGCCAGCAATTTGCTTCCTTACAGCAAGCAGCGGAGGCCTGCATGGCAATAGGCAATGGCAATCCCTGCAGCCTGAAACAGCTGAGGGTTGGTAGACCGATCCAACCGACAATCAACTGCTTGTGCTAATCAGGTTGTGCTGAAGCTGAAACAGGCTGTTTGCCTCTTGCTGCAAGGAGGTAAATTGCTGGGAGGCAGAGACCAAAGAGTGAGGGGCAGCGGGTGGGCAGGGCTACATTCGGTGTATAAGACGCACCCAAAATTTCACCCTCTTTGGGGGGGGGGAGTGCATCTTATATTCTGAAAAATACATTAGTTAGTTTTTAGGTAAGTTATGTGTCATACAGATGAGTGATCAACGGATGATTATATGCACATATACTTACCATCTTGATTTGCTTTTAGTAATAAACATGCAGCTTTTCTAAAAATGTACCTATAATCCTTTTGAACCTGTCTATCCATCCTACTAGTTATCTGTTCTCAACCATGCCAAGTATATTAATTTTTCTAATCCAGTCTCTAACATCACAGACCCAGGGTATATTAATTTCTACTTGCTGATCATTATTTCAGTGCCAGAGTCAGCTTTTATTTGTTTGATATCTGGTTGATTTTTCTTAAGTGCCCCATATCATTTGTAACCAATCTCTTGCTGGTCACATCTACCCGACCCACTAGAGTGGGGAGGCAAGGAATTTTGTGGGTTACGTCCAGAGATGGGTTTCAGCAGGTTCTGATCAGTTCTGGAGAACCAGTAGCGGGAATTTTGAGTAGTTTGGAGAACCGGTAAATACCACCTCTGACTGGCCCCGCCCCCATCTGTTCTCTGCCTCCCGAGTCCCAGTTGATCAGGAGGAAAAGGGGATTTTGCAGTAACCGTCCCCTGGAGTGGGGAGGGAATGGAGATTTTACAGTATCCTTCCCCTGCCATGCCCACCAAACCACACCCACAGAACTGGTAGTAAAAAAAATTGAAACCCACCACTGGTCCCATCCCTTAAGGAGATATATCTGGTAGCATCCAGAAGAAGGGCCTTCCCTGTGGTCGCTTCTTCTCTCTGGAACAGCATCCCCCAGGAGATTAGACTGGCCCCCACTCTAACACTCTTTCAGAAGGCCCTGAAGATGTAGTTCTGCCGGCAGGCCTGGGGAACCCAGAGTGGGATGGAGCACATTAAGTGCATTATACTCTAGTATGAATGTGTGTTGTTGCCTGGGTGGGGGGTTATTATTTTATTATTTTTCTTTTTATTCTTTTTATTTCTTTTAAATGGTGTTTTTTTATCCTTGTAAGCTGCCTTGAGTCGCCATATGCGAGTAGCAATAGCAATAGCATAGACTTATATACTGCTTTTCAGTGCTTTACAGCCCTCTCTAAGCGGTTTACAAAATCAGCATATTGCCCCCAACAATTTGGGTCCTCATTTTACCCACCTCGGTAGGATGGAAGGCTGAGTCAACCTTGAGCCTGGTGAGATTTGAACTGCCAAATTGCAGTCAGCTGGCAGTCAGCAGAAGTAGCCTGCAATACTGTACTCTAACCACTGCACTACCCCAGCTCATAAAGTAGGCAGCAATATAAATTTTCTAAATAAATAAATAAACCAGTATTTATTTAGTAGAATATTTCAGTATTCTACTTTTCGCAGGCATGGAATATCACTGGAAAGGCAGTATTTTAACAATCCTGATCTTTCTTATCACTGAAATATCTTCATTTCTCTAGCACGTCAATTTTTAAAAGTAGAAAACAATGCCTACAATCTTAACTTGTTCACTGAAAGCTGTATATTTGCTATATGATATTATATATATATTTGGATTCTTAATACTTTTTTTAAAAATTAGATTTATATGCCGTCCTTCTCCAGAGACTCAGGGTGGCTTACAATGCGTTAAGCAATAGCCTTCATACTTTTGTATATTTATACAAAGTCAGCTTATTGCCCCCACAAACTGGGTCCTCAATTTACCTACCTTAGAAAGGATGGAAGGCTGAGTCAATCTTGAGTCTCGAACTTTGCATAATTGCAGACAGCTGGGTGTTAATAACAGGCTATCTAGCCTGTCGATTTTTTCACTTTCCATTTTTACTTTCATAATGAACTCTTCTAAATTATTTCATCTTCAACTGATGAAGCAATATCTCCAACTGTATGATTGATTTTGCTCTTGATTCCTGATATCAACTCTTCCCTTGATGTAAACTCCAATTCAGTATATATTTTCTTGGGAGTAACTTTTGTTAAACAAAATACCCATTGTTTATTTCTGAATAAAAATTATAAGGTTGTGCTCCAGAGTAGCAAGAACCCAAATTGCTCTAAGGTTTTGAAGGATTATCTTAAAACACAAACTTTAAAAAAAATCCTGGCAAAAGAAATTGTTTTGGAAATAGATGATGTTCCCATTGCTACACTGATATAAATAGGGAGATAATTGACTCTGACCTTCCATCCATCAACACTGGTGTCTATCAAGAGTACCTTTTCTATATGTCCTGGCTTCCCAAGAGATCACACAGCTCCATTCTTTGTTCTCTATTCAATGTTGGGATGAGATGCTTTATCTGTGATCGGGGGAGTTAATTACATGGACAATATGCCTGCAATGTAAATAACATCTGCTGGATCAGCAACTGAATATCATCAGTAATAAATGGACCAGGATGTTTATATAGTCATAGATCACTACGACTATATAATGACTTATGACCATAGCGATTACAGATAATGGTATGGACATAATATAGGGCATACACTCTTGTTGCCTGAAACACAAGATTCTATAATGTTTGCATGGAATGCATATGGATGAATCAAAGATACCCACTAGGATCTTCTTTCTTTAAATGGAGTAGACAGCTATTCTAATTCTAATTAGGAAGCCATTATTTGCTGGGGTAAACAATACTTCAACATATAAGCCTCTTCCAAGAGGGTTGTCGACTTTATGTAATTTCTGTTAAGGTGGTCAGGTACCACTCAGCACAGCACGCAGTGGCTAGATGAGATGAGATTTTAAAAGGCCAAGATCAAATGGCTGGTTTTTGTTACTGGTTTCTAGACAGCTGAGACAGAGTTCTGATATAACTGTGATGTGCATCCTAGAAAGCTTTACAACTGACATTTGTCATTGAGAAGCCACTAAATAAACCATTTACTCCTTAAACAGCAGTGTGGTACAGATGCTGAAAGATCAGCTATCATCTTTTGACTGACATCACTAATTGCAATGATCTCTATCATTTGGGACTGCAGACTACTTACTATAATCTCTTCCATACAATCGTCTTTGAGAAAAGAAAATTACCACCACAGCGACTAAAGTAAGTTTATCATTTTCTTCTAGTTTATTTTATTTCAAGCTTCTGGCCAACAAAACCATGCTTCTTCTAACACTTATAAAGCAGGAACCCTTTTATTTTAAGGAAGTGATTAAATTGGTAAAATTACCTGGTAGCATATGGGCAATGGAGCAGGGGCAGGTTCCAAACCCCGTCACAAGTCTGCTTGTGTGCGCGCACACACTTGCACGCATGCATACATGCATGGCGCTTCTGCCAGTGGCTGCTGGTTCGCACTGGTACCAGTTCGCTTCTGCCAGTTGCTACCGGTAGCCAGTTGCTACCGGTTCACCCCAGATTGGGTGAACCGGTAGCGGCGGCGGGAGGCCCTGTCCACCGCCCGGATGCTTCTGCACAAAAGCGTCTGGGCAGGTGGGCGGAGCCTCCCGCTGCTGCTGGTGGTTCACCCAATCTGGGGCGAACTGGTAGCAACCCACCACTGCAATGGAGCATGGCTTTAATCACAAATTTATCACCTGCAATACGTAGAACCCTGAGTGTTTCCTCCCTAAAATTATTATCAATTATAAAAGTTAATAGGAAATGAGAACTTACCAAATAGATGGAAAGTTGTATTTAATTAATTGAAAAAAATTATATTCCTGCTTTGCTGATGATGAATTAATGGCTGTTAATCAATAAATCAATTAATTAAAACAAAAATAGCTTGGTCTTGCCTTACTGCTTTTTAAAAGTGTAGCAGTGGGCACAAACTGATCAGACAAGGACAACTGGATCATGAAAATGGTTGAGCTTAAAATGGTTTCACACAAACTATGACTGGTGCAAAAGAAACCAACAGGCTTTATGACTGATATAGTAAACTACCTATATAAACTACCTATATATGGCATATATGATATGCTATATATAGGTAGTTCTTGTGACCAAGATCCATGTCCCTGACTGGGTCTGAGAAACTCAACACTTTTCTTCAGAGGGCATTTTGCCAGTGGCATTAAAAAAAAGCTGTTCCCCCTTTTGAAAATACTCTTTCTGGATCCAGTAATTCTTCCCAATCTTCAATCTTTTCTCAGGATGGACTGGAGATACCATGAAGGTTTTTCCTTCTTCATACTGATGATTTGTAGTAAGAATGTGGATGGAGCAGAACAAGGTTAAACTCTAGTAAGAGCTTTCAAGCTTTTGTTAATGTATCGTGGTATTCCTGTACCTCCAGTGCTGTTTCTTGACAGGGAAGTGCTACTTCTGAAAAAGTGCTCTGTGACTTGGAGGTCCTCCTGAACTCATAACTTCTATCAGGATGAGACTGTGGCCCAAAGGACCTTTGCCCAGCTTTGGCCAGTGTGCCAGTTACAGTCTTAGCTAAGGTGTAAGAACTAGGCTAAGTGACATATGTTTTTGCCAGCATAAGACTATTACAATGATCAGTGGTGTATTAACCATTAAGCAAACTAAGCACGTGCTTAGGGGACCAGGCCCAAAGGGAGCACCACAAAGTTGAGAAAGAAAAAAAAAACCCCAATGAAGATTTGTACAGTATGTACAAAGGAGGGGGACACCAAGATTTGTCAGTGCTTAGGGCACCAGTAAGCCTTAATCCGCCACTGACAATGCTCCATACATGGAACTATAATGCAGTACTGCATTGGAAAATATTATCATTCCAGAGTAGATCAGTTTGAGTTCTGATCAGCAACACATCACATTTGTATTCTGTGCTCTACCCTGGTTTCTGTTTGCTTTCCAGGTACAATTTAAAGTGCTGGTTTTAACCTACAAAATCTTCCATGGCTTGGTACATAGGTTTCCAGGACTACATTCTCCAAATTCTTTTCTGTTGAATTTCCTGGTCAGTAAGATCATTCAAGAGACATTTCTACCATTATTTCAGATGTAGAAGAGCAGAGAGATGATCTTGCAGAAAATACGTTTCGACCATTAATAAAATCTGAGTTTAGCTCAGAAAAAAGAGAGCATGAGAAAGAAACTAAAGATTGTCCCACCTTGATTCTGCTTGGTATTAAGAGATAGGGAAGGGGGAACGCCTATATTAATAAAATAGAATTCTAGTATTTCTTCTGCTGCCTGTTTCCTGACCTAGCCTATCTTGAACGGCTGACACCACTTCTAAGAAGCTTCAAAATCTAATACCAGGTTTACTTCAGCTGGAACTGGCTATCATTCACACCAGGCTTATTCCCCTCCCCAACAACATTCAGGAAAATAATCAAATAATCAATCAACGCGGTTGTTATTTCTCCATAGTATATGTACCCATCAGGATTTCGTTGTTGCTGTTGTTTCATATCTTAAATCTCTTAAATATTCATATTCATATTAAATATGAATACTTTAATATTGTATTTTTTTACATCCTTTCACCATAGATACTTGTTGGTTCTGCTGTAAATAGAGTCAGTTTTGCTATAGAAGTAGTCCTCACTTGATGACCATTAAGTTGCAACAGCCACTGGATCCCCAAAGTTGCAGCCATTGCAGAACCCACGCAGTCACATGATTAAAATTTGGGCGCTTGGCAGCCTGTCTTCATTCACTCACAACCTCAGGAACACTTTAACTCCCTCCTACCTACTTATCTCCTCCCAGCCTGTCCTTTTGACCACCCTCACTCCACTGCGTCTGCTAATCCTACCATCCGGAGCTCCGCTTGCCTGCGGCCCTAATATTGGTAGCTGTCTTCTTCAATATTGGTTCACTGTCTTCTTCCTCCTGCTGCTAATGAGGCACATTTCACCTAGCCCTTTGTGAGGCAGTTAACTGGCGGTGCCAAGCTGCATGTGGCCTTGTCCAAATCTCACACGACTTTCTTATGAGGTTTTGAAGCCTTCCAAAACCTTGTGGGAACGTTGTATGTGATTTGGACAAGGTTATGTGTAATTTGAACGAGTGAGTGAACAGCAGAGCCAGCAGAGAACAGGTTGGTAGGGCCAGCAGGGGTCTATGGCCTCCTGGAAAACTAAACTAAAAAAGTGCAGGTCTGCTGGATAATCAGACAGGAGCAGCCATAGAAAAGCCATAGAAAAGGCGTGCTTCTGAGGTCCAGTTAGATGGCAAAATTTCAGAGAAGGGACCTGGAAGTGCTTACCTATCTGATCTGGTAAGAAGGTCAGACAATAAGGATCATTGCAATAGTTGTGAGTTACATTTCTTTAAATATTTCTTTTTCGGTATTTCTATAATATTGTTTGGGACAAAATGTGATAAAATTTGCAGCGCTAATAGCCTTGTGAGCAGTGACCATAGAAATGATCTCCCACAATAAAAGAAATAACTAAAAGAAGAATTAGATGCACAGATGTTATTCATAGAATTTATTAATTGTAAACGTGTCTGCAGAAAGGGCTTATTTCATGCTGGATATATATTTATTTGGGTTTACGTGGCACATGGAGCCAAAGCCAAAACAAATGCACACAACACATTATGGCTTAGCACAATATACAGGTAGTCTTCGACTTAATGACCACAACTGTGTCCAAAATTGCTGTTGCTAAGTAAGACAATTGTTAAGTAAGTTTTGCCCCATTTTATGACCTTTCTTGTCACAGTTGTTAAGTGAGTCACTGCAGTTCTTAAGTTAGTAACATGGTTGTTAAGCAAATCTGGCTTCTCGACTGACTTTGTCAGAAGGTTGCAAAATGTGATCACGTAGTCCTGGGACACTGCAACCGTCATAAATATGAACCAGTTGCCAAGTGTCTGAATTTTGGTCACATGACCATGGGGGTGCTGCAATGGTCATAAGTATGAAAAATGGTCATAAGTCACTTTTTCAGTGCCATTCTAACTTAAAATGGTCACTAAGCAGATAGTTGTAAGACAAGGACTACCTGTATCAGCTCAGTCATTTTTTAAAATCCCACCCTTATTATTTTCATAAATAACTCAAGGTGGCAAATTTATCTAATATTCTTTCTTCCTATTTTTGCACAACAACAACCCTGTGAGGTGGGTTGGCCTGAGAGACAGTGACTGGTCCAAAATCCCCCAAGCTGGCTTCCATGCCAGCACTAGAACTCAGACTCTCCTGGTTTCTACTCTGATGTTTTAACCACTAGACCAAACTGGCTGTAGATCTAGTTATAATGTCATATGTGTTTCTCAAAATGTCATTTGTGAGATGCTGGGTATGCAAACAGCAGTTCAGTTACTTTTCTTGAAAAGATATTCTATAGCAAAAACCACTGAACAATTATTTCATGAATTGTATCTTTAACTTCTCTCCTATTGGAATCTTGGCCTGGATTTTTCAAAGGCCAACTCTTGATTGCCCTAGCGATTACTGAACAATTGTTTTGTGAGTTTGTATTTAAACTTTGGACTTGTGCCTGGTTTTGAAATGCAATACGCTTGTGCACTGAATGCAGGTTCCTCCTTTCTTGATTTCCCTTTACTTCCCTCCCCCCCTTTCTCCCCTGCCTCCATCTCCGGTGTCACTATTCCTCAGCAGGCTGAGACTACAAAGCTTTGAGCCAACAACTTCTCTATTACTTCTCAGGTAACTCAGTTCTTCTGATCAGATGCAGTCTTAAGAAGCCTAATAATGTGGTGTGCATTCCAGATTCCACTTCAATAATTCACACTAGGATTGTACTTCAGTATCTTTCACTCAGATAACTCTTATCTTGCTTTACTTTCTTGCTTCTGTTTTAAATGATTTGCTGCACACCAAACATAGCAAAAGATTTTAAGAAGGATTTTGTTTCTCCTTCATTTTAGACATCAGTTGGATATGCTTCCTAACTATAAGTGCCTAACTTTAGCTAGGTATGCCAATAAATACGTTGCTATCTTCTCAAGGAGACCCAGTTTGGTGTAGTGGTTAAAATACCAGGCTAGAAACCAGGAGACTCTGAATTGTAGTCCCATCCTAGGCACAAAGCCAGCTCACTTTCTCTCAGTCTTAGGATGGTGGCCATGGCAAAAGATCTCTGAAAAATCTTGCCAATAAAGCTGCAAGATTTGTCCAGGCAGTTGCCAGGAGTCAACACTGACTCAAAGCATCCCTCTCCTCAAATAAATAAATAAATAAAATATATCATATAGTAGGTTGTCTGCTTCTCCAACATCAATAAAGCAGATGTAAAAGACTTCTGGAGGAGAGAATGTAATTCAGCACAATGCATGATAAAATTGAAGCCAACATTCCAGTTAGAATAGATGGTCCTGCCCCAGTAGCTAGGTCCCAAACATAAAGGGCTTTATAGAGTAAAAGCAGGACTTCAAATACCCTAAAGCAGCGGTGAAATGCTCCTGGTTTGGACCGGATCGCTCGACCCGGTAGCGATGGCAGCGGGTGGTTCAGAGAACTGGTAGCAAAAATCCCTGCCCTCCCCCCCATGCCCAGCTGAGCCGCATGATCATCAGAGGCTTTTTTTAAAAGCATTTTTTCTACTTCTCCCACCGAAAAAATGCTTTTAAAAGTAAAAAAAAAGCCTCTGATGATCACGCGGCTCAGCTGGGATCTCACAGGCTTTTCAAAGCATTTTTTTCTGCAACCTCTTCCGGGGAAGAGGTAGTTAAAAATATGCTTTGAAAAGACTCTGATGATCAGGCAACACAGCTGGGATCGTCAGAACCTTTTGAAAGCATTTTTTAAAACAATCAGGCAACTTAGCTGGGATCATCAGAGAGACTTTTAAAGCATTTTTTTTCTGCAACTTCTTCAGCGGAAGAGGTGGTTAAAAAAATGCTTTCAAAAGGTTCTGACATCCCAGCTGTGTTCCTGATCGGCAGAGGCTTTTCAAAGCATTTTTTTTTTTGCATTTGCAGAAAAAATGCTTTGAAAAGTTAAAATTAAAAAAAAAAAAGTTGACCACGCCCACCCAGTCACATTACCCCCCAGGCCACGCCCACAGAACCGGTAGTACCAAATTTTACATTTCACCCCTGCCCCAAAGCCAACTGACAGTCAGTGCAAAGCTATCTATCAAACTGGTATTATGAGCACTCAGGCTCCTGTATTTTGAACCAGTTGTAGTTTTCAAATGAACTTTATAGACAATGCCACAGAGAGAATACAATAGTCTAATCCGTAATCACTGGCTGTATTCACTATTGTCTGGCTTCCCACATTATAGTAAGCAGTAAAGAGTAATAGTATTGGAAGGAACCTTGGAAGTTTTCTGGTCCAACCTTCCTGCTGAAGCAGAAGACCCTAAACCATTCTGGTCAAATGGCTGACCAATCTTTTCTTAAAAAACTCCAGCCTCTGCAACCTCTGGAGACAACTGATTGTTCTCACTGTCGGGAAATTTCCCTTTAGTTCTAGGCTGGATCTCTCTGATAATTTTCCATTCTTGTTTTGCTTTCAGATGTTTTGGAGAATAAGCTGACCTCCTCCTCTCTGTGGCAGCCCCTCACATATTGGAAGTCTGCTATCAAGTCACCTCTAGTCCTTCTCTTTGTTAGACTAGACAATCTGCAATTGTTCATATGTTTTATCCTCCATTCCCCTAACCATCTTTGTTGCTCTTCTCTGTACTCTTTCTAGAGTCTCAACATCCTTTTGTATTGGGGTAATCAAAACTGGGTGCAGTATTCCAAGCGTTGCAGTATAAAGCTGTACTAACTCTTCATGTGATCTTGATACTATCCTGTTGATGCAGTCTAGGACGGCATTTGCTTTTTTTGGCAGCTGTAACATACTACTGGCTCATACTTAAGTGGTAATCCACTAGGACTCTACATCCCTCTCACACTTACTGAGGTTGAGCCATGCTTGGCTGTAAAGTATGGAATACAAATACAACATTAACTATGCACATATGGTGTTAATCCAACATCAGTCTATCAATATTATAGTTTGGTTTAACATGCAAGCCAGGTTATTGCCTGATAACCAACAGAACTTCAAGATGTCTGGTAGGCATTTTCCAGACTTACCTAGATATGCAAACTCCTAAATCATACATAAACCAGCAGTGATCTGTTTTGCAAATTTATGTTTCTTGTTGCTCTGGAAAACATTGTGGAAATTTCAGCTGGGGCAGAAAGCTGCCATTTGATCAGAATAGATTTGACCTACTTTAGGAAGCTTCTGGCTCATAAAAAGAGGGAGAAGTAAATCCTTTAATTTATATAAAGTACAGAGTCCTCCTTAGGAATGCTTTGTTTCCTATGGTCATCAATTCCATCTTGTTCAGGTTTAGCTGCAGTGTATTAGTGCGCTCAAATAATCATTGAGGCCAACAATCAACATTCCCAGTGTGATCATTAAAGAAAATTACCCTGGATAATCAAAATATACCGATGGTGCTTTATTCAAAAATTCTTAATGGCTGCATCCAAAGCAGCCTCAGATAAAAGAGTGTTCTAAAGAAGGATTTCTGTGATCCACAATGTCACGATTTTATCTAACTTAAATCAATTCTGTGTATATTAACTCCATTAATAAATTCTACTAGCACAGTTCACAGGATTCAGTCTTAAAGAACCAGGGGATTTTTCCTGTGTTTTAAAATGAAAACCCAGTAAATTTTGAATACGCATAAATCAAGTTAAAATATGTAAGTTGCCAATCAGCCGTAAGAAAACTTTTGATTACTCATTTCCAGTCATATATCTTATTGTGATTGGACTTAATTGCAATTTAATGCATACTATGTATCACTTCTGAATGAATATCTCATGCTGGTCACTCTGCGGTAGCAGATTATACTATAAAATCCACTCTTGACTGACATGTTATTTGTGCTCTCTCTCCCTCTCCCTCTCCCTCTCCCTCTCCCTCTCCCTCTCCCTCCCTCTCCCCTCTGACTAGCTTTGGAGTTGCTCTGGTTAGCACTGGATTGAGTCCAACAAAAGAGTAAAGCAGCATCAAAGGAAAACATCATGCAGATTTAATGGTGCACTAAGAAGAGTTAGCATAATAGATGAGAGCCAAGATCTCCCCATTCCCTCATTACCTTAATGAATAACTTTACTTATAGTATATAGAAATACATGTAAGTCAGATTGTGCTACCAGGTGTATACTGATGCAAAAGTACAGATGGAAAATCCTAACACAAGAGTTGCAGAAAAATCAAGATACATTAGCAGAATCCAAAATAGAGGCAAATAGAAGGTGACAAATTATATAATTGGTAATTTTCACAGTCAAAAGGACTTTGTGCCAAATTAATTTTCTGCATGGCTCAAAAGAACTAACACAAGGTATGGCATCTCCAGAATATACAGAATACAGAATAACAAAGTTAGAAGGGACATTGGAGGTCTTCTAGTCCAACCCTGTAATCTAAGCAGGAGACCCTAAACTATTCCAGACAAAGGGCTTTCTCTTCTTAAAAATCGCCAATGTTGGATCACCCACAACTTCTGAAGGCAAGCATTTTGACTGATTAATTGTTCTCACTGTCAGGAAATTTCTCCTTAGTTTTAGGTTGGATCTCTGATGGTTTTCCACTCACTACTTCTTGTCTTGCCTTCTTGCCTTACCCCACTCTTCTTTGTGTCAGACTTGTGAGTATTATTGGAAGATTGCTATTGTGTCATCTCTTTGGTCCTCTTTGTTAGACTAGAATACCTGGTTCCTGCAACTGTTCATCATATGTTTCAATCTCTTGATCCCTAATCATCTTTGATGCTCTTCTCTGTATTCTTTCTAGAGTCTCAACATCTTTTTTGTATCATGGTGACCAGAACTGGATGCAATATTTCAAGTGTGATCTTACCGATGCAGTATGTGAAGTTGGTACTATTCCTTTGTTGATGCAGCCTAGGACTGCATTTGTTTTTTTGGCAGCTGTAGCTACCTCTGGCTCATACTTAAGTTGTTGCCTATTAGGACTGTTAGATTCTTCTCACAGTTGCTCCTGTTGAGCTGGCTATCACCTATTCTATACCTATGCATTTGTTTTTTTCCCCTAAGAGTAAAGTTTACTTTTCTCATCACTGAATTGCATTTGGTTCGATAGGGTCCTATAACCAATGAATTTCACAACTCCCTCCATGCTGAATATAGTTTTATAGAACCTTTACATTTGGCCTATTAGGAAAATTTTTCCACCCTCAAGATCCTTATTTCAATTATTATAGTCCATATAATGAGAGAAAAAGAGGATGGTTTATGATTAGCAGCTGATCAGAGATGTAAATGTGTTCCTATCCTAAGGTTCTATACAACTGAAATTGCAAAAGTATTTTGGTCTTATGGGATGGATGATACACATCTCCAATAGTGCATGCCTTTTCAAAGATTTCCTCATTCTATGTTGCAATTGAGCTATAATCTATCCCCTGTGATCATTAAGGGTTTGTTTGAAGACTTAATTACTCTGTGTGTATATTTAAGAGAGTGGCAGATTGTGTGCTGGCATGTGGCCTATCCATAGATCTGTTTGTCAGCTTTAAGGTGCTCAAACAAGTAGGTCCCCACAAAAGAGGCAAGGGTGAAAAAAGATTAAATTAGAAACTTAGAAGTAGATGTTTTGCTTTATCCACAAGAATTATTAGGACACATCTAGAAGAATATTTTATAACAGTAAATGCATATATACATATATATATATTTTCTTACTTTTTCATAGGATTTATATGTATTTTTCTTTAGCCAGGGAATATACATGAGATGTTGGGTGTGGCTTACTGATGAAGGCTAAGGAGCCAGAAATAGATATATGTAAGTCTTCTAATGGGCAGCATAGGGCCTGCTGGCTGCCAGAAGGAAAAAAAGCCCAGAAACTAGTGGATGTGATTTCACTGAACTAGGGCTGCAGAAAAATCTTGGTTTATGTAGGAAAAACCTGGCTAAAGAAAAATACATACATACATACGTACATACATGTATGTATGTATGTATGTATGTAATATATATTAATTATAATAACATAGTATCTCTTTTAGCCAACTCTGGCCTAAATCCGTGGTTTTCAACTTGTGGTCCATGGATCCTGGGCGTCTATGAAGACTTGAAGAAATGTTATGATTTAAATCTTGAGTTAAGTCTTGGGGGTCTGTGGCCATGGTCTGTGGCCACAAAAGAAAAGGCCATGGTGAAAAAGTTTGAAAGCCCCTGACCTAAATAAATAGTACATATTGTTTTAGCTAGTTAATTCTCAGTGGTAAGTCCATCTACTTTAAGAACCAAATCTACTGTTTTATACCTTCTCATTTTCCTCCCCTCCCTGCAAATACTGCCAGTTAAAAATGTACAGCTGTAGTACAACCACAACAGGGATTGTAGCACAAAACCAAGGAGTGGAAGGATTTTCTTCTGACTCTAATTCTGGGAAAATCCTTCCTCCAGAATTTCATACTGGGAAAAGTGAAATAATCTACTTGGTGACAGAATGTCATTAGGAGTTTACAAACTTGGAACGTGTTCCATAACAGAACATTCAACATTTTGTGCTGCTAAATTGTCACTTTCATGTTATGGCTGCAAACCAACAAAGGACTACAGTATTGCTGCTTAACAACATGATCATTGCTAGTCACACTGAATGATGCAATGAATGCAACACATTACCTCATTGGCTGGGCCAGCCCAAAATTTCCTTGGAAATCTATAGTAACTCCTCACATTCTGCTTCTTGTTTTAGGACTAATATGAGCATTGTGTGTGGTGCTAAAGTAATATTTGCTTTAAAAAAAAACCCTTCACTACGGTTTTGAAAAAATCACTGAAAAAAAATCTAAATGCTTATTTAGAATTCAGCATCTGTTCTGGTGACTCTTGATATGGAATAGGGCAAAGCCTAGTCATCTCACAGCACACTAGTTTACCATATCTGTGTCACATGTATTTTGAAAAACAAATGTCTAAATATCTCAAAAGCCATTTTCCAGACCAAAATGCATTGAAGCCTCAAAATTCTAATCAGAAAAACAACAGGCCAACTCATTGTGGAAGTAATGAAGAGAAAGCCTCTTTGTGGAAGTAATGAAGAGAAAGATACGAGGGTGGAAACACATGGGGGCAATATCTAGCAGAGAATAGGAGGGATTTGCCTGCAATTTGGCAGTTCTGCCTGCAATTCGCCTGCAATTTGGCAGTACAAATCTCACCAGGTTTAAGGTTGACTAAGCCTTCTGTTATGTCCTTATAAGGACATCCGCCGGGGATTGGCTGAAGCATCCACCGGCGGGAGTTTTGAATCCCTGTCAAGGGGGCGGTGCGGCTGCCGGAGCGAATATAAGGAGAGCTCCGGCAGCGCCGCTCCAGTTCTGTTCCTGTTAATAAACGGTTACATGAACTCCGCTGGTCCCGTCTTCATTCCTGCGCCGATCTAACACTGGCGACGAAGGACTAAGAGGAATCGACCGCGTGGCACGATCACCATCACCACTGAAGAGATTCGCCGCCATTCTGCACGATGGCAACCCAGCAAGCGCTCTTCTCGTCCATTGCTCCATTCAATCCCGGACGGGAGAAATGGAGCTCATACATGATTCGGTTCCGCCAATTTCTCCGCGGAAACGGCCACAGCAATCTCGACGACGAAAGGAAGAGGGCCCTCTTCCTCGCCCACTGTGGATCCGAGGTCCTGGAGATGGCGGTGAACCTCGTCGCACCTCAGGACATCGAGGAGATGTCCTGGACAGACCTGCAAGCAGCTCTGCAAGAGCATTACGCGCCCACGGGCACCCCCATAGCGAACCGGTTCACTTTCCATCAGAGGAACCAACGCGAAGGGGAATCCATTAAAGACTTTGTTGCCGCACTCCGTCAAATCGCAGCCAACTGCGAGTTTGACCACGTAGATAATGCGTTGAGAGACCGCATCGTCTTTGGCATGAGGGATGCAGGCCTCCAAAAAAAATTCCTGAGTAGGAAACGCATCCTGCTCAAAGATGTGCTTGAGGAGGCCACCGCTGCCGAATCCTCGGAGCACGCGGCCGCGGAAATGCAAAAGGCGAAGGGGATCCACAAGATCCACCAGTCGATCCCCGAATCGTCTGAAGAATCCGCCACACCATCAGACTCGGACGGCGAGATGGCCGTCCACAAGGTCTCTCAGCCATATCGGCGGGAAAACCCGCAAAATGGCCGACGCGGGGAACGATGCGGCAGTTGCAGAGGCGACCACCCCAGGACATCCTGCAAATGGCGGGACGCGACCTGCCGCCGATGCCTGCGGAGGGGGCACATTGCAGAGGCATGCCGAGCCTCCGATCCAGCCCCTGAACCACCCAGACCACGGAACCGAGAGAATCGGCGCGACAATCAGAGGACATCCAAACGGTCCTCGCACCAACCCAGAGGCGACGGCTATGAAGAATCCCGGCATGGCGCGGTGAATCAGACCACCATAGCACACACCAGCAACAACAGCGCCACCAAATTCAACGTGACGCTGCTGGCCGAGGGCTCGCCCTGCACCATGGAGGTGGACACCGGGTCCGTTTTCACAATCATCGACTGGCAACAGCTGAAGAAATTCAAGCCGCAAATCTCCAAAAGCCAGCTCAAACCCCTGCAGTCCAGACTGGTGGATTTCAGCGGGAATCCAATCGACGTCATGGGCAGGACCACCCTCCACATCTCATTCAAGGACTTCGAGGGCCAGCTGCCAGTCACAATCGTGAGGAACAGCCGCCCGAACCTGCTGGGCATTGAATGGTTCCAGCCGCTGGGGCTTTCCATCGGAGGCATCCACCAGGTTAGGGTAGATGAACTCGACGCCATCATCGAAGAATTCAGCGAAGTCTTCGATGGTAAGCTGGGGAAGTACGTAGGGAAACCCATCTCCTTTAATCTGGATCAGGGTGTAACCCCCATTCGGCTCAAGCCCCGCCGGGTTCCTTTCGCCTTGAGGCCTAAAGTAGACGAGCAGCTAGATAAGCTGATCGCCCAAGGCGTTCTGGAACCGATCGATCATGCTTCATGGGAGACTCCCATTGTGACCCCAATGAAGCAGGATGGATCTGTGCGCATCTGCGCTGATTATAAGGTGACGATAAATAAGGCGTTGCAGCAGAGCGCATACCCTGTGCCAGTGGTGCAGCACCTCCTGCACTCACTAGGCAAAGGCACGATTTTCGCAAAACTGGACCTGGCCCAGGCTTACCAGCAACTGCCAGTGGATTCTAAAACGGCGGAGGCTCAAACCATTGTCACACACAGGGGGGCCTTTAAGTGCAACCGTCTCCAGTTTGGAGTCAGCGCCGCCCCGGGGATTTTTCAATCAATGATGGAACGCCTTCTCCAAGGCGTTCCAGGGGTAGTGCCTTACTTCGATGACGTGCTCATCTCCGGAGACTCGAAAGCACAACTTCTTGAGCGGCTGAGGCTTGTCCTGCAGCGGTTCAGGGAGAAGGGCTTGAGAGTGAGACGGGATAAGTGCATCATCGGGGTCCAGGAAGTCGAGTTCCTGGGCTATCTCATCGATAGAAAGGGCATACACCCCACCAAATCAAAAGTTAAAGCCATCCATGAAGCTCCCAGCCCCAAAAATAAAGCGGAGCTTCAGGCATTCCTTGGATTGCTTAACTTTTATGCA